>CM014273.1:63370158-63391316 GCA_004135705.1 Alloteropsis semialata
TGTCAGTGTGAAAAAATTTTGCATTGGGAAGCGTTTTTTGCCCAATTGAACAGGCCCAAAATCGAAGCATTGCGTCGCTGGTCGCTAGCGCCTCGCGGTTGCGGTCATAGGCCTACTATAGACTCTATGGTTATGGGCCCCCCGACTTCGTGGGCCCCGGGCCATCGCCCTGGCTGCCCTCCCCTCTAAGCCGGGCCTGGAAGCTACTAGCCTACTACTCAAGTCCGGCGAAGGCGCTGGCGATGACCATGGGAACCGTGGCGGACATCAGGGCGAGGAAGAACCAGTAGTAGACGGAGGCCTCGCCGTGGACCTGTCCTCGGCCGGCCAGGAGGATGAGGAGCACCGGCCATCCAGGCAGCTCCTGATCGCCGAGCCGGAGCCTACGTTCACGTACGACGACCTGGCGATGCAGCTCATCTTCGGCCGGCTCCCGCCCTACCTCAGGCAGAAGAAGACCCTCCGCTACAAGGTTCACTTCCTTCTCCGGACCATCACCGATTTCGCGCCGCGGTCACCGTCGACGGAGCCCTCGTCACCTTCCGATGATGGTGACAGTGGCCCGGACGGGAACCCGGACCGATCTTACGGTTTCCGGCGAGGGGTTGGCCCAAGGCTTACGGCGTTCCCACGACGGGAGCTGCCCGGCGGCGGCAGGGAGCTGCCCGGCGGCCGCAGGGACGACTCCACTGCTGGGCCAAGTGGGTCCCGCAATCAATGCGCTGACGGATGCATGTCCGACAAAGCTGATCTGCCTGCGGGGGGATGCGTGCTGCAAAGGGACTTTCCCAAAGCGGCTTACGACAGGCACAAGCAGACAACTGCCCCCCTGCCGGCCGCCAAGGACACGGCAACGACCGAGCTGCGGTCATCAAGCCAAGACTTGACAAGCCAGTTTGAACTGGGGCTATGTCGGATGGTGGAGGGGCCGACCTGGGAGGATCCGATGCTCCTCGAGACCGGTATCGGATCCCCGGTGGCACCCACCGCTGAGTTGGCTTCTTTGGCGGACGACGAGGAGCTGCCTGTGGAGCCTGTTACTCGGCCTCATGGGCCGCCACCAGAAGCCGATTGGGCCGTGACGATCTGGAGGCCGCAAGATGGGCCTTCACAGGCCATGCTTGGGTCTGAGGACTTGGAGCCGCCACCAGGCTTCCCCCTACCGGTCTACGCACCAACACCAACAACCGACCCGACGTCGGCGGCCCAGGACGAGGCCCATGCTGGGCAGGACATTGATGCCGCGGTCGCCACGCCGGTTAAATCAACCACGACCGCCCCTTCACCGAGCTCCTCCCAGCGTCGTCTCTCCGCATTCGCCAGGGAAGTTCAATGCAAGCTGCGCTCGCCAATCGCACCGCGACCACCAAAGATGAAGAGCCAGTGACAGCAGCCCCCCCAGCTGCCTAAACGCAGTGAGCGGCTCGCCAAGCACCCGCTGGCAAATGTGGCGTCGTCCAAGCGTGCAGAGATGGTCCTCATGCAGCGATTCGAGCATGCCGCGGCGCCACTGCCGGTCGACAACGAGGGACTGTGCGACTACAACAGACTCTATGCTGAGGAGCTGCGGGAGAAACACTATGAGGCGATCAGAGATCTCCTGCCTGCGCTGCGTAGCAGCAGTCCGGCCCTCGGCCTGCAGGCCTGAGCGTGCTACGGTTTGGTTGCATCCCTTCAATGGATCAAGTAACCCTGATATCCTGGAATGTCCGCGGGCTGAACACGAGAGCCCGCAGAGACGTGGTTCGCCTGCTCGTGTCCGACTGCCGAGCAACAATTATATGTATCCAGGAAACTAAACTAGCGATGGTAGATCGTGCTGTAATCCTGTCCATGCTGGGACCTAATTTCAGTCATTTTGAATATTTGCCTGCGTCTGCCGCCCGGGGTGGCGCCCTCATCGCTGGCCGCCACGACACGGTGGCGCTGTCCGACCCACGGATCGGCTGCTTCACTGTCACAGTTCTCGTATCCCAAACGACCGGTGAGACGCCTTGGTGGCTCACGACGGTTTATGGGCCACAGGACGACGCCGATAAGGAACTATTCCTGGAAGAGCTTGGTGCGATCCGCGACGAGTGCCCAGGCCCTTGGCTAACCTCATCTTGGATCCGTCTGACAAGAACAATGCACGCATCAACCGGCGAAACATGAACTGTTTTCGTCGGACTGTGGACACGCTGCATCTTCGTGACATACACCTACACGGGTGCACCTACACCTGGAGTAACGAACGGGCTAACCCGACGCTGGTGAAGCTTGATCGGATGTTGGCGACGGTCGACTGGGAAGAAATCTACCCAGCATGCTTCCTTCAAGCGCTCTCGTCGGAAGACTCGGACCATTGCCCGATCATGCTCCATACGCACGCTTCTATCAGGTCGAAACCACGCTTCCACTTCGAGGTATTCTGGCCGAAGTTTGACGACTATCTCGAGGCAGTCGCGCGAGGATGGCAATGCCCCGGGGACGTGACAAATGCATATCGCCGCCTCGACTGCCTACTCCGTAATGTCGGTCGTGAACTACAGAGCTGGTCCGCAAAGAAAATCAGATCTGTCAAGTTACAGCTACTGGTGGCCAGAGAACTGATTCTTCAGCTCGACCGCGCTCAGGACACGCGCCAACTCTCTTCTGACGAGCAAGAGCTACGCAGGCAGTTGAAGCATTTGTCCCTAGGACTGGCCTCCCTCGAGCGGACCATAGCTCGCTAGCGTTCTCGGATTCTGTTCCTGAGTGATGGGGACGCGAACACCAGGTTCTTCCACCAGCATGCCCGCAGGCGCCAGCACAAGAACAGAATCACTAAGCTCGTGGATGGCACCAGGACTCTGCACGACGCCGGCGAAATGGAATCACCGCTATTCCAGTTCTTCGATCAGTTGCTTGGTACTGAATGCGCACGTTCGCATACCATCAACCTGCATGCGTTGGGCATCCAGCAGCGTGACCTCTCCGCCCTTGAACTACCGTTCACTGAAGATGAAGTTTGGAACGTCATCCGTGCGGCCCCGTCCGATCGTTCGCCAGGGCCTGATGGGATGACAGCCGCCTTCTTCCAGACGGCATGGCCAATCGTCAAGGCTGATATCATGGCAGCGGTTCACGCATTCTACACGGTTGATCAGAGGGGCTTCCATTGCCTTAATGGGGCTCTGCTAACTTTGATCCCCAAGAAGCCGGATGCGAACGCCCCTGGCGATTTCAGGCCCATCAGTTTGATACACTGCTTTCCAAAACTGATGGCGACATTGTTGGCAAACCGGCTGAGCTCACAGATGGGCGAAATGGTGCTTAGCAACCAAAGCGCGTTCCTGCGTGGAAGATACATCCTCGACAATTACAAGTATATACAGAGGTCTGCTACCCTGCTGAGGAAAAGGAAGGTCCCGAAACTACTGCTCAAACTCGACATTAGCAAGGCATTCGACACTGTCTCTTGGCAGTTCATGCTCGAAATTCTGTATGCTTGGGGCTTTGGAAACCGTTGGAGGGACTGGATCTCACTCCTCCTCTCCACTGCCACCACGAGAGTGCTACTGAACGGGGTTCCAGGACCGGTGATCGAGCACAGACGGGGATTAAGGCAGGGAGACCCTCTCTCGCCGCTCCTATTCGTCCTCGCCATGGACGCCCTCAGCCGCCTGTTCGTCAGGGCAAATGAGATGAGTATCCTTCAACCGATGGGACTTGATGCTATCAGACACCACTGCAGCCTCTACGCTGACGACGTCATCTTACTCGCCGCTCCAACAGCACAAGAGGCAACGGTGATCAGCCGGATACTAAACATCTTCGGGGACGCCTCTGGCTTGAAGACCAATCTGCAGAAATGCTCGGTCACCCCGATATTCGGCTGCGAAGATACACTGGACGAGTTCACGGCGATTTTGCCTTGCACGGTGCAGCAATTCCCCATCAGGTACCTCGGCGCGCCTCTGTCCACAAGAGCCATCCCCAAGTCCCAGTACCACCCGCTGCTTGAGAAGATCGCAGCCCGCCTTCCACCATGGCAGGGACCGCTCATGAACAAGAGCGGACGCTTGACCCTGATCAAGTCCACTCTCTCAGCTATGCCAATCTACATCACCATGGCCAACAAGCTACCGCCTTGGGTCATCAAGCGAATTGACAGCATAAGGCGGAAGTTTCTTTGGACTGGAACCGACAGCGCGATCCGGGGAAAAAACACTGTGGCGTGGCCTACTGTTTGCCGTCCGACAAGCTGCGGGGGATTGGGCGTCATCGATCTGAAGCTTGCCGGATTTGCTCTGCGAGCCAGATGGCTGTGGCTCCAAAAGACAGACGCCGACCGTGCATGGTCCGCACTCCATATCCAGGTTGAGCCGGAGGTGCAGGCATTCTTCAATGCGTCGATCACAGTTAACTTGGGTGATGGAAACAAGGCCAAGTTCTGGACAGACAGCTGGTTCCAGGGCTCTAGCATCAAACTTCTAGCACCAAATCTGTCTGCAATGATATCCCGGCGCACCCAGAACGCAAGAACGGTAGCACAAGCACTTGACAACAGACGGTGGACCACCGACATCAGGGGAGGCTTGACAGTGCAGATTCTTGTTGAATACATCAGACTCTGGCATCAACTAAGACAGGTTCGGCTCCGTCAGGGAGAGGAGGACACCTATCGTTGGCGCTGGACACCTGACGGAGTATACACTGCGGCCTCAGCTTACAAGATGATGCACTCCGGCTGCACATACTTACAAGGCTCGGCGCGCATCTGGCGATCTTGGGCTCCTCCGAGGGTCAAATTCTTCGCATGGATAGCAACCAAAGAAAGACTATGGACGACGGATCGACGGAGGCGACACGGCCTTGAGGCTCATGAACGCTGCTGGCTATGCGACCAGGAGCAGGAAACGAGCAAACACATGCTGGTGAGCTGCAGCTTTGCAAGGGAAACTTGGTGGAATACACTGGCCGCCACGAATTGCAACTGCTCTTTTCCTGCAGCAGATTGCACCCTGCAGGATTGGTGGGACTTTGCCCGGCGATTACAACCAGCTCACAGACGCAGGGGTTTTGATTCGCTCTTCCTACTCGCCTCATGGTGCATATGGAAGGAACGGAACAATAGACTCTTCAACGGATGTTCGATGACGGCACAACAACTCTCGCGCCGGATCAAGGAAGAAGCTGATCTTTGGGTCTTAGCGGGCGCTACCAAGTTAGGTTGCTTAATTCGCGAGTAGTCGGCCAAGGTCCATGGCCGGTGCTTTTCTCTTTTCTCTCTGCTTATGGTGCTAGCGCCATGACAGAGGCCCCTGGGGCGTTGTGGCCTTGTATTTGAACTATGTTTCCTTCTTAATACAAAGATACGCAGCCCTCATGCGTATTCGAGAAAAAAAAGGAGCACCGGCCAGCCGCTGTAGGCGGTGAACGCCGACGCCGCGGCGGCGTAGACCGCGAACGCTGGCGCCGGCAGGCGCGCGGCGAGCGAGGACGCGTGCCACTGCGCCAGCGCGGCCAGCGCCAGCCGCCCGCACGCCGCGCGCGCGCCGGCCACCTCCAAGCCCGTCGGCGCGCCGGGCCCCTCCTGGATCTGCAAAAGGGCACAAGGGACACACAATCACACGAACGCGCTCGGTTGGCCATCGACGCAACGCTCCGGCGACGCGGCGTCTGGCGGATGAAATGAAACGGGAGCGCGCGGGCGGAGCTGCGTGCGAACCATGACGAGGCTCGTGGTGAAGAGGGAGAGCATCGCCGTGAGCATCCACGTCTTGGAAAGGGCCGACTTCAGTGCCTTCACCGCACGCGCGCTCACCGGGCGCCGCGCCGCCGCCGCCGCCGCCGCCGCCGCCGCCGCCCCTGCCCCTGCCCGGGGAAGAAGAAGATCGCTTACTGATCAGTAATAGAAAAACTGCTACCAATCACAAAGGAAGCGATGGGATAATGCATACACCACGATCCGGTCCCAAGCAGCAACAGATCAAAGATGGTACGGTCTCAAGAAACTCGGATTATTGGTAACTAGCATTGCTAGGAAGCTGATACGTGTGCAGTGCAAAACCAGCCAAGAAATCCAAAGCGCAAGGTAATCAGCGAGGGATCAGAGAGAGGGAGAGAGCTTACGGGCGACGCTCTTCGGATTCATCGGTGACGGCAGAGTACTGAATGGAATGAACAGAGGGGACGGGGTGTTTGTGTATACTGCCCTGCACTGCAGTTCTCCGCAGTTTGCACCAACTTTTTTGAAGCTGCCAAACTGAACCAAGTGGAAAAAGATCAAAGGCACCTTGCCTTCTGAATGATGCGGACCAGCTCGGTGTGAACTCGAGACCGTAGCCAGCTAGGACAAGAGATTCTGGGGGTTATGTCTTCGTTACCAACCCGTTCCGTTGTGGATATTTCGCTCAACATCGTACCGGGAACAGTGGTATGTTGATTAATATTTTTTTGCTTTTTGGTCGACTAGTGGATTTTACGCGTGCAACTGTGGGGCTAAGCTGAAAATGTCAACCTCGTTTTTTACAAAAGAAAAGTTATTTATTTATATTAGATTTCTTAGGGACTCTCAAGGATTCCTGCTCATGTTTTGTAGCAATTTTTTTATTGCAGCTGATTAACATGTGGTTCAAGAACCGTTGGCAAACTAGCTACATGTTGATTAGTGAATTTGCAAAAGCTATCCAAACAATTCATCAAACACTTTAATTACAGGAGCATACATTGGGTTAATGACAAAGCATACACTAGGTAGTTACTAGTGTGTGAAAGGACCACTTTCCCCAAGGGGTATGTCCCTTGGGAAGAGGCACCTCCATGCCCCTTGGGCTTGTATAAATATGTAAACAACCCCATCAATGGGAATCAATCATTCCACTCTTTCATTTGAGTTTTTCACTCTCCAACACGTTATCAGTCACTCTGCTCTGCAAAAAGGGCTAACAGGCCACCGCAAGTCTGTAAGAAGATCAAGAAAAAAAAAGAAGAAGAGAAGAACAGCCACACGAGTAAAACGAATCTTCCACAGCGTCACTGGACTGAATTCGAAGAAGCAGGACGAGAAGACATCTTCCTGACTTCCTCTATCGTTGTTTCCACGGACGCAAACCACATGGTGTTCCACATGGATCAGGCATGCTGTGCTTCCTCAATTTGATTATTCATTTTTCCTCTTCGAAAACAGGAAGAACACAAGAGAGAAAGATCGCCTCGCATGTCGATTTCTTTCTCGGTTGTCGCGTTGGAGCACAGCACGACACACTAAAACTTCGTTTTCCACACCATGGCCGAGGTCCTGCAAGACGCCATGGCTGGCATGGTCGTCTGTGGCACACGCTCGCCATGAAGGCCTATTCGCTCCATCTCTGGGCCAAGGCCAACGGCCTGGCCGTGCGCCACCAATGCCGTACGTCATACAACTGATCGCCAGTCTCCACATCTGTGGCCTTGGCTTTGGCGCCCTCGGCGGCCAGCCTCCTCGGCCGCGTCGCGGCCATGGACCGGCGTCGCGGCATCAGCCGTTCTCCTCCAGGAAATGAAGGACCACCAAAGGTGGGTGGCTCGCCATGACCGGCGATTTGGGGCAGAGACAAGCAGCGGCGTCCGCATCGCGGCCGCGAAGGGGCGGCGCTACTGCACACAGGCAGGCAGGCAGCGGCGCAGTCAGAAAACGGCGGCGGCTCAGGGAGAGGAACCGCTTCTCCGCCTGTTTATGCGGGCCGGCCCCAGACGGGTCACTTTAGGCCGCCTGACCGTGCCAATCAAGGGCAGGCCGTCTTGGGACACTACAGGCCAGCGCGTCATGCTCTGCCCGCAGGCTTAGCTCTTACCGGCCAGGCCACCTTGGGCCATCTAAGCCCGCAGGCTGGGCGGTTGTTGCCGGGCCGCTGCAGGCCAGGCTAAAGAGGCCACTTTCTCACTACAAGCCCAAGTATGCCCCCAAAATTCAAACAAGCCCTCAGGCTGTTATCTATTTACATGTTTTAACATGTTTAGACTTTATGATTAAGTCTTTAGATTGTTCTATATTGTGTAATATATATTAATCGGTATTGTTAGACCAATAAAATTAAGATGCTGTAATTGCCGCAATAATTGAGCATTATTGTGATCTGCAGATCTCTCATTGGTTACACATGCTTTAGAACAATCTTTTTCATATGCAATTCTTTATTTGCATTTGATTTATTCAAATCAATATTCTACATCAAGTAGAAAATCATGCAAAATTCAAATAAAAGGTATATATTTTGTTTAAACACGAGGTAATGGCAATAAGCATCTACTGCACTCATGCAGATTATGCTCCATTACTGCGAGGTTCGACCTTCAAAGTGTTTAAACAGTAAACTAAACTATGGAATAACACAAGGTGATGGAGACCTAGGCACTGGCTGCAATAAATTATTTGAATTTATTTGCCCAGAGACCGTGCTTTTAGGCAGCAAGTTACTTGCCCATTGCTTGGAGGTCTACATCTTATGATGATTACCTTCACAGTGTATATCCAAAGTTTAAACAAAATTATACTATAATGACTCTCAAGTCATTAATTCCTTTAGGAATACAAATTATAGCAGTTGCACTGCCCATTGACATATACCTTAATTTTGTTGCCAGAATCATCTTGCCTTTGAAACAATGCAAAATAAATCTAAAAGTATAGGTAAATAAATTTTGGATTGAATAAAATAATGGAATTAAGCATATATTATGCTCCATTATTAAAAGATACACATCATTTCTATGATAATCAATTCATCCAAAAGTTTAAAATAGAGACTATATATTGACCATGACTTTCAGTCATTTATTCCTTCATGAATAAAGAGCAATATATAAGCAGCAATTACATTGCCTATTTTAAACCACTATACCTAATTTTGATACAAGATTCATCTTGAATTCAAATATTTTGCATATACTGCAACACTACATTTCATGTATTTACCGCAGTAAATTAATTTAACACATGACTATACCTCATGTGGTACATGATTCAAAATAGCCACTATGAAGTCAATATAAGTTGCATCACATACAAAAACTTATATGGCATGGACAATGAATTTGAAATTCATTTCATATTCTAAAGATTCCATTTATATGGAATAAATCATAGCCCAGAATTCAAAATTTCAACTAAATTATTGCCTTATTAAAGGCATACTCTCCATATGGATCTCAAAACATTGAGTATCAAATGGAAAAGGTATCCTAAATATTTTGAGTTACAGTCAAAAGATGTTATGGCCAACATAAGGTCATAATATTACCGAAACTAATAGACGGTTGGTCATATTCATCTACATGATCAAATTCATGACAAAATACAACAGCGTTGTATATATATAGAAAATCTATTCTAGATTTGATTCTATGATGAATTTCTATATCATACCAACCCAAATTATGAAGTCTTATCCACAATTTTCTCAATAGGTGGTGTATTGCATCAGCAATACCATAACCATAATTACACCAAACTTTCTGAAATAAAATGCTATGCATTATGATCTCTTAACAAAGAGTATCTGCTTGTACCTTCTGGTTACAACATAGCTGTTTGAATTACATTCAAATATTCAGAATATCAAATGTTTGATGCAAACAAGCATCAACAATAGGAGAAAGTGGGCCAAAACAAAGGCAACAAATAAGGATACTATCAAGGACTTGCATTTATAAAACCATAATGACAACTCGCATGTATGTCAAAATTGTGGATATCATAATCACATTACAATGCAATGTCACAAAATCAAGTATTTGGTTGAATACATTATTGACAAATGGCAAATCAATTTAATGGGACAAGTTTGAAATGTACCTCAATATCGACCTATATTATGCCACTTATATACCTAGTTCATAAGAATTAGGATCAAATCCTACAACAGTAGGATATATATTTGAAGGCAATAACAACTTGTTTAGAGACACAACTTAGTCTCTATAACCCATCACTTAATGATCATATACATTTGTTGCAATTACATAAGTTGTCATTCACATAGTATCATCATATGATACATGCTACTAGTATGTATTCTATATTAAATAATTAATCATAATGCATTATGATTTACTCAATATAGATAATTATGGGGCCAACCCAAATGGAAGAAGAGATTTGCTTAGTGAACTTTTATTTCACTAACACTATACTTTGAGATATCAAATATTCCAAATTCTCTATAAGAGAAAAGAAAAATTACTAAAAATCGCAAATGCGATATGTTGTTTATGGTTTTGGTCGAGCCATAATAATACACTCTCAAAGTATTCAATTAGATATGCACTCATGCATTCTAATTTAACTCATACCAATTGAGTTAGAAAAATATCCGTTATAGTGGTTTCAACATGGAATCACATTATGACAACAATGATGAATTTTCTATTCATCAACCAATAAAATGGATATAAAACAAGCAAATGCTTGAGCAAATTTCTCCATTATCACAAGGATTGCGTTTTACATACATCAAAACCCATACCAAATGTTGCGTACAATAAATTTTCAGTCTGTCCTTCCATCAAGATTGGAAAACATTGCCTTTTATCAACCTACACAATAGGTGATATGAAAATTTATTGACAATTTCATTGGTCATATATTGCAAATTTCCTATAAATCCTCAGATTTAATATGCACCGCATGTGCATTATGAAAATTAATTTTAAGATCCTCTTATCTTAAAATTCCAATTATACCATTATAATTCCTTGAACGCATTCAATAGAAATATGGTAGCATATATCCGTTAACAAAATTATTCAAAACCTTCGTATGATTGGTTGATAAATCAACTACATGATTTCATGTGACATATATAGTGCACTAAAGAACTATGCTTTTGCTATGTTCATTGCTCAAATTATCAAATTATGAGCACAATATCCTAAAACATAGGATACATTCATCAGGATGGAAAATGTCACATGATTTCTTTACAAGTCTACAATAAACTATTGTATGACTTTGGCATAATTATAAAACATTATGTATAATCTGTACATACAACGGATTATATAAATCTCTAGCAAGAGATTGCAACTCATTGCATGACCACTATATTAAAATTAAAATTTACCAACATCTAGTTGGTACTATGTGGACATACACACCACATAATCAATCAAACTGCAATCATACGGCTCCCTCCGTTGCAGTATGTACGTGGAGTTTTGGCTTCAGCCAATTATTTCCCATCTGCAAATCGTTTATGCTTTGCACATAACGATATCACCACCTCAACATACATCCATGGGCATTGAGGAGCCACACAACATAGTATTATCCGTCATTCACATAATACTTTGGATCTCTCATGGGGATTTTTACATAGCCCGTATGTTGATCATACTTTGAGGACAATTCTTGGCATTAGGGGGAGATTTATACCACATTACAGAATGCCAAATAATTAGAATGTCTAATACATTCAGTCCTCACATCTACGTACAAATTGTCGGCATGACAATATATATTTGCAACACATTGCAAATAAACTGCCAATTGCATTTACTTGTAAAAAGTGTCAGCTAATCTCATTCCTATCATTTGTGTACCAGAAAGAGTCGGGGTACCTAACAAAACCACTCAACTCCCAAATTAAAATAAGAGGAGGAGAAGTATGGTCACTAGGGATATTGCTTATTACAAGCATCCGCGGAACAGGGGGAGACATCCTCCAAGATAGTAAATGCAAATCAACATCATACATGATGTTAAACACTTTATGGATTTTCAAATCCAAAACCTATGAATGTTCAACATTCAAAAGCCCAGTACATGTGCACATAAATTCAAAGCACTGGGTCATTGGAACGCCCTACTCTATCATCTTGGGAAATGAGATAGAGTTAGAAAGGGTTGATATTTTCACAAGCTATATTGATTCCATTGAATCAATCACACTAAGACTACAAATTGTCGACATATTCTCCTACTCAAAATTGTTATATACACCTTCAACTGGATCCAGACCAAAAGTCCTAGGCAGAGTGTCTCAACACTCAAATTGGGTCAAATTAAAGGTGATAACTCAGGAGAAAAGCTCTTATTCATCAATGAGAAGTACTTTACCGCAGTAAAATATTCTTCTCATAATGCTTTCTTGCAAAAGCAAGGTGGTGAGACATTAAGAGCTTGTAGCATATGGTTTCATGCAGAGACCAAGCAAAAACATACCCACATGGTATGTGTGAAAATTTTGTTCCTACATTCAATCATTGGCAGATCATATAATTTGGATAAATTTAGACATATATGTCTTTATTGGACTCATGTTTTGAATTGAGATACAAATCGCAACATATATTGTGTACAACTCAAGTTACTCCATGACTTGAAATAGTCAAGTTGATTGTGGTACAACTGACTAAGTGAGTATCCATCATAGAAAGATTACTCCAATCATTATGATTGCATATATAAATTCCAAATTGGAGTTTCAATCATCTCAACATACAAGCAATCATATTAAGACGGAATTAAAGATGATAGATTTGGGTAAAACCAAATTACTCTTAAGTTTACAACTTAAGCAAATATATCAGTTCTCAAATATTCAATTGATATTGTTCACCAATATCAAAATAATATCAGATAATCATATCCATCAACACTTATGGTCGTTCAATCCCTAAAGATGGATCAATGCCCATCTAGATCCTGGGATGACAACTATAGTGCCATGTAAGCGCTCATATCTTGCAAACTGCAAAAGGCCAAATATTGCATTTACAGATAACTTGCTATAGCTTAAAATGCGCAACTCCATCAAGCCATTTGGCAGGAGTTAGAATGGATATCCACAGATATCTTATGGCATCAAAATCTTGGTTAATTCAATCAAGATAAAACCATAATGATTCTGAGTTACTAGCTAAATAATCCCCATATTGCTAGAACACATACTGATATCATGATGGTACAGTTCTCATGAGAGTCATCAAATTGGACTCTAAATGCTACTCCCATCTATCATTCTAAAACACCACCTATGTGTGTGTGACTATGTTGAATGATTAAACTTGATTCTATTGAATCATGAATAATTATCTATAAAAATAATGTTTCTTGTGTTGCATAAATATAACAGGTTACATAGAGCAATATCAACAAGCATATTGCCATATTTATCCTCATCTATCACACATTGGAGAATAAACATCTTACAAATCAAATTTGTGAGGGCCTCACATGTTTGTTCACAAAGTCCTTACCATATCCATATATGAACATATGTTCATGGAATAGGTATACAATGACTTTGAGATGTAAAGTTCAGGGGGAGTCTCTTCTGAACAACAACCTGTGTTAAAATATTATATTGCACTCTTTTTCTTTATGAGTTTTTCCTCACAAGGGGTTTCTCATGAAAGGTTTTTAACAAGGCAATACCAACACAAGAATACATGTAATATCACCCATTTTCCCCATCGGGGTTTTTAAGGGGATATTCAAAACATGTTATATGTCATATCTTCTATTTTCCCCACGGTGGTTTTTAAAGGAGATATTCAAGACATAATGATCAAATGATCATACACATTGTTCTCTAAACTTAGCTTACGAGTTTTTCCTTTATAAAGGTTTTCTCATATAAATTTAAAGGAACAGTATCATCTTTATATGCTGTATCATTTTCTCCTTATTTTTCCATTGGGTTTCAAAGGAGTTTTAACAGCATATCATCAAAATATTCCTCTTATTTTTCCCATGAGGTTTTTGGAGGAATATATCAATATTGCATTACATGCAATCACATATGTCATATAACATTTTCTCCTAAATTTTCCCTAAGGGGTTTTAAAGGAGTTTTTCCTATGACATATCCACATTTCTCCTTCTATTTTTCCCACAGGGTTTTGAAGGAGTTATTCATATATTGTTTACAAAATCACAAGAAGAAATTGATCAAGGGGGAGTGTTGTGAAACACTTATTTAGTGATCAATTCTTTCATTAATTAATTAATGATTAATGACATCACTAGGTAGTTACTAGTGTGTGAAAGGGCCACTTTCCCCAAGGGGTATGTCCCTTGGGAAGAGGCACCTCCATGCCCCTTGGGCTTGTATAAATATGTAAACAACCCCATCAATGGGAATCAATCATTCCACTCTTTCATTTGAGTTTTTCACTCTCCAACAAGCACTACTAGTGACTCATGCAATTAGGAGACCGAAACATGTACACAGTGACACACATGGCCACCAAAGTAGTAGTACTGGTACTATTTTGAAGAAAAATGCTCCGATGGTCCTCTTTATAAAAACTGCACGAATCTCAAAACAACTTAAAATTAATTAAGTCACATATTAGTCCGGGCCTGCTGTGCCCTGTCCAGTCCAGCCCAGCCCAGCATGCACCTACTGTACAGATCTAATTAATCGGAAACAAAATTGTGCCCGACTTGTTTTTGATGGAGTCTCATCTGTTCACGTCAAGAATGGTGGCCATCTGAACGCCTCGCTACTCTGCTACGCGACCTGGTCAATGTACCAACGCGTTCGTTGTTTCTATCAATTTCTTCTTCGATCTTGTATGGGCGCGCGGTAGGCGGCGTGCGGCAGCAAATTATGGGTCTCTGCAACAGCAAGCTTGGGTGCTTGGCGTTGAGTGTGAACTTGATGAGCTGAGTGATAAGGAGGTAAACGAGAGTGCTGGTGTTTGCACGGAGTGGTGGCTGCTGGTAAAACGATGAATCGAGGGTACTCGGTCGGAGGCAGAGACATAGCGGCAGTTGGGAGGAGCGAGACGACGTGATATATATAGAATTATAGATGGATCCAACCCCTCAATCCGTCAGTTGGACCACGCGTCCCACATGTTGATGACCCAGACCTTTGGTTGGACCTCCCTGTCAGGATCGTCCCTCACCTCTCGCCATCTCTCACGCGTGGTTGGTGGCGCCACTGCTAGACTCTAATCGCAAGACGTCATGCATGGCCCTGTGCTCCTTGCACCTCTTCGCTCCCTACTCCGGCGCACACGGATGACTGGCGTCTAGCGCGCCTTCGCGGCCAAGCCAGTGCAGCAGCCCCGGCCGACCCAACACGCCACCCGGCTACAATTGCCACCTATCCCTCTCAAACAAAACCGTCCCCGGTGTGGTGCCCACCAGCCACCGCCGGCGCCGATGAAAACTAAAATGCGAAAGTCCCTCTAGATAACGTCCCGGCCAGAGATTTGGATTGGATGGGCCTCGCTCTTGTCCGGTGTGGATATAAAATTAGTTAATTAATTAATTATTTGCTTTAAAATTCACACATTTTCTTTGCGAGGGACCATGCCCATAATCTTGCTAATTAAGGATTTAAGGGAAGTTTGTTGGAGTGTCAGTTAGTATTGCCTGTTTGTTTTAAGTTTTAACTAGAGACTGATCAAAAACAGCGCCCGCGACCTTGAGGGCAGATCCTCGTGAGGTGACTGCGAGCACGCGCGGTGGAAAGATCCTCGTGAGGAAACGGCAAGGCAGGGTCCACGGGCACCGATCTTGGGGAGGCAGGCGGCCGGCGGGGGCAGCTCGCGATCGGCCTCCGAGCTGAAACCGGCAAGGGATCTCATCCTCTCTCGCGTCGCGTCGAGGAGTTTCCGGCAGGGTCCATGTGCGCGTGCATTGCCTTGCCTTGCCTTGCAGCAGAGAGATCGCATGGCGTCGACGAGACAAGAGCAAGTCAAGACCATGGTACGTACGCGCATCGGAGCAATTGTTTTTTTTTGAACTTAAAAGCAGGAGCACTGCTATGTCATTTAAGAAGAAATAGAGGTGGAAGTCTTATATAAGCGATATTACATAAAACTGATAAACTCGAGCAACAAAAGTGAGAGAGCTATTCATGGGGGGGGATGGACATCATCGGACTTCCGCAGGCCTGCCACCTTAGGTTCATTTCCTCCTTGATCAGGTTCATCACTTGCATCGGCAGGCGGCTGTTACCTTCAAACACTCTCCGGTTTCTCTCCTTCCACAAATTCCAAGCTGTATAGATCATCACCGCCGCCTTGTGTCTCCGCTGTTGCTTGGGCAGACCCATCAGAGCTGTCGACCACCATGTCTCAACGCTGGAAGTAGGATCTGGCATCTGAATCGCATGTGCTGTCCAATTGCAAACGAGCTGGACCGGTCCCTATAGCTACAATTGCTCCGATGCGATGTATTATGCATTGCAAGGTTGATGGAATAGGAGATAGTTAAGTTCCAAGTAAGGATAATTTGAGAGCTCTTTTATAGTGCCATATATTACTATATACTAGTAGTGGTAAAAATGTTAATTTGATATACTAGTCTATCGATCCGTGCGGGACTAATAATTTGGAAGATTTGAATATTCAAGTTTCATGAGAATCTAGACCATATATTATAATAATAATAATAATAATAATAATAATAATAATAATAATAATAATAATAATAATTTACCTTGTGCTGACTCTTATTAATTGATATAATTTTTTACTTTATTTTATTTGTTTTCTCCATACATGTATACATAGTACACGACATGGTGACACTCATCATGTACACTGCAAGTGTAGAAACAAATAATTTAGAATTATATGTTGGTGAACTTTAAAATTTTTTAATGACATGTGCAGGTAAATTTCTGATGCAAGTTTAGAATTTGAGTTACATATTAAACATAAAAAATATGTGTTCCATTGTTTCTTATATATATTTATATATAATCTACATGGTGAGACACATCATGCATAACCTTTATAATGACATGGTGTTTTGTTAATAATGGCAAATGTAAGTAATTTAAATGCAAAATTAGGACTTTACTGTAAATTATTTTTTTAATAGCATAGGTGGGTAATTTAGATGAATATTAGGGGGTTACTTTAGTTTTTTTTCATAATGACAGAGGTGGGTAATTTACCTATAAATTTAGAGGTTACTTTAGGCTATTTTAATAATGACAAAAGTAGGTAATTTTTTAAAAATATAATAGATCCAATGGTATGATGATTGCAGTCTATAGATAGATGACCTGTTTCTGATTTTTATAAATTTATAGAATTTATCTTTTTTTTCCTAACGCGTCTCGTGAGAATTAGCAAGATCCTTGGATTCCCCAATTCAATGGACGCTCCATGCGGAATGCTACAGCTAGTGTGAATGTGTGATGAGTCCAGTCCTTCACCGTTGAAAGGAAGTCCCTAGTCACTACAATTAATGTTTTTGCTTATAATGCTACAAATTCACTACAGAGAGCAAAGAGATCGTATACCCTGTTCTGAATACGCAGCTCAGGGCAGCCGCAGCGGGTCGATAAGACCTCTCTACAAGAGAGCCACATCATCATTTCGAAGTAAAAAATCAGGAAGAGAGAGAAATCGTCGCTGCACGTAGCGACTCTCGCTAACAGGCGAGCAGGCCAACCCCTGAGACACAGCAGAAAAGAAGACGGTGATGGACCAATAAAATGATTTTGCATCTGGGCCCCATAGATCATTGAAAATTGCGCCAAAAGAGAGATTGTTGGACATCTGAGCTATTGCTGTGTCTACATATGATGTGGCATATATTATAGAGAGTAACTTACTTTAACCATTGCAGCTGCCCTTATGGACATTCTCATCCCTGCAGCTTTACAAGTCGCCTAATGATCTTGATAGCCACACAAATTACGAGACACGGTCACACAATGCAATCGAGGAAATAACCTAGAAACTAAATGGTTTCTCTTAACTAATCCGGTGTACCGTCCTTGATAGGGCTACTTGAATTGAATGTTGGTGCGCGACCTCAGATCTGATGCTAGCTTAATTAGAGGATGCTAAACATTTGCACAAGAAAATGCTACACAAAGCTTGTGCCATGTCCCAACAATAACATTGCTTCACTTAATTAGAGGATGAAAACCAGTCATTAACACAGCAAACCATAAGCTTGCTAAGCTAGGGGGGTGAGATACTGAGATATATGCCATGAAAGCCAACAGTTGATATGCTAGGCGAAGACGACCGTACGTGGACCATCGATGATCCATCAAGGGAATAGTGCCCTAGGATGATGTGATCTTCTATATACTAGTAGATACTACTGACAATGCAAGCACTCATTCTCGATCGCGTGACCATGGAAGCTAGCGATCTCAGCGGAAGGAGACGATGACGCCGACGATCAGCGCCTGCACCAGCATGATGATAGAGGCCCAGTAGTGAAAGGCGATCCTGCCGTGGACATGGTCGTCGTGGCAGGCGACGAGCATCCAGAGGACTTCGGCGGCGTGGTAGGCGGTGTACCAGCCCAGGACGCAGCCCAAAGCCGCGACCGGCCTCGCCGGCACGATCACCGCCGTCGTACGTGGCGGCGAGCACCTGCCCCGCGGCGGCCAGCAGCAGCCTCTCCGACGCCGCGCGCAGGCCCGCCGCCTCAGCATCTGTCAGCGCGCAGCTACCCTGCGGTGGCAACAAACGGTGACACCCTTGGTGATCCGCGATCGATAAAAGAAGCAAACGACCGACGAGAGTCAAAACCCCAATGCAAGAAATTTCACACCAAATGGTGCAAGGTTGCCGGCGTGAAATCCCAATCCCAATTCCCAAGCAGGTACGAACGTACCAGGATTCCAGGAAGCGGGCGTCGCCCGAGGGGGCGGTCATGGTGAAGAAGGCGAGCGCCGCCGCGGCGCATCCCAGGACGAAGAGGGCCGTCGCTAGCGCCACACGCGCACTCAGCCGGGTCCACTCCGGCCGTGCTGCCGGTGCCGGTGGTGGTGGCGCCGCTGCTCCTGCAGCCACCGCCACCGCCACCGCCGCCGCCATGGGCACGACCCTGCCCTGTTGCTGGCGAGCCTGAGCAGGAACAAAACCCTCACTCTTGCAGTCTTGCTCGCCTGTGTGGAACTAGGAGCGCTGCATCTGGTCTGCGTCTGCCAGGGGATGGCCGGGACGAGGGGCCGGCCGGGCATTTATACGCCCGGCCTGCACCGCGCCGCGGACTGCAGAGCCCACGGCCATGGTGAACGCGCGAAGCGGCGTGCATTTATACCAGGGACCGCCGCAGCCGTACCCTTACCCACCGCCGCCGCCGTATCATCATCCGCCGCCCCCTCCACCACAGTACGGGTACTATCAAGGTCCGCCCCCCTTTCATCCTCCTCAGTTTAATCAGGGAAGATTCAACGCCGGACAAAGGCCGAGGGGTCAGTTCTAGGGGGGAGAGGAAGGGATCTGACACAGCAAGCTATGGGGCAGAGGAATCAGCAACAACAAGCTACATCTAAACAGCAGGAATCAGGAACAAGTGAGATTGTTAGTCAGAAAAAGGAGAACTGGAATCAGGGAAAGGGTAAAGAGGTGGAGGGAGGAGAGCAGGGCAAGGCTGGGGATAAATTTCCACAAGTCATCTGCTACAATTGTGGAGAATCTGGGCATTTCAGCACTGGATGTCAAAAACCTAGAGTGTGCTTTATTTGTTACAAGAAGGATCATATTTCAGAGCATTGCCTGGAGTGGGGAAAGCAACACTTCACTGCTCAGTATTTTGGGAGTGCTAATAAGGGCTTGGGGTTCTTTCATATTGATGTGGAGAAGAGGGATAACAGATTCCAACACTGGTCAGGGTTTGATAACTATGGAGTCTTTGTGATTGAGGATGGGGAGTTGGAAGAAGAAGGAATCCTAAGGGTGCTGAGAGAAAGAGTAGACAGGGATTGGAATTGGCATCTCATGAAAATGGAAGAATACAAGTACTTGATTAAATTTCCTCCACACAAAAGAGTGGATAGCTTTGGTATTGGCCCTACAACATACTATTACCTGAGGAAAGGAACTGTCATGGTTTCACTAAGTGCTTGGGATGGTGACATTGAGCCCATGGGGAAGCTGTTAGATGTGTGGGTTCAGATAAGAGGTATTCCCCCCAAGTGGAGTGACTGGAAAACTGTTAATGAGATTGCATCCAGCTTGGGCAGAATGGTAGAGGTAGACTGGAAATCCTTCTTTTCTAGCTTCTTCACAGTTATGAGAGTGAAAGTCAAGTGTAAAGACCCCACAAAAATTCCAGAGCAGAGGGTAATGGAGATGAACAACCAACTGTACAAAATTAGTTTTCTAGTGGAACCCAATGAGAAAGATCAGGGAGAGGAGGATAATGGGAACAAAGGTGATGATGATAAGTTGGGGGAGTTTGAAGATGATGATTTCTTTGATGATGGGTTTGAGGAGAAGCAGCCAGAGAACAATCAAGACAAGTCAAAAGATAAGCCAGCTGGGGGAGGTAGTGGTTCAAAAGATGACAAGAGTATTTCAGGAAAAAAGGATGGGGGTCAGGATGAAGGGTCAGGAGGGATGTCAGTGAGAAGGTTTCTTCAAGTCTGTGCAAATGATAGAGACCTAGACCTGGAGCAGGAGAAGATGGGGGTTGCTGAATGTGTGGAGTTGTTGAGAGCCATGGAGCTAGAAGAGTCTGAAGAAGAGAGGGAACTGGGATCTGAAATGGGAGATGACAGTGAGTTGGTGACGTTGCCGGAGGAGTGGACCTATATGGACAATGATAGAGAGAATATTACCAGAGTGATATCTGAATCTGGAGAGGCTTCTGAGAATGGAGATAGAGAAGAGATACAGGATTCTAAGGGGCTTCTGTCTGATATAACAGAAACAGTGAAAGAGAAGAAAACCAAGAGAAGAGCCAGATGGGGACCAATCAAGGTAGAGAGGAGAAGCAAAAGGAATGCTGATGACACAAGATCTATGACAGAAAGAGCTCAAGACATAAAGAAAAGATGGAATGGTGAAGACCAAACAGGTAAAAAACAATCCTCTTCTCATGTCTGTAAATCTGATTTGTTGATTACTGCTGCTGCAGTAGGCATTGTAGGCAAGGATGGAAATCCTTTGAGTAATGAATTAGGTGATAAACTAGAAGAGATGGAAAAAAGTAGGAGTATAGTTTTCTCTAGTTCTTGTTCTGAGCATATATGCAAGGTTAGTAACACTCTTGCTGATGGTAATCAGGAAAAAGAGTGGGAAGAAAATGGGATCCTAAATAGGAGTAGTGAGACAAATGGACAGGGATCTCTGGATGGAAATCCAGAACCTTCTTCTAGAAAGAACTCCAATGGCATTGGGGGATCTTTAGATCAAGTTAAGAGGAGTAAGGTAGGAGTTAGTAAAAATTCTAAATCAGTTATTAAATGAGAGGCCTTCTCTGGAATATT
>CM014273.1:63391967-63405716 GCA_004135705.1 Alloteropsis semialata
GTTGCGCCCCCTTGGGCCTATGGCGGCCACCATGTGCCGCCGTCAATGTTGGGGCGCCAGCTGCCGCCAATGGGTCACTACGGCGGCATGTGGCCCGGCGACGCCGCAGCAGGTCCGTCGAACTGGTCCGGTGCTTCGCCGCAGTACCCCCCGCCTGTGTCGCAAGCACCCGGCGGCCACGGAGAGGAGGCCAATGTGGCGGCCCCTCGTGGTCGCCTCCGCCGTGGCAGGGGACGCCGCGGAACTCCTTCACCAACTGCTGTGCTTGCGCGCACCAGGTCAGCTACGTGGCAAGCTGAGGAGGTTGCCAACTCCGCAAACTGTGGCAACGCCGTCCACGCCGACAACGAGGAGAATGACGGCAGCAGCGATGCAAATGACGACAATGACTCCTCGGTGAGGGCCTCACCTATATCCCTGTCATGCTTTTCTTACCGTTATGCATCGGATCATTGCAATGTATGTTAATTCAAGTAGTAGCGCACATGCTGGTCATACACATGATCTAGTTCCATTTTTGATGCTTAGATTGTGGGACTCCCTTTGTCCGACGCTAATTGGGACGATGGGAATACGGATCTGTTCTATGAGTTATGGATAAATCAAACCGTCTTAGGAAATTGTGCACGGGGTAAAATGAACTCTGAAGGTTATCGAGAAATCGTTAAGGGCTTCCTAAATAAGACTGGAATGAGGCATACAACGAAGCAGTTTCAGAATCGAGCGAGCCAACTCAAAAATTACCACCACGCTTATTCGTACCTGGACAAACACACTGGGGTAACTACTGGTCCTGATGGTGTGTACAGCGCGCCCCCTAAAGTGTGGAAAGTAATCCGAGAGGTAATTAAACTATTGTTGCATATTGACCCACATGTGTCCACAAGTTGAGGCAATAGTGTACTTTGATTGCTCACATGTGTTTTGCTTGTTGCTGCAACAGAGGTATCCTGAACAGTATCCCAGAGTGCAGAAGAAGATCCCTGTGTGGAAGGATAAGCTGTTTCACATGTTCAAGGATTGTCTCATTGATTGGGGGACAATGTTGGCCAGTGAGGAGGCTCTGATTACTGATGGTGAGGCAAGCACGGATACGACAAGAAGTACTGGCAGCCGCAAGAGGTCCAGCAGTGGGGCAACCAGGTCAACCACTGATAGTCCTTCCAAGAAGGCAAGAGGTGCACAGCAGGGAGCAAGCAGGACCAACAAAGCCGTAGTCAGAAACCTGTTTGAGAAGCTGGTTGTTGGTTTGGACACCCCTGATGAAGCGCCTCAACACATACTGCAACAAGCTGTTGAATTGAAGAAGCAGGACGAAGAGCGTCTGAAGCAGGAGCAGGCAGAGACCAAGGAATCCATCAAGCTTTGCCTAGATTTGGTTGTTGGCAGTGGCATCTCCAAAAGCAGCAAGGAATTTTACTTCTTGACCAAAATCTTCCTACACGAGCAATGGCGATTCATGTTCCTCTATTTGGATGATGATGTTCAGCGGAAAGAGTGGGTGCACAACGCCTACGCAGATCCACAGATGCATGAGTTTTTTGACCAGATCACCAAGCCTGGACGTCTATGATATGTTTGCGTTCCAGTTCAACCAAGTGTTGGGCACTGAGTGCTAATGAAACTTAGTTATGTATGCTAGTTGCTTATGTTGCATTAGACATGTAAGATGTGACAACTATGTTATGTACCTGTGGCATGTAACTCAAACGCTTCCTGGTCATGTATGCTTTCATTGATTCGAACATTATGTGTACTATGGGTTGCAATTATTTTATATTTGGTTGTCTTATAACTTTGTTGATTTTGTACAGCAGACAATGCTTTCTAAGTTAGAGATGACTAACTACTTTGATGTATACTGTGCAGGCTTCAAGTACAGCTGACAATGTTGATTTCCCAGGAGTTGGGGGTTCGGCAGGATCAGCCCAAGCTGCTACTGCCTTACATATTGGTGGAGACGAACCAATTGAAGAGGAGCAGGGCCAGGCAGCGAACTCTGATGCAGACGATGTATTGCATGCAGCACTTGCTGATGTCTTTGGAAGGGACCACTTAGTTATTCCAGCTGTGAAGGCCGCCCTTGAGCAAAGGAAGAGGAAGAGGGAACTGATGAAGAAGGCTGTCCTAATTGGTATGTACTACTACACATATCTGGACAAAAGACCCTATAGGTTAGCCAAGGAATCAGGAATTGAGTGGGTAGAGAAGACAGTACTCAATGAAACAGCATGCTACAACATGTTCAGGATGAATCCACATGTGTTTGACATGCTGCATGACCTGTTGGTGCACTCATATGGCTTGAAGTCAACAAGTAGGATGTCATCTAGAGAGGCTTTAGGCATATTTCTGTGGATGGTTGGTCCCCCTGAAAGTGTGAGGCAAGCTGAGCATAATTTCACTAGGTCCATGGAGACAATAAGCAGGAAATTCAGTCATGTGTTACACTGTGTGTGCAACCTAGCCAAAGACATCATAAGACCAAAGGACTCTACTTACAATTCAGTGCACCCAAAGGTAGCTAACCACAAGTATGGTACATGCTTCATCAATGCAATTGGAGCCATAGATGGTACACAGATCAAAGTCTGTGTGCCGGCCAGCGTGCAGGGGCCTTATTTCAATAGGAAGAGTGAGAAGACACAGAATGTCTTGGCCATATGTGACTTCGACAGGAGGTTCACATTTGTTGCCGCAGGGATTCCTGGATCTGCTCATGATTGGGCAGTCCTAAGAGAGGCAATGCAGAGGTATGGTGCCAACTTTCCACATCCTCCACCAGGTACGTGCCACTTTATACTATCATTGTCAATGATAGTTAAGCATTTATGATACATTTAGAGTTATAAGTTGTTAGGATTTGTTATTAAATTATCAGTTTCCCTTGGTTATGATATGCATTTAGCCTTTTAATATGAATATATTTTCCAAATTAATAACCTATCAGATTACTGCATGTTAGTGCATCTTCAGATTACTGCATGTCAGTGTATCAGATTTTCTTTTAGCTTGTATGCTCTGTTTCAGTTTTAGATCAAATTTAAGTGAGTATATTTTTCTTAGCTCTGTCCCATATTCCTCCAACACTGCAAGTACCAACCTTAAGGAAATAGCATACATGTTCACTGGAGGTGCGATACCCAAAAAAATTAAGTGATGACCATTGTTTTGTAGGTAAGTTTTACCTTGTGGACGCGGGGTACCCAAACCGTTTCGGATATCTAGCACCGTACAAGGGAGTCAAGTACCATCAAGAAGCGTGGAGATCAGCACCCCACGCTAGAGGTAAAAAACAAATTTTTAACAAAGCTCATTCCTCCCTGCGCTCCGTCATCGAGCAATCATTTGGAATGTTAAAGATGAAG
This sequence comes from Alloteropsis semialata, assembly GCA_004135705.1. Lineage (NCBI taxonomy): Eukaryota > Viridiplantae > Streptophyta > Magnoliopsida > Poales > Poaceae > Alloteropsis > Alloteropsis semialata. The sequence goes on from CM014273.1 coordinate 63,395,336, forward strand.
TGGCGAATGTTGTTGAGTCTCCCCCATTATTCAGAGTGCAAACAGGCAGAAATAATCTTGGCATGTTGCGGATTGCATAACTTCATTTTAGAGAATGATAGGGATGATGTAGACTATCATATGACTGAGGAAGAGGTGGAATGGGCATTAGACGATGCAAAGGAGGATGATGCCGATGAGACAATTCATGATGCGGTACAGGAGGACGAGGTGAACATGAATCAACTCCGTGATGAAATAGCAGCAGCCTGCCGCCAGGTTTTGCGTTCCAGACATGTGTGAAGCAAAAGATGAATGTGTGCTATTTTTTTATTAACGCAATAAGAACTTGTGTCAATTCATTTGTTTCCATCCATTTTTGTTCCTGCTGCACAGAAATGAGTGTATTATGATATTATCGGTGTGTGCTATGAATGTTTAAGATAGAATTATTCTTACTTTGCGAATTGAGTTCGAAATCTGGTTGTTCTCAAGAAATTGTGGACGTTTGCGAGAGGTTCCCTTGTTTCTGCCCAAGAATGTGATTATTTGCCTTCTTTTGAGCACTTGGACATGAGACAAGACTTAGTTCCGCAAATTCGCAATCAAAATCAACTTGGAAAGTGAAAATGCTGCTTTGAAAGTAAGTTGCGGTGCTAATTGGAGAGGTCACCGCAACAGTCGGTGATCTGAAGCTAATAATCAAGTTTTCAGCGTAATATTCAAGGAAGTTGCGGTCGTGGTCAAGTGCATTACCGCAACAGTCGGTGCTCTGGCTCAATCTGAAATTGCTCTCTGGTTTGACAGACTCTTGCGGTGCTCCATCAAAATCCGACCACCGCAACTTTCCACGGTGCTCAACGTTCATGCAGACTTGATTCTCAGGAAGTTGCGGTGGTGGTTCAGGAAACCCACCGTAACAATCGGTGGTCTCGGGGTTTAAAGTTTTGAGCTCCTGGTCTGACAGACTGTTGCGGTGGGTGTTCTACCCCACCACCGCAACAGTCGGTCCTTCGTCTCATCTGCCCCGTTCGTCTTTTCACAGTTGGATCTCGTCTGTTCGCTCTCTTCTAACCCTAACCGCTTGGCTCGTTTCTCTGTTCACCGCCGGCCACCGCTCATCGTCCACCTCACGCACGCGCGCCGCTCACCCCTGTCCGGCGTCCACTCGACGCTCGCCCCTCTCCTCCTGGGCTCGTAGCTCCTAGGCTCTTCCTTTCCTTGGCGCCGGCTGCTGTTGCGGACTTGCATTGCAGCGCTGCTGAACCGGGCCGCTGTCAGGCGTCAGCCCCTGCTGCCGCTGCAGCGCTGCCGAATCAGACAGCCAGGCAGGCACGGGCCGAGTGTTTGCCGCCCTACGGCCGTGAGATTCAAGGCAGCGAGGCAGGCGTCCGACGGCAATCCTGACGTGAGCCTTTTGACTTTGAGGTCATTTTCTTTCCCAAAATCTCTAGTTCTTTCTGTTTGTAGTTTTTACTCAATCTATTAATTAGAATGTTGGTACTAGAAAGATTTACAATTGGTACTGCAGAATGAAGAGAGATAGAACTTTGCAATCTTATTTTGCGGTTTTGCCTTTGTCCCTGCTACACAATTGAATGCACTGAAAATATGTAGCTAAAAAGGTTAAGAAATTCTAGTTGTTTTGTGATATTTTTATTTACACTTCCATCTTGTCCATGTCCAAAAGGTGCTGAATTGCTAATAAGGAAATGAAAGATGTGACTGTAAATCATTGAATGCACCAATGCTTTGACTAGCCAACTAGGTATTGTATCACACTATCTATTAAACATGTAATTTCGAGTTTCATTATCAATTTAGACTTTTTACTGTAGCTGTTGCTTTATATGTGCCGCATATGTGTTAGTTTTGGTTGTTGAATTTGGCCCTAGTCTTGATAAAAAGCTGGGTCCGCCACTGGGTTTAGAGATACATTCTGTGGATCCATTTTGTCATACAGGGATGATTTCAGTGGGTCTCATAATGCTCACTTTTTAGGGGAAATGCTGCCAAATTTTTCAATGCCACATATAATCTTGATCCTTTTCCGTATATGTAATCATGTCATCTCCTAGAACCTATACTTCATACCAATTACATCAAACCTCTTGAAAATCGAAAATGCTCTAGGACTTGTATACTTTCTTGTCACATTCTCATATATCCACACCAAATGACCTCACATGTCTCATGCCATATCCTTTCAATTGTTTTTCATGACAAAACTCTTGCTCTAGCTCCATGTCACATTCATGATCTGTCACACCCGGTTTTAAGGACAAAACCGAATGATAATCATATGTGCGCCAGGATCAAGTTTACACACATATGAGACTTCATCAGTGATAAACAATAGCAGTATCATGTAAAACAATACAAAAACTTACAACTTATCAGAGTTACAGCTTATCCTGGAAACGAAGGCTCCAACACTTCACAGGCAATCGACTGGGGGTTGCGTACGCCTAGCATCATCTTCAACGGCTTCACAACAGCTTCTGAGCAGCAGTAAGCAAGGATGAGTACACTTATGGTTGGTACTCAGCAAGGCCACAAGAAATAACCAGAACATCGATTCATTTCCATCTTTAAGTTTATTAATCATGTGAGGGTCCAGGCCGCTCTTAACCGTGAGCACGGCTGTTATAACAGTTTTTAACACTCTGCAGAGGTTGTACACTTTACCCACAAGACGCGTAAAAGTTCAGAAGAACTTTAAACCCAACCATGCAGTGCTGATCAGGCACATTCATCACACTACCTTTGGTGTGACTGCATAGGGACGCTACGAGGCCTTTACAAAGACACACAGATAACTAGCAGCCCGCTAGAGTTTCGGCCGCGGTGAGGTCCATAACCCTCCCTAATGGGGCCGTACCTTAGCGAAGGCTACTCCTCCAAGAGGACCGGGCTATGACCCCTTCACCGTCCCCCTCCTTGCCCTTTCGGTAAGGCCTGCCAGACACCCATATATCTAATTAATTAGCCAAGACCAGAGCCATATAGTACTCGTGGTTGTACTGTTTTCCTGGGTGGTTCTCCATGTTCCAATTAACATCATCATAATGATATATTAAAAGCACAGGTAGAAGGATGGTTAGGGACACTTGCCTTTACGCAACGTAAAGGTACTCTTACTGCTTTCTGCTATTGCTCACTTGAATTCTTGATCTTGAAAGCGATGGTTAGCAATCCATCTTCTTGAAGCTAACAACGGCACGACATACAAAGCAAACAAACAAGTACAACTAAGAACAATACACCAATCAAAGACAAGCCGGGTTATACACTAATTAGATTTTAATTATAAAGGCTTATGAAATAATTATTAATCAAATTAACATGCATTATAAAAACGGCGTTTAACCCTATACAGCTTTTAATTATAGAGAGCACGTTTAATAGGCATTAATCATATTAATAAATAAATAAATATTATAAAGACAAGCATCATGTGAACAAGAACTACTAACGTATAGTTTTCATGATTATGGACCTAACGCAACAAAAACGGAACGAAACAGAGCTACAACGCGTAAACTAGAGCTAAAACTAGATTACAGGGACCTACACGCGATTAACCATATACTTTAGGGGCTAGCAAGGAAGTTTCTCAAGACACTAGAAATAGTGCTCGGGAATTAGATGAAACTCTGGGTTAGATTTGCAAAAGGGAGAGGATGGACGGCGGGTTGCATAACCAAAAAGCTCAGGGTTGGATCTGTAAAAAGAAAGGGCATGGTTGTGATTATTTTTCAAAGGAAGTGGACGGCGGGTTGATATGCGAAAAGGGGAGGGACTCTTTAGCAAAACTGCCGAAGGGGTACGCTCCTTTTAATCTGGGCCGTTGGTTTTAATTTGGACGTCGGATGGGGCTTTGGGTCGCCGGCGGCGGACCAGGGAGGCGGCGCCGCCACAGACCGCGGCGGAGCTTCGCCGGCGCGGCTCCTGCAGGGTGCTAGGAGGCACGGGAGGAGGAGGGAAGTACACGGGGAGAGAGAGGAAGCTTTGGGGAGCTCACTGTGGGTGTCGCCGTCGACGGGGAGGTGCCGGAGGGGCCTGGCAGCGAGAGGGGGCGGGCGGCGGATTCCGGCGAGGGTGAAGGTGAGCTTTTCGAGTGGTATTGCGAGCGGGAATGGGACGAGGGGGCTCGGGCGGTGTGCCGCGGCTTTATAGGGCCAAGGGGAGGTAGCGGGAGCGTCCTTGGGAGATGAATCGGAGGAGGGGCGGCGGCCGGCATTGATGGCCATGGTGGAGAGGTGGGATGCGCCGCGGGGAGAGGAAATGAGGGGTCGGGGTGGGTGCGCCACTGCGCGTTCAATGCGGGGCGAGTGGAGGAGGGAGAGCGAGCGGACGAGGGGAGGGGAACGGGCGGCGAGCTCGGGCGCGCCATGGGGCTCTGCTCCGGTCGGGGAAGAAAGGAGCCGGAGGGATGGGGAAGAAGGAGCTGACGGGCGGGCCCCGCCGGTCAGAGAGAGAGAGGGAGGATCGAGTTGAATGGGCCGGCTGTTTAGTGGGCCGCGCATGTAAGGAGGGAGGGGGAGGCCGGCTTGGGCCTGGAGGGGAGGAAAGGCCGAGTGGGCCGAAAGGGGTAGAAAGAGTTTTTGGGATTTGGATTTTTGTTTGGGAATGAGAATTGAATAGGAATTTGAATTGGGAATTTGGATTAAATTTGGATTTGGAGTTTGATTTGGAATTTGAATAGGAGTTTAGGTTTGGAATAGAATTGGGACTTGAATTTGGGATTGGATTACAAACAACTCAAACAAAACCAATGCAAAGAGCATGAATGCAACAACCTCATTTAATTTTGAAAAACAACCAATTATTTTCCTATACTAAATTCCCTGTCAACAAAATAGATGTTGAGCAAATTTTAAATTTATGATAAAAACGTTGTTTAATTATTCTTTCTATTCACATCCTGAAATTCAAAATTTCAGGGTGTGACATGATCTTAAATGCCTTATCTATCATAGGTTTTTAGTCACTTTCCGAGCTCTCACCTTATTCATTCTTTTGGGATTCTTATCTCTAGAAAATGCTTATTAATGTTATATATTCCTCTGTACCCTTTCTTTTGTGCAGGGGGAGTATGGTCTGGGTCAGTGGCAGATGACAGCTGGTTGACAGATTTAGTGGCAGTTGCTTGAGGCCAAGCCTCAGGTACTTTCTTTGGACGTTGAGGCCAAGCCTCAACAAAGGTCCGTGTCAGGGGGAGTTTGAGCAGTGACAGTGGGTTTCTGGCAGTTATTTCTAGCAGTGGGTCAGTTTGACAGCGACAGTGGTCAGTGGAGTTCTTGCAGCCTTTCAGTGGTTCTTTTTCTGAGGCAGTGGATTTCCTGTCAGCTCAGTGATGGCCAGAACCAAGACTCCAGGTCGTCCCGGCAATGGGGACTCACCGCCTCGCCGTCCTACGCCCTCTGACAAGGGCAAGGCAAAGGCACCCCCACAGCCGCCGAAGAAGAAGGCGAAGAAGGGTGGTCCGGATGATTGGGAGACCACCATAGCTGTTGTCAGGGCGCAGGAGCGCATTGAGGCTGGAGGCCGTTCAGCCCAGTTCAGTATCCGTGACCAGACAGGGTCACCCGTTGCTCCAGAGGGTCCACCTGCCCCTGCCCTCAGACGCTCAGGTCGTACTCGAGTGCAGGTGACCTCTCCACCGCCTGCTCAGCAGCGCACACGCCAGTCCGCTCCTTCTGGCAGTAGAAGGAAGCGGGCCCAGTCTCCGGAGAAGTCAGACAGCTCAGATTCCGATGTTGACCGGGTGCCTACTGTTGAGGAGGTCTCCAAAGCCTCCTCTCGCCTGGTTTGGAAACTCCGGATCGAGAACAAGACCAGGTGGTTCCCAGCTCGCCGACTTGCTACAGGCTTGTTCTGGACTCCCTTGCAGCAGGTGTTCTACAATGCTTTCAACCTGGCTCGTATCTTGCTTTACAAGTTCCACAGGAGGATGGATATGGCCCGGATCGCCAGAGCAGTGCCAGTTGAGACTTCTGAGCTAGAGTCATACTTCTCCTACATGCCTGGACTGCTCGAGCTCTTTACTCTGCCCACTACTTTCGTCAGGGAGTGGGTACGTGTCTTCTACGCCACCGTGTGGATGCCCCTGGACCGCTCTACGATGACCTTCATGTTTCGGGGGGTGAAGTACACCTTGAGGCGACAGGATCTTCACGGGCTTCTCGAGCTTCCACTCTACGCCGAGAAGCTCCACGAGAGGTGCTACCCTGGTGCTACTCCACCTCGACGACCTCTGTCCAGTGGGGTAGTGCCTCCTTCAGCAGAGTTGATGGCACCGTGCTTCAGGAAGCCTTTTGGTCCAGCTTCACCCAGGCATCCCATGGATTTGACCCCACTCGCTTATGTGATCTTGGAGGCTCTTCGTCGCTCTTTGCAACCCCGGTCAGGGAACCGAGAGACGCTCACAGCTCTGCAGCAGTGGCTTCTGTGTCACATTATCGGTCATCGGCAGTTTGATATGATTGATTTTCTTATGGCCGAGATTCAGGATGTGATCACAGATGGGATGAAGGTCGGACGCACGTTGCCCTATGCGCATATCTTGACACACATACTGGCTCACTTAGCGGGTCCTCGTGAGGAGAACCTCGCTAAGTTAGAGGAGAAGGCGATCGTTTACCCGACCTACAAGGCTGCCAAGCCTGATGACCAACGCAGAGGACAGAGGCCGATTGCTATGATTGTTCAGGCCGCTACTCCAGAGCAGCGAGCCCAGCAGGCAGCAGAGGACCAGACCCTCCGCGAGGCAGAGCACGCAGCTGGACTCGAGGCAGATACTCGACAGCTCTGACCTTTCAGAGGAGGACAGCTCTGACTCGGAGTACGTGCTCCCAGACTCACCGCCGTACCGAGGAGCTCACGACGCCGAGGCTGGCGGGTCTGGAACAGCAGGTGTAGACCTTGACGACCCCCCAGTCTCCTCTGGTCCGTCTACAGTTCCAGCTTCAGTTCCTCCTGCATCAGCCCCAGCTCCTCCAGCTATGCCCGATTTCTGAGCGATTGCAGATTCTATAGTGGCACTCGGGCAGACAGTGACGTCTATTCAGGCTGCGCAGACAGCCAAGGATGAGAGGAATGACCTACGCTTCGCTTCGTTATTTGAGCAGCAGCAGCGTATGTATGAGGAGCAGCGTCGTCTAGCCGCCGAGCAGGAGGCACAGCGCAGGCAGAATGAGATGTATTTCCAGCATCTCTTTCAGCAGATGGGGGTTCGGATGCCCTCACTACCGCCGACTCCAGCTTCAGCTCTTCCACAGCTTCTTCAGAGTTCGGCAGGGCCAGCACTTGAGCCTATTTCACCGATCAGACCTATGGCTAGTGTTGGTGGCTTCGTCCCGCCTCCTCCTGTGTACGAGTCTCCTCTTCCAGATATACCGACTCAGTTCTCGACACCGGAGCCCACTTTGCTTGCGGGTTTCACCAGTCCAGCTGCTCAGGCTACTACTTCAGCTTCAGTCTCCGCTTCTGTGCCAGCTGCTTCTTCTACAGTGTCGAGGTCCCTTGAGGCCTCCTACTCACAGCTGACAGGCGAGAGCACACCTGATGCGCAGCAGCTCGTTTCAGAGATCTTAGCTCCCGAGCAGCCTCAGCAGACCGACGACCCAACACTCTCAGCTCCAGTGACGACAGACTCTACCTTAGTCACTGCAGAGGTCGCCGGCTCTTCTTCAGTTCCTCAGGCTACCGGTTCAGAGACCGAGGACCCAGTTGACGCAGCCGCGAGGATTCTCACTCCTTCTCCCGAGGACACCTCAGCTCAGCCTCCTCCCGCTCCAGATGCTTAGTCAGTTTTTGGTGTTTGACGCCAAAGGGGGAGATGTCAGGGGAGATGTGAGAGTTAGGGGGAGTTAGTAGCATAGCTTTTGGTTCTTTGTGTGAACTCTCATGCATCATGTTTACTTTTATGTATGCGTACCTTGGCTTGCTACGTTGGTTGGTGACATGTGCTTGTGCTTTATTTCATATATATATGCCATGTCATGATTGATTTGCGTATGTGCTTGTCCTTAATATCCTTTCATACGCGTTGTTTTTCTATTCCCATCTCCTTGTATTCAAAAATATATTATTTGAGGTTGTGTTGTCATCAATCACCAAAAAAGGGGAGATTGAAGGTGCATCTAGGCCCCTAATTCTAGCACTAGGTAGCTTAAGTGAAGCCATGGAACCTTTGAAAGAGTTAGAAACTCAAAGACATTTGAATTGGACGAGTTTCAATAACTTAGAATAGGTTTTCAGCGTACCACAGACTGTTGCGGTGATGGTAGGGCCATCAGGGCCGAGTGAAGGCAGTGGCCACCAACTGTTGCGGTGGTGGTACTCAGGTACCACCGCAACAGTCGGTCAGGTGAAGGCCAGATGGGCCCAGGTGACCACCGAAAGTTGCGGTGCACGGTCGTGCAACCACCGCAACAGTTAGTCCTCTTGGGCCAGAGATGAGTTCGACTCTGGATTGACGGACTGTTGCGGTGGAACAGGGTTTTGCCCCACCGCAACAGTCGGTGGTGTTTTGGGTTGTGTACTTTGGTGCACCACCGATTGTTGCGGTGGTGGTCTCTATACACCACCGCAATAGTCGGTCGTTACGGCTAGTTCTTTGGTTTGGAGTATAAATACTTGGTGTATAGCTCCATTTCAGCTCTCTTGCGACCTGAGGAAGTTCATAGTCATATTTGGGAGCTAAGAGCAAGCAAAGGACTGGAAGTAATTGAAAAGTTCTTGATTGTGAGGATTAGGAACATCTTTAGTGCTTAGTGAGTAGCAAGTGTGCATCCACCTTTGTCTCTTGTCTTGTGCAGGTCAAGTGAAGCTATTGCTTGTTACTCTTGGTGATCGGCATCACCTAGACGGCTTGGTGGTGGTGTTCTTGGTGATCTCCCAAGGACGCGACTTGTGGGAGGCCCAAGAAGGTGTTCACGGTGTTTGGAGTCCACCGTTCCGGAGGGGACAATCGACATCCACTAGAGAGCACTTGATCCTCGTGTTGGATCAAGGGGGAGCTACACCCTCGTGTTGGGTGCTCCAACGAGGACTAGGGGAGAGTGCCGACTCTTCGATACCTCGGGAAAAAATCCGGCCTCCTAACTCTCTCTTTACATTTGGCAATTTACTTTCCGCATTTACATTCCCGCCTTTACATTCCTAGAATTGCCATGCTAGACTAGGATTGGAACTAGGTTGCAAAACTCTTTTTCCGATTAGATAGTCACACTAGATAGGAATAGGCACATGGGTGAATTGGCTTGAATAAGTGTTTAATTCCGCAAAAATTAGTTAGAAGCCTAATTCACCCCCCTCTTAGGCATCTTGATCCTTTCACAGTGCATGGGCCACCGGACAGGTGACGTCGTGACGAGATCGATCGAAGCCGGCCGGGGGCTGCCTTGCCCGCGCCGCCGGCCTGTGGGGAGTTGGCGCGCGCGCGCAACGGCCGGACTCGTAGGCAGACGGCGAGCCCTGGATGACGTGGCGTGACGGCGACGGCGGCCATCGGCGAAACGAAGAATCTCCGCCGCTTTTCAGGCGCGCCGAGTTCAGATATATAGCTCGACACCGACGTACCGGCACCGAGGCAGCTTTGCCGCCGTCTCGTTCTCACCTGATGGTTGGTTTGTTTCGGCAAGGGACCAGAGAGCGACAAGCACGGGCTTGTGTTGTGCCTCTTCTAGTTTGGAGATGGCCGGAAAGTTAGTGGTACTGTGGTAGTATGACGAAGCTAGTTCTCACATGAATAAGTTTTCTGGGTACCACAGACTGTTGCGGTGGTGACCAAGACGGTCACCGCAACAGTTGGTGATGGTAGGGCTGTCAGGGCTGAATGAAGAAAGGGGCCACCAACTGTTGCGGTGGTGGTACTCAGGTACCACCGCAACAGTCGGTCATGTCAAGGCCAGATGGGCCCAAGTGAAGGCAATCACAGAAAGTTACGGTGCTCGGTGGAGCAGCCACCGCAACAATTGGTCCTGTAGGGCCAGAGACGAGTTTGTCTCTGGTTTGACGGACTGTTGCGGTGGCACGGGGTTTAACCCCACCGCAACAGTCGGTGGTTTGTCAGTTACTGTTGGATTTGTGTACTGTGTTACACCACCGATTGTTGCGGTGGTTGTCTCTACACCCCACCGCAATAGTCGGTCGTTACCAACAGAGTGTTAAGAAAAATGAAAAAAAATTGAAAAAAATGTTTTGCTGAGTGTTTTGGATCTTACACAAGGCAAAGGAGGTGTTTGCCGAGTGTCGGATCCAAGACACTCGGCAAAGTTGGAACATCTATATACTTGGCGAATTTTTTCTTTCTTCTTTCTTCCTCATACGCGCTGCGCTGCTCCCCACGCCGCCGCCTGCTCCCCGCGCCGCCGCCCCTCCCCGCGCCGCCCTG
>CM014273.1:63406716-63453220 GCA_004135705.1 Alloteropsis semialata
CTTCATCTGGACTGCAACACTGCATGGTCATTTGCGTGTGTCATGCATACAACTTGAACTACTTTGACCCTATCTTTCAGCTAGCTAACAACCACAGCTTCATCCATGTACTAGCAGCAATGCCCGCGCGGCACGCGCGTGCTATATATTGATATTGTAGTAATTAAAATTATGACATAATGGTTTTTATATACTCTAAAAAGATATATACAAACACACACTAAGAATATTCTTTGCCTCACTAAACAAGCTACCTTAGTTTGTAAAATGGCAAACATAAATAAGCTATGATCTATGTAGGTTTGAAAAAGATAAACTTGGATAATTCCACGGACTTTTCAATTGATGCAAACAAAAAATTTCAATACAGGAAATGTGCAAGATTAGTGCGCGATTAGCGTGTGATTGCTGAGAAATGCAGAGAAATTGATGGAGGTGGGTCTGGGGTGGGGGTGGAGGTACCAAGGTAGGAAATTTTCACGGTGAAAAACGTAGGGCCAAAATCTAGAAAACATTTTACAGAACATTTGAAAAAAATTATCTAGTAAACAAGTATTTTATATTCACAAAAAAGATGTATATGGTACAAGTGTGTACAATAACAAAAATATTAACCAATATCATAGTATTTTATTGACATCGAGCTTTTTCAGAAAATGTTGAAACAAGAGTTTTATAATCAATAATTCCCTCAAAAAAGAGTTTTATAATCAATAGATAAAAAATCCCTACGGGTCCTCGGCAACTCCCTACGGGTGAGTCTGGATAGGATTTAGCCATGGCCAGCTTGGGACTGGCGACTGCAATAGGTACCAGGCCATATGTGTTTGGTTATTGTGCTAAGTTCAGCTTGGCAAACAAATGTTGTGTTTGGTTGGCCGGTTTGCATTGGGTATTTTCCGTTTCTAAAAAAATTCGGTATTTCCACCTTATTCATGTTATAGGGTGAGTTCAAGGAACTTTCACCTCTTCTCTCCCACAAATCAGATCAAGAAAAAATTATGGTAATGACTGCACGAATTGATACAATTGAAAACAAAGTTGTCCGCACAGAAGACCTTAACCCAGAAGCAGCCATGGTAATAACATAATTTATCTTTTTTTTTTTTCTCCATTTTTTTCGTTTTCCTTTTTTCCCCCTCCATATCCGTTCATGGCTTTACTCATACTTATCCTCTTATCTCCCGTCTTTTCTCCAGCGCAAAGTCCAGCTCGCACCGCTGCCTTCTCTGGCCCCTCGCCATGCGTGTTGCTGCGCCGGCCACCGTTGCTACTCCGACGCTCCTGCCTCTAGCCGTGCGCGAAGATCCACGGCGAGCCACATGCTCACGCTCGCGCCCACACTTGGCCGCAGGGCCGTGCCTGCGGGGTGGGAAATAGGCCGAAGAGTTTGTACAAATTAATAATAAAGAGAAAGAATGCTCATTTTGCTGAATATTACTTCTAAGATAAAGTTATATATTGCGTCAACTCAGTACCAGATAAGATTTATTTTAACATTATTTCTTCAAAAATTCAAACACACATCCATACATAGTAAGAGCTTAAACAGAACACAATCATCCGTGACTAATATATATTTATAAATTGGTCATCATAGAAATAGGAATGACCCATCGTATAAGGATTTGCATTACAACAATCGAGCTTGTTCTAATCAAAATATTTTAAAAAATTGTAACAAAAGATCATTTATTCCACTATTGGTCCAGATCCTCCTCTGATTAGTGGCTGTCTAATGGTTGAACTTGGTGAGATACAACTTGAAACGAAAAAAATTGCTGATGCCAAAACATAAAATGAAATAGGAACATGCTAAACAAATTCTCCACCAGTCAGCCAAAATAAAACCTATCAACCCAACCTATGGACCCTCTCCTGATATATTTCACTCATGGTGCCAAGTTTCTTTATTCAGTAATGTATGGCAATAAAAAATTTGCAAGTTACAATAGTTTGCACAATCTGCACTGCTGCTGTGTGGAAAATTGGATCCCACCCCAATCCCCTGATGCTCTCTTCCCACAATCCACACAAAGAGGTGTTGCAAAGGAAGAAGAAACTGGCCCCACCTTGTCCACTAACCCGCTATATACTGCTGATACTGTCTCCATACCATCAGCTAGTGCAGATGGATGGGAAGGGCTTAGAAACACACCCAACAACACCGCGTCTGTCTCCTGCAGCAGCCCACCATGTCCACCTCCTACTCCTGCAATCATGGGCGACGCGAGTAAGGAGAGGCGATGTCTGTGCTGGGACAAGACTAAACTTATGTTACTGAGAAAGTTGACCATGCAGGAATGCATAGTTTAGTTCTAGGAATGCAGAAACCTATAGTTCACATATTAGTTAACCCAAGATATATAAATGGATAGTTAACAAAATGATTATTCGGAAAAGCAATTTTAGAAGACATGTACTTTATATTTACCCTCTAACAGTCCCTATCCCTATCTCATCTCCATTTCTCCTTCGTTGCAATTACTTAAACACATGTGTAGCTCGGTGCCTGAGGAATTGTGGACCGCCAGACCTGCAGGTGATCAAACACGGTATTTGATAAATTGAACATCAGCTGAACCTTCACGTTTTACCCTATTAGTATCAAGTCAAGTTAAAGAGACTAATTTTCTCTCAACATCAGCATGCAGTATTGCATAGTTCTTGGACCACACAAACTTCTTGCCCGACCACATAGTGACAACAACATTTCAAATTTTCAACAAAAAAAAATGCGACAAGCGTTTAAGAACAGATATCCTTTTGCCAGTTATTACAGGTGCATGGAGGAATAGCGATAATGCATGTGAGGGGAGCAAAGACAACAAAAAATAACACTGAAAAAGGAGGAGGTGATATGGTGAAAAAGTACTCAAAAGTATGGTTAATGAAGAAGAAATACTCATTGTAAACAATATAGTAGCTAGCCATATACTAAACAACATCAGCATATTACTGGGTTTCAAAGAACTCAAAAAACCCTAAAAAAAGATATTAAGGTTACTCAAATCTAGCAGGCAGACACTAACCGAATAAATTTATCTCTGAAGAATGACTTTTTATCTTTTAAGTTCTACTATTAAAATCCAAGAAATATGTACACTCAAGAAAATAACAATGTGACTTCAGACCTAAATCAACTAAACCGTGAAAAATTATCTCACATGTAAGGAATCAATGCAATGATGATTCCGTTGGCTTTTGACTCTCTGGAAAATAAAATAGTCTAGCCACCTCTGATTACTTCTATAGTACTATAGTTAATGCTAATAGCACTTGTCCAGTTGCACACCCACGACCGCATGAGGACGCACCCTCGTTCTGGATGAGGCGCCTAGCCGACAGCCTCCCGCGAGGCCGCGACATGGAGTTTCTGTGTGAACAAAAGAGTCATCTCACATGTTTATACATATCACAAAATAATGAACATTTAGGCAACACACCATGGCTAAGCCAGCTACTCTGAAAACTTGATTGCCACAATTGCTGAAAAAATGTTTAGCTGCCCAACCAAATAAGTATCAGCAGGTCTACAGCACATAACATGTCTTGACAAAAAAAAAGAGTGAAGTCAATGCATCGCATTGGTAATCGAGCATATCACATCAAGTTTAATTGAATACATGAAAGGGTACTGTCCGGTAAACCATGCGCTCCACAGATAGATTTGGAGTTTCGAATCAAATTATTTTCTCACCTAGTCAGAATATGCCCTGAAAGAACACTGGCAACAACAACTTTTGTTCAAGAGCGCCATGGCACCCATGCTGGCTTACACCCAATCATCAAAATTGTTGTAAAAAGAGACAGCTTTTTCAAATAACCACCTTTACAGTTATTGTCGGATAATCAAGAATAAGAGAGTTTGGTGAGTGATAGAGCACCTGGATGCGATCTATGATTCTTTTGACATTTGATCATCTTCGGTCAGCCTACTATGCAATTGTGCTATCAGCCCATCCTACTGCACAATAGTCAAAAAGAGACTAATTTTAGACATCATTCTTTAAACACCTCAATAACAGAATCAGGAATTAAAGAGTACCATGGAGCAGAAATTCCCGATTCTTCATTTAAATATTCAAAAGATACAGCTCTTGCTCATAATATCTATTCACTTCTTTTGCAGAATGAACACATAGCTCTATCTCTTCTCTATCCACCATTGTGTATATCTGCATTAAAATGTAGATGAGAGCATATGACTAAGGGCACTTTCCAGTATTGTAAAGGCAAATTGAACAAGTTTCACCTAAAGAGACAGATCTAAGCCAAAGCATACAGTTAAACAATTTTCATCTTCTGGTTCAAAACAAGTACAGTCATAAACCACATTTCAAAATGGCCATGTCGGTAAAATTGGAATATTGGAAAAATAGCACCTAGTGTGTCCTGCATAATCTGGCAAAGCTTGTTCACATGAGCAGTATAAGCTAGAAAAAGGGATGCACCTTGGAATCTAAAATACCTTCCTGCCCAGAGAGCTGGTTTTTGCAATCTAATTCAGAAGAGACTCCGGCAAAAATAAGAAAGTAGAATGGCATTAAAAGAAACGCTGCAAGCATAGTAGTTGCACTTTAAGGGTCATCTTATCAAGTATTTTGTGTGGAACTGTGGATATAGGACAAACTAATATAGTGCCATTAAAACAAGATTCAGATGTACGACAAAAAAACTATGAAGCATATCAATTTCTAGGCTGAAATGATTCCAGCATACAACAACCACCACATTGAACAGTTCCTAGGTCATTTGACTATTAGAGTGGTCACTGGTAGGCATGGGGAGCCGGGAGCGGATGATTGTGCAATGCACTTGATTTGCCTGTATGCTAATCTATATTTATCATCTGCAAGTTACAACTGCATACCTCGGCTACTTCAATCTCCTTATCCCAAATGATCTTCTCTAGGATCTCCTTATCCCAAATTGGTGGTGTATTATAGTATTGATTTGGTGATTATTGGCGGTATGCCGGTACTTCAGGCCCAAACGCAAGAATGGCTAGAAACATAATCGTGCTAAGGAAATGGGGAAAAGGAATACGAAATGGATGAGAAAACATGAAGCCACTTCCCATTACCCACATGATCAGAATGGAGAGACCAAACAAACCCTTGGACAATAGGACGTACCTTGGGACCGGCTGGAACGGGCCCAAACGCAAGAATGACAGCAGTCGCACTTTGTGGTTCTCGACAGTAACTTGTGCTGGCTCAACGGAGACCTCGGCGGCGAGGGCGAGGATGTCGGCGCTGGAGACGACGCCGGGGCAAGCTTCCTCCAGGGCGGCCTTGATATCGTCCACCACGGGAAACCCCAGCACGGAGCCGTTGTTCGATCAGGTCGGCCGCCTTCTCGCTGCGCATCGTCGGGGTCTCGTCGAGCAGCAGCGATCCATCGCAGCCCTGACACGATCAGCAATATAATTGAGCACTCAAGGTTAGATCCAGATGAGAGCACACGCTTGGTGCGTCGTGCACGTAAGTTGCCGTTGCAGTCGTGGAAGTGGAGGCGGAGTAGGCTGGCGATCCGCGCCGTGCACGGCCCGCCGCTCTCTGCCGCGCCCAACGCCGGGGACACCGACCACACCACGGTGCCGTTGCCGCCCACGACGACGAGCTCGCAGCCGGTGGACACGGAGAGTGTGGCGCCGGGGTTGCAACCCACCGCGCCGCGGACCGGGTCGGCGCGGTTGGTGACCCAGACGACGATGCGGACGGGCAGACTGGCGTACCAAACCCGTCGGGGAGAAGAAGCCGAGTGTGAAGCTGTCGGTGCCCGACAAGACGAGCGTTTCGTTCCCCATGACCCCATCAGTGGCTGGCCCGGCGCGATGGCGTCCCCGTGGGTCACCGGCGCGCGCCGCCTGAACGGGGAAGGAGCAGCGGCGCGATCGAGAACTGGAGGCGGTGGATCGGTGCGGCCACACGAGAGAGATGCGAGGAAAAGGGCAGCCTGTTTAGTGGGCAATGACGACGGCGAGAGATGAGAATCAATGTTTTTCTCTGGGAACCTAGATCCCTCAAGACTCGTAACAAAACAGGAAACAAGAGGCGAGATTTTGGAAAGAGCGAGATTAGAGGGAGGCGGGTCGGGTGGGTACAAGCGGGCGGGTAAAGAAAATTTTGGGTGAAAAAAAAAGAGGAAAAACGTGAAGAAATATTTTAGAAAGTGCTATTTTTTTCTTCTTTCAAAAACTTTCTCCTCCCCCGGCCTGGCAGGTGGGTCCTCTGTGAGGGGGTACGGGAATTTATTTGGGTAAAATGTGTTTCAAAAGAACTCGTTCTTAATAGTATAGATATAGATAGTGAGAGCTGTCCATATGTATAGGTCGTGTAGTTAGTGGTGTGTTATTTATTTTCCTATTTTTGTGAACAAAACTGTGCATCGTCACGTGTCTTTTATATGGATCTGTTTCAGCATTTGTCCATTGATTTTAATCCTATATATCATTCGCTATGTTCAGCCATTAGATCATCATTCAATGGCCCAGATCAATTCCTTCTCTTTTTCCTTATCTCTTTCCTTTCCCGTTTTCCTTGCAACGACAATCCGCAAAATGCTTCGTTCGGTGCTTCCCCGCATCTCTTCCTCCCACTCAGCTCTGACGGTCTCCTTCTCCTCCGCCGCTGCCCTCCTCCGCGGCCCAACGTTAATCCGTTTCGCCTATGCCCTGGCTGCCTCCACTGCTCACCGGGATCCTCCGCCGCTCAGCTCCGGTGGCGCGCCGCTGTCTCTCCCGCCTCCACCGTCGGCCGGCGAGCTCCCCAAAAAGTCCTCTAGTCCCGTAGGACACAGGTAACCCCAAATCCCTAACCCCAATTCAATTTCTAGTTGAAATTGGAGGGATTAATGGATAAGCAAATTCTCAGTCAATTGACATAGAGTAAATCTGTTTATTTTAGCTCGAGTTTTACAAACTCCATAAGAACACCGCATTCCTGTAAGCTAGTTCACTCTTGCACCTCTGGTTCTGAATTACAAATGTCTTCCCTGCCATGTACCTGTGCTTCTAATAGCTTTGATCAGTTTATTATGTACCAGGAAACCCCTAACACTTTGCATTCCTGCCCAAGACATGATCCCTGGTCTGTCTCCGAAAAACTGCATTTAATTTGCTCACACATTTGGATTTATTATATCCAAATTTTAATAGGTCGAAACACTGCTTGGCCTCTGGACGAGTACTCTAGTTTCTATACCAGCTCGAGTCGATCTTTGATTTGTAGGCTTCCTAATACTACGTCTGTTCAAAAAAAAACTATGAACTTGCCTCTTGTACGTTCTTGCTTTTTCTCGGCCCGTTCTGTCGCCGATTCCGTCGATTCACGCTGCTGCGGGGAACTCGCCAGTCAATCGATCTAGCCGCCGTTGAGTGCCAAATCCAACATGGACGTAGGGGCGGCGGAGCACGGGCATCATGGCGCCGCAGGGAGGCCTCGACCATGCCCAGCGCCACTGCGCTACCGTCAGCTCTCAGCTCGCCGCCCTCTCTCTGCGACAAGATCCGCGAGCTTTCCGCCCCGGGAACGGACAGTGCGGCCCGGAAGGTCGCCGAAGCCTGCATCTGCATGGCGATCTGCAAGGGATCTCGTCCTCTCTCGCGTCTCGTCGAAGAGTTTCCGGCAGGGTCCATGTGCGAGTGCATTGCCTTGCTCGCAGCAGAGAGATCGCATGGCGTCGAGACAAGAGCAAAGTCAAGACCTTTGGTACGTACGCGCATCGGAGCAGTTGTAGCTACCGGTCCAGATTCTTAACCTTGTCGCATGCTTGTCCGATTCGATGCGATGTATGCATTGCAAGGTTGATGGAATGGGAGATAGTTAAGTTCCAAGTTATGTTTTTGCTTATAATGCGATGTATGCATGCATTGCAAGGTTGCAAGGATAATTTGATCCTTCCATTTCCCAATTCAACGGCCGGTAACGCTACAGCCAGTGTGGTGAATCCAGTCCTTCACCGTTGAAATTCCAGTCACTACAATTAGAGAGAAAGGAGATCGTATCGCGGCCCTGTTCTGAATATGCAGCTTATGGACATTCTCATCCCTGCAGCTTTACAAGTCGCCTGATGATCTTGATAGCCACCCAATTCACGAGACACGGTCACATAACGCAATCGAGGAGATAACCTAGCTAGAAATGATTTCTCTTGACTAATCTGATGTACCCTGGCTAGGGGCTAGGGCTAGCTACCTCTGAATGTTGGTGTGCGACCTCAGGTCTGAGGCTAGCTAGCTATATATTTGCACAAGCACAAGGACATGCCATGTCCCAACTCCCAACAATAACATTTGCTTCACTTCATTAGAGGATGAAAATTGGCCATTAACACAGCAAACCAAAGCATTGCATAGACTCCATTATCACCATAACCTAGGTGGTGAGTGATACGCCATGAAGACCAACAGTCGCTATGCTAGGCGAAGGCGGCATTGGACCATCGATGATCCAAAGGGACTAGTGCCGCAGGACGATTTGATCCAAAGGGAGTAGATACTATCAGGCCCGGCTTAGAGGGGAGGGCAGCCAGGGCGATGGCCCGGGGCCCACGAAGTCGGGGGGGGCCCATAACCATAGAGTCTATAGTAGGCCTATGACCGCAACCGCGAGGCGCTAGCGACCAGCGACGCAATGCTTCAATTTTGGGCCTGTTCAATTGGGCAAAAAACGCTTCCCAATGCAAAATTTTTTCACACTGACAACCGTGCCCTCTCTCACAGAACACGCTTCCCAATGCAAAATTTTTCACCAAAATTTCTACTTTTTGCCCAATTAAACACCCCCTCTGTGAGACTGCGACAGTTCGACTATAGAGCAGGCCTAATCGAGGCTTCGCTGATTCGGCGATTGATGAACTCGCAATTGCGGACTCGCCCTCGCCGACGCCTTAAGTCACGCCCGCAATCATCTGTCTCGATCGCCTGATGCCTGGTCGTCGACTTGCCGTCGCGGTCGACTCACCGGCACGGCGACACCGCGAGGCGCATGCGAGTATCTGGCCATCTGCTAAGGTGAGGACATGAGCTACGTTTACGTGAGCATGTCTACATTCTACTACTCTAATTGAATTTATAAATTTATTTGCTAGGCCACCGATTCAGACATTCAGTAACGATGTGCTAGACTGCTACGGTACAGCTACTTCTTTTTTATCTGTTTGTAGAGCTATCATTTATAAATTCCTATTTTCTAATTCAAAGTATTAATTGAATATGTGCTATGTGCTCCATTGAGAAGGAGGTCTTGAACAATATTGATCTTGATGTTGTCCTTAATGATTTTGCATCAAGAAATACCCATAAAAATGCCTTTATGAAGAACTGAAAGATTATTATACGTGGTATAATTGGAGTTTGGTTCTTATTTGAGATAATCATAATTCATATCATCGTAATATTATTTTAATTTTTCTGTCATTTTAGTTTGTAATATTGACATTGTTCTTCATGAATTATGCATATTACTAGAATTTTTATCTTTCTTTTACTTACCATCTCAAATGAAAAATAGTTGGTCTAAAGGGCCCACAGTGTCTTAGCTCGCCCTAGGGCCCTCGAAAACTTAGAGCCGGGCCTGGATACTATACTAGTGATCTCATCTACTGATCTCAGTGTGGGGGACGTCATGGAAGCTAGTGATCTGATCAGCGGCAGGAGATGATGAGCCCGACGATGAGTGCCTGCCCCAGCATGATGAGGAAGGCGCAGTAGTGGAAGGCGGCGTGGTCGTCCTGGCAGGCGACGAGCATCAAGAGGACTTCGGCGGCGTGGTAGGCGGTGTACCAGCCCAGGACGCAGCCCAAGAACGCGGCCGGCCGCGCCGGCACGAGCAGCGCCGTCGTGGCCGCGAGCACCTGCGCCGAGGCGGCCAGCAGCAGCTTCCCCGACGACGCGCGCAGGCCCGCCGCCGCGGCATCGTCGGTCGCCGCGCAGCTACCCTGCTGTGGCAACAACAAGCGGTCACACTCACACCCTTGGTGATCGATAGAAGAAGAAGCAAACGACCGACGAATGCAAGAACTTTTTTCTTCACACGAAATGGCGGTTTCCGTGGGTGGAAATCCAAGCAGCAGCTGCAGTAGGAGCAGTTCCAACTTCCAACAGAACGTACCAGGAGGCGGGCGTCGGAAGAGGGGATGGTCATGGCGAAGAAGGCGAGCGCCGCCGCGGCGCATCCCAGGACGAAGAGGGCCGTTGCCAGCGCCACACGCGCGCTCAGCCGGGTCCACGTCCGCCGTGCTGCCGCCGCGGCTGCCGGTGCCGGTGGTGGTGGTGGTGCCGCTGCTCCTGCCGGCAGTGCTGCTGCCGCCGCCACCGCCGCCATGGGCACGACCCTGCCCTGGTGCTGGCGAGCCTGAGCAGGAGCAAAACCCTCACTCTTGCAGTCTTGCCCCTGCCTCTCGTAGGCTGTGTGGAAGTGTGGAACTAGGACCGCTGCCTCTGGTCTGCCAGGGGATGGCCGGGACGAGGGGCCGGGCATATATACGCGCCGCGGACCGCATTGCCAGTGGGAACGCGCGAAGCTGCGGGGAACTTGCGTCGCGTCCCGAGCGGACAGTCCACGACGACACGGGGCGGTCGTTCGCCGGCGCGGCGAGCGCGCGCGCGGTGGGTCAAAAGTTGGACGAGCACGCGCGGCGAGACGAGCGCAACCGTCCATCCGCGCCCCGATCGGGGAGGGCAGGCGGCGGGGCCGGCGCCGCGGGGACCCATCGGCCTCCGAGCTGAAACCGGCAATGGCTCGCTCTGCTCAATCGCGCCCGGCGCAATGCTTCGCGTCGAAGGGTTTCCACGCCAGGTTGGTGCAGCCATGTGCGCGCATTGCCTCGCAGCAGAGAAATCGCCATGGCGACAAGAGAGCAGACGAGCGAGAGGAGGCAAGGGCGCGTTGCGCCCATTATGATGAGATTCTTGACGAGTCCATTTCCCGTGTGATGTTTTGAAGTTGTTGGAAGCATGTGACTTGAATTGCATGGTTAATGGAAGATAGCTCTGACTTCTGAGTATAGTAGACTATGGAAATATCTGAGCTACTAGATTGAATAACTGGCAGTGACAATTCTACCATCAAGCTGTAGTGTATGGCACTGTAAAAGATACTGTATTAGAGTGTCAGCCACAGAAGCACCATAAGATGGTTCTTCTAAAAACTATGGTAAAAAGCAGTTGCAAGGGACCAAGCAGAAAAATGTCCAACCTTGGACGTCATCTGACATCTCTCACAGGTTTGATCCATTGATCTCCCAATCCAATGGACTAAATGGACGGCTACACTAGAAAAGATGCTACAGAGATCGTGCATGGAAATTACCGATTAGCAACAAGCCAACAACTGTACCGGATCCTCGTCTTATTTGCTACAGTGAGTACCTTCTATGTATAAGTTGTATACATATAGTGAGTGTTTTATTTTAGCTCGAGTTTTACAATCTAAGACGTACCACAATGTACTCCTAGAAATGTGAATTGCCTCTGGTTCTGAATTACAAATGTGAATTTGGCTTGTCCTCCTTGTCATGTACCTGTGCCGTCGTTCTGACGGCTTTGATTGTCCCTAACACCTTGCATTCCTGCTCACACATGATCACTCATCTTGTCTGTCTTTGGAACACTGCATTTGCTCACACATATGCCGATAGCATCTTACATATGCCAAATTTTTTCAGCAGAAAAGAGGACTGTTTGGAAGAGCTTCTCCAAGAACGGCTTCACAAAAGAACTGGCTTCAACCGGTTCAGTTCATTTTGCCTCGTTTGCGAAACCGTTTCACACTGCGGTACATCGGTTTTGTGTAAAAGGTGAAACCAAAGCCACTGCGATTCTTCAAAAATGGGCCCGACTCGTTCCAGTGAACCAACCGTGATCTTTAGGCACGAGCGCACTCGACCAAGGCCGGCCGCTACTTATCTTGTCGATCTTTTGTTCCGACAGTGGTTCGTGTGCGTACTGATGTGGCTTATCTGGGCCGTAAGGTCGCACGGGCTGCTTCAGTTAGGCCCAACCAATGCGCGAAGGGCCCTGTCTATATTACAAATATTCTCAATTTTGCAAGCTCTGCTGGTGCTTTTGTTTTTTACTCCTTTGTGAAAGCAAAGACAGGAGCAATGGCGCACTGCCCTGATATTTAACAAGGGGAAAGAGTTTTACAAGACCGAATTACAAGCAGGATAGAGTTATACTTAAGTTACATGGTGCAAAAGAAATTAACTCACGAACTTGTATAAAGCTTCTTGGTTTCCGTGGTAACAGTTCAAATGAGGAGATAACTTTACAGAAGAGAACTCTCTCAACGAAGTCAAGCATCGTTTGCCAAAGCATAGCATATGCCAATTGCCAAGGCATGTCAACAATATCATTACGCCATAAATTACCCCAGTTAACTATAGGATGCTATTAATCTCGCAATTAAACACATGCTAAGTTTGCACACTGACACACACCAATCCAAGTTCTATTTTCACACGAATCCAATGGTAAATTGGTACCTTAATTTGCTAGTATCTTGCTGTGGGCCGGGAATGGCGACGATACTGGATGGGAACAATTGACATGCTATGCACAAATGACAGTGGACGAACGAAACTAACCTAGAGCTGATAATTTCGGGATCCCGATAATTTCGCCCATGCGTGCAACCAGTGGCAGCACCGCAGCAGCTAGAGCTAGAAGAGATCTAAACCGACGGAGACGACGACGGCCACGAAGAGCACGGCGAACTGCGCGACGACGACAGCCACGAATTCGAAGGCGGTGGACGCGCCGCGGATGTGGCCGTGGCAGGCGGCGAGCATCAGCAGGAAGGCGGAGGCGCGGTAGGCGGTGAGCGCGGCCAGCGCGGTGGCGGCGAGGGCGGACGGCCGCGCCGGCACGAGCAGGGCGACGGTGGCCATCAGCACCTGCGCCACCGCGGCCAGGAGCAGGAGCATCGACCCGTTCCGCAGGGCCGCCTCATCCGCGTCCGTCGGCGCGCAGGCGCCCTGGATCGATCCGCAGCAGACGAGGAAACAAGCGGTTAAGCTGATGATACCGTGGCAGCATCAAAGTAACTGGAGTGAGGAGCGCGTGAGGTGAGCGAACCATGAAGCGGGATGCCTCTGGGGTGAGCGCGATGGAGATGAGGGAGAGCTCCGCCGCTGCGCCGCCCAGGAGGAGGAGCGCCTTCGCCAGCGCCACGCGCGCCTTCACCGGGCTCCTCCATGGCGTCTCTGCTTCTGCTTTTCGTGCTGGTGCTGGTGCCGGCGGTGCCGCCGCTGCCCTGGCCCCTGGCAGCGCCACCACATGGTCCATGGTGATGCAGAGCTGCGATCCGCCTGCTGGTTTGCTCGCTGTGGATCCTGGAACGGTGGAAGTACCGAGCTGAGCTAACAACGCCTCGTCTGCGAGGAGAGGATGATGCGGATGGGGACCGGCGAGCACATACGCGCCCGCGTGTCCGCCGGCCGTGCACGGTGTACTTGAGAGGCGAGGTGATGAGACCCAGCAGCCAGGAAGAAGGGGCGAAGCTGCAGCGTGAATGCGTGATAGCGAGAGCGCAGGGAATGGAAGAGGCAGGGAGCGACGACTCCACGAGCCCACGAGCCACAAGGCTAGCTGCGTCGGACGAAACGGCAGCATCCAGCCGGCCCGACCGGGGTTGGCAGGCGGCGGGGCCGGGACCGTGGGGACCCGCCGGCCGCCGAGCTGAAAACTGCAAGGCCCTAGGCCCCTCTCTCCTCTCGCCTCCGCCTTCCGGGCTGGGTAATGATGCTTCGGGGCGAAGGCGAAGCCAGCGTTTGGATCGGGTGAGCGCCATGTGCAGTGCAGCAGCTAGAACTCAATGCATGCGTCGCCTCGCAGCAGAAGCTGCATTGGCATCGACAGAGACAATGCTGCTGGCCTGCTGCTGCCGCGCGCGCGTGTGTGTGTGTGTGTGGCGTAGGACACGATCGTGATCGGACAGCCGCGTCTTTTTTGGAGGCTCTCGACGATCTCAGAGAGGGTATTCATTGGCAGAACAGCTAGCACAGGTAAGTTAAAACATGATGCCAACATCACTCTTAGCTTATTAAGCAGCTAGAAAAAATGGAAATTCATATAGCTTAAGGTTGCACATACCAACCAAAAGTACAAATTCCAAGGACTCACTCCAGTGGTAATGCTAATCCACTCCTAATGAAGCTACGTTGGATACTGTCAACACATGCTAGATGGATACTGTCAGACACTCTAGCTAGGGTTCTTGAGCATCGTACAGAGCTGACTGCTGAGGCTGCTTAATTCATACGATATTTCCATTATTCATTTATGTAATAAGGAAACCTTGGAGATTCCGCTGGTAGGTGAAGGACCGGAACGGCGACCAGAGGTGAGGGGGGATGAATGGGAGCCTCACAAAATTCTCGCGATCGAGAATGGGCCTATGTCCCAAAACACAGCACGAGCGAGAATTCTAGCACTTGCCAAGATCACGTAGCAACTGAGTGCCTACTGACCCTAGGAACAAGTCCAGAACTCAGCGAGCCGAGCAAATACGCGACGCAAGCGATCAGCGGAAGACTGCCTGTGCTCAGCTAGCCAAAAACCGGTGCCACCGGTTTTTTCTGGAGCTGCTGAGCACCACGGAAAAACCCAAACTAGATCGGATGACCTCCAAAATCTATCACAAAAATTCCAGAGGCCAAACCAAGGATCTAGAACTTTTCAACTTGAAAACCTGAGCAACTAGCTACTTCAGACAAAATCGGTGCCACCGGATTACCAGAACCGGTGCCACGGATTTCCTGCGCCAGCACACCGAAGACCAAAATCAGTTTCACCGGTTTACCAAAACCGGTACCACCGGTTTTTCTGGGCGCAGCAGAAATCTGAAGAGACAAGCAAACTCAACCAAACGACATCCAATTTTCGTGAAACTTAGACAGAAGCATCACTACTTCGTGGTGAGTCTATTTCCAAAAGATCTTCTCAGAAAGATCAAGACTTCCCAACTAATTTCGTGAAATCTCCCAAGAACACAAGAGAGGAAGAAGAAGAGGGGAACTTCAAATCCGAAGCGATTCCGTGGATTTGAGGGGGAAAGATCACGGGGAAATTGGTCACGCAGAACCTATGAGTGATCCCCTCAAAGAAATCCCACAAGAAACGGCTTCAAATCCGAAGAACGAAAATTCCAAGAAAAATAGCCCAAAAATGGCTAAAAAGGAAAAACGAGGGAGACAAGCCATGAATCCACCATGAATGATTATGGATTGAAATCTTAACAAGATTCGTGGCTAGGAAACCACCCTCATCCTCCCACTTTTGGATTGGAGCACTAAACCTAGAGTAATCACTCTCTAAGCCTAATCCTCTCTCATTTAAGCAAACCCTAGTCTTGAAGAGGAAAATAAACAAGAGAGAGTGGAAGAGATGTCTGAAAATTTCAGCCCCTCCACTACATATAGTCCTTGGCCAGAAGACCAAACTACCCCTAAGTGATACATACCCTACAGGGACAAAGTTGTCCAGTTTTTCATAGACTCATCGGACGGACACGGGACCTTCACGACTTCGCTTCGTCTCGACGTAACCTTCGCGATGGCGCCACGTACTCTCCATTCCGCCATCCGGCCGCACCAGACGCGCCCCCGATTTTGAGGCCCAAACCGGCAAACCCGCCTGCCTGGTGGTTTTGAGGCCCAAACCACCCAAACCGTCCATCTCCGCTTAGCCGCCACGCGACCTCCTCGATGTCGACGCGTGTCCGGCCTCCGCCAAGCCTTTGACGTCTCCGTCCCGCTTGACTCGACCGACGCCGTCTTCATCACGCCGTGTACTCTTGCTCTTCCATGCACCATACGGATCGCACGTGACTCCACCGGATTCTTCGGGTCCCTCGGTTCAAGCCTACTTATCCATCCTTCACCGCTCTTGGTTCATCGGCATGAACCTTTCGCGCTTGACCTTCACCGCGCGCCGTCGGCCGCCATGTCGCATCCTGCACCTACACATCACGAGCAAAGAGACACATCAATCCACTCAACAGTTGTCAATCATTCATCATCCAAAGGTGGCCTTCATTGGTCCTCAGTAGGCGCTGATGATCAATTGCACGTACGGCCAATGTCATGGGGGGCTCATGTCATGGCAGCTACTTCTCTCCTAAATGGACGACGACCTGGCCACCATGACCATGAGCGCGGCGAACAGTATGGCGCAGAAGACGTAGTAGTGGCCGGGGTAGAGGAGGATCATCATGAGGACGACGGCGGCGTGGAGGAAGGTGCGCAAGGCCACCATCCAGGCGAGGTAGGCAAGCACCCACCACGGCACCAGCAGCGCCACCTGCGCCGCCAGCGCCTGCCCCAGGGCGGACAGCAGCAGCAGCGCCGCCTCGCGCCGCAGGTCCACCGCCTCCTCGCGCCGCAGGTCCACCGCCTCCTCGTCCGTCGGCGCCGCGCAGGGGCTCTGAAAACGCGGCGTTGCGGTTGCAGGTTACTTCGAACGGACGATCAGGGAGAAGAAACGAACCCGATTGCCGGCGGAGCACGTACGGCTGGCGGTCGAAACGAGCAGTTATACGTACGTACCAGCAGGAAGTGGGAGCCGGCCGGGTTGAGCACGGCGAGCGAGAGCACGGCCACGGCGAGGCCCCAGAGGAGCAGGGCCCTGGCCGCCGAGCGCACTGTCGGCTTCATCGGCATCTGTTGCGGCGGGGCGACGGAAGAGGCGAGCGAGCAGGGAGGGGAAATCCTGACTGCAGCCAGCTACGAGGAGGAGGAGCAATGGCGAGAGCGCGAGGACAGGGAAGGAATCGCGATTCGCGACTTCGCGAGGTAGGTGGGATGGGGAAGCCTTGCGCCGATCGAGGGAGAAGTGAAAGCCAACTAGCCAAGGGGCTTCGAGATGTCACCGGCAAGGCCGGGCTGCTGGACACGGCATGGGCAAGGCTCGCTCGATCACCCTCTCCCTTCACCATATCAGGCCGGCAGCGGCAGCGGGGGACCCTCCATGTATGTCCATCGATCTCCACGCTCTCCAAGGTCCAAGCTTGAAGCAGCTCTGGCTGCTGCATGTTCGTTGCACTGGCTGGCCTGGCTGGGCGCCGGTTCAACCTCTTACCAGATGGATGTACGAGTGTACGACCATGCTGCATCGTGTTTGCAGCGTAATTGCGTTTAAAGTTGCCAACTTTACACGCAGACTAGTTGAAGGTCAAACTTTACACGCAGACTAGTTTCTAAACACCCAAACTTTACACACAGACTGGTGATGGTCAGTCAAAATTCTACAATCATGTACACAATCATCACGATGTTTCTGCAGCGCATTGGCAGTGCAGCATCTCAAAATTATACTGGTCCATTATTTTTATTGCTCTGGTATTTGCTTGGCAAAGCAAAGCTAGCGTACATGAAAAATTAGTGCAGTGGGATTCATGTTCAGGGTGCGTTTGTTACGGCTGTGGCTGTGGCTGTGGCTGAAACGGCTCCGGCTGTGGCTATGCTGGTGGAGTGGCTTCTTTGGTGGAGCTGAAGCTATTCTGGAAAGTGTTTGGCAAAACGGCTGTGGCTGTGGCTGTGCTGATGGATGTGAGTGGTCAAATGTTCTTTATGCCCTTGGCTATGTGGATTTTTTTATTGGATAAATTATTGAATGTTTAACATTAGTTTCTAATTTGATTTCACTACAAATTCAAAATAAATTAAAGCAATTATTGTTTAAGCAATAATTAGGCAACCATACAACTGAAGCTATCAGGCAGATAACAGATTTCAAATAAAGAAACATTTATGGAGACGGAGAGGGAGGCACACCGCGCGTGCGTTCTGGATGGGATAAGGTGGGTGGCAGTTTGGGTGTGAATACAGCGAAATCAGAGGGTATTTTCGTAACCCAACGCCCACGGATGGGGAGAGAGCCGCAGGGAGCGAGTATTTTTGGCTCTCCCTCGGTGGAATCGTGCCAGAGACCGGAAAAACCGGAGGCTTCACGAGCGGAGCCGTTTCTTTTACGCTGTTTGGCAGGGCTTCTCAAGGAGCCGGTGCTGAAGCCGTTCACGGAGCTGTGCCAAAGGCACCCTTAATTACTACCTCTTACTACTAGACACTGATGACGACCAATGGCACGCGACCAACAATTTTTTTAAGATCCGTCGCCTTGAAAACATAGAGTTTTTTCTCGCGCAAAACGACGCGGCCAACAATGGCATGGAAGCAGCTAGTCCCAAGGGCGATGGGAGAACTCAGCGGCACTGGCTTCGTAGAGGTAGTAGGCTAGTAGCAGAAGGCCCACCTCGCTCTGGAGATGGCCGGGGCAGCCCCTATCATCTCGGCATCTCCCTTTCGTCCTTTTGCTCCATGGGGCTGTCACAAGAGGACCGTGTTGGATTGGCGCTGCACCACACACCGACGCACCCCCAAAGCTTCGCAGCATCACGGCGAGGGACATTCATCCACCATCGCATGATCCGAAGTGGTTCAAGACAATGGCGGAGATGTTCACCTCGGCCGCCGTTCT
The DNA here is from genome assembly GCA_004135705.1 of Alloteropsis semialata. Lineage (NCBI taxonomy): Eukaryota > Viridiplantae > Streptophyta > Magnoliopsida > Poales > Poaceae > Alloteropsis > Alloteropsis semialata. The sequence continues at coordinate 63,425,201 of CM014273.1, forward strand.
TCGTCCTTCTTACGGGCGATTCTGGGAGTCTGACTCCGATTCGGAGTGTGAGGACCTCGGCGACGCAGAGGCGCACCGCCCAACGGTGTCATCATCGCCGGCGCCGACGCCAACGTCTCCAGCCGTGACTGCGCCGCCCCCAACTGGGCAGCGGCCGGCGAGTTCCACGTCTACGCCGCTGCGCCGTGCAAAGCCGCCATGGAGATCGGTGTGGAAGGGCCCTTTGCCACCCGCAAGGGTTTCGCCGGTGGCGACCCTTGGGGATTTCCTCCCGCCGGCGTTCCTGGCAATGGGAGAGCAGGGTGCCGCCGCAGCGGAGGACGAGATCCACGATCCGGTTATTGCGCCTGTTCAATTTTTGGACATCCGGAATTTTCGCGATCCATACCCGGCCCAGCAGAAACGGGCTGCGCTTGACCCGGAGAAAGGGCCGGTTTCCACCCTATCAACACGTCCGCCGCCGCCAGGTCCTTCTTCGCGTTCCGGCCACCGTCGACGCCTCGTCAACGCCACTGTGCCGCAGCACCTCCTCTCCCCCACGCCCTACCGCGACGCTCTGATGGCGGGGAGGGGGCGCTCGTTCCGCCGCCGGGGACAGGGAGGTCGCGGCCCTCAGGGAGGTCGCGGCCCTCCTGCTGCCGCCCAGCCGCGGGCCGCCGGCGACCAAGGCGACCAAGCGCGTGGTCGCGGGGGTCTGGCGCCGCGTGGCCGTGGGGCGACTGCCCTGCCCGCTCAACAGGGCGACGGAGACCGCAAGACGACGAGCGACCGCGGCGCGACCGCGCGAGGCGCCGGGCCTGGCCGTGGTCGTGGTCGCGGTGACCGTGACAACGCTGGTGGTGGCGGGACGCAGGGTGCTGGTGCCGGTGAACAGGAACAGCCACGTCGGGGGCGTGGCGAGGATGCTGCCACCCCCAACGTCCTTGACGTCGATGCAACGACGGAAGTTGCGGCAGCTGTTGGCGCCAAAGGGAAGCGCAAACGCACTGTGGAGTGCGTTATTTGCACAGATGATCATTACACCAACCAGTGCCCCCTTCTCCGTGGCCCGAAGCCGTCGGTCGCGTACTGTGCCGCCTCGGATGACAATGGAGGGTTTTTCCATATTCAAGCAGCAAATGAGCATGACATAGTCTCAACGGATTTCTCTCCCGCCGCCGCCCTCATCAAAGTGGAGTCTGGTGATGTCTCCAAACAGCTGCTATTGGCTACGCTAGCACGGATCGTTCCGGTCCCTTGGCGATGGGAAGCGCAAGAAGAAGGGCATAAGTGTTTTATTGTGCCCTTTCCTAGCAAGGAGGAGCTGACCCGTATGGTTGCTGTTGGAACAATCACGACAAAAAATAAGGAAGGTACTTTTTCGATTGAAGAATATGTTGATGATGTTCAGCCAATAAAAGTCCTGGATCAGGTTTGGGTGACTGTCACCAAGGTACCGTGAGCGCTTCGCTCTTTCCTTCCACTGTGGGCTGTTGGAACTATGATCGGGGCTACTCAGAAAGTGGATGTTTACCACCTACGGCGTACTGGGGAGGTACGAATCCTTGTAGCGGTTTTGGACATCAAACAAATACCAAAATTCACTGATGTTTGTGTGAAGGGATGTATGTACCGCCTTTTTTTCAAGCCCGATGAGGAGGTGAAAAAAGTTGCAGACCAGGACGAAGATGAGGACCTGCTCACGGATGATGATAAAGGTAATGATGCGGATGGGGATAGGAAAATGGGGGATGCTAACCCCTCTACAAACCCTCAGGGTGGTGACAAGGGGTCTACTTCTGCAAACTCCCAGCCTTCTGCATCCCAGAGCGGGCAACCTCACAGGCAGGCTACTATGATCCAAGAGGCACTGGATATGGCATGTGAGCAGCTTTTTGATGAGATTAGCATCAAGGTCATGTTAGAGAAGGACTCAGTGGGTTGGAAACACTACAGCCCATTGACTGATGAAGAGCGGAGGATGTACAATGCCATGATGACACCTCCTATTAACCCTCACCCTTTTTTCTCTGATGAGTTTGAACAGGACCCTGGGTACTCTTGTGCCTTTGCTTCAGTGGGTGGAACCCCGTTCTTCTTCTACCCGGAGCCGCACCCCGTTCAGGAGGAGGGGGGCCTTGCGCCCACCCCTCTTCTTTCTTCGGCACAGGATGCAGGGGCTCCGGTGGGGCCAACCCTGCATCTCGCCGCTGGGGACCCTGCTGCGGCTACAATTCCCCTCCACGCCGGAGAGGGGGAGACGGACGCCGCGGGGGAGACGACCGCAGCCGCTTTGGAGAGGGCGCTCCCCCTTGAAGGGGCGGCCCATGCTGCAGCAGCTGGAGGGGATGTTTCCCTCCCCACTGCAGGCATGGAGGAGGTGGCCGCGGATGCTACGGAGGACAACGTCGCTGCCACCGCTGAGGGGGCCATCCCCCTTGCTGTGGGGGAGCCACCGAGTGAGGTGGACAACCTCACTGCGCCCGTGCTGGATGCCAGGGCAGCACCACTGCTGGTGGCGCCTACTCCTACTCCTCCTGAGGTGGGCGCACCTAAGACACTACGTCGAAGCAGCAGGATTGCGGGAAAGGCTGATGAACATACCCTACTCAAGACGGAACGTTTGGCAAAGAAAAAGAACCTCGAAGGTAATTCCTTTTCTAGCTTTTCGGATTCCCACATTATTTCAAACCTTGGTAGGGTAGGCATCAACATAGCTACCTCAGATGTTGTTCTTATTAAAAACTTAGAGGTAGATAGATTAGTTCTGAGTGCTAATAAAAATATTAAAGTTAACACTACTAATCTCATAAGTGATGATGAAAGGGAAGAAAGACTGGAGGAAGTTCTCAACCACGCTTGTGGAAATTTAAATGAGAGCTTGCTTGATGCAGATGTTGTTCTTATTAAAAACTTAGAGGTAGATAGATTAGTTCTGAGTGCTAATAAAAATATTAAAGTTAACACTACTAATCTAATAAGTGATGATGAAAGGGAAGAAAGACTGGAGGAAGTTCTCAACCACGCTTGTGGAAATTTAAATGAGAGCTTGCTTGATGCAGAGAATGATCATATTATAGATCTCTCTCCTATCAGTCGTAAGAAAAAATATAATAATGCCAAGAATCCAAGAAAAGGCAAACTTCCCAAAAAGCCAAAAACCCCTTCAAAGATTATTATAAAATGAAAGGGGTATTCTGGAATAGCAGAGGTCTTGCAGACTTGGCTAAACACAGATTTTTGGCTGAACTAGTTAAGGAGGAGCAGATTAATTTTATTGCTCTCTCTGAAACTGGTCGTGAATCCTTTCCCGATCATGTCCTCAAAAATTTATGTGCTGGACGTGATTTTCTTTGGCACGCTATGGCACCCCATGGTAGATCAGGTGGGATCTTGCTAGGGGTTGATCTTAGTGTGTTTGATATTGGTGCCATCGATGAGGGGGATTTCTATGTGAAATTCACCCTTAGATACAAGTCAACTGACTTCAAATTTGTCCTTTATTCTATTTATGGACCGGCCCAATTACAAAACAAAGGTGCTTTTCTAGCCGAACTCGCTAATACCTGCTCAAAGGAGAACCTACCATTTCTCATTGGTGGGGATTTTAATATTATGCGAAAGCCTGAGGACAAAAGCAGTGGAGACTTTGATCACAAATGGCCATCCCTTTTTAATGCTGTCATTGAGTCCCTTGATCTTAGGGAAATTGTCATGACAGGCCGCCAATATACCTGGGCGGGTTCGGGGGATAATCCGACTTACGAAAAACTTGATAGAGTTTTAGTTAGTACGGAATGGGAAAATCATTTCCCTATGACCATGGTCGAAGCAAGAGATCGGAACATTTCAGATCATACTCCACTAGTGGTGTCCACAGGTGCATCCACTCACCAGTCCGGAACCAGACCTTTTAGATTTGAAAGGGGATGGCTCCTAAGGGAGGGTTTTTATGATATGGTTGCAAATATTTGGCGATCAGAAAACTCTGGATCTTGTCCACTAGAGCGGTGGCAATCCAAGATCCGTAGGTTGAGACAACATCTTAGAGGATGGGCGTCTAATATCGCGGGGTCTTATAAAAAAGAGAAAAAAACTCTTCTAGCTCTTCTGCATAATCTTGATAAAAAGGCAGAAAATGATATGCTATCTGATCAGGAGATCAATTTAAAGCACTATCTTAAAGAGCGTTTAGTCTCGCTTTTGAGGGAGGAAGAGCTTAAGTGGTATGAGAGGGCTAAAGTCAAAACACTTTTTGAAGGTGATGCTAATACAAGGTTTTTTCACCTTGTGGCCAATGGCAAACACCGTAAACAACATATATATAGACTTGAAGATGACCAAGGTGTTGTTGTTAGTGTTAACCAGCTCAAGAGCCACATTACTAATTATTATAAAAATCTGTTTGGGACCCCAGATCAGACGGAAATCGCCTTGATGGAGGATCAGATTCTTGATATTCCACAAGTATCCCCTGAGGAAAATGAGATCCTCATTGCCGACTTCACTGAATATGAGGTGAGAGAGGCAATCTTCCAAATGGAGCATAATAAGGCTCCTGGACCAGATGGATTCCCGGCTGAATTCTATCAAGTGTTTTGGGGGGGTGATCAAAGAGGACCTATTGGCTCTGTTTCATGAGTTCCACAAGGAGACTCTAGATCTCTTTAGCCTCAATTTTGGGATCATTACTTTAATTCCAAAAATTGAGAACGCCACTAAGATTCAGCAATATAGACCCATTTGTGTCCTTAACGTTAGTTTCAAGATTTTTACAAAAGTTGGAACTAACAGGCTGAATAAAGTGGCAAAGACCGTGGTGAGCCCAACACAAACTGCCTTCATGCCTGGTAGAAATATTATGGAGGGTGTCGTTATTCTACACGAGACCATCCATGAACTTCATACCAAAAAAGCTAATGGAGTTATTTTTAAGATCGACTTTGAAAAGGCCTATGATAAAGTTAAGTGGTCCTTTCTCCAACAAACTTTACGCATGAAAGGTTTCTCACCTAAGTGGTGCAGATGGATTCAAAACATGGTTACGGGAGGGAGTGTGGGAATCAAAGTTAATGATGACATTGGCCCATACTTCCAAACGAAACGGGGGCTCAGACAAGGTGATCCTATGTCACCCATCTTATTTAACATTGTCGCTGATATGCTAGCTCTACTTATTAATAGAGCGAAAGCGGATGGACAAATAAGAGGGGTTATACCCCATCTAGTCGATGATGGTCTGTCTATTTTACAATATGCAGATGACACCATTATCTTTCTAGACCATGACCTTGAGCAAGCAAAAAATCTTAAGCTCCTTTTATGTGCTTTTGAGCAGCTATCAGGACTGAAGATTAATTTCCACAAGAGTGAAATCTTCTGCTATGGTGCAGCCAAAGAGATGGAGCCTTTCTATACTTCTCTCTTTGGATGTAATTCGGGGGCTTACCCTTTCAGGTATTTAGGTATCCCGATGCACCATAGACAACTCCTAAATTCTGAATGGAGTAAAGTTGAAGAACGCTTTCAGCAAAAGCTCTCGTGTTGGAAAGCAAAATACCTATCCTATGGGGGGAGATTGGTTCTGCTTAACTCTGTGCTAAGTAGTCTTCCAATGTTCATGATGTCCTTCTTTGAGATCCCTAAGGGAGTTCTTAAAAACCTCGATCATTTCAGATCAAGATTTTTCTGGCAAGGCTCTACTAAAAAACACAAATACAGGCTTGCTAGATGGGACATCTTGTGCCGTCCCAAGGATCAGGGTGGCCTTGGGATCTTGAATTTACAGCTTCAAAACAATTGCCTTTTGGCTAAATGGTTAGTTAACCTCTTGAATACCAATGGGACCTGGCAATCTTTGCTAAGGAATAAATATTTGAGAACGAAGACCCTGACGCAAGTATCATCCAAACCAAATGACTCTCACTTTTGGAGAGGCCTCATGCATATTAAAGATGAGGTTCTTGCTAAAGGTTCTTTCGTTATTAAAGATGGAACCAGCACAAGATTTTGGGATGATACCTGGATAGGTGATAAGCCACTCAAGGATGCATACCCAGCCTTATATCATATAGCGCGAGATAGGCAGGTAACGGTTTCTAAGGTTATGTCTTCTAGACCCCTAAATATATCCTTTAGACGGTCTCTGGTGGACAATAACCTAAGACAATGGCTTCACCTAGTAGCTCGGGTCTCTAATGTTGTTTTGGTGGATGGTAAAGATTATTTTAAATGGCTGCTGACAAAAAATGGTTTTTTTACTGTCCGGTCGATGTATCTTGATGCTATAGATACTCATCCACCTTTTCAGCATAGGAAGATCTGGAAATGGAAATTACCTCTAAAAATCAAAATTTTTCTTTGGTTCCTTCAGAAGGGTGTCGTTTTGACAAAAGATAACCTTGCAAAGAAAAATTGAAAAGGAAGTCAGAAGTGTGTCTGCTGTAATATGAATGAAACTATACAGCACCTCTTTATAGATTGCCCTTTAGCAAAGATGATTTGGAGGTTTATTTTCTATGCCACTAATTTGAACCAACCTAGATCTATTAACCATTTGTTTGGCAACTGGCTTAATAATCAACATAAGGATTTTAAGCAACTGATTTGGGTTGGTGTCGCTGCCATTTGCTGGGCTATTTGGAAATGCAGGAATGATATAGTTTTCAAAAAGACGAAGTTTAATTCGTTTTTGCAGGTTATTTTCAGGGGAGCTTACTGGTTACGCTTCTGGGCCCAGTTGCAGCGTGAGGAGCAGGCTAAGGACATCCTCATCGCTATGAGCAGGAAATTAGAAGTCATTGCTCTACAGATTGCCAATGGAGGATGGAATAATTTTTATCGTTTACCTTAGTTGGGTGCATGTTGCCCGTTGCTACATGTCTGCTCTTTTTGACATCTGTTGGAACTCTGTAATAATTGGCTGTGTACATCTTCGGATGTAGAGGCCGGATTTAATTATCCATTATCTAAAAAAAATATAAGTGGAGTCGTAATTGTAGAAGCAGCGTAGATGCACCGTTGCCTCGCTATAGAGCGCTCATTCGTCGCTACCATTACCAGCGACTGCTGCCCCGCCAGATCCCTCTTCTCTTTCTTTTTTCATCTTCCTACTTTCACCTTCCTCCTCTTCTCTTTCTTCTTCCTCCTTTCACCTTCCTCCAGATCTCGCTGCCCTGCCACCGCCGACCTCCGCCGCCACCCGCGGCTGGCGGCGAGGCCGCCGTGCCGCTCCGCCCCCATACCGCCTCCGTGTCCTCCTCCGCCCTTCCTAACGAGCATGGCTGCTCGCCCCCTGCCGCCTACCCCGCCCACCGGAGATCCTCTGCCGCCCGGTGGACGACGCCCTCGCTGTCTCGCCTCCACCGCCCACAACCCACCTCCTCCGCCTGGCTCGCCTCCCTCTAGTCCCGCCGGCCATGGAATCCTCCATCCCACCCGAAAACTCAAATCTATAAGGCCGCTGCCTCGACCGCCGCCCACCCGCCCACCGCGGGCACCTCCCCGTCCTTCCCTTCTCTCTGTCTCGAGCTCTCCTCCCTCTCTTCTCTCAGCTCTTCTCTTGCTCTTCAGGATGAGGATGACGGGCGAACGAGCCTGTGGAGGAGAATGGGCCACGTCGCCCGCTCGCCGCTAGGGGCTGGCGGCGCGCGCACGCCAAATAAAATTTTTGTAGATGCACGGGTCGAAATCACGATATCTTACCGTATTTGCAAGACCTCCCCTCTAAAGAAAAATATAGTGAACATCTACGATAACACCAAATAAATAGGATTATCCAAACATATTTTATGTTTAGTAAAACTACTTTAATATTTTTTTACATAATGAAACTAATATGATATGTTAATACTTTTTCTATAAACTTGTACAAAGTTGCAAAAAAGTTTGAATCAGAATAAATATAAAATAAACCATAATTTAAAATAGAGAGTGTCTGATATTATTTTTCGATAGCTAAGTTTTGAAGAGTACGGTAGGGGCGTCCCTACCTATTTTTATATATTAATAAAATAATAGGTTTGCACATTATTGGGTTTAGGAGTTCCAGGCTCAAAAGAGAAGTGCCAAAACATAAGTAGAAACTACTCAGCAGAAGTTCAGGGATGGCAAGAATTGGGTGATGTTCTTAAGTAAGATAATGTACAACTAGAACATGGACAAGATGTCTATAGATATATGCTTAACTGGGCGAACCAAGCCAGTGATATGGATAAATTTAAAGTTGATGATGCAATTTTCAGTATACCGTCCAAGATATTGTCTAGAGGCCGTGATTGAAGTCGTGTTGATATGGCAGTTTACCTTTTTTCTAATACTAAATTATTATGTCTCTACTTTTCTAAAAAGAGTGAAGGACGCCATAGTGCTCAACTGTTGAACAACAAAGCAACCTTCGGTGTCTTTTGTGACAAATAGTATGTGGTTCCAAATGCGCAAATAATTTGTCCCATTTCAATTGTGAAAGTTTTTTTTGACCTGGCTACGGGGAGGAGGCCCTCCCCGTATGATTAAAATGAGAGCCCCCCACCCTGTAGCCTTATCCATTGATGAACTTGCCCCCATCTTCTCCACGCTTCGTCTTGCTCCACGCAGTCACCTCCGTTTCGTCTTCCTCCATACGCTCGCCCCCGCCTGCTCGCCCGCCTGCCCCTCGCCGATGTCGCCTCCGACACCGGCGAGCACCGTCCTCCTATCCCCCTTCCGCCTCCTCACCCCTGCCGTCTCCTCCTTCTCCCATCTCTTTCCTTCCTCTCTGTAGATCTGGCCATGCCATGCCACCCCGCCGTCGCCCCGGCTGACGGTGATCTCGCTGCCGTGCCGTCCGCCCACCTCCCGCCCATCCCCTTCCACCCCACCCTTCCTAATGAGGATCCATCTCGCCCCTGCCGCCGACCCCACCCACCTGTTGTCCACCACCGCCCAGCGGCCGGCGCCCTCACCGGCTCGCCTCTGCCGCCCCCAACCCGCCTCCTCCGCCGGGCCGACTGCCGCCCACGACCCATGGAAGCCCCCACCCCAAACCCAAACCCTAACCCTAACCCCGCCACTCCACCGCCGGCCGCCCTGCCCACCTACCGCCCGTGCTCTCTCCTTCTATTTGCTTTGCTGCTTTATTGCTTCTATTGATTTTGTCACTTTTTGTTGCTCTACTCAGTGTACTTCCCCCGTCCCGCATTGACTGCATTTTTGCAGTTCAAAAATTGTCCCAAATTAAACGCTAAAGAGCAGCTGTACTCCCTACTCTTAGGTGCTCATCGTCAGTCCCAATGTTGCCGGGGGAGTATGTGGAGACATGGAGTCCGTTTGTGAAAAAAAATCTGAAGCATCCAGACTTCCAGGACAGCTCGTGATTCTATAAAAAAAACTCTCAATCCTTCTGCACCACACCGGCACACCCTACTCAGCTACTCCCCACTATCGCTCTGCCTTTGCTATCGTGAACTGTTGTTCCCAGGTTGTCTCAAGTTGTTAGTTGCTTTTATATAGAGGTAGAAGTGTCATTTGTTAACCATATTGATTTACTCACCCACATCCTAGAAATGCACTTAAACCGGGACGGAGGGAGTATTGGAAAAGTAAGAAAGGGGCTCTCGATTCATCTCAAAATCGAGAGGCCTGTCCGTTTAGCATTTAGGTTTTTTTTTTTTGCCTCTCTGGGTTTAGCAGCGAGCGCTTGAGGAATCCTCCTGGCCTGCCTGCGAGTTCCGATCCCGACCGCACCAACGAACCCAACCCAAACCCCGTTCCCAGACCTCCGACCGAGCTCATCCCCACCTAGCATCCCTCGACCCAGCTGTCCCGATGGCGACGGACCCCGCCGCCGCGGCGCCGCGCTACTCGCTGCCGCCGGTCCGCCTCCCTGCGGAGGACATCCTCTTCTGCGTCGACGTCGACCTCGAGGCGCGCGCCGAGATGAAGTCCGCCGCCGCCTCCGCGCCGTCCTCCGGCTCCACCTCCACCGCGTCGCCGCCGCCGCAGCAGCCGGCGGGGGCCGGGCCCGGGCCCCGGCCCGCGGTGAGGCGGATGGACGCGGTCAGGCAGGCGCTGCTGCTCTTCGTCCACAGCAAGCTCACCATGTGCCCCGACCACCGCTTCGCCTTCGCCTCCCTCGGCGAGACCGTCTCCATGGTATTGCGGCGCCTCTGTCCTGATCCTCCACTTCTCGGTTACGCTTAGCGGGGTTTCGATTAGAGATTGTAGGGGATACTGTTCCCATATGTGCAGAAATGCTTGACGACTACAGATAAATCATGATTCCTTCTGTGATGTTTGGAGCTGTTGATTCTGAACATCCAGTTCGAGATATGAGAGGATCAACATGAGGGAAGAGGGATTCTGTTTAGGTTGGGTTAGATTTACTAGTTGAGTGAGATATTGCCCCCAAATTTCCAAATTGCTACCTACTGTTTATTATGAGGTGATCCACATCAGGGAATAATTCTGTTTAGGCTGTTGACTGAGATATTGGCCCAAATTTCCCCTATGCTATCTGCCGTGATTCTGTAGTTTGGTTTAAGATTTATTGGTGAAGATACTTGTTTTGTTTCCAGAATGCGACGATTAGTTGGTTAACATACCTACGTTTCCCCTCTGAATTTCAAGGTTAAGAAGGACTTCAGCAGTGATGTTGGTTCAGCAGTGGAGGCCATCCATTCCTTGTCTACTTCAGAATCGAGATATGCAATGGCTGATCTCACCCAGCTCTTCAAGATAGCCTACCAGGCAGGGGAAATAGCAGAATTGCAAGGCCGGCTTCTCAGGGTGGTAAGCCTTTTGTATCTTGTAATCATGGTAACATTGCTTTCTAAATAATGGCTGGCTGGTAACCAACACATCAGGCAGAAGTGGCCATGTAGAACCTTGTTGATAAGAATTTTTGTTTGTTATCACACTCATGTGGATGTAAATAACATAAACTCTCGTCATAAATTATGGTACTCTGGGAATAGCAGTTTGTTTGAGTATGTATAAAATGCTAGGATCACTATTTTGTTGTTGTGCTAATTTTCATCGGATCACTATCTATCCTACTGGGCGCTGCATGTTGAACATCCCCTTTTGATAATGGTACACTGTTTCCGTAGGTAGTAATTTACTTTGCATCCCTTCAGGTACTCATCTACTGCCGTTCCTCTACTAAGCCACATCATCAGTGGCCTGTGAAGCCAAAGAATTTCACTCTGGACATAATCTATCTCCATGACAAGCCAACTGCTGATAACTGTCCACAGAAGGTATATGATGCTTTGGTTGATGCTCTTGAGCATGTCAGCCAGTACGAGGGGTACATTCTCGAGACTGGTCAAGGGCTTGCTCGTGTTCTCTTTCGTCAGATGTGCATTCTTCTGTCCCATCCTTTGCAACGGTGCATCCAAGATGACCTTGATATTCCCAAACAAGTTGCTAAGAAAACTCCAGCTGTTGAAGCTGCGCCAAACGAAGATGGAATGCCAGTCTCCAGCCAGCAGTAAGGTCTTCTAGTTGAATGGTATGCAAACATGAAGTTACTTGCAAGTTCTTTAGCATTGCCATCTCAGAATGCCTGTTCTGTGTGATAGAGATACCATCTCAGAATTTTGTGTACTGTGCTGTAATTGTAAATGTCCAAGGAGACTTCCTTTTGTTGCTGTGCCTTGCTTGACTGGGCATTAAGCATGTAGCTGCACATGATACAAAGAACTCAAACCTTTTGCGATTAAATTTCCTTTGTTGCAAACTTTTAGTCGCAATGCAGGTCGTCTTGTGCAAGGGAAACCTTTTCTGCCATGCAAGCATTGATCCATAGGTATCATACACCATGGAGTCCAGCTACAATTTACCCAATTGCTTTACCTTCACCTCTTACTGCCCAATTACCCTCATCCCTGGCCCTTCTAGAGTCCAGGCACTGATGCCCTTGCGTATATGCAACAAGTATGCAGATACTTACAGTACATTATGAATTGCATCATTTACTCTTCAATTACAAGTCTAATTTCAGAACTGAACTGTACAGAGCATTATACAACAAACGTCACAAATGGCTTCGAATTTTTCAGTCACCCCATAGTACATAAAAGATCGTTGCATTGCCAGTATAGCCACTCTGAATTTGACACACATACTTCATTGCCAGAACCTCTGTGTCCCCAACGCCATTTCTGTACCAGGAAAACCTTAGCCCTTACACCCTGCATTTCCTTGCACTGATGATATTGATATACCACTCATCACACTCTAAAACACTTCGTGTTACATAGCGCCCAAGTGACCATTTACAGAGGCGACATGGTGCCATTTCATCTCGGCCATTGCATTTTGCTCGCTTATCAGCAGCAGGGGAAGCACGAGAACAAGCCGCCCTTTCCTGCTCCCGACTCCGGAGCTGCCTCCGGCTTGCTGCTTGCCTGCCGCCGCGCCTGCGCTTCGGCTTCTGCCGGTAATGGTGCCGCCGCGGCTGGCTCCGTTGGCGCCGCTGCCTCTGGCTTCTGCTCCTCCTGCTGCTGAACCTTCTTGGAGAAGTTCCTCTTGTCCTCTATCAAGCTGCACGATCAGGTTTTTATTTTGCTCATCAGCAGCCAAGAACAAACTTTGAAACAAAGCCCGTATGTAAGCGATGAAATGGCGAGATGTCCGTACTTTGGGAAGGCGAAGGAATAGTTGCCCTTGTTGTCGGCGAACTCCGGGATGCTCTCGAAGGGCGGCAGGATCACGGTGGCTTTGGCGTCGGCGGCGTCGACCGTGCTCGTGCGCGGCGGCGACGTGGCGACCGTGCTGCTGCGCGGCGGCGTGGCGATGTCCATGAGCTCCGGGTGCGCCAGGAAGAAGCCGGTGAAGTCGCTGGACGGAGCGACCTGGAGCCCGAACACCGACTCCGTGGACATCATGCTCCAGTCCTTGTTGGACTCCGACGGGTCCCGCTCGAACACCGCCGCGGGGATCCTCTCCGGGTCGGCCGCGCCGCCGTCCAGCGACGAGCGCCGGTCCATCAGCTGCGGCCGAGGCGGCGAGGCGGCGGGCTGCTGCGCGGTGCGCGCGTCCTCGTGACCGGACGACATGGCCGCGCGCCTCCTCCGACGCCGACGAGGATCGGTGGCCGGACGAGGCCCTCCCCTCGGCCGCCTTGGCGGTGGCGCCCTCGCCGCGGAGCCCGGCGCTGGCGCTGTCCGCCTGCAGGGGCAACGAACGCCGCGCGCGCGCGCCGGCTGCCGCCGCTCCCCGATCTCCGCGCGACCAGCCCGGCCGCGAACGGGACGGCGACGCCTAATCCTCGGCTGGAGCACGCACCATGAACGAACGCCTATTTTTGTACCGCCAGCACAGCCGTCCGACGTGTCTCGGACGGCTGGGGTACGGTGCTTCCCGCGGGCAGACGAGGCGGCCTCAGCCTCCGGCGAGCACCGGGAGGCCAAGGAGCAGGCGATCAGACGGCCGTGCCTCCTCCTCGCCGCGCCACCGTCTTGGATCGCGTGGCGCGCGCACGGGGGAGGGCCTCGCGGAGCCGGTGGGGCCTAGGCTCGACGCTCGATCTCGTGGCCTGGTTTGTGTTTCTGTAAATGCAACGGCAGCTCGGCCCTGCGCGCTGCGCCGGCGGATAAATAAGGCGGCGAGGGAGGAAGGCGTGGCAGGGTGGCCGCGCCCAGATTAGGAGCGGGCGCTTAATATGGCGAGCACGGCGTGGCGTGTCAACTGGCAGCTGTTTGCGACGACGGGCGCAGCGGCGCTGGGTCACGTTCGCTGGCGACAGGCGGCGGCGCACGGCGGCGCAGGTGGCGCGCGCGCGGCGGCGGCGCCTCGTTTTGGCTCGTGACAGCGTGTTTTTTTTTTTGGATCAAAAAGAAGAAGAAAAAGGAATAGAGCGTGAATTTTTGCAACCAAGGTGGCATGGCATCAGTAGTTAATATATTCCCTTTTCTAAAAAAAAAATGGCATCAGTAGTTCAGTACATTATTTTGATCGGCACTTGAGAGATCACCTGATGGGCCTGATGGGCTTTTATTTCAGTTATCGATAAGATAACCTGATGGGCTTTTATTAATTTACACCGTGATCTGATCTCTCGGAGGAGGATGTATTATTTCTAGACGCAGTTGGCGTTGCACTTGCCCCTGGTGTCGTAGCAGCTCCTGTCGAGCGCGCAGCAGAAGCACTCGGCGTTGCCACGGCCAGCGTAGACGCAGTTCTTCTTGATGCAGAACACGAGGTCGGTCTCGGATGAAGGCCTTCTGACGCCGCCATTGGACGACGCCGTGGAGCTGGGCGCCGCCGCCGCCGCCATGGCGGCATCAGCACCGCCTGCGTCAGCAAGGCTACGACCTGCAGCTGCAGCATGCATCGAACCAGATGCTCTCACCCATCAGCACGTAGACGTACGGTGCATAGATTTGTACGTGTATGGAAAGATCGACAGAACAATTACGGTGATGGTGCAGACTTACACTTGGCAGGCGATGCGAAGAGGGCGACGAGCAGGACGATGGCCATCGCGCACACCATGCTGCCGGACCTGGCCATTGCTACGGCTAAAGAGATTTTTTTTTTCAGGGAAAGCTAAAGAGAGCTGATTGACTGCTTGCACCCGGCTTTGGATTATGCCCTGAGTTTATATAGCCAGGCGATGCGTTGTATACATAGTAGGAGATACAAATAATAAGGGAAAGAATCCACGTAACTAGCCAGTTCAATATAGGGAAAGCACACACATAACTAACCAGTTAAATAATGGTCAAGAAAATTAGCACTTTGCACAATACAAATCATAGATAAATGGCATCCTAATCTTACTGACAAGCAATAGTATACAAATCATATAAAAATGACATCGTAATCTTACTGCCAAGCAATCAATTTAATAGCCAATGTAAATTGCGTTTGATTATATATGACAGTCGTCTGATGCATATATTCAATGCATTTAATTTATTTCATAAAAATAGTTCAATCCCATATTCATTCCTATTTTAAGTGCAAAAATATAATAGAACCTCATTGGAAACATCCATTGGATTACAACAAAGATTCACCAATGGTAAGTTATCTTTGTATGTAGAATGTTGCGTTGCAATTCTTGACAGGCTTTATAACTGTTCCTTCTTGTTTGTTTCTATTTGTGCTTATTACACTCATTTTGACGGCCACGTATTTCTTGCCTCCGCTTAGGTGTGAGATTTATATATGGTGTCCTATCTTTTGCACACCTTGTTTCGATTTGCTCTTGCACTAATCCTAGTCTTTTCTCTACTTACGTGCTAGCATTATTTTTGTCTAGTGAAATTTTTTTATTGCTATTGATATATTGCATCTGTTCATAAAGTTCTGTTTTTTTTTAAAAAACCATTTTGAGTGTAAGCATCTCATCTGACATTTTAAATATAGTTTTCATAAGAAAATTTTATTCAAAATATAAGTTCAATATGATGTCATATAAAAGTAAAATGGTCCGCTTTTGATTTGTAACACCTATTTACAAAGATTCAATATTTTGAAATTCCTCATGAGTGTAAACAGTTGACGTGGTAATGAAAATATAGTTTTTAGTAAAAAAATAACTAAAATCAACAGTACTCAAGGTACCAGACCAAAGCCATACATGCCATTATTTATTTATAGCATCTATGTACAAAGTTTCAAGATATTCGAAAACCGTCATTAGTATCAACAACTCATTTAACAATTCAGATATATCATTTTGGAGCCGTGTTACGGTGGTTGAAAAGGTACCGAGAGGTACTTTCCTATTTTGGTAAGATACCAGGAGGTATCGATATATACCTTTCCTATTTTGGTACCATTTTATAGGTACCACTTGGTACCTCTTGGTACTAATTGCATTGTATTTTCATTGACAAAGGTTGTGTTTCAACCATCAAACTGAGCCTGATGGAAGATCCTCATTTGTTTCTGAAAGGACCTTGATGTCGACTAGAGCGGGGGTGAATAAGCGAACCTGCAGTTTACAAAAACTAATTCCAACTGTCAGCACCAAAACCGGTATTACCGGTTTCCCAAACCGGTAAAACCGGATCCTGCACAGACTGCACTAACAAATAAATTTCTCCTCTACGAATTCTAGCACAAACCACAAATGGTGTGAAGCTTCCAGGGATGTTTCCAAGTGTTCCAATGAAGCTCCTGCACACAGCTCAATACACCAAAGTAGATCGTAGCGGAAGCACAAGTAATATGCTAGAAATGACAATATAAGGAAAGAGCTCAAACCAAGAGACAAAGAGATTTTTCTCCCGAAGTTCGGATTCACCGCTCGCACCAAGCAGCCACCAAGGCACGGTGAATCCTACTCTCCGTTGAGGAAGCTTATACGACCACACAAGGTCAAGCTATCTCCTCCTTCCACTAAGTGACCTCTTCCCTTGCAGAGGCGAGGTGAAATCTTCACAAACGATCCCGTGGCTCACCACACACTTCGGTAGCTCACCGGGCAACGCCTAGCCGTCTAGGAGGAAGAACCTCCAAGAGTAACAAATGCTTCAACAGCTGATTGACGAAACCACAAGTGCTCAAGTGATTGGATTGCTCTCCAATGCTCACACACAAGTCACTCTCTCAACCCAACTCAAGAATCTCACAAGGATTGCTCAAATCTCACAAAGAGAGGTTGGGGAGAGCTCAGCTGGCCTCAGGAATGTGTTAGGGACGCAAAAGAACCAGCAGCCCCTCCAAGAGGAGCTCATGGGTATAAATACCCATCCCTCCAAAAACTAGCCGTTTTTCTGTCAGAGGAAAACCGGTTCCACCGGTTACAAAACCGGTTTTACCGGATTTCAAAGAAACTAGCCGTTAGACGCTCGAGGCCACCAAAACCGGTTTAACCGGTTCCCAAAACCGGTTCCACCGGTTTTACCAGGGAACCCACACTAAGTTAGAAACTCTCATGGTTGGACTCACATGGGTTCACTTGAGCACTCTTGGAGATTGTCATTCAACCAATGTTACATCCCTCTTGATAGTACGGCATACCTATACTCAAGACATAAGATGAATCATAAATCAACCACTTGAGCTTGTATGTCAACAGCCAATACTTGATCAATAACTTCTTTGAGGGCTTCTCAACATTGTATCTTCAGCTGAGCACATCCACCTTGAGCTAATGACTTAGGATTTTTCATACCTTATATTTGAGTTCACTTCAATCCATAAGTCACTCTCTTTATCAATCATAACATATATATGCATTGCATTGCTTTTCTTGATGAGACTTAGATATGATACTTCGAGCACACCCCGGACACTAGATACTTCACCTTAGCAATTTGCACCTTAGCTTGCTTAGTCCCTTGCTCTAGTCATCTCGATTTGCTTCTTCATCACTTACCCTTGTATCATCAAGTCGACTTTGCTTTGCCCTTGAATGAATTCCACTTGAAAGAATCTTCAAATGCTTGTTCTTGATTGATAAAGAATATCCCACATAATGCAAGCTTTCGAACACACCCCGGATACTAGATGCTTCACCCTAGCAATTTGCACCTTAGCTTGCTTAGTCTCTCGCTCTAGTCATCTTTGCTTCTTCATCACTTACCCTTGTATCATCAAGTCGACTTTGCTTTGCCTTTGAATGAACTCCATTTGAAAGATTCTTCAAATGCTTGTTCTTGATCAATAAAGAATATCCCACATAATGCAAGCTTCCAATAGAAGACCAATATGTAACACATATTTGCTCATGTCATTTTTATCATACCCATATGAAGTCTTGCAATATCATTCTTCTTTGTCAAATAGATCATCTTATATTGTTGGAGACCCACATAGCATATCCCAAATTATTGCTTCATCATTGCTTCTTTTTGACTTGACACTTGGGTCACCTGGGTGTGACCTGGCTGAGCCGGGTCGGCTTCTCTGTCCTGAATTTATTTCAACCTGGCTGACCTGGGTGCCACCTGGCTGAGCCAAGTTATCTTCACTTCAACTTTAGCAATGAATTTATTTCAACCTGGCTGACCTGGGTGCCACCTGGCTGAGCCAAGTTATCTTCACTTCAACTTTAGCAATGAATATTATTTCTTCACATACTTGCTTGCTTATGTCAATGAATAACCATATACCATGATGAGCATAACAAATATAATGAATCATAAGAGTAATCCCCTGCTCATCATCTTAAGCAAACAAGTTAGTCCTTTAATCGCTTTGTCACTCAATTCACCAAAATCCACTTGAGGGCCTAGATGCACTTTCAGTTTCAACCATTGTAAAATGCTTCATCATTTTGGGAATAACTTTTATTTATAATCCACAAAAGCTATGATGCCAGATCGAAGCAAAATTGATTTCTTTTGATTCATCGCATCTATTTACAAAGTTCTAAGATTTTTGAAAATCATCTTGAACGTAAATAGTTCACATGACAAGCTAAATATAGTTCTTTAAAGAAAATTTTATTTAAAACCTAAATTTATTATAATGATCAAAACAAAATGAGTCACTTTGGATCTGTAGCATAGGTTTGCAAAGTGTAAAACACTTGACATGACAATTCAAATATAGGTTTTTTTTTGTAAAAGTTGTTATTGAAAATCTACAACAGTCACGCTGCCATATCAAAGCAAAATGTGTCACTACTACTTGATAGCATCTACGGAAAAACTTCCAAAAATTTTAGAATTCCATGTATTTTACTTTGTTTTGATTGGATTATTTAGAGACATGGTGGTTCGGCAACGTCGTGGGACGAAGGAGGATGGCCAGGGTCGCATGAAAAAAGTCTAGATTTATATCCTTTTATTTTGAGAAATGAAAGGATATACTGCATGGAAATCTGGAACAGCGGTAGGGTATTCCTTGGTTATTTTTCACGTGACTAACAATAGTTTTGTTAAAAAGACGAATATTGCCCAACTCGGCCGATAAGCAACGTAACCAGCCCACAACGCACAGCCGCTCGCACAGGGAACACGTCGCCTCGACGTTCATCCGTTCCCTGTTCGCAGCGCAGTCACTCTGTCCCAAACCTTAACGCCGGCAGGCAGGGCAGCAGGCAAGTAGGCAAGGCAAAAGTGGCGGCGCCGCGGCGGTGGGCTTTGCTATCTGTAATCTTATTTAACTTCATAGACAGAAATTATTCCTGTGGGTTGTTATGAGTAAAAGGCTATATGGTCAAAACTTCCTATTTAAATCTGACGGAGTGAACAGCATACCAATTTGGAGACAGTTTTTTTTTACAAAATGGAATTTCATTCTCGCCTCTTCATCACCGCACACAGCGTTCACCTTATTACAAAGTTTCAGCATAATCGTTGATAGTTTAGGAAAACAAAAAAATTAGCAAATTATGCCGGACAAAGTCGATTATTAAATTTCAATCCATTGGAAGCAAACCGCTCCAATGCGACGGTCCCCGGCTGTCTGCTCGTCAAACGGAACATCTCCTTTGTCTCATCATCACGCTGCATCAATGCCCAAAACCATTGGAGACAGTTTGTTTGCTATATGCCTACATGTCACCTTAGAAAATGACATGATCACTAAAATTTTGAAATCGTCCACTTGTCCTCCAGTTAGTTCATACAAATTTCTTGAATATAAATATTTTGCGTGGAATTTATAGTCTTCTTCTGAATAAGTGACGATCAAAATGTCATGGCAATACACTCCTCTCTCACAGCTGCAAATAGGTCGGAGTTCATGTATCTCTCTCCCCCGCTTGGGAACATGGTGACAATCATCTTCCCCTTGTTCTCTTCTCTCGATGCAACCTAAAGGAACATTAATTTGAAGGTTTACCAATAAATTTCAGAACGGTTGATAAAAATTAATGGAAGAGCCTTTAGTCAGGATATGTTGCAAACCTTCAAGCAAGCTGCCAAGTTTGCTCCAGAAGATATGCCCACAAGAAGGCCCTCTTCCTTGGCCAGCCTCCTTGCATTCAACATTGCCTCCTCAGTGGTCACCGTGACAGCCTCATCAATAACTGAGGTGTCCAGTACTTCAGGTATAAATCCTGGCCCTATTCCCTGGATTTTATGTTTTCCTGCTTCACCACCTGAAGGATTGCAATACTACGTCAATATGACATCGCTATCCAATGTGCAAATTTGATTGCTATTGTTTAGTGTAGAAAACATCGCTCTATGCTAGTCCAAACAAAGCATGGGTCATACAGATATGTTTCTCCCTAAATAATAATATGACTCATTTAGTGATACTCCTCTATGCTTAACAATTGCATAGTGCCTTCAACTTTAAGGCTGAAAAGTTGATGGACCGTCAATAAGGGAAAAACATACTGGAGAGTTAAATATTGCTAGGCAAACAAATACTTGATGGAATCCTTTCTGGGTGCATAGATACACTCCTTGACAACAAATTCTTCTCTGGCTATCTAACTTCGTATATAAACCACAATCATGAGTACTAAAGATTATATTCAACTAATTGATATTTCTGAATGCTGTATTACCTGAAACAACTGGACTCTCTGCAGGCTCAACACAGATGATCTTGATACCAGGATTTTGCATCTTCAGATACTTTCCAACTCCAGTTACTGTACCTCCTGAGCCTGAACCAGCTACAAATATGTCCACCTTGCCAGCAGTGTCCTTCCAAATCTCAGGTCCTGCATATAATATGTAAAATGTATTATGACACCATGTAGAACAGCACAGTGGGATGTACATGTACTAGTTGAAGCAGAGTGTAATAACTAGAGTAGAAACTCCTAACTACTACTATTCTGTAATACAAGTTCCTGCAATGTACATGAAGTTTGTTGCAAAGCTTTAGTTTCTGAACTATCAACAACAATCAAGATCAATAAATACAGTGCACGCAATCAGGTTATGATATAATGCTATTTGCAAAAATCAAATCAGCGCTTAGCACCATCTTGCAAGTTGAAAACATCAAGAAATTACAAATTTCTGGGGGAAAAAGAGTTAGTAAACCATACCAGTCCACCTAATATGTGCTTCAGGATTTGCTTTGTTCGAGAATTGATCAAGAACATGTACATTGGTCAATTCTTTTTTGAGCTGTTCAACCTTCTCAGTTATGCCTGGAAACCCAAGGGCTGGATCTGCATATGCCACCCAAGGGGAGGTGGTCACCCATACACTACCACTGAGAATTTTTTTTTAAAAAAAAATCCAAAATAACAGAAAGGAAAAAAAAAAGGGTGACGCCAAAGGTTACTAGAGCTCATCTTACCAGTCAAGTACAACTCAGCACCCATGTATCTCAACAGGATCTGCTTATCAAGTGAATATAGACCCGGCATGACTGCTACGAACCTGTACCCTTTGCGAAGAGCAATGAGGACCAATCCTAACCCCAAGTTGCCGCTTGTGGGCTCGACAAGTGTTGTGATACCAGGTGAAATCAATCCCCTCTCCTCTGCATCTTCTATCATTCTTCAGAAGAAAAGCATAAGTGTTACTGTACAGTCTGTGCTTGGTACAATTGTATAGCTGAGGAACAGTAATCCAGATTCTGACAGGTAAAACTAGGACCATGAAGTGGGCATGGGATCGCAAGGCAAAAATGCAGGCCATACATGTCTGAACTTGGGAAACACGTGCGGGGCATGCGCAAGATTGCCCGTTGACTTTGTGTCCCCTCCGCTCAGTGTGCTATTTTTTCAGCTAAAAGTTTAGTCAGATGATCCAGAAACAGTAGGATAACTGAAACTGGTTGGCGTTCCATTTTCGCTCCCTAATCAGTTGAGTCAGAAGCGGAGGAAAAGGCCAGACCTCAAAGCGCTGCGATCCTTGACGGAGCAGAGGGGCTGGTACGCCTCGACCTTGCCGACAATCCGGGCATCTATCCCGTCCTTGCTGGTGATTCGCTTGAGCTCGACCAGAGGCGTCCATCCGATGAGCTGAAGGAATCGTCGCACACGAACAATCAATCTCTCGTGGCGCCTGAATCCGAAAGAGCAGAGATAAGGGGCAGGGACAGGCTTCACCTGTGTGACGTCAGAGGCGATGTGTTCGTGCTGCCCTTCGCTGGATGACGAGGATGGGTTCAGCAGTGAGGGAACACCTCTCCTCCCAGCCTCCTCTCCCGCCATGGATGCTGCTCCACTCTCGTGTTTCTTGGCCTCTCACGACGGGGGAAGGAGATCCTCTCGTGTCGTGGGTTGGTAGCTGCACTTCACCCTGACCACTTGTACTATTTTCTCGTTTCTTTTAGGATACTACCTCCGATTCCTGTTCGGTTGGCTGGTGGCTGGTGCTGATTTGTTGTGAGAGAAAAGTACTGCTGGCTGGCTGGTGACTGGTGGTTGGATGCTGATTTATTGTGAGACTGAAGTACTGCTGGCTGGTGGCTGATAAGCCAAGCGAACAGGCTAACACTGTCCGCAACGACAAATATAATGAACCGGAGGTAGTATTATTTTTGGATTGGACTTTTGCGATTGATTGGTTGCAAGTCTGAGCACGATATCCCTAGAACTCTAAAAAAGTCCGAGCACGAGATACGTGACATGTGCGGTGAGCCGGTGACTGTCTGCCTAATTGTCTATCCAGTGAAGCGTGGTTAGCTGTGCGTAATCCATTTGGTAACATGCTCGGGGCAGCCATGATCTGACTTCGCTAGAACCAAGGAGAAAGACAGCAAAGCCGTGGAGGCGTGGACCAAACTGAAGTCTGAAGATGAAATGTTCAGTATCGATAAGCCTGCTTTGACCGTTTGTCAAAAATATAACATGTGTCTGCAATACACATGTATTGCAGAATGGGTTGGTGAGGGGGTGAACTAAACACCCCCACATTGTGCTATCAGCAGCATTTGGTCTGCTTAGACCTTTTATTTTACGCAGAAGATGCAACTGTTCTGATCAACTGATGAAATCAAAATGTTTGTTCTCAAGAAAATAAAAGAAAAATTCAGAATGTCATGGCAATGCACTCCTCTCTCACATCTGCAAACAGGTCTGAATTCATGTATCTCTCGCCACCGCTTGGGAACACGGTGACGATCATCTTCCCCTTGTTCTCTTCTCTCGACGCAACCTAAGGACACATTTCAAAGATCACCAAATATCAGAAAGTGAAACAACAATAGTAGTGACAACCAATCAGCTAGGATTTGTGTGAACCTTCAAGCAAGCTGCCAGGTTTGCTCCTGAAGAAATACCCACAAGCAGACCCTCCTCCTTGGCCAGCCTCCTCGCATTTGCCATTGCCTCCTCAGTGGTCACCGTGACCGTCTCGTCGATGACCGACGTGTCCAGGACTTCAGGTAGAAATCCTGGCCCTACTCCCTGGATTTTGTGCTTGCCAGGCGCGCCACCTGAAGAATACGGGTGACCATGTCAAATCTGTCATTTTCATCTAATGAGCAAAAGATAAAAAAAAATGATACTACCTACTAGTATTCTTATAGCTAAGCCACCACTCATGACTTCAAAAAGTTTACTTACGTTTCTGCAATCGTGTGTTACCTGAAATGACTGGGCTCTCTTCAGGCTCAACGCAAACGATTTTGACGCCTGGGTTTTGCATTTTCAGATACTTTCCAACACCGGATACAGTACCTCCTGTGCCTGATGCAGCCACAAATATGTCCACCTTGCCGGCTGTGTCCTTCCAAATCTCAGGTCCTATGTTTGTAAACAATCGGCATTCTATTGTCATAACATGTACAAAATAATATGTTTCTTGTAAGAAGATGAAAAATATGTTAAGCTGTTGCAATACCGGCAGAGGATATATGATAGAAATCAGAAATAGAAATTAGTAATTGTTGTTGTAGTCTACAAAGTTCTTGCAATGTCCATAAAGTTTGATGAACTTCTATGTTATGATGACAATCAGGGCCAATAAATTTATTGGTGCACTATTCAGGTTCTGGATTTCTGGTACAGTAATATTTGCATCAGCTTGTGCTAAAGCACAATAACATTTATCAAATTCAAGGAAGTACATATATTGTATATCTCAGAAAAAAAACTAGTCCAAAGAAGCTAACTCATCTTTATCTAAACAAAGATAAAATCATCACATTTGAACACATCTTACAACCATACCGGTTAATCTGAAGTGTGCGTCAGAATTTGCTTTATTGATAATTTGGTTGAGAACATGAACATTGGGCAATTCTTTTTGGAGCTGTTCAACCTTGTTGTACATGCCTGGAAAGCCGAGAGCAGGATCTGCATATGGTCAACCGCAATTGTGAAGCTCACACTCACACATGCAGTTTCTAATGATTAAGGATTATCTAATCGGACTAATCCAAAAGAAAAAAAATCAAACAAGGTGATGCCATAACTTGGCACAACTTATCATACCAGTTAAATACAGCTCAGCACCCATGTATCTCAACAGGATCTGCTTGTCAAGTGAATATTTAGCCGGCATAACAGCTATAAACCTGTAACCTTTATGAATAGCAATGAGAACCAATCCTAACCCCATGTTCCCACTTGTTGGCTCGATTAGTGTTGTGACACCAGGTGAAATCAGTCCTCTCTCCTCTGCATCTTCTATCATTCTTCAGAAGAAAACAGAAGGAAGTGTCAGCACAGAGGTTCATCTTCTGTCATTCTTCAAAAGACAACAGAAGAAAGTGTCAGCACAGATGTGCTGATGTGCATCTTGTGTAATTCTTCAGAAGAAAACAGAAGGAAGTGTCAGTACAGATGTGCATCTCCTGTCATTCATCAGAAGAGAACAGAAGGAAAGTGTCAGCACAGATGTGCATCTTGTGTAATTCTTCAGAAGAAAACAGAAGGAAGTGTTAGAACAGATGTGCATCTTGTGTAATTCTTCAGAAGAAAACAGAAGAAAGTGTCACCACAGATGTGCATCTCCTATCATTCTTCGGAAGAAAAAAAGAAGTGGTAGCACAGTATTACAAAGGACCAATTGCAAACAACTGGTACACCATAAATCCAGGAACTACTAGTAACAATATGACAATGAAGCGATTTAGAATAGCAAGGCAACAATGCAGGCTGCACTTGTCTAAACCTATCACAAAAGTTCAGAGCCAGATAGGATTGTTAGTTGGCTTTGTATTCTCTCAGTCTTCCATTGTTCAATAATAAAAACATAAAGCTGATGATCTATAAGCACTCTATTAACTGAATCTTGTCAGAGTCGTATTTAAGCTGAACTAGCTTGATACGACCTCCCTATCTGGACTAGCATAAACAGAGATAATTCTAAGACTAACAGGGTGAAAACAAAATAGGTAGCAGCAAGGGAAACATCAAAATACCTCAAAGCGCATCGATCCTTGACGGAGCAGAGCGGTTGGTACGCCTCCATCTTGCCGACGATCCGCGCATCCACTCCATCCTTGCTGACGATTCGCTTCAGCTCGACCAGCGGCGTCCATCCTATGAGCTGAAGAAAATCGTTGCACACGAACGATCTCAATCTCTCATGCCACCAGGAAACCCGTGACAGGTACAAACAGGAACAGGAAGGAGATACAACCGAAAAGAATGGAAGACAAGAGAAGATAAGAGATCTCACCTGCGTGATATCAGAGGCAATGTGCTCCTCCGGCGCAGCACCACCATCGCTGGAAGGGGAAGATGGTTTCAGAAGAGAAGGGATTCCCCTCCTCCCGGCCTCCTCCTCTCTGTCCATGGACATGGACGCTGCTGTACGCTACTGCTTGTTGGCTTCTAAAGAGGAAGACAGTGACCACTGACCACTGCACCTCCAATCTGGAGATATTTGTTGTAGCTGCAGTTCCACTCTGGTTCATGGCTATCTTTTTCTGAATAAATGGATAGGGTTCACCGGTGTACAAGTCACAATAATTTTGTACTTGGTTGGTCGCGAGTCGTAGCTAGTATGCGAAAGCTTTTAAGTTTTGAAAAACGGTGAAAAAGTCATTCAAAAACGAACTTTTAAGTTTTGATTTTTTTTTAAAAAAGGCACATCCATAGTTCGTATCTTGGTTGCAAGAAGGATCAAACTCTTTCTAGTTTGATACATGCGGAAATAACAAATTAACCAAAGGGGAATGATCTTGAAAAAAGCAGTGTTGAGTAGGTCAAGCAATGAATTGAAGTAAACTGGGGGGAAATATCCAGTGATGGCACTGATCAACTGTTAGTAATGAGTATTAGAATTTGAGGGAAATTAATATGTTACGTGACCAAGTAGTATTTTTAGATTTCTGTGCTGAAAACCCCATGTCAATCTACAAAAGTAGAAAGTAGACAAGCATGCCAACTAGTACAGCAAACTCAAAAGTCTGTAAAGGTTAAAACTTTTTCATTGAGGAAGGCCTGTAAAGGTTCCTGATGGAGAACAAATATAAATGTTTCCTGCAAATGGAATGCGCATACAATTCATAGTTGGTAAAAGACCTTAAACTGCTGTAACTTCGTTGCTTTAGTAAGGAAATTCGGGTTCGCCCGTTATGAAAAAAGAGTGGAGTGCACAGCTTCCATGTCAATCCAGAACCACTACAGATCTGCAGAAGTGTCGACATCAGAAGGTCATGGCGATGCATTCCTCTCTTACAGCTGCAAACAGGCCTGAGGTCATGTATCTCTCGCCACCGCTTGGAAACACAGTGGCAATCATCTTCTCTTTGTTCCCTTCTCTTGACGCCACCTAAAAATACATATAAAAAATAAGGTATGGTGAAGAAAGATGGGAAAGAAATGGAGGTAGAATCAAGTCAGAAGGATTATATTTTGCATTATTGCAAACCTTCAAGCAAGCTGCCAAATTTGCTCCAGATGATATCCCAACTAGCAGGCCCTCTTCCCTTGCCAACCTCCTTGCATTCGCCATTGCATCTTCTGCAGTTACTGTTATGATCTCATCGATGAGTGAGGTGTCCAAGTTCTTGGGTACAAATCCTGGGCCAACTCCCTGAATTTTGTGCCGAGAGGGCTTGCCACCTATAAGAAAATAAGCAAAGCTATTATGAAATCAATCAAGTCGTGAAGTAAATTTTTTGTAAGCGACGATTTTATAACATTTTATTTTTGTTCCTTGTAGCATTTGATCATTCACTGAGGCCTGTTTGGAACCCAGGAATTTCGCAGGAATCGTGCAGGAATTTCACATGAAACAGTTCAATTTTACAGGAAAAACGCAGGAATAAGGAAAAAAATCCCGCATTCCAAACATGGCCAGAGGTGTTTACATGATTCTACTCTACCCACTTACCTGAAATAACTGGACTCTCAGCAGGCTCAACACAAATGATCTTCACAGATGGGTTCTTCATCTTCAAATATTTACCAACACCAGAAATAGTACCTCCAGTGCCTGAGCCAGCCACGAATATGTCTACTTTGCCTGCTGTATCCTTCCAAATCTCAGGTCCTAGGTACAAATGGACAGGCGGAATATATCATGCAATACTCCAGCAACATAAATCTTTCTGATCCATGATCTGGATCAAAGACTAATGTAAACAGGTATTAATTTCAAGAATAGGTACCAGTCCATGTGAAGTGTGCTTCTGGATTCGCTGCATTTGCAAACTGATCAAGAACATGCACATTGGGTATTTCTTTCTTGAGCTGTTCCACTTTGTCAAGTTGTCCCTGAAAACCGAGTGTAGGATCTGGAAAAAAAAACATAGCATTAAACATCATTGGTCTGAAGATTCAAACATGTCATGAAGAGCTTCGTGGCTGCAAACTGTTACCAGTTAAAACCACCTCTGCTCCCAGATACCGCAACAAGATCTGCTTGTCAAGTGAGTACTCAGCAGGCATGACTGCTAAAAACCTATAACCTCTGAGTACAGAGATATACGCCAGTCCTATCCCCATATTGCCGCTCGTTGGCTCAACCAGTGTCGTGACGCCAGGTGAGATAAGCCCTTTCTCCTCTGCATCTTCCACCATTCTGCGAAGAATGTAAGGTTATCAGCCATAGGCAATGATAATTAATAACTGGGTTGCCTTCAATGCGCTGTGGTCAGAGACTTGATAACCCGTGCTTCTGCAAAGTGCAAGTGGCCGAAAATAGGGTTTATTTTGAAACACGAAAGATAACAGGCAGCCTGAAGATTATAGAGTTATATGAGCTCATAATTCACCTCAGAGCACTGCGGTCCTTGACAGAGCAAAGAGGCTGGTAACACTCCAGCTTGCCTACA
>CM014273.1:63454220-63513949 GCA_004135705.1 Alloteropsis semialata
TAGAACAGTTTGCAGATTTGGGGTTTCAATAAACTTAACAAATATGAAACCTTAACGAATATAAAACCTTGCGTTTGCTGGCTAACACTAAAGAAAACAGGTACAATAATCAAGTTGTTTCACTGGTCATTCTTTGCAGAGATCAGAGGCAGACAGAGTAGCATTGTAAAAAAGAAGTGGTAAGGCAGGCGGTACAGTAATCTAGTCACTACATAGGTAATGCTCCAACCAAACACAACAGCAAAATCATTGGAAAACATAAGTGGTAAGGTAAGCATGGGGATATATCTCACCAACATTAATCAAGTTATTGAAACAGTAGAAATCCAGAAATAACAATAATCATATATTCATGTTCACAGAATTAGAGATCCAGAAAAGCTAGGCAGTAGAAATTCAAGACAATAGCAAAGTTTCAGAACACTAGCACTCTAGCAATCGTGTTCCAAACCTGTTGATCCATCAACCTCCCAGTCTCGGTCCTCTTCTTGTTCATACCCACTATTTTCTGCTGTAGTACTGGTATCGCCTTCGCAAGATCTGCAGGTTCAGCACAGTTCAGTACTCATACTTTCTGAAACAGGGCTAACTAGATTGACTTGGAGGCTGAATTGATGAATGGGCCACTATAATGTCATACCTTCAAAATTTTCATGCACGGATTTGTCTTCAAACAACTTCTGTATCTCAGCACTAACAGAATCAAGTTTTCTTTTGTATGTAGTCTGCCTTTCCAATGAAAACATCTCCCTTCGAAGATCTTCAGATTCCTTGTTGGCCTGACAAAAAAAAAGAAAAGTACTAGCAATTGTTACAGAAATCTATATAAGCCAAATCATGAAAACTAAATGTGCTTACACTTTCGAGCTTTCTCCTTAAGGAATCAAGTTCCAAATCCAAATCTGAATCAGAAGTCCCATCATTGTGTGATTCTTTTGCGCAAGAATTATCCTGATGAAAGAAAAGATCATGTACATACTCACATAGATTGATATTTTTCAAGATCAATGGAAACAATAGTATTGCAATTGTTGCATTCACCAGAAACACTGGTTTCAATAACATCAAATTTGCAAGTCTATAAGAGAAGTAATTTTCAGTTTTTTTTAAAAAAAAACTTCCAGTATTTCAGTCAACTTCTCATAGGAACAAATCCAGCAGTTTAGTAAAATGCTCTAGCCAATATTGAATCCACGACCTCTTGGCTTTATAACTGTACAAGAGTGTGTGGGCATCTGTAGTTGAGTGTTTACACGAATAAACTCTATAAGCATCAGATTTAAAAATTATGAACCTTCATAAACAGGTTTGTTTGGTACCCCCTCCATCTTTAATGAACGAGGAAAGATGAACATAAATGAAATTTTGCTACAGAAGATGAATGCTAAATTTAACATATAGGAGACAAATCTGTTAGTTTCGGATATAAGATACATACATCTTCAGGCACCATAAAACCTTCAGGTACTTTGAAGCAATGTTGGAAGCAGTATTTCTCCCAGTTGGTCATTCTCTTATCCACTGCATCCTTTACAACATGGCGAATGGCATTTAATCCCTACAGAGAAACATAGAAATACTTCTACTTGTCAGAACAGTCCTGCTGGTCCATAGAAGAATGAAATAAAAAGTACAAGATTATGAATGTTATGAAAAACCTTTTATAGGAGAAGACATGATCAAATTAATGCATGTTACAGAGTATGGAGTACATAGTTAACTGCCTAAAACATTTGAAGCGCCAAAGCAGCTAAGTGCAATGCTACAATTGGAAGGCTAAGGGCCTGTTTGGTAGAGCTCCACCTGATTCTGATTCTCTATGGGAGCTGATTCTCCGAGAGAAGTGATTCTGTGGCTGAAAGTGATTCTCTTTGATTCATAATATACTTAATGAAGCCAAGCTTTTCTGGATCTGTCATTCTTCGCTGTACAGCTCCATAAACAAGCAGAAACGGAAATGCTGTAGCATGTAACAGGTCAACTAGTGGTCTCCACTGCACAAAAATAATCCAAGACAATAAAAGTGGCCTAGTGGGCACTGGTGGAACTACCTGGAGGGCAATGGGGAGGAAATTTCTTTAACAATGGTATACTAACATGTTCAGCATGAGCAGAGTTGGCTCAGTTAGCCACTTAGTAGTAATTACAGGTCCTGTGTAAGAGCAACTGCACCCCTCCCCTCCCGCCTCCTCTCTCTTCCATATGAGTAATGTTCCACCACCGCTACTGGGAAACAAACGCTATCAGATGGCATGTGTTTGTGATTTGAATTCTGGTGCAGAAGAAAACTTTCATGCTCTATTTTAACCATTCTGGAGTTGCATTCAGGCATTTAGAATTTTGTGGATCAGAAATTTGTTTATCAAGGCATCTTCACAAATCAAGGTACTCTAATGTTTGTCCCATTGCAACAATATTCCAAAATAATCAGATGAGTGGAATTCAAAAGAAACACGATTAAGCTAAATGACAGACAGTCAACTAACTATCCATCCCCAAATCTAATCCGTGATTTGGCTGTATCGAATCATGTTGTCGGAGCCCATCACTTACCCGCTGGAGCTCCACAGCTTTCTGGGCCGCCGTGGAGGGGCCGAGGACCCCTGGTGCGGCCGCTTCCCTGGAGAGGAAAAGCGACAGCAAAATGGCATGTTAACCAGCCTGCCGGTCGGCCAAGGGGCAGATAGAATTGCCGAAACAAAAGGGAAATTCGAAGCGGGGAATCGAGAGGAAAGGATCCGGAGAGAGCTTAACTGGAGGCAGTACTCGAAGGCCTCGGCGCTTACATCAGTGATGATGTCGAAGACCTCGTCCACGAAGAGCTGCGGGCTCAGCCCCAGCGCCGCCTCCGCCTCCGCAGCCACCACGCTCGCGTCACCATTTTCCATCGGCGCCCTCCTTCCGGATCCGCGGAGCTACTGGCTGGTGTGAGGCGGCGGATCGGAGCGCCGGAGCGGGGGTGGCTCTTCGGCCGCCGGCGCCCGCTCGAGGGTTTCAAATTTCGCGGTGCTCACGGCCGCTTTTCTCTGATATGCCTGATTGCCTTCTCTCAGAAGACGAAGAAAGTGGAAATGAGACACTCCAGCTCAAAAGTTTTATAAAAAAAAAGTTAGAAATGAGCCAAACGAACTAGCACGTAGTTTTCATAGTTGCCATGTCACATAGACATTATCATCAAAACTAATATCTAAATGCATAGTTTTTTCAAAATAAATTATTATCCAATCTCTTCTCTTCCCTCTCTTTTTCACCCTATCATCTTGCTTAGCCTGTTCGCTTGGCTTATCAGCCACCAGCCAGCAGTACTTTTCTCTCACAACAAATCAGCACCAGCCACCAGCCACCAGCCAGCCAGCAGTACTTTTCTCTCACAACAAATCAGCACCAGCCACCAGCCGCCAGCCAACCGAACAGGCTGGCCTTATGGACAATTCTCAGAAGTCCATTGACTGCATATGTTCAAGAATAACAAGGGCACAACTACTTATACAAAACTTTAAGGCTTCAGGCCTTGTTTAGTTGCGGTGAGAAAGTTGTGGAAATTACTGTCTCAATTATAAATCGAAGATTAGAAGGACTAAACATGATCTAATTATAAAACTAAATACACGGATGGACGGAAAATCGCGAGACAAATCTATTAAGCCTAATTAATCCATCATTAGAGATTGTTTACTATAGCACGACGTTGTCTAATCATGATCTAATTAGACTCATTAGATTCCTCTTGAAATTTCACCCAGGGTTATGATATGAGATTTATCATTAATTCACGTTTAATACTCTTAATTAGTGTCAAACATTCGATGTGACGGATAAACAGTGAAAAGTTGCGAAACTTGCCGCTAAGAGCCTCAGATCACGACATGCATACTGACGCGCTTTGTCGTTTCCTCCGAGGCTGCAAGGTTCCCAACTTCCTATGGACTTTATACGGGCTCTTTTTTTTAAAAAAAACATAATTTATTTAAAAAAAAACATAATAAGAGTATTCTGTGATTTCAAGGAGCGTTTGGTTACTGCCTTCTTGGGACTAGGTGGAATGGGAGCACTCTGATAAGTGATGATTCTCCCATCTTGCATATGGAGGTGTTTAGATTGGTGAAAAGAGTGAAAAATTTATGCATTGGACCACGTGCACAGAGAGAAGAAATGAACTGACACGGTTCTCAAGCTGAAAACTTTATGCAAAATTGAGAGAACTAAACACGCCTTGAGCCTTCAGCTGCATGAAACGCTTTGAGCCTTCAGCTCGCCAGATTATAGCATAAAAAAGCAGCACATGATTTCCCTCAAGAAAAAGCAGCACATAATACAACGATGATCCTTATATTATGTCAGTTGACACAGTATACAGTATAGCTTTGGAAAGCAACACATGAGACAACACTGTTCCTTATGTCACTAGGTCAATAAAAACTTATTTGGCAACTCAGTGCAACCATCATTCATGATTATCTAACAAAACATTATTGCCTTCAGGGAGCCTGCCTCGCTATCTGATGATGCTAAACACCGCACGCACTGCATGGAAAAGGTGCGAAAGAGTTTCATGCTATAGAAACCGATTCCTCTTCCGCATCTGATCCTGCAGATTCAAAAGGTCAATGTTTTTATCATCACCAGATGCATTCGAACATCATATCTATACAAATAAACTGTTCACTTTCAATTTCTCACAACTATTTTGCTATAAGCATGCAGATTGATGTGGTGCTATGATGTTGAGAACCAGTGAACCAAAGATTTCATTCAAAAGTGAAGTTGAGAAAGCGTGGCAAGATGGAAACCACACTGAGCATGAAGAGAGAACAATTTTACACATGACATGGCAAATATCAAATTTGAGGCACGGGCTGCATGATAAACTCACAGTTTGGGCAAAGAATAAATTCATTTTGCACATCATCATGGTCATGCACCAGTGTAAGACTACCAATACAAAGTGATTCAAGCTGCCTAATTCATGGACAAGGACAGGGGCATGACATAGACATTCACAGCATTAGGAACCGTTGAGGTGCATTCCATGCTTTTGATATATTTATATCACTTAGTATGGATGCAAGTAGAACCCAGGCATTTCGAATGACAAAATCACATAACACAAGAAGTGTTAATTGGACAGGAAATTTCGAAAGGATAAATGATAACCAAATGGCAAACTCTACAAGCAGTTTTCTTAGATATGGCTCCAACAGAGAAACCCACAAACTGTATTCTAGGTTTGAATTGGCATTAGATAATGTACTGTTAAGTCCCCACAGTATTCAGAGTTCAGACAGAAAATGTAAATTTAGTACAGTATAAAGAGGGCAGCGTATCAGGTGCAAACCAACCTCTTCGTGCAAACCGTGCAAACTTCTAATCTGGGCCACACGATGTTGATCCAAGGGGGAGCGGGAGCGCAGAGGAGGTGGGAGGGGTGATTTGCAAAAGCGCGCCCTTTTGCGCCCCTTGGATCAACATCATGATGCACGAAGAGGTTAGTTTGCACCTGATATGTTGCCTATAAAGAGATGTCATCATACTACTGCAACAAAGCACCTTCAAACTTCAACTGTCTAGGGCAAGAGCATAACCTGTACAGTTAGAGCAGTGAAACACCCCTGCCTAGCTTGACATATTACCGACGAGATCACAGCATAAGCATGGTCAGATGTGGGGGAGGGAAAAAAAAACTGGACTTGAACTACCGAACTAGTATACGTTCTGAAGTCAATCAAACAGGAAATTTCACCGTAGTATCAAGCTCTGTTAAAGAAAACATAATTCATCACATCGCTGCTGAGAGCACTGAGGTACCCACCCGGTTGCTTGGGCGCGGCGGGCGGTGGGAGCTCCTCCTCGCCGTAGATGTGGCGGAGGCGGGACATGGAGATGGGGGAGGAGGGCGCGGCAGCGAGGGAGAAGAGGTCCTCCCGCCAGGCCCACATGGCGGTGGACATGGAGGCGTTGGCGGCGCGGAGGGAGTTCTTCTCGGCCTCCAGGCCGTCGATCTCGCGCTGCTGCTCCGCCGACCGCCACCCGAGCACCACGAACGAGCCCAGAAGCAGCGCGCTGATCACCTTCTCCCGGTGCTCCGCCAGCTTCCCCCTGATCCCGCGCAGCGCCGCCTCCATCTCTCCTCCCTCTCTTCTGCGCCGAGTGCCAAGACGGCGGCGCGTCGGGGCGGCGCGACGACGACGGACGACCCGACTGGTGCGGTTAGTTTGGGCCAACTGGGAACTTATCCACGGCCCTTGGGAAGAGGCTTCTTTTGTTTTTTTTTGCAAACTTGATGACTGACGGCCTGGACGCTGTGGTTTATTGGGCCGTTTGTTTGGTCAGCCCAGTCTAGTAAGATTTTAGATTTGCAATGTCCCGAAATTGCTGACCTCTTTTTTTTTTTTTGAGCAGGAAGGCCAGAACCATAATACTGCACAGAATTTATCATAAAATTTCGAGCAATGGTTGAACCATTTTAGAACATCTACCTCCAGTCATTTCTTATCGAAGCTGCTAAAAACCATATGCATAGAAGGCTGCTATACTGTCCCGATGAGCTCGTGTTGTAAAGCAGAACTATGCAGAGAAAAATGAAGGTTCGGACTAAAATAACCAAACAATTACCAGACGTCCTACATATAATGAAAATTGACTTTTGCACTGAGCAATTCAAGACAACATCCAATGGCACTGAATTCGCAAATTTCTAAAACGCCCCTAGCTTTTGACTTTTGCACTGAGCAATTCAAGACAACATCCAATGGCACTGAATTCGCAAATTTCTAAAACGCCCCTAGCTTGACCTAATAAGAATAATAATCAAGAGGACCGAGCATAGCTCGGGTGGTTCCCTCTCCAGGTGCGTGAGCGGCCGCTCGCGTGTTCGAGCCCCGGCTGGGCCGAACCGCGCGCCTCACTGGGGATTTTCCCCTAAGGGAACTGGGCGTGTGTGTAGGTGTAGATGAGTAGTGTGTGTGTGTGCCCAGTAGGCGCGTTCCGAGACTACTCGGGCAGCCTCATTTGCATGTGAGCGTGCGGTCTGCGCGGGTGTCCAACATGACGGGCCATTGCTTCTGGCAACTTTCAAAAAAAAAAGAATAACAATCAACCTCAGACAGATGATGAACTTCAAAGCACGTACGCTTAGGTTACCTCTTAACAGATTGTACCTGTGTAGGAGAGGCACAAACAATCAATAACTATTGTTACTTTGTAATTGTACATGTGCCATGACATGAGGCAATCCTGCCCTTTATCAAGTTGCATGTACGGTGAGCTATGAAAAGGAGCAAAGTAGGTAAAAACAGACGCAGCATAGAAAATTGTTCGGCAAAACAAGTGAAAGAGACACTTGTAGTGCAGTAGAACCTCTCGATGTGAGAATAACCAAAGGTGACCACCGCTTTAAAGATAGAACCAGCACAGGTTTGAGATGTAAATGGAATTGATATGCTCATATACGCGCGCTTTCATCACTTCAAAACTCGGACTTCTGATCTTGAAGGTTACAATTTATCACACATCTCAGACGAACAAAAATGAAGACTCAGGAGCCAAAGAATAATCGACCATAAGCCCCTGAGAAATACTCAGGCACCACATAGGCAAAGTGCAGAGATAATTACACAATCATATAATACCATCCGATTGCATACAGCTGAAACATAAGACGCTAACAGAGAAGTTTCAAACCATTAACCATCCACCAACACAGCACAGAGTGCTCCAGACAACAGCCACGCCACCTAATAACACCTCACCCGCTCACAGAAATGACAGAAAAAGCTCCTGGGCAGTTCAATGGAAAATACTGCATCAACCAAATACCAACACAAACACATGGATGATGGGACCCCAGGACAGTTTACTGCTGCTTGCACTCCGCCGGTTGTTCAGCATTTCCTTGTGGAACCTTCTGTGTTACCTGTAATATACTATGAGTTGACTTGCACATTGGATGCTACAAGGAAAATAGGAAAAACAAGTATCAGCCCACTTCAGTTAGGTGCGAAAGTTCAGAGTCCGTACCTTTTGTTTGCGACCCGACCCCGACTGCTCAGACAATAAAAAAGGAAATGTGTCAGTAAGGGACCAACGCTGAATTTCTTAAACAGACTGAATTCCCATACTTAAACAGATTGATGTCCTACTGCAAGCCTACCTTCCTTGCTGGTTTGCTTTCTTCTTCCTCATCCTCGTCCTCGTCATCCTCTTCCTCGTCTTCATCCTCTTCATCATCCTCATCCTCATCTTCGTCTTCATCATCGTCACCCATGTCCTCAAAATCATCAGCTTGCACAGCCTCACCGGTAAACCAGGAAACAGCATGAGGGATGATCTTATCCCTTATGGTGGTCCTGAAGGAAAATTTCAGTAATATCAGGAAATGGGACGCAAGACACAATACGCGGAATACCATCAGCAGGTGCAATTGATTGAGGAAACGATAATGAACTGCACTTACCCAATGTCATAATCATGCTCCATTTGACCCTGCAGTTCATCAGCCTACAGAGAAAGTTGAATCTAGTTTATTACAGAGAAACAGAAAGTGCGATAACTCAAATAAGTTCAACATCAGATCTTAGACGTACAGTTTCTTCATCAATACCCTCGTCATCATCAGGGACCTGTGGGGGATTGAAGAAGTTGAAGAAGCTCTCGCACACTTCAGTTTTAGTGATAGGCTTCGCATTCTTTGAACCCTTCTTCGGTTTCTTTTTTAAAATCTTCTGTGTAAGATTTTTCCCCGGATGCCACTCAATTTCAGTTCTGCATTCAATATTGTGTTTAACAAGGCATGCGCACACAGCGATACCAGTAATGAACAAAGAGACAGCACCATATATAGATTAAAAAAAGTATAAAATACAAGAATACCAACCCAATTGCTTTCTCCAAAATAGGATCATCTTCATCAACCATGTGGTAGGTCTTTGTTAGGACAGGGTTCTTGAAGAAAGGATTTGTATCAAAGAAAAACTCCAGCTTGAAACCCTTAGGATCCTCAATTCTAGACCACTTGATATCTTTTAGATATTTCAAGGCAGGTTCATCACGCTCTTGTATCTAAAAGTAAGCAGAAATCTAGTCAACAATACATCATTGTATCTAAAATAACCACACAGAAAGAAAGGCGGACACAATATTACCTCATCAGACAAGATTTCATTTGTTTTCATAGCAGTAAGCCAAAAATCTGGAACTCCTTTAGCTGATAAATGGTGCAAATATAAATCAGATATTCATAATGGGGAATATATGCAGGAGTTAAGGTTCAGTATCTTACCATCTGGTTCTTTTCCCTCGGCAGCATTGTCGCTGGCCGGTTCATCACTGACACCATCTACCTCCACTACTCCATTTACAATTTCATACCTCTGAAAGAAAAGAAAACAGGAAAATCTATCAATTTCCACCAAGGCAAAAAAGAAAGCAATAGAAGATGGATCTTTTAACAAGTTATCGTGAAACAATACAAATATACGAAAGAAAAAATTACCTTCGTGTACAAAGGTTCATACAGCTTCTGGTACTTAGCTTCAAGTGCAGCTCGCTCTTCAAAAAACTTCTCCTCGATCTCATCGTGTTGGCCCTGCATCATTAGAGAGGGAAAAATGTTTAAGTGCATGTTAAGGGGTCACAGTGAAAAATTTGGAGATTTTATAAACTAAAATCTGATTCTTCAATTATACCATTGAAATTTACACAAAATTTTGTAGCAGTTTGCAGCAATAAATTTTTGATATAGGGCATGACAGAAGACAAGAAAACAGAAATTGTGAATCACATGCTCAGTGCACATAGTGATCTAGAGGGGAATTGGTAGGGACTCTGTATTGCTCCTTTACTTGACTAATATGACACACAAGAAACACATGAATGACCTTAACTAAATCCAAAGCAAACATCGTGAAGAGTGTGGGATGTCATTAACAGTCTAACCACATACATCAGAGATATTTGCATCTCTAGTTTCTTAACTGATTAAAATGGAGCATCCCACTAGAGATATCAATTTGAGTTCTATTGGTAACCAATTCCCAGTAAACTAAGTAAAACAGTCCAACTATGATAGCTATTAAACATGGATCACATCATGAGTCGTTTCCTCACGTCCCAATAGTCAAGGCCAATTTTATGAGTTTTATTCATCAATGAAATTAAAGTAAAACTAAAAGACCTCAATTATTAGCTATTAAAAACAAATATACTGCAAGTTCAAGATTGATTTTGATGTTGTCATACTACAACTATGGTTAAAAAAGGCAGACTGATCAATCCAACAACACAACAAATTGTTGTTGCCCTTAATAGCACATGAACAAAACGCAGATTACTCAGCTAATCTTATAACTAAGGGAATTGACTAAGGATCAGCAGGGCATGCAAACTAACCTATGGCATCAATTCATCCTAAAAAGCAATGCAATGGAAACAAGCTAAACATTAAAAATTATAACACTACATGTCTGCATCACATTCAAATGATGTTCCTAAGCAGTAACATCAACGAAATAAGATTTGTATGAAAACGGAGAAAGAGAACAATCTCGAATCTACCTGGATCTCTCTCAAAAATTCGACACGCTTCCTAACATTGGGTGAGAGCGTCTCTAGTACATCAGCGTGCTGACCTGCCAAGCTCTGCAGCTTGTCCTGTAATCAAATCAGATCGCAGATGAACATAAGGCACAAAACACATCTGAATGGGATGGGATTGCATAAATCATCACAGCCAACAGAATCGGACGTACCTTTAAGGCATTGACGAGGCCGGCGCGGTCCTCGGCGCTAAGAGCTGCAGGCAAACCATGAGACAACGCAGATCGATTAAGGGTACACAAGGGAGCGCGGATGCGATTTGGTATCGGCGGAGCGGAGGTTACCTGCGGCGGCGGCGGGGAGGGAGGCGTCGAGGCCGGAGAGGTCGATGGTATTCTTCTCGCCGCCCATCGCCGGTTCTTCGGTGAGGTTCGGACTGCGCTCGATTCGGACTTCGCCGCCGCGGCGCCGCCGAAGAGAGGGAGGGGGGCCACGGAGCTGGGCGGCGAGAAGAGAGAGACAGAAGGGATGCCACTAAAACCCTAGTCTCCCAGGTATAAGAAGGGTGAGAGGCGCCTCGTGGAAGATGCCGGCGCCAGTATTTTGCAATCCAGACCCTTGGATGTGTGTAAATCTGAAACCACCCTTTTCGGTCAAAACTGCTCAAACAATAGGGAAAAGTGTATTTATGTCCATGTGCTTTCAATTTTCACAATATACAAATCTTTTTTCAAAGGATGGTTTAATTAATCATACATACTCCAACATCCTAGGCCTTGTTTAGTTCGCGAAAGTTGCATTAGAAAGTGTGTCGCGAGAGAGGGAGCATATTTTCCAATGAGTTACTTTTGCAAACTTTGCAAAAACTTGCAGAAACTAAACAAGACCCTAAAATAGAAGGCACTTTGCTTGTTATAAGTCTAAGTTTAACCAATTGTGTTTGAGAAAAGAGCTAGTGCATTTTCTGCTTGAGGACATAAGAAGCTAAGTGCATGGTTTGGCTGTTCTCATGATCAACAAGCGTACTAAAGAAGTCTTGAGTAATTTTGTTCATGATATGTTGTAGAGCCTAGACAAATCACAACAGAGTTGTGATGCCTATCTTAGAGTCATTCAAAAAAATCCTCATTTTTGCACCATTATTTTTCGTATACAACAAAATGTAAATAATTTCAATAACATCTGGAAGAACTTCTCCTGAATCGACTTCACTAGTGAAATCAAAGCGTGAAGAAAAAAACTAGCTTCACTTCACCAAGCTTTTTTTTATTTTTTAATCTAAGTTTGCAAAATGGTTCCACGTTATATTATCCAATATGCGCAAAACAGATGAAACCAAAGCTGATATAAGCTAATTTTTTTTTATATCCAAACATTCGTAACACAGGTAGAATATAAATAAAAGTATTTTTATGAGATTGACACTCAACATTACTAATGGTTCGGGGGTACATATACGGGTATATATGCCAAATACATCCAATAAATATGCAAATTACTAATTACCCCCGGAGGCTAACCTCTTCCTAAATCCTCCCTCTGTCCCGTTACGGCGTTACCTGACTGCGGGACCAATCCACGCATCGGCATCTTGCTCTTCTGAAGGTCTCCCACCACCGCCGACTGCTACCGCAGTCCGCAGCCGAACTCCGCCGATCTCCTTCCGCCGGTAATCCCCTTGGTTCCTTGGATATCTATATTTCTACCCTATTTCCTATTTCTTTTGCTCGTTCTGTTCCGCGGGATCTGTTTCTTGTGCGCCCGCAGACCCAAATCTTGTTTCGTGGTTCGTCCAATCTGTGTCCGGTATACCGTTTGTGCTAGGCGGACTGCTAATTGGGGTTTCAGCCGAATTTAGCCCACGGTTGCCTTGCCGCCACTGGGGAATCTGTTCTCCCTGTCCGAAGCGCGAGCTTGGATCTTGCTATCGAGTTTGAGTTTCAGGTCTGAATTGGGGCTTAGGGTGGTAGTGGCCGCAATAGGCACATATATATAAACTAAACATGCTCATGTCTTTATTTCTTGAATTACTTGAAACTGGTTTGTCTGTTCAAGTGAAGCTGATTGTTGTTGTAGGCAGATCAGCTTTGCACTTTTGTACCCTGAGAGGCTGAGTCTGGATTGTGTTGTCTCATTTTGGTCATTTGGTGGATATGGCTGGGTTGCCTTGCCCTGTTCATCCAGAAACAAAATTTAGGGGAACCTTTGAGCGTTAGTATGTTGGCTAGTAGTCCTTGTTCCTGAGTAATACTAACTATGAAGGAAGACAAGCCTTGCAATTCTAGGTCATTTACGTGTTCGGTTTGATGTACTGTACTATTTATTAATCAGTCTGAATGCTTGATGCACTGCAAACTTGAGGCTCTATGCTACCCATCAGGTCTTACCACTAAGTTCTCTCCATCTTCTTGTAAGTTAAGCGCTCCAGTGTATTTCACATAGCTCTATCTCAGTGTGACAGTGTACTACAGAAGAAACTCAAACATCATCTTTGGCCCATAAACGAATTTACTTTTTTTTTTCTATTTTAAGCAGTGCCTTTGCTGGCCCATATCTAGCCATCTATTGAGTTCAGCTAGTCACAAACATGATACTCCTACGAAAGATTTTAGGTAGCTGCTGTCTGCTCAATTAACACAATTTCGTTAGCGAGTGGAGAAATGGCGGGATAGCTAAAAGGTAACACCATGTCAGTAAAAAAGTTATTGTAGGTTATATGATCATCAATGTTCTTGTACCTGTAAGTTTTCACCGAGCTGAGGGAAAAATATTCACGTTTTACTAACATTGAATGTATTTTGAGAAGCGTGATGCCTGCATTACACTTGCTTCGAAATTGCTCATGTATGCTTAAACTGCTTCAGGAATATACCATGGAGATCAGACCAATGGTAGCTCTGCGTGCTGCCCTGGTTGGTGGAGTAGCTGCATTTGCAAAGGTCGCAGGGGCGATGAAGGCTGCAGGAGGTGTGAAGGTTGGTGCTGCTGCTGCAGCCGTGACAGCTGCAGCATCGGCTGCCATATCTGGAAAAGATGCAAACAAAGATAACACGAAGGCCGAAACATAATGATATAAGCCATGGACCAGTAGAGGCCATGTATGAAGATGTCACTCACAGATGAGAAAAGGGTGTATTAGCCAATAAGTTACTGGAGCAATTTTTCATGCTTCATGTGTTTTCCCTTAGGAATAAGAATGAGTGAATGACAATGTCTGAGTTTTCCCCTAATTATGATTTTGCGCCATGCAATAGTTTTGGTTGCTCATGTGACGAGCTACCGGCTACCCGCCACTCACACTGTATGCCTAGCCTGATTTCTTTCTGAAGGCGCATTGCATTCATCTTCGCACACTATTCTGGGAGATCCCGAAGTCTAATGTGTAGCTCATGTGTAAAATCCTAGTGATTTGCATCAGCATTCATACAACTGGGACATCTCTATATTTAGAATGATGTTAAGTGTGACTCTTTCACATGTTGTACCTCTGTTTTCTTGGGACGCCTCTGTTTTTTCAGTTTCATCAGAGAAGAGATGGCGTTGCGTTGGCAGGCGTGTGGAGAGCCAAAAGTATATCAGAATGTTGACCAATTGTCTTTTTTCAGAGTATATTTGGTTTCTTTTGTAATGATCACAACTTTTGTAACACTTGTCATACTTCTTATTAAATGACACATGACTGTGCTCTACCTTTTTCCGAAAAAGAAAATAAGGCATTGCTGTTCAAATTCAGAGAATGCAGTAAACACGAGGAATCCCTTGTTAAAATGCTGAAGGATGGCTCCAATGGGCCTAACTCTAAAAGCCTTTGTTCGCAGAATTGTACTGGGCCGGGTCATGGGGACGAATCCAGGTAGTCGATTAGTTTCAACCCACTAGCCCAAATTTCAGCTTTCCGTGCTCACGGCGGCCACCGTGTTCTTCCCTCCCGCCGCTCCGCTCCCCGTCCCCGAAAATGGCGCCTCCCCTCGAAGACCTCACCCGGGCTTTCCGTGCTCACGGCGGCCACCGTGTTCTTCCCTCCCGCCGCTCCGCTCCCCGTCCCCGAAAATGGCGCCTCCCCTCGAAGACCTCACCCGGGTGCTGGCCGAGCTCGCCGCGCGCCTCTCCCGGCCTCCAGCTGGCGGCGGTGCCGCCTCCGCTGGGGATTCCCTCTCAGCCTCCATCTCCTCCCTCGCCGCCGCCCTCGACCCCAACGGCGGCGGGGGCGGCGCCTCACCAGGAACCAGAGTTCTGGACACCGCGCTCTCGCTCATGTGCTTCGACCCGCTAGAGGCAAGGAAACCTCCTCGTCGTGTTACCAACTCGATTGCTACTTCTGTTCATTTTAGCTAAACCCTCGTACTGATGGAAGTGTGTGTGTGTGGGTACAGGTGAACAGGGCTCGCGTCGACTGCCAGGTCCGCACCCTCATCTCCGCGCTCAACGCGTCAGCCTCGTGCTGCGTGGCCCAGCCCGATGGGGGCGCTGGTGAGGAGATGCTCTGTGTCGGGAGCTCCGTCTCGCCAGGGGATTGCCGCGAGCTGGTCCAATCGTGTGGAGCCCTTGTGCAGAAATTGGGGGATTGTGACGGTGAGATTTTTTTTACCGGGTTATCTTCCGATGCGTTGCAACTAGGTTTGTTTGGGGTTACTGGAAATGCCCATCAATGCTGTGGTCACCAAACGATTCAAAGATGATTTGACATTCTTAATGTCTGCTGTGAACAGTTTGCAGTTGAGAGATCAGCTTATAAATGCTATGTTCTCCCCAGTAGGTGGATTATCTGTTTCTTAATGTTGTCTCTTTATTTTTCTTCAATGCAGCTGGAAGGCATTCTTATGATCTGTTATATGCTGTTGTGAAAACGGCGGTGTTATCCCCTCACTACCAGTGCCTTTTCCCGTTACCATATTACAAGGAAGAGGGAGAGAGCGTATATGATATGGGAACCATTGCTATGGAGTTAATAAACCATCCCTCCAATTATGTCCCTCCTAGTGATAATTCAATCCCACTGAGGTATGCAGTATACTTGCAGCAATTACTGGTGAATCATTGTGTGCTATTAATAAAGGGAAGATTTAAGGAAGTAAAAGATGTGTTGGTGTTGTACTTTCCAGTGCTAGGTTAAACGTACACTATTTCTTTGCTGCAAATGTGTAGCAGGAATAAGGAAATAGTCCATCCGATTCCAAATGTGAGTTATTTAGGAAATTGGCTTGGTCTCCAATGTGAGACTATTGATTTCTATTAAAAATATGTTATTTCAGATAAAAGAATTATAAATTGTGGAAGTATTTGTAACGAGGATCAATTTTATCCTCTCAATCAGTCAATCTTCATAATTGCTATGCATTGATGGTTAGAACTTAGCAAAGTGTGACCAACACAGATCCTAAAACGACCTACATTTGAAATCCAAGGGAGTACATTATGATGCGAAGGGGTCCCTTGAAAGCTTGGAGTGAACCTTTGTGCTTACTGGATAATAACTTCTATGGTGTTCACCAGGATCCTGTCTACTTTTTTGATCTGTAGTACACTGACAGGCATTACTGTCTTAATTTTGCCCATGTGCATCTTGCTGCTGCTGCATGGACTTCAGAAACTCTTCTTTCCATTTCTTTACATAATCTACTGATTTAGTCACATCTTCTGTTTGTGGTAGGTTGCTTTTATGGCATTTTGATCCA
Organism: Alloteropsis semialata; assembly: GCA_004135705.1. Lineage (NCBI taxonomy): Eukaryota > Viridiplantae > Streptophyta > Magnoliopsida > Poales > Poaceae > Alloteropsis > Alloteropsis semialata. The sequence goes on from CM014273.1 coordinate 63,470,429, forward strand.
TCAATTGTTAAGCACGATCTGTCGGCAATGCTCCAGGAGGTAATTAGAAGACCCTTACTTTGCCTGAGAAAGGAATTACATAATAGGGCGGAATGGCGTAACATCATAATCTGCCTTGTTTGTTCCCCAACAATGTTTATGGAGATGAGAACATTGTTGCACTTCTGGTTTCTAGCAACGTAAGTTCACAGTTGAAACATTTGTATGAAATGCTCTATACTCTCTTACACTAAGTTTGATGTGTCTCAGACAATTGGCTTCTACAAGTACTTTATTCTTATTCTTACAAATAAAACTTCTGAGCAGTAGAGGATTGCTGATAAACTGTGGCTCGCCACAATTGTGGCTGTCCACCAAACAGTTGTCTGAGTCTGAGAAACCTTTACATAGCTTGGGCATGGCAAAGTTAGGCTGTGACAAACCAAACAGGTCGTGAGTTAAAAGTTTATATCAGTAAAGTGGTTTGAAACAGATGTCATGATCTACCAAACTATTTTTGCACTTCTGCAGAGCTTCATTCCATATTTGTCACTTAACTTTTAGTTCCAATGTTAACCTTATATGTTTGAAAGAAATAAAATTGTTTAATTAATTTTTGTAGCCTCTCTTCCTCTAGATCTAAGTGATATTTTATCAACAATACTGTTATGGATCTTACCTTTACACAGCTCTGTATGTTTTTTTTGAATTAGTTATACAATGTGGACTATTTGTTTCTTGTAAAATCTGTTTATTCATCTGTTATTTATGCAGGAGTTTAGGTTCTGTGCTAGAACTTCACAGTGCATTGGTATCGTCGGCATTAGACATTCTTCTCAAGCCAATGTCATGGGGAATATCCATGGAACTGGGACAGAAGTTTGCCTTTTCACATGCTTACTTCCCAAGCCAACATAGTGACTTGCTTGCGATACTAACTGGACCATTGTCATGTAAAGGCTTTTTGGACCTAGTTTCTTGTATCAATGCCTTGGTTCATTTGGATAGAACAAGAACCAGATGCTCTTCACTGAAAAACTCACAAGTACAAGCATCGAAGGGATTGGTAAAATATAATTCTGCTTGGTATGTTTTTTTAAATACACAAGAAAGCTAGATGTTCTGGATTTTGTCTAGACGTTAACTGCACCTGCTGTAACTGTATTTCTGCAGGCATATGATTATGAATTTCCCTGTCTGGTTCAGTTTTGCAACTGCTTTACTTTTCCACCGAGAAGGCTCACAAGATTATTTATCAGAAACATTATCCAAAGCGACACTTGCTGATTCAGTTAGTGCTGTCAGTCTTGCTCAGAGGGCAGCCTTTTACCTTTCTTGGGTCTTATGCCCTTCTGATGATGATCAGCGCCAGATATTAAGTAACAATATTTTGGAAATATCACATTCCTGGGCTAGGAGCAACAAAAAGCGCCCAAGCTACCATAGTACTGCAAGCCATAGGAGGAAACTGCAGATACCCACAGCCCCCTCAGAGAAACTGCACGTGACAACCAATGCTGTAAGCTCCCTGATTAAAGAATTTGATGACCGCTGTGTCAAATTATGTACCACAACTGGCTTTCCTCAAGTGCAAGCCGAAAAACTATCAGACTTCCATCTCTCATGCCATAATCTACTGCATCTGTGGATTCCTTTAGGAGTATTGCTTGTATCATCTAGTTATGTTAATGAGCAGAATTGCGACATGCTTCTACGCTACACAAGCACTGGGCAGGTTCTGAAGTCAAATGAAGTGGAGATGAAAGCAAAATACCATGCCAGTAAGGATGGTTTCTTGAGCAGCTGCAGTGGTACCACTGAAAGATGGGCTTTGAGTGGTGCATATCTCATCTTTGGCTGGCTTGATGTTGTTGAAGATATGTCCTCACTGATATTTGATTGTGAAGATAGATGTCAGCATTTTGTCAGGCATCTCAGAACCAAGACAGGTCCATACCTGCTCAAGTGTGTAAATTTATTATTCGAGATACTGGATGAGGCAGACCAAGATAGAGAATTTGTGATTGATCTTCATAATAGGTTGTTAAACTGGGATAAAAATGGGCAGGGCTGTGAGCTATTTGGGGATGTTATCCTCAAAATGAACAAAAACTTTAAACTTTCTTTGTTGCAATGAGCATGGATTTTATGCAGCTATTTAGTATCTGAATGTGTCTAAATTGGTTGTCAATCTCCATTCTGATGGTAATGGTAATATGGTTGAAGGAAGAACAATACTCGGAACTGTTGGGTTGCACCAGATCCATTGCAGATAATGATTATTTCCTTCCAGAAGGTAAGTCCTGACCATTTGAAGAGTGCAATGAGTCCTGATCAGTTCAAGATATTGTAATTTAATAGTATGTGCCAGTTATAGATAATTTAAAGTAATAACTGGAATACATACATGTTTCGAAATATGGCACAGACAAGTAAACAAGTAAAATCGACTTCACTTGCAAGCGTAGCTGCTGGCTCCAATCTGGAACTTTCCACTATAGTTACCGTCATGAACTTTACACCGCACCTTATCGACTGTAATTGCAACTTCTTTTGACATTCTACAAATGGGGCTTGTTGCATTATGGCAGCTTTGAGCTGCTTGTGCAGGGACGAAGTATCAAACTGCTTTTGAGGAACATGTTATTTTACACTATATTCTCTTTGAGCTATAGCTTATTTTCCTGACCTGCATACTTGCTCCAAAGTGATGTCTAACGTCACAGAGAGGACAAAAGCCAAAATATCTTGAAGACTCTTAATGTTTTGGATTCAGAATTTCAAACATAACAGCTGAGACAAAGTTGAGTTGATGCAATAGGGTTTTAGTTGTGACTTGAAAAATTCTTCAGGCAAGTTACGAATTTCATGTCTTGACTACATCTTCAGCTTTGCTACCTGAAGTTACATATGGTAGTTTATGTAAAAGAACTTGAATTTTGTGCAGTTGTGGGTTAATGTCAATCTATTGTGTATCCAATGCTTCTTTTTCTTTGCCCTGATCCCAGTACTATTCACATCTCCACAGATGCCGCACTGTGGTCTGACTTCTGAATCATTGATTGTCTCAGGCATCTGACTCAACTAACAAGCAACTTAATAATTGCATCACTTGCTCAATGTCCGAATGCTAGCTATTGTTGGTAGTTGTTAAGGTTTATCATGTGCTAACTGCTAATGGTATTTATTTGCTAGCCTTCCTCACTTCTGATGAGTTGGTTTCTATTTTCAGGGTTCCAGATTCACTTGGCTTACTCCTACTTCAGTCTTCAGATGCCCAGATAAAATAATAGCGCCAAAGATGGTGCATTCCTTTTACTGTAAAGTCGGTCGGTTCCTGTTAAGAGGAAACACCAAGTTGGCGCATGATTGAACTTCGTTTCACTGTGTTTGCGAGGGTACCAGCTTTTCATTTCTTCTGTCTGCACCCACCACCCAGTGGTGCATCTTTGTGTTAAGAAATCCTTAACTGCTTTCCAGGAACAATGGAACCTTCTTGTCATGTGAAGTATGGGGTATGGACGACGTAATGTATTCAGGTGCAACATTCATTGTTCTGGTACGGGTTCTTGGAGAATCGTCAATTCTGCAACAGGGATGGTCAGCAGGTAACATAATCTTTTCCTTCCTGAGTTAATGCAAGCGAATAGAATTGTGTTCCCTTGGGCCATGAGCATTTATTTGACTGTTGGATTTGATATATACCTGTACTCCTGTAGGCTGGCGCAGTTAGCGGCTTGCTGGAAATAGTTCGTCATTGGCTGCTGGTGTTGTTTGGGCATTAGGCTCTTCTTATATGAACTCAACTTCAAAATGCAAGCAAACTATAGTACATCTTCTTGTTAGTAAATACAATAAGTCCATGCAACAATAACATCTTCTTGTTAGTAAATACAATAAGTCCATGCAACAATAAGTCCATGCATGGACGGGTGGTTTCAGTCTATTTGCTGTTATTTTCTTGCATAATGCTGTGGTCATTTAATGTATTAATATTAGTGCCCCATAACATGGTAGGAGGATAGAGCTCCCGCCTTCATTAGGTACTCCCTCCATTTGAAACTACAATGCTTTATTTTGTTTCATTAGGACAGGCCTTTATAATTATGGTTTGGTATCACATTAATGAGTATTTGGTTAAATCATTGTCCTGACGAAATGGGATAGGTCTTGTAGAAAAAGAAAATGCAGAGAGTACATTAAGCTAATCAAGTGCCGTATAAACTGGCATAAAAAGATTCAAAGAGAAAGGAAAACCTTGACCATTAGTCCACACCACCAGTTAATACTTCAGAACACATAAATGTCTATATAGGAAAACACGTATGATAACAATATTACAATATAAAAGTGGTAGGACCAACCGGGCAATCGTGCAGGCTATTAAGACACTGTTTTTTTTTTTGGATGGAACAGGAAACTAGTAAGCAGCAACACACATGGATATGGTCTGCAGTACTATTTTATGGATCGCCATGACTACGTGACCAGCTCGATGCCTGCTTCGACCATGGACTCCGCCATGAAGAGGTTGGCGGCCTCCGACGGGTGGACGCCATCAAAGAACACGTAGCTGCTGGCGTTTCGGCACGTCCCGGCCGTCGTGGGGTTGCAGAGGTACACCCTCGTCTTCGCCGTCCCCGTCCGGCAGCACGTCCCCCTCGCGTCCGCGAAGCCTGAGGGCAAGCCACATGCACACACATCGGCCGTTTCAATCATATGGTTATAAGTTCCAGCACACGTGGGAATCTTCACATCTTTTCTTTTTCTCTGATCCAGCACACGTACCTTGCTCCGCCGGCGCTTCGGCAAGCTTCCGGAGGGGCGTGTAGATGTCGAAGATGGCGATCTTGAGGTCGGCGTGCTGCTTCTTCAGCGCCATGACGGTGCGGTTCAGCTTCCCGTTGAAGGTCTCGGCGTCGCGGTTGAGCCTCGCCACGCACGCCTTACGGCCCTCGCCGTACAGTCTGATCGACGCCGGGAGACACCCCAGCGGCGGCATGGACGTGACGCCTATCCGCCGCGCCCCCAGCTTGTACAGCTCCTGCAAACGCATCCACAAACTGTGAATAATACTACATTCATGGCGGGCCCAAGAATGCAGTCCGGGGGCTGTACTGACGGTGGCGAAGTTGGAGAAGATGCCGACGAGGAGGTCGCAGTACTGGTCGACGTCGTAGCGGCGGGACAGGGAGGCGTTGTGGTAGTAGTTCTGGAGGAAGTCGCCGGTGCCCGTGCTGACGATGTAGAGCGCGTCGGAGAGGATGGGCCGCGCCTTGTCGCGCCCGGCCACCGCGGCCAGCTTGGACTGGTACTCCTTGTAGTACTTGAGCTGCTGAGTCAGCGTGATCGCGTCCTGCACACGTGTGCCTGCCGCTAAATTTGGCTGTTGTACTTGACCCAAAAGCCAAAAGCACCTGTTCGGGAATACTTCTTGTGTGTACGATGATACTTACATACATGGCCGCCGTGTCGTCGTGGTAACTGGACGCCGCCGAGGCGAAGTTGGCGCCCATCAGCAGGTTCTTCCCCGACGCCTGCGGGCTGAGGTACGGCGGCGGGTAGCTCTCAAAGCCGAGTGTCCCAGCTGCAAAAAGGCAAAAAAACTCAAAAAACTTTCGTTACACAAAGGCGCCGGAGAATGATGGTGTTGCTGACTGCAGAGCATGTGCGGCGTGGTAGCAACCGGTGATGTCGGTGACGATCTTGCCGTCGGAGAAGCGCCCGGTGGGCTGGTGGCGCGCGAAGTTCTGCCCGTACGGCGCGTAGTCGGCCTTGAACACCGCGCGGGGGAGGTAGTTGTTGTTGCCGACGTCGATGGTCGAGTCGCCGAAGGAGATGACCGCCGGCACGAGCGGCTGCGCCTGGACGACGAGCGCCGATGCCACCACGAGCAGGGACACGGTCAACAACGCTACCGTGGGCGCCATGCTCTTCACGCTCGTCTGCACTGCACAGTGCCCGACACACTGGCGGCTTACTTATTATGCGATCGTTACCGTGGGTGTGTACATGGTACGACGCGTCCACATCGGTGTAGATTGCGGTTGGGCGTGGCATTTAAGGCGTCGTCCAAAGCTGTACCGACGTGAGCCCTGATTATTGTTGTGATACAACCTGAAGACAATCACCAACAGTAGGTTAAAAGCAAAATAAATAATAGAAACAATGATCGAAAGCTCAGGAATTCACTATTTACTCGGGGATTCAACAGTTTACAACTTTACATGTAGGAGGTGAAACCCCTTTTGTAGAGAGACCAAAGGACACTTTCTATATCGTCTTTGTCCGTGGAAAAGCCGGTACATATTCCGTGACCTATATGCAAAAATATCAAAAAAGGCTACAATAATAAAATTACATCCTCCTAAAGACATGGTGTACACGTCTCTCCCTCTACAACTTCGCATGTTGACTGGCTCTCCTCTATAGCTTCGTTGCAAGGTCCATCTCTTCAGAATAGCTTCGCTCTGTTGGTTTCGATTCCTTTTTCTCGTCTGCTTCGTTTCCTCTCCCTAGACGGATTGGGCCTTCGGCGCCGAGGAACGAAGCCGATAGTCATCTTGCCTTGGCTCTGCGCGCCCTGACCAGCACCTTCGATTTGCATTCCGATGCCTCAAGCCAAAGTCAAATCGAAGCCAACTTGTCAATCAAAATCACATGACAAAGGTAATGGCTTTGTCTAGTTTCCGTCTCTAACGGACGGAGGTTACTGGTTTCGATCACAACAATTGTGTACACCATTTTGTAAGGTTATAATGCATCTTCCCCTTACTTGTATTTTTAATAGAAAACGGTGAATTTCTCGCTTCTGTAGCGGCATGCAGCCTAATGTGTGGCGAAGCCACGTTGAGTGTAGGTGGTGCACATGCACCACCAAAAAAACAAATTCCTTTGTAAAATGTTATTTTGATAAGTAAGATTAGCAAATTTTTACACAATCATACTAGTGTGCACTACCCTAAATTTTACTCTAGCTTCGCCAATAGGCTATGAATCTATGAAATTTGCAATGGTTCATTTCGTTGTGACAAGCAGTTGTCAATAACTCAGACAAATACAAGTACATACATGCACACACTCTTGCAACGAAAGTACACACGCAAACACACCCGATTCACAAAGACTGATTTTGACATTGGTAAACTCATCACAGAGGCATGCACAAATGCCTCGCCCGTCGACGAGCGTGTTACGCACCACTAATATAATAATTAGCCTCCCAAATGGATCTATTCCTGAGCAAAAATTTGGCCGACAGAGAGACCAACCCTGATGACACGAATTGAAAACGTGAGGCTTGATGACTAACGATTGGTGATACCCTCTCGAGGGACAGATAGTACTGTTGATGAAAGGTTTGGGTTTAATTATGGAGGAAACGGCCACAGCGGCCAACAGCTACTTGCAACTTGCGTTCACTCATATTAGTCTTGAATAATGAGTGACACGTCACGTATGCCATGGCACACTCCACCTTAGCTGTGCACTCTCCAACGAGACGACCAGATCAGCATGGTTGTTTAAAACTTCAACAAAACAGATTCGGTAAAGAGCAACCAAACAAAAAATATCAGCTCTCGATCAATCCTCAAAACCATTCATTTTCCTGCATCCCTAGATTCTCAAATTCCACATATATTCTCTCTGTTTTCCTCCACCATCTTGTGCAATTCTAGTCCACCCTGGATTCTACTCCAAATTTTGTGGAGCCTAAGACATTGACGCCACAAACGCATATGTCCGTGTCGCCTGTCACATATGTTACAATATGAAAACAATTTGGGAGGATCTTAGGTTATCGTAGGTAAAGGTCACTAACTTCTACTAAATCACTAATCCGTTTTTAACATTTAATTCATCTTGTACTCATACTACTGGAGGCCAACCTCGGTACCAAAAGAAAAATAGGAGGCCCCTCGTGCAGTAGGATCAAAACCAAGGCCTCTAATTTCCCGCATATCTTTCTTACCATCTTACCTGCATAGCAGTGTTCGGTGCTAACGCCGGGGACGAAAAGTCATTTTTGCAGCAGTATCCAACAATCTCGACAAATTGCTTGCTTCCTTAATGGAGATGGACACAGGATGGAGTATACACGGCAAAAACGGCCTATCTGGCACAGCATCAGGGCACCTACACCACATTCTCGCATGCCAGTATCTGGAGAGCAGAAGCCGAAGGAAAACACAGATTTTTCGCTTGGCTTATGATCCAATGCAAGTTGCTTACTGCTGACAAGCTGCTCAAGAGAAACTGGCCTTGTGATCCGATCTGTGCCTTGTGCCGACAACAACCAGAGACTGCAGAACATCTCTGCCTCCACTGCCCATATGCACAAGAAGTCTGGAGTCGGATGAACATGCTGACAGCTGGACTGATCATTGCACCGGTCATAGGGGAAACCATGGAGCAATGGTGGATCAATGCTTTAGCAGGCCTCTCAAGAAAAGATCGACGACACAAAGCTGCACTGCTCATCTACACCACCTGGAACTTATGGAAAGAGCGCAATCGGAGGATTTTCCAAGATCAACAAGCAACGCCGATGCAGATCATCAACTACATCATGGAAGAAATGCAATTAAGGAAGCAAGCTTGTGGGAGTCCCGAGTTCCCGTAGTTTCTATGTTAGTTAGTTTATTTCCGAGTATGAGCTTTCTGCTTTTATGTAATAGCAACTTTGTAAGAACTGGCATTCTCCTCTTCCTTAAATGAATAGCAGTGCTCCTGCTTTATTTTCAAAAAAAAAGAACTGCGCATAGGGCCATAAAAATCTCCATACAAAACTAGCATTCATATTCTGTGGCATCCAACCGACCAAATCGCTATCTAGCTTTTATATGGTGGTTGCATGTCAAGTGGAAACAACAGCGCATTAAAAATGATTAAAATTCTTGAAAATGTATGTTTGGAATATTTGAAGTACATCTGATCAGCTACTAGTTGGCCTATATTTTATAACCATGCAAAATTGTACACCAAATTTTGGCCTTGTTGCTTAGATATAGGATTGCCAAATTAGTTTACAAGTTACCTTTCTAGATAGCACCGTATTTCATTAGGATCTCTAAATCATAATATTGTACACACTGATAAAAAAAAATCCGTTCCTTTTGTGTCTTATGAAACAAAATCAAATTTGTCCTTCAAAATATTTTACGCATGAAGAGCACAACCTAGCAGATTTTTTTTCTTGAAAAGATTGATAACTTGTACTGTATTTTATAGGAACTTTGCATCGTTTTCAATAGTGTGGCCATTTTCACGATATGCACCCCTTTCATACCGTGGAGCGGTTCAGCAAATAGATCTCCAATCATTGCTGATGCAAAAATAGAACATTTGTTCATCTTGACAGCCAATAAATATCCATGCGGCTTAACAAACATATGAAGAACTTAATTGAAAGGACGCTGCCAGCTTAGCGCCGGCCACTAGATCAGGACATTAGCACCACCACTGCACCAGACACACCCACAACCACAATGATCACTGTTACGAAATTAATATGAAGGCTTTAAAGTGTGAACCAACAAGCCTGGAAAACTTTTTTTTTCAGAAAGGGATATAACCCCTTTTACAACTGAGACCTCAACATAAAATAAAATTACATTGAAACACGCCACTAGGTCTCTACCCTTCGTCTTCCATGCAACCGGCGTCGTCCATTGCTTCGAGAAACTCCATCGCCGTGGAACAGCACCAGATCTGAACTCGAGAACCGCAGTCCCCATCAACAGAAGACTCCATAGGTATGGAGGCCGCAAAAGAGGCCTTGTATGCTCAACCACTCCAGGGAGTAAAAGACGCCGAAAGCACGTCGACCATATCTTCTGAAGGTTGAACCGAATATAAGACCCACTGCCGCCGTTAGCCGTCACCAACAGCGACTGGAAGAGCAAATCCGCCGCCACCAGTAGTAGCACCAGCGACAGGAAAGACGATTCCACCAGAGGGAAAAACAGATCCAATCCCTCCTCAAAGAGAATTAGGCCAATGTACATCGATCCCTCAATGAAGAGCATGGCGCCTCCGAAGAAAACGACACATCCCTAGAGTAGATCCAATACGGAAAAGAAAGCCAAATCGAAAACATCAAAAAGATGATCCAAAACCTAACCTAATTATTATGGAGGAAAGGAAAATATTGGAAAAAAAACCCTAACAAAATAGTAGATCTATTAAAGGATGGACCCTGCTCCCCTTGCCACCGGCCAGGAGGCCGGAGACGAGGGGAAACGGGGGCCAGGAGGAGGCGGCGGCGGGAGTCGCGAGGGGGAAAAGCGAGGCGCCTGACGCTGCAAGTGCAGCAAGACAATCTATTTAGAAACTATACTGTCCAAGCTTGGAAAACTTTAAGCAACAACTAATCAAACTAGAGGCTCCTCTTCTAAAAAATCCAAGTTGGAAATCATCAAGCTCAGAACTAGTACCACGAACCTGAACCCCAAACCTTTTTAGATAATGACTCCGAACCACGGATGGATCAGGGAAAACCCACGTCGGAATCCACGGCTGCCAGCTCCGGCGTTCTAGCACCTCCCTATCGGGCACCAGCAGCCTCGTCATCTTCTTGCTTCTAATGTTGTAGATGCCGGAGTCGCCGGCGTGGCGTATGAAGTAGATGCAGTCTTCCTGGGCACCATATTTGCCGTCGCCGACAGAGACGGACTAGCTGGAGCAGTATCGGTGTCGCCCTAGAAACAGGGCACGCCCACGCAGGCTGTGCACCGGCTTCCACCGGCGCCGGCACGGGGTGGCGTCAAGATCTGCCTCGTAGACATTGAAGCTGTCGGTGTCCCCTGGGCTGCGCTTTATGACCCACTGGTTCAACTTCAGCAGCTGGTCGCCGGACTCGATGAGGTACTCCTCCTTGATATCCTCCTCGGCTAAGAAATCGACCATTCCATCCTCCTCGTCGTCGAAGTCGTCGTAGGACCCCGCTTTCGGGCTCTTGATTGCGTACTTGACGCCGGCGATCGACGGGTTGCCACCGGAGCCCTTGCCGATCTCAAGGGTGAGGAGCTGACCATGTGTCGAGAGGGCGTAGAGGTTTCCACGGAAGAACGCTAGGTCCATGATACGCCGGAGGTCGACTGACATGGCGCTGTAGCTATCTTTGCTTAGGCATGTGTCCGTCCCTGCCCTGCAGACGAAGATGGTCGTCTTGTACCTGTTCTCGCTGTTGGTTATCAATGCGGCGACGACGGGTTTCGCCGATGCCGACGAGCCTTGAGGCCAATGCGCCACCACCTTGTGGACGCTCAGGCGAAGGCTGGCGTAGCTCAGTGAGAGCATCTCTTCGCGGGTCTGTTCCTTGAGGAAGAACGCGAGGTCCGCCACCGGGAGCTCGGCCCCGGAGAAGGGGTCGGCCAGGAAGCACCCGCCGCCGGCGCGGGTAAGGAAGAGCAGATGGTCAACGGAGCCGCGGCCGCACGCGTCACGAGGAATGCGGAGGGCGCGCGGCCTGTGCACGGCGCCGTTGACGATGTCGAGGTACGCCTCGGCACCGAGCGCGATCCTCGGCATCGGCGGCGGCAGCGGCAGCGGCTGTTGCAGGCCGGAGCGCCACGGCCGGCAGACGGCGCCGACGCGGACGCGGTCGGCGAGGGAGTGGAGGCGCAGCAGGACGAGGCCCAGGAGGTCCGACGGTAGGGCCGGCCAGGCCGAGGAAGATAGCTTGGACGCCATTGTTATTTGGCAATCAGAATGGAAACGTAAATGGCGACGCTGATCAAACAGATGCATTGATTATAGGCAGATCAAGAACACAAATAACAGATCCTGCAACGAAGAAGCGATGCCGATTTGTACCTCTTTAGCTTTTTTCTTGAGAAGAATCGATCCCTCCACGCCGGACCCTCCACGCGACGCCGGATGTTAGATCGAGCCGCGCCGTGGTATACCACACGCCCCACCCCACCGCCGTGCGCTCGACCGGAGGCGCCAGAGTCTAGGGCTTTTAAGTGTAGTGGGCCGTCGTAACGCGCTATGGGCCTATACACCTTGCGCACGTAGTGGACCGTGCCAGCACATGGATCCGTCTCTACCTCTCGAGTGCCCGAAATATTTGCAAAAAGTTCATCGAAGTCTAGATGCATTTTTTCCTGGAATACAAGATCAAAACTGCATTTGCGAATTGCGAGGCACAACCATAAAAGCAAACAAACACCAAAAGCCTTCGGAAAGAATGAACAGAATGTGCAGGGAATTCATGAGCTCATCATGCATGCGCTACGGCTTGCCAAAACAAATGCACAAACAACAGCATCAACCAGACGATGAGTGCTTCAGCACGGCAAATCCATCTCCAGCAGCCGTAGAATCATTCTGTCAAACGCCAAGAACACGACAACACAGCCTGCCAAAACACAAGAGTGTGACTGCATCTGGATGTGAAGTGTGATGGCGTTGGGAGGGCGGTAGGGGATCGGAGGCGGGGGAGCTCTGTGTGAAGTGTGAACAGATGGGACATGGGGGGAGACAGAGGGAGACCCTTACCGGCGCCAGAGGCAACGTTGGCGAGACAGAGGCTGGGTGGGTTGCGGGGGTNGCCCTGCCCATTTCCGAAATAAAATTATAGCATCAGCACTGCATTGGCAAGGCAGCAAACATCACATATGCTTCATTGCGAAAGAGGTTACAAAATCTGCAAGATATTCTTAAGATCATGTACCGTGAACAGCGCGAACTCATGCGCCAGCTTGCCAAAACAACGGCGTCAACAACACATTCAGTGCTTGAGACGATATCGCTAGAAAAAAAGATTAAAAAAAACTGAATAGATATCATCATGCATAGAAAAATGTAGGAGGCAAAGCACAAAAATATGGTGACCCCATGGTCAGAAATTTAAAAAAAAGAGGAGAGAATGCAAAGCGTTCAGGTCAAAAGAATGGTTGTGACGCCCATTGTCCATGAGCTTACATGTGGAAGAAAAACATTGCAAAAAAAAAAAAGATAAAGGCGAACTTGATGCATACATCAAAATTTGTTTATTTAAATTTGTTCTACATAGAAAATACTCGTCTTCTTAAGGCGACTAATATATGAGAATCATGAAACAACAAAGCATGCTATATGGTGCATGGAATCTGGATTACATAGCTTCATTACGAAGGGAAAAACCATGTCGGACACCCCTGGGCACGCCGCACTACAGGTGGTCTCCGGCAGCAATGGCGAGATCATCCCATTTCTCATGTTGAAGACCCCGGAGTCACGAAGAGGCTCAGGAGGAGGAGGACCGAATATTCCGGCATAGTCACACGTGAAGGAGATGCAATCCTCCTGAGGTAAACCACATTCTGCAGCAGGAATAGACTTGGAGTATATACCAACAAAGAGGGCTTGGCCTGCCAAAGAGCTCAGTCTTTTCCATTGACGACAAGAATCGGTGGTCAAGTCGACCTCATAGACATCAACGGAAAGAGTGCGCCCATGATGATATGCATTGCGCTCAAGCAGAGGGAGAGCGATACCGACCCACCGAATCACAAGCAACAGTTTACCAGCAGATTCAACTAGATATTCAAAAGACGTACAGAAATAGCTCCCATTGTCATAGGAATCAGGAGCAACTAATAAATCGCCAAGAGAGTCAAATATGCATTTGATGGATGCGATTTTTGGCTCACGGCTTCGATTCTCAACAACCTCAAGGACAAAGAGCTTCTTGGAAATGTTAGCAAACAGCTTTCCATCAAAGAACACAACATCATAGATGTGGTCATGGTTATCATCCTTTCTCAATATGTCGGTGGCAACCGGGGGCTGGCAAATACACATTCCGGTGCGAAGAGAACCATCGATCATCATTGCAGCCATTAGGGAATCTGGTGACTTATCCAGGGATGATAGCAAAACAAACTTGAAGAAAGCAGGATGTTCAGTGTGCCCCATTTCATTATGCCAAATGCTGGCTAGCTTAGGAAGCTCTGTAACATAGTCTTGGAGAAATGGTTCATCAATGAGCACCCACCATCAATGTCCATAAGGAAAAGCCAATTGTCAAAGGATCCACGGTAAGAAGCACCATCCGGTACAGGCATACGGTGAATTTCACCACCTGGAAAGCTGAGGAATGTCCCAGCGGTGGAGGCAGGAGCTGCAGTTGAGCATTTTTGCGCCATGACCGGCACACTGCTCGAACTCGAACACGATCAGCAAGAGAGGGGAGTCGATTGAGGACATGGCCCAGAAGTTCTGGCCGGAGGTCTAACCAAGGTGAAGATTGTGTAGGAGCCATCATGCAGGATTGCAGGCCTAAGAGAAAAATGACATATATAAGTTTCAGAGTTCAACAAAGTATGCTCCTTATAATTGGCAAAACCTGTGAAATTAAGCATCGTATATCGGTTCAAAAAAAATTAAGCATCGTATACTATTCAACAAGGCAACTGCATAGATGCTTGCTGTTAGTCTTATGTAAGAGATAAAGTACACGAGTAACCAGAAAATGATAGGAATTGAGTCTCAGACTATGGGGAAGTGTGAATACAGGCTCCTCTCTACCCACACTGGAGTTCTCCTTTGGGTCATAATTTGGCAAAAGTATCTTAGTTTTCCTAATAAAAAGATTACATCCTTGGTAATCTTTGCTTTATTTAACATAAATGGTGATAATTTTCTCTAACTAGCTAGTTTAAGTAGGAGCCTAGAATATTTCATAATGCATGATTCACCCTTTTATTCGATTTGCAGTGCTTTTAATTTGAAAGATTCTTACAAGATGCCCTCTGATGCATGCAGAATTTGCAGCATTCCATTGAAGTTCTTACAATCCAGATGGGGCTTTAACACATGATGAGCAACAACCTAGAGGTTACTATAATTGATTGGTAGTGGTTTACAAAGTTCAATTAAGTTATGATGGTGGAGTGGTTTGTAAAAGGACAAAGTGTTGCTATAATTGATTGAGGTGAGGCCATAGATGTTTTACTTACAAAGCCACAAAATGATGTGCAGCTATGAGCTTACATACCGTGCCTAAATAATTCCCACAAACAAAACAAAATGCAAAAATTTGGTTGGCAAAATAACAAATACCTCAAGGACGGAGGAGCATGGGTTTGGAGGCTTACCGGCGTGGCGAGAAGGCGCGCCCAAGCCGCTGTTCACCGAGGTCGCAGCCTCCAAGGGACAATGTAGCCTGCGGCAGCACAACAGCAGGTGTCTGATGGGTGGGTTTTCTCTAGCAAGGCTTAGATCACCGATGCATCAAGGGCTCCCCTTATTGTTCATCCGAATGCGTCCAATCACTACATATTGATCCCAAGTAGTCAATACACTTCGATAACCAAACTTAGCTAGAAGAAACAAAAAAAAGGAAATAAACTCACTCGTTGGCCGCCGTCACTAGGTTATGGGTACGGGGGCTTGGGTTCAAGCTTCCCCTCTCCCTTGGACCAATCCTTGATGGATGAGAAAACTACACAGAGCTCGGTAAGGCGGCAGAGCACGGTCGGTGGGTGGGTCACGTCCGGGTGGAGGCTTCAGAGCCGCGAAGTCCCCGAAGGGCTGGGATGAGGTGACGGTGGGTGGGCTATGAGCAGGTTGGCCGGAGCACATCTATGCCATCGGCCGCCGGCAGGGAAAGCAGATCAAGGTGCAGCAGGGAGCGGTAGGTGAGCGAGACCAAGCTAGGGGCTTGAGGAGGAGAAGGATGAACACGAGATCTAGATCTAGATCTAAAATTTCATGGTTAACCACCATGTAGAACTGACTTCTCTGGCCAGGGGTGTGGTATGGTGTGGAGTACGGGTGACTTAAATAGTCTATCGTGTGCGATGGTAAAAAGGAAAAACCCACAACGTGTCAATGTCTTGTGCCAACTGTCCAACATGCCAAAATGTGTCACGCCAAGTGTCGGGCATGTTGAAGTGCCATGATAGATTTATCACTTGTTTTTGCCTCGTGTCACCCATGCACAAATTATTCATGTAAAATAAACAAGTGGTTAGGCTAATAGTTTAATGCAGAGCGTGTTATGTTATCTCTGGCGGCGCTCCATCGTACGTCAGCGATGACAATGAGGTGCCTCTTTGGATCGGGAACACCTGTGGAGACTAGAGAGGTACTGAGGAAGGGAAGGAATAGAAAGGGCCATCTTGTGGGCCTTTGTATTGGGCCAGGCAACCATTGGCATTGGCTTGTAGGTCCAAACATCCGGTTCGGCTCCTCTTTTTCTGAAGAACTGATTTTGCTTTGCTGATGGACTTCAAACATCGAAACATACGTGAGTAAGATCCTCGGACACTTATGTTTGATTTTGTAGCTGAAAAAAGATCTCAAACAAATATGACAGAAACTCAAGCTTTATTCCGTAGCTGTACAAAGACCCTCGGAAGAACAACAAACGGAAATCACCATAATACCATAAATTTGTTGGTTGCAGCATCACGCATATATGTGCATTAGATGATGAAGCAAGGAAATGCATTCAGATTCAAATTACAGGGATACGACCCGATGCAGTAGGAAGTTTCCAAGCACAAAGTGAGGCATAACGTGAGTGAAAGAAAATCACAGCAGCGAGGTCAAACCAATGAAATGCTCCTTGCTATAGCATCACCATCAGTAAACATATTCAAAATAAACCAGGTATAGAAACTGCTCACATATATAAAAATATACAACATCCTTCTTTTAAGTCTTGGAGAGTACCCACCATGGTTCGAGACATCAAGTTCAATCACAACTAAGACATAGTAATACTTAATCCCAAAGCAATAGAGCATCTCTGGCTGTATCACAATAAATATTTTCCAATAATTAGCTAATAGGGATGTACCAATACCTCTTTCATGATTATTGCGAGAGTTGATTTTGCAGTTCCCTAATAAGTTTGTCTCAATCCAACTATCGGATTAGGAGAGTCACAACTCTCCCGCTATTTGGGAGAGTTAGGCTAAATTATTGGTTCATCACAATAATTATTGGGAAACAGAAAACTTTCAGTTTCACACGTCTTTTGATTTCAGTGTTACTGAGATTACATGCAGCATGTGAATGCGAAACACAGCATACTCGGATAAAAGATGAAGCCTGTTGTGAAGTAAAAGATGAAAAACATGGCATACTCAAGTATAGGTATATCCCCTGCAAGACATACTTGTCTTGGAGGCGTATCTGATCACCAAAATACATGTATGCAGAGTCCAGTCTCTTCTATGTCAATCAAACCCTAAACAGATGGACTCAAAAGGACACGAATACAAGGGCGGGGAGCAGGGGACGGGAGACTTACTGGGCGAAATGGCATTCGGCCCCTGAGAGAAACGAGCAGACAGGAAGGCAGGGAACCGAGCTCTCCCGCAGAAACTTACAGCGGCCGCGACCTTGTGGCCGGCTGCGCAGTCGCGGAGAGGGATCCTTCAAAGGAGGCGGGCCGTAGCTGATGCAGGTAGACGGCTATCGAGGAGGCGCAGGGCGCCGGATCGGAGATTGGGATGCCTTGTTGCCCGCTTTCTCCGGTGAGGTTTACAACGCCGAGGACGAGCACGCGCAGCGGGCGGCGAGGCTTCTCAGATCGCGATTGGGCTGGGCCGTTGAAAGGTTACAGCGCAGTTTTGTGGCAAGGATCGGCCTATTTGACATGCAACATCAGAAACTCTCTGTTCGATTTTTTACCCCACAAACGACACTTCAGACAGTGAAATACAATGTGATCGACTACCTAGTACCTACTGACGGCATGGAATCTGCAAAAATTCAACACGAATCTAACAGAAAAAACCAACGTCGGATTCTGTGGCTGAACAGAACGATCTAACAAAAATTGAGGGATCAAAATAGCAGCTCGGAGAACGCCCTAACAGAGAGTCGTTGGAATCATCAGATCATTAAGAAAGCAAAACGAGTACCAGCTGGATGTTAGTGGTGTCTTGGTGAACATCAGGCCAAATTAACATCATTGATTTTTCTGCTGCCGGCAGGCGCAATCTGAATTATTCAGCAAGAGTATCAACCTAGCCTGCATTTACAACTTTAACGGCTCAGAAAGTCAGAAGTTAGAATAGAGACCATGAGCTCAGGTTTCTCAGGTACCTTGTAACAAGCGTAAACAGAAGCAAAGCAAAAACTCTGGCATACCTGGAGGAAGGGACATCCAACTGCATGATAAAGCATCAATAGACACCAAAGGATTCTTTACTGAGCACCCCCACCGTACCCCTACCCCCCGCCGCCGCCGCAATATCATCAACCACCCCCTCCGTTTGGGTACTATGCAGGTCAGCCCCCTCTACACCACCCCCAGTATAATCCGCATGGAGGATTTCATCCTGGCGTCCAAGGTCTCAATCATTTGGAGGGAGAGGTAGGGGGAACCAGAATCAGTACCAACAGCAGCAAAACCAACACCACAACAATCAGCAGAGGAGTCAACATGAACAGACCAAGAAGAGTGAGGTTGTTCAAGGTTCTGAAGCTCAATCTAGGGATGAGATGACACAGGCAAAGAGCAGAGACAGAGAGAAGATGGAGGGACCCAAATCAGGGGACAAATTCCCTCAAGTGATCTGCTACAATTAAGGGGAATATGGTCACTATAGTACTGGGTGTGTCAAGGCCAAGATTTGCTTCATCTGCTACAAGAAAGATCATGTGGCTGATGATTGTCCGGAGTGGAGTAAGCATCAGCTAGTTGCAGAGTACTATGGAAGTGCAAACAAGGGCTTGGGCTTCTATCACATTGATGTTGAGCAGAGAGAGGGAAGGTTCAAACATTGGCAAGGTTTTGACAACTTTGGTGTCTTTGTAGTGGAGGATGGGGAGTTAGAGGAGGAAGGAATTTTGAGAGTTCTCAGAGAAAGAGTGGACAAAGAATGGAATTGGCACCTCATGAAAATGGAGGAGTACAAGTATCTCATAAAGTTCCCTCCCCACAAGAGAGTAGATAGTATTGGTATTGGTCAGGCTACTTACTATTACCTGAGAAAAGGGACTGTGATGGTATCCCTTAGGGCCTGGGATGGTGATATAGAACCAGTTGGAGAATTAACTGATGTGTGGGTTCAGATTAGGGGCATTCCTCCCAAATGGAGTGATTGGGTTACAGTGAATAAAGTTGCTTCAAGTATTGGGAAGATGGTCGAGGTGGATTGGCAGACCTTTTTCAATAGCTTCTTTAGCATCATGAGGGTTAAAATCAGCTGCAAAGATATATCAAAGATTCCTTTGGAGAGGGTGATGGTGATGAAAAAGAAGTTGTACCTGATCAACTTTCAAGTAGAGTCACCTGACCCGGGGCACAAACCTGAGGGAGATGGTAAAGATGATGAGGAGAAAAAAGATGAGTTTGACGAGGATGATTTCTTTGATGATGAATCCCTGGGGAAGCCGGATGATAAACCTAAAGGAAAACCAGAAAACAGAGAACCAGAGAGGAAAGATGAGAGTGGACACAAGAAAGCTGGAAATGATGGAGGACACAAATCTGGGTTCAGGGAGACAGCTACTAGAGTGCTACAAAGTATATCAGAAGCAGTGCTAAATGTGGAGGATAAGTCTGACACAACTCTTCCAGATTGCATAAACCTTCTGAAAGCCATGGAACTTGAGGAATCTGATACTGAGTACATACATGAATCTGAGAAAGAAAAAAGAGATGATGAGGAGATGCTTTTGCTTCCCGAGGAATGGTCATACAGTGACCAATCCACTAAACTCAACCAAGGATCAGGTCTGGAGGAGGGATGTAATCAGTTTGCAGAGGAAGTGACCAGTAAAAAACAGAACACAAAGAGGCCAGCAAAATGGGGTCCTATCAAAGTGGACAGGAAAAGTAGAAGGAACGTCAATGACACAAGGACAGTGGCGGAAAGGGCCTAGGACATCAAGAGGAGGTGGAATGGTGAAGACCGACAAGGTAATAAACCCCTGAACTTCTCTATCTCTAATTCTGATATCTGTAATACTGCTATTGTTATTGATATAGTTAGTAGGGATGGCAATCCTCTCGATAAGGCTTTGATAGAGAAATTAGAGTACTTAGAGATAAATAGAGAGAAAGAATTTGCTAATTCTTGCTCTAAAGAAGGTTGTGCTAGTGAGAAATCTGTGCAGGATGGATATCCTGCAAAAGCCAATAATTTTTTTGACAGGAGTGTAGATGAGAACACTGATCTCAATCAGGGAGAGCTTGATGGTTATCAGGCTGATCCACCTGGTGTAGGGGTTGATAGTCAGGTGATAGGAAATAGAACAAATAGACCTAGTAGGATAGGTAGTAGGAAAAATTATAAATTGGTGAACAAATGAAAGGGCTTTTAT
Source organism: Alloteropsis semialata (assembly GCA_004135705.1). Taxonomy (NCBI): domain Eukaryota; kingdom Viridiplantae; phylum Streptophyta; class Magnoliopsida; order Poales; family Poaceae; genus Alloteropsis; species Alloteropsis semialata. The sequence continues at coordinate 63,490,685 of CM014273.1, forward strand.
GGAATATTAGAGGTCTGGGTCAAGTTGGGAGAGTTCCTGCTCTTGTCAGTCGTATTAGAGATAATCATGTGGATTTTGTAGGGATTACTGAAACGAACAAAGAGAGTTTTTCTGCTGGTTTTTTGAGATCCTTAACTGGTAACGTCCCTTTTAATTGGAACTGGCTCCCAGCCAGAGGCTCTGATGGAGGCATTTTAGTAGGGGCCAATGCTGATATTTTTAGTATGACCAAAGATGAGATCCTAGAGTTCTCCATAAGTGTTTTTCTTTTAGATAAAAAGACAGGGTTTAGTTGGAAACTTATAGTTGTTTATGGATCTACTTATGAGGAGGGTAAACAGAGTTTCATTGATGAGCTACATAAAGTTTCTGCCTCTTGGAATGGTCCAGTTTTGATAGGAGGAGATTTTAACTTGGTAAGGTTTGCTAGAGACAAAAGCAATGGTAGAATTAATAATAGATGGGCTAATGCCTTTAATGAGTGGGTGAGTAAATGGAGTCTTTTAGAGGTTAACCTGTCTAATAAATTGTACACTTGGACTAACAATCAGGTTAATTTGGTTATGGCTAGGATTGATAGGGTGTTCATTTCCACTAGTTGGGAAGCTGCTTTTCCTTTGGTTAGAATGAAAGCTTTGGACAGGGTTCCTAGTGATCACAACCCTCTTCTGCTGGATTCAGGGGTCAATACTTCTTTTTGGCAAAAAGAGGTTTAGATTTGAGAAATGGTGGCTAGAGAAAGGTTCCTTTAGAGACTTAGTAGCTAGAGCCTGGTCTGAGAATAGTGACGTGGTTAATAACATGGATAGATGGCAAGCCAGAGTGAGAACGTTTAGAAGATTAGTTAGAGGGTGGGCTGCTAATGAGATTGCAGAGATGAATAAAAGGAAAGCGGAGTTAGCAGAGGAGTATAATAGACTAGATTTGGAGGCGGAGTCAAGGGGGCTCCCGGCTCAGGACCTCAGTAGGCTAAACTGGTAGCTGATGAGTTGAGTAAAATCTGGGCTCTAGAAGAGATTAAAGCTAGACAGAGATCTAGGGATAGAAATATTTTGGAAGGAGATAGAAACACAGCCTACTTTCAGGCTATAGCAAACCATCGTAGTAGGAAAAAGTTAGTAGATTGCCTAGAGGATAACAATGGAAGTTTAGTTAATGATCAAACAGGCATGATGAGGGTAGCTACTGATTTCTATAAAAAGCTTTTTGCTGGCTAGAGAAGGGAGGATATTGCTTTAGGGAAGGACTTTTGGGGTAACTCTAACTTAGTTTCGGTGGAGGAAAATGCTTTTTTAGAAGCTCCCTTTTCTGAGGAGGAAGTTAAGGAAGCTATCTTTAGCTGCTACCCTGAGGGAGCCCCAGGACCTGACGGTCTCTCCTTCCTGTTCTTCCAAAAGTTTTGGGACGTGGTTAAATTTGACTTGATTAGCATGTTCCAGGACCTTCATAAAGGTGATCTAGACTTACACAGGATTAATTATGCCATGATCACTTTGATTCCTAAAGTTAGTGATGCTAGAAACATGAAAAATTTCAGACCAATCAGTTTGATCAATTGTAGTTTCAAATTTTTTTCTAAAGTTTTAACCATTAGACTTGGAAAAGTCTGTCGGCGGCTCATTTCCCAAAACCAGAGTGCTTTTATTAAGGGTAGATATATTTTAGAAAGTGTGGTTACGGCTCACGAAATAGTTCATAGTGTTGTTTCAGGAAAGGAATCTGGGGTTATTATTAAATTAGATTATGAAAAGGCATACGATAGAGTCAATTGGGAGTTTTTGTTTGAAGTCTTAGCTTCTAGAGGTTTTAGCAAGAAATGGATTCTCTGGATACAGAAGATTGTGAAAGGAGGTCATATAGGAGTTAATTTAAATGGTGAGGAGAGCTCTTTCTTTAAAACTAGTAAGGGTTTAAGGCAGGGAGACCCCATGTCTCCTCTTCTGTTTAATTTAGTAGGAGATGTCTTCACAAGAATGCTGGACAAAGCAGCTCGAGGTGATTTAGTTAGAGGTCTGTTAACAGAATTTAGGGAAGGAGGAATAGTCTCCTTGTAGTATGCTAATGATACTATCTTGTTTGGGGATGCAGATATCCAACATCTGAAAAACCTTAAATGCACCCTTATGCTGTTAGAGAACCTATCTAGTATGAGGATAAATTACCACAAGAGCGAGTTAATCCCTTTGAATTTAGAGGAAGAGGAGATACATGATATAGCTCATATTTTCAAATGCCCTATTGGCAGCTTTCCCATTAAATATCTAGGTGTCCCTCTACACCATGACAAGTTGAGGAAGGAAGATGTCCAACCTTTAGTTGACAAAATCACTAGAAAGGTAGCGAGTTGGAAAGGTAAACTTCTGTCCACCAAAGCCAGAGTCATGCTGATTCAGACTTGTTTGACTAGCATACCTGTGTATCTAATGTCCTTCATCAAATTCCCCAAATGGGCTATCAAGCTGCTTAACTCCCATTTGACCAATTGTCTGTGGAACGATTCTGATGATAAACATAAGTATCATTTAGCAAACTGGGACAGTGTGAGTATGTGTAAAGAGTTTGGTGGTTTAGGCATTCCTAATTTAAGAGAGTTAAATCTGTGTCTTCTGGGGTCCTGGCTTAGAAGGTACCGGTGTGATGGAGACAAGCTGTGGAGAAGTTTGATAAACAACAAATACAACCCCGCAAACAAAAACATCCTCCATTGTAATGATAGTGGTGCTTCTCAGTTCTTCAAGGGTGTGATGTGGGCAGCTCGGGCAGCCAAGTTTGGCTTTAGGTGGAAAATTGGTGATGGTAGGAAAATTAGGTTTTGGGAAGACAATTGGCTAGGAAATGCTAGTTTGGCAATTCACTTTTGGGATCTTTATGTGATTGTTAATGAGAAAACAGGGACTGTAGCAGACCTATGGGATGGGTTTGAGCTCAAGTGCACCTTTAGGAGAACTGTAGATGAGAATTTAGAGAGAAAATGGCTAGAGGTAGTACAGTTAGCTTCAACCATTGTTTTCAGCAATGAGGAGGATGCCATATCTGGCAGTACAGCTCCAATGGACTGTACTCTTCCCAATCTCTCTACAAGATAATAAATTTCAGAGGAGTTAGGCCTGTTTTTGTACATTCAGTCTGGAAACTAACTATTCCTCCTAGAGTGCAGTTCTTCCTCTGGCTGTTAACTAAGAACAAAAACTTAACAAGAGATAATTTAGGAAAGAGGAGAGAGTTAGAGGTAAAGACCTGTTTGTTTTGTGAGGAGCTGGAAACTAACCAACACCTGGTTTTTGAGTGTGTGGTTGCCAAGAGTATGTGGGCAGACTTAGCCCAGGTGGTAGAAAGAGATATTGGTAGCAATTTTGAATCAATAGGAATTTGTTGGTTGAGTAGTAATAAGTTTACAGTAGTTAATATGGTATGTGCTGCTGCTATTTGGTCTCTTTGGAAACTGAGAAATGATTTGTGCTTCAATAATGTTTCTTGGCAGAGTCAGAGGCTGCTACTCAGGAAAATTGTAGCAATGGTACAGAATTGGATAATTCTGTGCCCAGAGGGAGACAAGGCTGCTTTGATGAATACCATAACAAGATTGAAGCACTTGTCACTCAGTCCAGGAAGAATCAAGAGCTGCTGAGGTGGATCTCGGTCCAGGAAAAGATTCAATCAAAAGAGAATGGTGAGCTTCTGAACATGGAAGCTTTCAGTAACTTCTGGGCGTATGAACAACAAGAGGATGAGGACCTGGTGGAGGCGGCAAAACAAGTCCAGAAGACCAAGAGTACAATTGAAAGCCCGACGGGGGAGGTCTCTGTTCAGCAAGAGGCAATCCTTGCAAGTTTGCTGGGAGTGAAAGTGATGGAGGTTTTTGGGATGTAAGGTCCAAAGGCTAGTGTTGGTAGAGTTGGTAATGACTTGTTGGTTTGTTTGGGTTACATGCTTAGCGGGGCTAGGTATGTTGGCGAACTTGCTTGTGCTGTAAACCATTTAAACGGTCTTTGCTTGGCATAAGACTGGGGCAAGTCCCTTTAATTCTAAAAAAAGGATTCTTCACCGATGGTTGCAGTTCATAAGATTCAGTAGTCACACTAAAATTTGCAGGGAATGAGTACACGGCTACCTAAGCACAATGCCAGGGATGACATCATAACAAGAGGAAAAGCAAAGCTCAAATTCAGGTTAAACAAAACTACCAAGCATAGCTCGTGCACATAATACTTGAGTCTTGAAGAATAGGTAATAGTTAATACTAAGGTTCAACACAAATCACTATCACGCTAGTGAAGAGTACACATCAGACAATATATTTGAGAGTGCATACTAGTATTACATACTCCCAACACATTAACCAAGCTAAGCTGGTTCGATTATATATATAGAATCAGCAGGAAAGATCCATGTTGGACGCCACTGGCCACCATGATGCTGCGGCACTGCTGCGGTCTGTGACAACAACGGAGTGATCATCCCATTTCTCAAGTTGTACACGCCAGAGTCACGAAGAGGATCTGCAGAACAATCTGGCCAAGGATAGTCACACATGAAATATATGCAATCCTCTTGAATTCCATTGTACTCTTCAGCAGTGAAAGACTTAGAGCAATGCCGGCCAACAAAGAGCGCTTGGCTGGCCAACTTATTCACCCGTATCCACTAACCAGGATTGGTGCTCAGGTCTGCCTCAAAAACATAAAATGCAACAGTGCGATCATGCTCAAAGAGAAGACTTCTGCGATCGGGATGGTCATTGTGAATAAACCGTGTAACCTTCAACAGCCTACCACAACATTCAACTAGATATTCCCTCAACATATATGCCTTCTCTTTGGATAAGGATTGGGGCAAGTCTGGTAAAATATCTAGGGAGTTTATTGTGCATTCAGTGGATGAGATCTTCAGCTTATTGCCAAGGTCATAACCAATCTCAAAGATCACAAGCCTGTCACAAAAAAGCAACTCCATATAGCTTCCCATTGAAGAACGCGACATCAGATAGGCACTGAGACGGTTCCATGCCCCTCCCTCTGGACAAGTCGGTAGCAACTGGCGGCTGGCAAATACAAACCGTACTGCCATTACCATCATCCAAGATCAGCACAGCAACAAGGGATTCTGGTGAGGTGTCCAGGGGCGAGAGAACCACCAGCTTATAAAAAAGCGGATTAAATCTTGCGCTTGCATTAACCCAGTCACGGCGCCAAACAGTGGCTTGCTTAGGAAGGTGCAGCGTGGCCTTTGAGAAAGGATTCATCAATGAGCACCCTCCATCGATTTGCATTAGAAAGAGCCAGTTGTCAATGGAACCATAGCAGCGTGCATCATCTGGTACAGCCATTCGGATAGTTTCACCATCCGGGATGCTCAGGAAGGTCCCATCAAGGAGAGTGAGCCACGGGAGGGGAGGGGGCAGCGACTGCAGTCGAGCATTGGAGCGCCACGGCTGACAGACTGCTCTCAGTCGAACACGATCAGCTAGGGAGGGGAGGCGCTCAAGGACAAGGCCTAAGAGCTCTGAAGGGAGGTCCGACCAAGACAAAGGCTGTGCGGCTGCCATAATCAAGGCCTACAAGAGAAGTCATTGGTTCAGAATTTAAATATAGTAAATGGTTGCAAGAACAGTAAATAAGTTTGTAGTACAATCATGAAGATGACCAGCAAATCTTCAGACAAGAAATATATTACACTTTCTCTGCAGCTTGGTGCTGCACGGCTTATGCTTCATCTTTGCAGTTTCTAATATGATCGCCAGTAGTTCATTCGACAGGGAAATACCATGTCCGTTTGTTTCATAACAAGGTAACAATAACTACATTTGCGCATGTTTTAGAACTAAAAGATGCTAAACTGAAGTAGAAGCCACAGACTTTTTTTTCCAACAATAACAACCAGAATCAACAACAAGCAGGAGTATAAAAAATTGCGAGGAACATACCTTCTAAACAATGACCAAATATTCCTGAGATAACAATGCTACACAGTGCTCCATTTTTTAGATCCAAAGGCTAGATGGCATTTTGTATTTTTATAGAGTGTTCATACTATAAAGCAACCAGAACCCTCCCTGTAAGGATAGATCCAGACTCGGAGGTGTTTGCTGCAGGTCAGGGACACCCGGATCCGGTGAGGAATCGCCCGAGACAGCTTAGCTCGAGCTGCTTGATCCTCAGCGGCCTTCAATGGCTATTTTGAGGTTAAGATTCGGTTCGGAGGTGCTGCTGGTGGCTCGTGGGCGCATGGATCCGGGCGGGATTCACCCGCAGATTAGAACAATGAAAAACCTAGTTTTGCGATAAATCTATATAACACCCGAGTGTTTTAGAGGCTTCCAACACGTGATTTGTGAGCCACACGATCAACTCTGGCCTCTATTGCTGTGCCTTTGATCTGTTGTGTCTTTCACTCGTTTTTTTTTTGCATTTGTGGGGCCATCTATCGCTGGCTGGCAATCCATCTCTGTGCCGACGAAGCCAATCGTTTCTCTACCGTCCCTGCGCCTTCCCTGCGTTGCATCTCCACGCCGACCCCCGCCATCACCGCTGCCAGAGACGCTCGCCGCCGCCGCCGCCGCCGCCAACCACCACCATCCCTCCCCAACACGACCCCAATTTTGTAGAAGCCGTGACTTGAGGTAACCCATCTCAGTGCTCACGTCTCCCCCGAGATGAGTGTGGAGTCATTTCAGGTGATTTGATTTTTTTATCCCCACTCGATTTTGCATTTGGTGTCTCCTGATTTTGACTGGATTTGGTGTCTCCAGGTTTCGATTCGCTCGTTCCGAGTTGTGTATGCCTCGATCCGCTTGGTCTGTAGTTTTATTTGTGCAGTTAGGTTCGATTTTGCTTTTCGTATCAAATCCCTGAGCTTTGTACACTTCTGACCATTTCGTATGTGAGTTCTGATTTTCTAGACCAGTTGATTTTGCATATGAATTTGTCACTATTTCACGTAGGCTGTAGAACAGTTGATTTCGCACATATGGATTTGTCACTATTTCACATAGGCTGTAGCTTGGTATAGATTAATGTATTTTGGATTTTTTGGGAAATGATCCTGTTCTTTTTGGGTGTCAGTGGCCATTCTATGAGTAGTTTTGTGTATCCTCCCTATTCATGAACTAACCTTTTGCATTCATCAAAGGGGACACGATTGCTTGCAATCCAAATACTTATTACCTATTACAATTGTGCTCTTTGTATCACCCAATTCATTCTAAACCCATCGATATTCAATTACTATCCATTTATCAATTGTAGTTAACATCTCAATATCCATTTCCTACAATGATCATATTTAGTTTCAAGCATCTTGAATCAACATATCAATCAATATTGTTTTTTTATTTCTTACATCTGTCTCGCTGCTTCCAAGAAGTAATGCTTTGTATAATCCTCAGAAATATGTCTATGAGACTATGACCTTCTTGAAAGAAATGTCTTTACAGATTTTCATCAAGGTATTTTCCTCCATTGTAAGTAGTTGTTCTTTCCACCTTGTAGTACCATGAATTCCAATCTCCTTGTGACTCATCTGCAAAACATAACACTTCCAGGGAGTTGTACATACCATGCATGTTGTTTTGCTGCAAAGTAATCATTAGTGCTTGTCAACAATAGTGTAAATACAATAAATGTAACTAATCTGAAGTATATGAAATATCTTAATCCATGTAGGGAGTTTCACTCATCACTCAAAATAAACTGTTAATCAGCATTCTGTAGAATTTTTTTGAAGTATCCACATATATCTGGGGTTTAACCAACCACCAAAATGAAATTGCCAATCTGCATTCTATAGAAAAATATCAGACTTATCTAAGCTATCTGTTTATGTTTGGGGGTTTCACTCACCTCCCAAGATAATTTGTAATCTGCATTCCTTAGAAATAAATCTGATGCATTTGAGGAACATGTTGACCTTTGCAGGTTTCACTTGTTTCATTGATATGTCTGTATCTGGTCATCTCTTTATTAATGACACATATAAATCTGCTTCCATTACCAAATTTGAAGTATACGTTCTATTTTATTCTTTACCTACTATAGAGTTTCTATGGCGTTGTTCTTGTGGATTGATGCATGGTGATTTTTGTGTGATTTGTAGATCTAGCTCTTATTTTTATTTGCCTTAGATCAGGTTTGTAAGGTCATTGAATTTGTGACCGGATATTGCGTAGTAGGACTTTACTATGTGATTTTGGTCACTAGAGATTGTGTTCTGTGCATTTGGAGGGGCACATCTAGTTTAAACCATTTTTTAGATTATTCCATCCCCCTCCACAAGTAGCTACATCTAATCAATAGGTGTTTTAGCGAGTCAACTTTTCAGAGAGGTGCATGACTTTTTCCCTCACAATTTTCAAGCTTGAGTGTGTTGTACGTTGAGGGATAGTAAGCAGTGTACAGTCATACACATCGTATCAGGTAATGTTAAAATTCATTGTATCTCTATTTTCTTTTTCATTTCCACTGCTTGTCTTTGTAAATTGCATATATACTATAAGGAGTGATGTCATGAATTATTTTTGTTCTATAATTCTCTCTCACAATGAGCCTATGTATAGTACATCCAAGTTGTTGTTTCCTATAATTAATGGTGTGTATGTTCTTGGTTCAACCTGCGATAAAAATCATAGCTTACTTGTAGTTTTACATGTTCATGATACTAGAATTACACCATGCAGCATAGCGTAACTTATGTATGATTTAGTTGTAATTTATTTATAAATCATATGTTTAATCAGAATATGCAGTACATCTGAATCTCTGCAGCTCTTTATACATTTAATATGTGCATCTGAGTTAATATGCAAAGGGGCAGCAACTCTAGATGTCTATTCAGCAACTCCCGCAACCGCTTTTTAGTCCGTTGGATCCCCTGACCCGTGACATTTGACTCGCTGGATTCTCTACTTGCACCGCTTGAGCGAGTTGTGTGGCTTTTTATGTGGGTCCGGGGACCGCGCCTGATATTGTTATGAGAGATGTATGCTCTATCATCTTCTTTTGTTATATTACATAACGAAGGTTTAGTTTTCTGATTATTTAATTTGTAACTATTTTCTGCAGTAAGTTTGTGTGTATGATTGATAAGATTTTTCCATGTATATGTACACTTTGGATTCTTTTTGGAAACTCCTCGTCTTGCATTTGAGCAGTATGTTTCTGACAATCAACTGCTGATGGTGTTGTTTCTATATCCATTTTCTATACAAATTTTTGAATTCAGTTTGCTATTAACCTAATCTAAATTAGAATCAAGTACAAAATAATTTCTTACGTTTGGACTGTATCTTCCCATAATCAATGAAGTGAATAGACCTGGTATGCCCTGCAGTTCAATTTTACACTTCAGTTATTTTTTTCATACATGATCCCTAATATAAAATTACATACCAAATTCTGACGTAACATTTATATAAACTTCATGTAAATGTTTGGCAAACAAACATCATTAATCATTACATCATAGTATTACAGTCATGTATGGTATATTACATGTACTCTGAACTTTTGTTACATTTATATTTTTGATGTAATTTAGGCCTATACTATTGTAATTATTGTTAGATAATAATTTTCATTAGGCTTTATGTTCTGTGCAGTTTATCAAGCTTGATGCTAGTTGTCTTCAAGTCCCATCCTCAGCTTCCTCTTATGCATGAAGTCAAATTCTCTTTTGTTGTGTCGTCCAAGAGTAATATTAGTATTTGTATATTGTTTCTAATCTATATGGTGCTGTTGAACTCTAGTTTCATGATGTATGGTACTAATGTCTGTCACTGGATGCTTGACTTTGAATAACTTATGCTTTTATATTTCATTTTGTAATCACGATATGTAAGTTCTAAATTTTTAGTTTGTTACTCTGATATTTTTTTGGTAATACCTAGTTACATATGGTTGTGTTCGGGGTCTTCAACTCACAGATAACCAAATCAGTTTACGTGGCTTCCATAACAAATAATTTGGCTTAATAGATCATCTTGCCTGGATTTTTTTTGTATGTTTTTATTTGAAAATGTGTTTATTTTGGGGGTCTTGTACTCATAGCCAAACAGATTTGTTTATCTGGATTCCATAGCAAACAATTTGGCATATTTGCTTATTTGTTGTGGCAAATATGTATTTATTTATTTCAAGATTTGATTATTTTTGGGGCCTTGTACTCACGCCCAATTTTTTTTTATCTGGCGTCCATAGCAAACAATCTGGCTTGTTTGCTGTGGCAAATCTGCATTTGTTTATTTGAAGATTTGATTATTTTGGGGGTCTTGTACTCAAACCCAAAGAAATTTGTTTCTCCGGTAACATAGCAAAAAAATCTGGATTCTTTGGTTAATTTTTCTAGCAAATCTGTACTTCTTTCGATTGAGATTTGATTATTTTGTGGGGTCATGTACTCAAACCCAATTAAGTTTGTTTATCTGCTATCCTTAGCAAAAAAAATCTGGCTTGTTTGCTTTGGTAAATTTGAATTTTCTCTATGAAATACGATCAAATTTGTATATTTTTTTTGTCTGCTGTTAGATCTTAATCTAATGATCCTCAATTCAAGTGTTGGGTTGCTGTGCAACACTCACTTTTCTCATATTTGAACAATCGAGTGTTTTTTGTCCATCCAACACCCGGGTGACAGATTCTGCCGCCAGCCACTTACACGTGACGACCTAGTGGCCGGTCGTCGGACCTCCGCTGCCGGCTGGAGCTCTCCGTCAGTGGCTCGATGAGTACAATCCACAGTGTGAATCGATCTTTGGGTCACTGGGTCAGGGGGAGCAGGCAGAAGGGGAAAGGTGCCCGGCACTTCGGCACTAATGCAATAATGACTCATTGAACACTGTGCAGTGTAACTGGTACTGTACACAAAAGAAACAGGTCGAAGAGCATCAGAAGTGCTGCTTTTATCTTAATTTCTCCTGTTTTTTTTAAAGAATGTTGACTGTGGTTTAAGGTTATCTTGTACTGACTAGATTTTGATGTGCAGCATCAGAAACCAGTGAGCATTCGGTCCTCCAAAAGAATCCGGTTAAGGGCCTGTTTGGAACGGAGTATTTTCAAAGGAATTTCAAAGGATTGGTGAACCTGTGTTTTGCTGATGTCATATGCTGTTTGGAACAAAGTAATAGAGCTCCCTATTTCTATGAAAAGGTTTCCTTTGCTCAACAAAACGCACAGGAATTTTTACATCCACTCGGAGCCAAAGTTTTTGTGGAAGCCTGAGGTGGCGTTGGTCATTTAAGCCATTTAAGCCCAGTACATCTGGTCAACCTGGTCAGGGAACGAAGAGGTGAAGAATCTCGGTCTTCTTAAACAAATGTTGTATGTTCAATACACATAGACTGAGTTGATGGACAAGGGTCCCACCTATAAGAATCTCGGTCTTCTTAAACACACATGCACGTTCGTGCCTGTTCACTACTGTAATGTAATGTAGGTTTATATCACCTTTATCATTCCCAGATTCCTAATTTCTATGTTAGTAATTCCTGTATTCCAAACACGTTCACGCTACCATTTCCTGCGTTTTTCCAATCCTATATTTTCATGCTCCCTTGTCATTCCTTTCCTGTGTTTTTTTCTTTCCTCTGTTTTGGATCCCTCCATTCCAAACAGGCCGTAAAAGATCGAGCCGTTGGGATATTTGTGTGTGTGTGTATAGGGTGAGACTATTTGTCGCGTTGCGCGCTGAATAATATTCAGCGCGCTTGACGTCGGGAATTCAGTCACCATAAGGAACTCTTATTTTGTTTTTAAAAGAGAAACTCCGGTTATCAAGTCTAGCTTAGTGAGATCTTAAGGTAACTCAAGTCTTATCATATCTTAGCCAACAACAACCTAGACTAGAGCTTGTATATGCTACCCATAAATAGACAAGATAACAGAAAAGATCATACTCAATCAGCAAACTCAAAACTTAGGAGAATAACAGGTTGAAACATAGGCACAAGAAAGAAATAAGAGCAACTATTCATCATATCGAAAGTAAAGATTTTAAGCATGGACTTAAGACATTAAGGGATTATCATAGATAGCTCTCATTTACTGACTTTATTCAAAAAGAAAAACTTTATTCAATAATACTTACCTTAACTTACCTGAGCTGAGGGTCCTCCCCCAAGCTAGCTTGTTGATACCGATGAACCTGTCGGCGCAGGACTCGTGTTTTACGTCGTCGAGTGAAGACGTCTCCGATGTGAGATTCAACTTGATGAAGCATCATCTGACCCTGGAGATGAGGTTACAGATGATTTAACCCGCCATACCTTCTTTACCTTCTTTTGGCGGTCGACAGCTTGTTCCGGTGTTTTCTTCATCTGTGCTTTCGCACCTCGTGTAGACTTCTTGTTGTGCTTTGCATAATACCGGATGGGGAAGTCCTTCTCCCAGAACTTCTCCATAAACTTGATCAGGCTGTCTTTTTCTGGAGGTGTCACTTCCACTTCCTTGACGTTCTGACTATTTCTCCCATACTTGATCTTGATCATGGAGCATTGCTCCACCTTTGGCCTAAACTCGAACTTCTCCTTCTTCCCATTAATGTTGAGCTGAATTTCTCCAGCACCCACATTAATGTGAGCGTCTGCTGTGCTCAAGAAGGGTCGCCCAAGGATGAGCGACGAATCGTTGCTCACGTCCATGTCCAGAACCACGAAGTCGACAGGAACGAAGCAATCCCGGATGCACACCGGAATGTCTTCGGCTATCCCCTCCGGGTAGCGAACCGTGGAATCGGCCAGCTGCAGTCTCATGGGAGTAGGGGACAAAGTAGTGTAATTGAGGCGATCAAATACTACCTTTGGCATGACGCTGACGCTTGCCCCCAGATCACAGAGTGCATGCTCAAAACGCTGCGTCCCGATTGTACACGTGATGGTGGGACATCCTGGGTCCTTCTTCTTCTCCGGGACCTTGTTTAGGATGGCTGCGCTGCACTCCTCAGTTAGCTTTACGACCTCAGTACTTGGGAGTGGACGTTTGTTGTTGAGAATGTCCCTCAAGTACTTTGCATAGGTTGGTACCTGCATAGCATCCAGCAATGGCACATGTATATTCAACTTTTGAATAACTTCTACGAACCTGGCAAATTGCTCATCCGCGGATGGTTTCTTTTGGCGTTGCGGGAATGGCAACACGTTGCTGTCGTAGAACTCATATGGCGCAGTCTGTCCAGCTGGCGCCAGCTCGGCTTCAGGCTCTTCTTCCACTTCTGGAATCTCCTTCCTTGGTGCTGCTGCCTTCCCTGCATGGTTAGGTGGAACTGGATCCCGAGTAGCCTTACCACTTCTCATAGAGACAGCTTTCACATTTTCAAAAGACGATTCCGGTTGCCCGGGAATTCACCCCTTGTCACCAGAAGGGACAGTAGCTGCTAGCTGAGCTAATTGGGTTTCTAACATTTTGTTAAAGCTCAGCTGGCTCTGGAAGGTGGAGGACAAACTTTCTATCTTAGAATTTATGCCCTCCAGAGCCTTATCATTTGCAGCAAGCCTCTTAGAGATAGATTCATTAATCTTGGATTGACCAAGAACAAGATCTTTAAGGGACGGTTGATTGGAATAAGAATTATTGTTGTTACCTCCCTGGTAGAATGGGCGTTGCTGATTCCAGTTCCCTTGAGGCCGGTATCCGTTGTTGCCGTTCACAAACTGTACCTCCTCTTGTGTCTCGGGGCAGTTGTTCCCCGAGTGGCCAGTCTCTCCACAGACTTCACATGTCATGTGTGAGTCCAGTGGTCCTTCGTTATCGGCGCCTCCATCTTTGGTGCGGTCATCAAGGCGCTTCATGATGAGATCCATCTTGGCAGCCAGCATGTCCACCTCCTTCACGGTGTGCATTCCGCGTTTACGTCCCTGAAGACGGTCGTCATTCCATGATTGGTTTGACACCATCGTCTCAATGAGAAGTTTGGCGGCGGGCACGGTCAAGGAGAGGAATGCCCCTCCAGCGGCAGCATCCATGTGTTCACGGGCTGCCTGGGACAGCCCATGGTAGAAGTTCTGAAGCAGGAGCCATTCTTGCATGCCATGGTGGGGGCATGCCAGAATGTAATCCTGGAAGCGATCCCATGCTTCTGGGACCGTCTCCCCGGATTCTTGCTGGAAGCTGGAAATCCTTCCCCGAAGGGCATTGGTTTTTCCAATGGGGAAGAACTTTACCAAGAAGGCGTTGGAGCACTTGGTCCACGTATTCACCGCATCACGGTTGGAATAGAACCATTGTTTGGCTCTACCCAACAGCGAGAACGGGAACAAGCGGAGCCTGATGGCATCTTGATCCACTCCTCTGATGGTGATGGTGCTGCACACTTCCAGGAAGTGCTGCAGGTGAGCGCTGGCGTCCTCATTGGCTTTCCCGCAGAAAGGGCTAGCCTGCACCATGTTGATTAGCGGGGCCTTTAGCTCAAAAGCATGGTCCTCCACCTCCACTGCTGGTCCCGTAGGGATCTGGGCAGCGGACGGGGCGGAGTAGTCACGGATGGTTCTGTCGGCCATGGCTTCTTCCAGTTGGGGTGCTACGGGAACGGGTTGTTCTCCTTGGTTGGAGGATTCTCCGATGACTGGTTCGGTTTCCGACAAGAACACCTGAGGGATCACGACACGAGAGCGTACCCTCCTTCCTATGGTATTTGGGTTCTCGACGTAGTTGGATGGTAGTTGGAAACCAGTCATGCACTACCTGTTTCACATCACAGAGAAACAGAGCAAAAGGGTATACCTGCTAGATTACTGGCAATTAATCTTGTTGTATTAAATACATGGATGACCAAATCTCTTTAACCATTGCTTTCCCCGGCAACGGCGCCAGAAATGCTTGTTGGTATTTCTTAGCATCACCACTTAGAGTAGTGATGGTACTAGAGATACTTCATCGTAAATCTAGACGTTACAGATATTCTGCAAGCGCACAGAAGTACGTTGTAGCATTTCACCCGGGAGTATTCCAGAGTATCGTTATTTGTTTATCCGCAGGGAAAGCGTTTAGTTAAGAGAGAGATGTCATCCAATGTAATTACTTACAACAGTATTAATATACCATAATCTAAGCAGGGATAAAAGATATAGAAATGAATAGGTAGTGTGACACACAGAAGTTCATTGCTCATCATTATGGTAGTCTTAGTTAGTACTAATACATTAGTGAAGATTACAAAAGGTTTCATTAGCATCATACAAATGTGACTTGGATATACTACAATACCCTATACAAGCTCATTCAATGATCATATGCAAGAAGACATATCGAGGTATCCAGTGGTTCCCTCATCAAGGGACGACAGTAGGACGTCTTATCATAAAGGCCTAATACCCACTCCCGTACGTGGAGGATTACAATGGACGGACAGGGCTGTCACCACCTGCCGTCTACCTCTACTAATCCGTGGGGCAGCGGTGCCCTCAACAGTATTCCATATCCCAAACACCATGCTTGCAATATGAGATACAACTCTATCTATCACGTTAATAAATAGAGCAACCAAGAGGCATATTGAGCCAATGTCATAGCATACATTCACTTGATCAAGGTGTAAGACATAAGTAGTATATACTAAGTAGATAAAGCATAGCTGAAGTACACAACATAAGTATGAAGGTATTTCCATTGAACTCAGAGTTCTACAAGTAAGTAAGAGAATACAAGAGCTGAACTCTAGAACTTACCAAGACTCCTCTGGAAGCCCTTCAGAAGATCTAACACTATGACTATCACTACTAAGACTAAGACTAAGCTTGTAGCAAGGAGAGCTCTTCTTCTAGTGTGTGTTGAGTACGGTGCCCTTTGCAGGTATTTATAGCTTCACATAGGCGGTTGGAGCCGGCCAGAGGCGGTTGTGGCAGTTAGGAGGTGGCCCCAGGTCGGCCGATGTGCAGAGGTCGGCCGACCCTTGGATGCACCATCTTCAGCATTGCACGGCTCAGATGGACTCCTGATGGCGGTTTACAGGTACTGGTCAAGGGGGAAGCGAAACGGCCGCAGGGCCGAGTCGGCCGACCTGGCCAGGCCGGCCGACCTGGCTCCGCCGCCTTTCGGCCCCACTCTTCTCTGGTTGACTGTCATGTGGGTCCTTATGACCGTTTCAGGTGGGTATACTCCGTTTAGGTACAAATGAGTTGAGGTGTGGGCCCTTCAATCCGTGGGAGTGACACGTGGCTCATCCTCACCCTTGACTTGAACCGACCATGATTCAACGTCCATGATCCTTCCATTATGTGCTTCTTGACCTGTGTGGAAAATGGGCTCGAGCGGGGTTCAGCCCCGGTCACCCGACCTAGCCAGGTCGGCCGACCTGGGTCTGAGCCCGGTTTCGTCCATCTTTTGCACCGTAGTCCTTGTACTCAAATATATTCCAGATATGCATAGTATACTATTATTTGAATACTAATGTCTAAGTTATGCCTTGATCTTTCTTGCTTTCTGAGCCTATTGACGGTCAAATTTCTTGTTATAAGGATCGTCAACAGTGGGCAGATATGAGCCTGGAAGAATCACGTACGTAGCTCTATTTGCATTAGTTGTGCCAACTTGTGAAAAGGGGTTCAACCTGGCATGTTAAGTTTATCTCGTATGAAGGCCCCGTTTAGATTCATAAGAAATTTTGTGGAATTTACTGTAGCAAAACTAAATCAAAGATTAAGAGGACTAAACATGATTTAATTATAAAACTAATTACACGGATCGACGGAAAATCGCGAGACGAATCTATTAAGCCAAATTAATCCATCATTAGAGATTGTTTACTGTAGCACGACGTTGGCTAATCATGGCCTAATTAGACTCATTAGATTCGTCTCGTGAAGTTACCCGGGTTGTGAAATGGGTTTTGTCAGTTATCCATATTTAATACTCCTAATTAGTATCCAAACATTCAAATTTACTGTAGCAAAACTTACCTCGTGGAACTAAATAAGGCCGAAATAATTTCTTATGCATGTGAGAATATTGATGGCAGACAATACTTACCTCTATATTGATAGACTCTCTTCTCTTACTTTACGGATATATTCCATTGTGAACTCATGCTCTTTTTGCATGTAGTAAATTTGACACCACACGTTCATTTAGTATGTAGTAATTTAGCATGTGTAGTAAGTTGATCTCGTATGTGGTAAATTTTTGGTACCGTCATTAGATTTTGCACCATGTAGCATTAGTAATTTTTACTAATTTGAGAAGTAATCATTAGCATACTACTACATAATAAATTTTTGAACTATGGGTAATACTTTCTAAACTAAAAGTAGTAATTTATGTCATCTATTGTTTTTTGCATCAACAAAGAATTTTTGTGCTAATTGAATATAAGTAGTAAATTTCAAAACTTCGACAGGTAAATTCTAAAATTGATAAGTAAAATTAGATCAAAAAGTGCTAGTCCCATACCCAACAGTAATTCAAAAATTGATAAGTAAAATTAGATCAAAAAGTGCTAACGGTAAAAACAAAACATGTGATAAGTAAAATTCTGCACATTTAGTGAGATTAGTTTACCACTATGGCTTCCAAAGATTACCGGTAATGTACATTAATTATTACTTAGTGTTTTGTCTATACACACAATCACACAAAAATATTCTTAGTTCTGTAAGATTATTCATTTGGATGACAAATTATTTCTTTGTTTCTAAAAGATTACTCAGACACTATAAATTGTAAATTCAGAAGTAATTTTTAGACAACGTTGATTCAGAAGTAATTTTGATTTGTTTACCACTATGGCCTCTAAAGATTATCAGTAGTGTACATTAATTATTACTCAGTTTTTTTGTCTATACACACAATCATGAAAAATTATTTTTAGTTCTGTAAGATTATTCGTTTGGATGATAAATTATTTCTTCATTTCTAAAAGATTACTCAGACACCATAAATTGTAAATACAGAAGTAATTTTTAGACACCCTTAATTCAGAAGTAATTTTGAAACTTGGACAAGTAATATTCAAGGAGTAGTATTTTTTAAACTTCGAGTAGTAATTTTAGCATCGGCAATGTTTTCTTTCCTTTTCTATCTCGGACTCCATCAATTTGGTATGGAATTGAACAGTAGTATATTTAAAATATTGACCCTAACAATAATTATTTGATGTGTACAACCATATCAAGCAAAATATTAACATATCAGAAGTACTGCACATTTGCTAGGAGTATATTGGCATAACAACAAGTAGTAATATATACATTCAGGAGCACCAAACAAATTATCGAGGTATGTATACCAGAGAACTCTCTATCCATCCTCCCTAATCGGTCACGGTTGGATTGGATCCGGTACCAATGGAAGCATTGGTACCGGGTCCAATCCCCAATAATTCTGCGCGCTCATTGGTACCGGGTGGTGGCACCACCCGGTACCTATGAGGCAACATTGGTACCGGGTGGTGTCACCACCCGGTACCAATGAGCTTCGGGGCCTTTGGTACCGGTTGGTGACACCAACCGGTACCAATGTGAGCCCCTTTGGTACCGGGTGGCCTTCTTCCTCCCCCAGCCCGAGCCATGGCTCATTTCTTCATCCTCCATTGAGCTCGGGTTGGGGGAGCTCATGCCCGATTTTTCCATAACTTTTGGAGATTTTGCAAACCAAGTCCTAGAAGGTTAGCAACTTCATCCTCTCTCTTTTGACGTTTAGTATGGTCTATTTCATGCTCTATGTTTTGAATAATTTGTGTTTTGTGGAATGGATTGAAATAAGAGATTTTAGATTGAATCTTCATTTTTATTATGAATTTGTAATAGAGAATCAATATATAATTAGTTGTTGCATGTGTGGAGATGATGCACAAATTTTTAGACATTGTTTAGATTTTTGGATTATTTGTAGAAACTTTAAATGATTTTCATATTTATGCTTATTATGATTTTTAGATATTAGAAATGATATTCATATTTAGGGTTATTAGGATTTTTAGAGATTATAAATGAAATTCATATTTAGGCTTATTACGAAATTTAGAATTACATCTTTTTAGAGGCTTCAAATGACGTTGGTATTTAGGGTTATTAGGATTTTTTGAGATTATAAATGATATTCTTATTTAGTTAGATTTTAAATTCAATTTTACTTCTCATGGTTGTCAATATCTTGAACTAAAACAATCCAACTCTTGGCATGCTTATGATGATATCAAATTTTACCTAGTTTTCTAGCTGGGTAACATATGATGACCTTGAGCTTGAGCTTGTATTGTATCACTAGTAGAGAAACCACATTCGGTACCCCCCCCCTTTAGTCCCGGCCATATTTGGCACCGGGACTAAAGGGAGCATTAGTCCCGGGTCCAATTGGGGGTTCGCCTGGGGGGCTTTTAGTCCCGGTTGGTGGCTCCAACCGGGACTAAAGGGTACCTTTTAGTCCCGGTTGGAGCCACCAACCGGGACTAAAGGGTGGCGCGCCCTTTAGTCCCGGCTGGTGGCTCCAGCCGGGACTAAAGGGGACCTTTTAGTCCGGGTTGGAGCCACCAACCGGGACTAAAAGGTCCCCTACAAATATCTTCTTCCTCCCCCAGCCCGGCCGAGCCATGAACACAGAGCTCGTTCATGGCGCCGGCCGGAGCTAGGGAGGTCATGCCCAATTTTTCTCTCGGATTTTGAAGATTTAGCTCCTCCAAGTGGTCTAAAAGGAGCATATCTTCATCCTCTCATCTTTCACGGTTAGTATTTCTTGTTTCATCCTTTATACATAGAGAAATTTTAGTTTTAGTGGAATGGAGAAATGGGGAAGTTTTGTTTTTTAGCACAATTTAGTTTTAATTCATTTTTACTTTATTAATTCATATTTGTACTTTAGTTAATTAGTTAATTCATATTTATAATTTAGTTAAGTCATAGCGATACTTTAGTTAATTCATATTTATACTTTATTTAATTAAAATTTACAATTTAGTTAATTCATATTTAAACTTTAATTAGTTCATATTTATAAATTAGTAAATTCATATTTAAACTTTACTTAGTTCATATTAATAAATTAGTTAATTCATATTTATACTTTATTTAGTTCATATTTATATTTGAGATAATTCATATTTATACATTAGTTAATTCATATTTATACTTTAGTAAATTTATATTTAAACTTTACTTAGTTCATATTTATAAATTAGTTAATTCATATTTATACTTTACTTAGTTCATATTTATATTTGAGTTAATTCATATTTATACTTTAGTTAATTCATATTTATACTTTACTTAGTTCATATTTATACTTGACTTAGTTCATATTTATAATTTAGTTAATTCATATTTAAACTTTACTTAGTTCATATTTATAAATTAGTTAATTCATATTTATACTTTACTTAGTTCATATTTATATTTGAGATAATTCATATTTATACTTTAGTTAATTCATATTTATACTTTACTTAGTTCATAGTTATACTTGAGTTATTTTACTCACTATGATTATAATTTATTGCTTAATGAATTAGGATGGTAATTTTCAATTATTTCAAAAATAAACTCACTATTTGTACTAATTAAACATTGTCTAATCTTGCAGATGGACCGGCAATGGATGTATAACGCCGACAGACGTTCAGGTGACTTCTTTCAAGGCATACATCATTTTCTAGATGTGGCAGAGCAAAACAAGAAAAACGGATTCATGAGTTGCCCCTGCGGGGTCTGCAAGAACCTGAAGGAGCACAGTTCAAGAAGGGTCATTCACAGCCACTTGATTAGACACGGTTTCATGCCTGGCTACAGTTGTTGGACCAGCCACGGAGAAAGAGGTGTTATAATGGAAGACGGAGAAGATGAGATTGATGACAACATTCTCGGATTTGCTGAATACCCTGCTTTTGCTGATACTACAATGGGTGATGCTGAGGAAGAGGATGGAGAAGATGCGCCTGCAGATGATCTTGGTCAGATGTTGCAAAACGCAAAGGATACAAGCGAAACTGAGAAGGAAAGGTTGAAGTTCCAGCGCATGTTAGAGGACCATCGCAAACCTTTGTACCCGGGTTGCGAAGAGGGACTAAAAAACTCGGGAGCACATTGGATTTGCTGCAATGGAAGGCCAAAAATGGTGTATCGGACAAGGGCTTTGGTGAGTTACTAAAAATAGTGAAGAAGATGCTTCCAAGGGACAACGAATTGCCCTCGACAACATACGAAGCAAAAAAGCTCGTTTGCCCGCTGGGGTTGGAGGTGCAGAAGATACACGCATGTCCAAATGACTGCATCCTGTATCGTGGTCCCGAGTACGAGAAAATGGACGCGTGTCCGGTTTGCGGCGCCTTGCGGTACAAGATCAGAAAAGACGACCCTGGTGATGTAGAGGGAGAGCCTATCAAAAAGAGAATTCCTGCGAAGGTCATGTGGTATTCCCCTATAATACCACGCTTGAGACGTTTTTTCAGAAATAAAGAGCATGCTCAGATGATGCGATGGCATAAAGAAGAGCGCAAGCGAGACTCAAAGTTGAGGCACCCTGCCGATGGGTCCCAGTGGAGAAAAATTGACCGAACATTCAAAGACTTCGCTGAAGATCCAAGAAACATAAGGTTTGCTTTGAGTACGGACGGCATGAATCCTTTTGGTGAAATGAGCAGTAGTCATAGCACTTGGCCCGTGACTTTGTGTATGTACAATCTTCCTCCATGGCTCTGCATGAAGAGGAAATTCATGATGATGCCTATTCTCATACAAGGCCCGAAGCAACCGGGCAACGACATTGATGTGTATCTAAGGCCATTGGTTGAGGAACTTTTACAGTTGTGGGGCGAAAACGGTGTACGTATGTGGGATGAGCACAAACAAGAGGAATTTGACCTACGAGCATTGCTGTTTGTAACCGTCAATGACTGGCCGGCTCTTAGTAACCTATCAGGACAGACAAACAAGGGATATAGGGCATGCACGCATTGTTTAAATGATACTGAAAGCATTTATTTGAAACATTGTCGCAAGGTTGTGTACATGGGCCATCGTCGATGGCTTCCAATGAATCATCCGGTAAGAAAAAAAGGCAAGCATTTCAAAGGGGAGGCAGATCGTCGTCCCAAGCCTATGCATCGTGATGGAAAGTATGTATTTGCTATGGTAAAAGATCTAAAAGTTATTTTTGGAAAGGGGACAGGTAGTGTTGCTGTTCCAAATGATAGTAATGGGATGGCACCCATGTTTAAGAAGATGAGTATATTTTGGGAGCTACCATATTGGGAAGTCTTGGAGGTCCGCAACGCAATTGATGTCATGCACCTGACGAAGAATCTTTGCGTCAACTTGATAGCCTTTCTACTCACCTATGGTAAGACAAAAGATACACTGGAATCACGCCAGGATCTGCAAGATATGGAAGAACGACATGCACTACATCCTGAAGAGAGGGACAATGGGCGAAATTACTTGAGTCCTGCCAGCTTCACTCTAAGCAAGGAAGAAAAGGAAAGCATGTTCGAATGTCTGAATAGTATCAAGGTGCCCTCTGGATACTCTTCGAACATTAAGGGAATAATAAATGTGCCAGAGAAGAAATTTACAAACCTAAAGTCCCACGACTGCCACGTGCTCATGACACAGCTGCTTCCAGTGGCATTGAGGGGAGTTCTGCCAGAGAATCTACGATTAGCTATCGTAAAGCTATGTGCATTCCTCAACGCAATTTCTCAGAAGGTAATCGATCCAGACAATCTACTGAAGTTGCAGGTTGATGTGGCCCAATCCCTGGTGAGCTTCGAATTGGTTTTTCCACCGTCGTTCTTCAACATTATGACACATCTACTAGTTCATCTTGTCAAAGAGATTGAAATTCTGGGTCCTGTCTTCTTGCACAATATGTTCCCTTTTGAGAGGTTAATGGGAGTGCTAAAGAAATATGTTCGTAACCGTGCTCGACCAGAAGCATGCATATCAAAGGGCTATGGAACAGAGGAGGTCATCAAGTTTTGTGTTGACTTCATCGATGATCTCAAACCGATTGGTGTTCCTGAATCACGGCATGAGGGGAGACTCGGTGGAAAAGGAACAATAGGAAAGAAGGTTGTCGGTACTTGGGATGATGATTCTTTTAACAAAGCACACTACACTGTTCTACAACAATCATCCTTGGTTAGTCCCTATATAGATGAACACAAGGAGCTTTTACGCACTGAATTCCCGGGGAAGACTGAGGTCTGGATTACACGTCAACACATTGATACTTTCGCTGGTTGGTTGCGGAAACATCTAATGCGCAATATGGACATACATGAACAGCTAGTATGGTTGGCCAGGGGTCCCTCCTTTACAGTCTTGACATTCCAAGGATATGAGATTAATGGGAATAC
>CM014273.1:63522970-63563687 GCA_004135705.1 Alloteropsis semialata
CTATCATCAAGCACACTTCGATGAAGGGCCTAGCCATGTTAGGGAGGAACCTCCAGAGGCAACCGCAAAGGCTTATTACGACATGTTGTCTTCTGCACAGAAACCACTTCACGAGCATACAAATGTGTCTCAACTGGATGCCATCGGACGCTTAATGGCCCTAAAGTGTAAATTTGGCATCAGTCGAGACGGCTTTGATGAAATGTTGGTAGTTTTTGACAACCTGCTTCCGAAAGATCACAATCTGCCACGCAACATGTATGAGGCGCAGAAACTCCTTCGTGTACTTAAGATGCCATACCAGCCAATAGATGCTTGTCCGAATGGATGCATCTTATTTAGAAAAGACCATGCGGATGCAAAGTACTGCCCTAAACGTAAATCCTCTAGGTACCTGGAGGTAGACTCCGGTGATGGTCATAAGAGGCAACTCGACATCCCAAAGACAATCTTACGGTACCTTTCATTCATACAGAGGATCCAATGGGTTTACATGACCGAGGAATCCGCGAAACAAATGACATGGCACAAGCACGGCATACGATACCGTCCCGATAACATGGTACATCCAGCCGATGCTGATGCTTGGAAATATTTTGACACGCGTCATAGTGAGAAAGCTGAGGAAGCTCGAAATGTACGTGTTGCGCTGGCAACAGATGGGTTCAATCCTTATGGATTGACGGCTGCGCCACACACTTGTTGGCCCGTGTTCGTTATCCCCCTCAATCTCCCGCCCGGCGTCATCTTTCAGCGACAGAACATATTCTTGTCGTTGATAATTCCTGGATACCCGGGAGATAATATGAGTGTGTACATGGAGCCTCTGATTGATGATTTGCTCCTTGCTTGGGAGGACGGGGTAGACACATATGATCGAGCTACAAAGACAAACTTCAAAATGCGAGTGTGGTACATGTACTCCCTGCACGACCATCCGGCGTATGGGCTATTCTGCGGCTGGTGTGTCCACGGGAAGTTCCCATGCCCGGTATGCAAGGCAGCTTTCAAGTTTATCTGGTTGGCGAAGGGTGGCAAGTATTCTTGTTTCGACTTACACCGACAATTCCTCCCTATGGACCATCCATTCAGAAGAGACACCAAGAACTTTACAAAAGGTGTCGTGGTTGAAGACCCCCCACCGCAGATGTTGACAGGTGCCGCGGTTCGTGCCCAGTTAAACGCGCTCAAGGACAAAAAAGAAGGCGGTTTTGTGGGATACGGTGTGGAACATGCCTGGACTCAGAAGTCGGGCTTATGGAGGCTACCCTACATGGATGACCTTCTTCTTCCACATAACATTGATATGATGCACACGGAAAAGAATATCGCTGAGACAACATGGGGTACAGTAATGGACATTCCTGATAAGACAAAGGACAACGTTAAGGCTAGACTTGATCAAGCTAATTTATGCGATAGACCAAAATACAACATTCCGCCTCGCAAAGACGGCACGAAATGGAAAAAGCCTCCAGCCCCATTCGTCCTGAAGAGGGAGCAAAGGAAGGAAGTACTACAGTGGTTCCAAACTTTAATGTTCCCCGATGGGTATGCAGCGAATCTAAAGAGGGGGGTGAACTTAACTACTATGCGAATCAATGGGCTCAAGAGTCATGACTACCACATATGGATTGAGCGGCTTCTTCCGGTGATGGTTCGAGGCTATCTCCCTGACCATGTCTGGCTGGTGCTTGCAGAGCTAAGCAATTTCTTCCGCATCCTGTGTGCTAAGGAGTTATCTCGGACACTGGTTGCAAAAATGGAAGATTTGGCTCCGGTGTTGCTTTGTAAGTTGGAGAAGATCTTTCCACCCGGCTTTTTCAATCCGATGCAGCACATGATTTTGCACCTCCCGTATGAGGCACGACTGGGGGGGCCTGTGCATGGCCGTTGGTGCTATGCAATTGAGAGACAGCAAAAGGTTCTTCGAACGAAATGTAAAAACAAATGTAAAATTGAAGCTTCCATTGCTGAGGCATACTGTACTGAGGAGGTGACAAACTTCACAACAAAATACTATGCTGACACCCTTCCTAGCGTGCATAATCCAACCCCTCGTTACAATGCCGACGAAAATGAATCGAAACTCAGTCTCTTCAGAGGGCAACTCGGAAGTGCAAGTGTTTCGACTTGTAAGAACTTGCAACATGAAGAGTGGCGCACTATCATGATTTATGTGTTGACCAACCTTTCCGAAGTGCAGCCATACATTGAGTAAGTTCTCAACAAATTAATTATCGATTATTGCTAGCGTATGGTCATTATATTAATGGTATCCAACCCCCTCGTTCATACAGTGAATTTACTAATCAATTCTGGCGGGGAAGAAGGGAACCGACCCAGCGGGAAGTTGATACCCTTATTGATAAGGGTGCGGGACATGGATGCTCTGATTTCATTTCTTGGTTCAAGCGGAAGGTACGGTCATTCTGAGCTCGTACTTTTTGTTTGACATTACAAGTTCCTCGTACGTGCCAATAATATAACGAAAGGTCTTGCTTCTACTTGCAGGGCCAAAACGATGTGACTATGGATCCTGAGTTGAGACAGGTTTCCGTTGGTTGTGACTATAGGGTCATGTCATACGGCGGCTATGACGTGAATGGGTACCGCTTTCACACAAAAAGCCACGAGCAGAGTCGGCCCAATCGAAGAACTACAAACACCGGAGTTTGTACGAAAGGCAATGATGAAAAAGACTATTATGGAAGAATTGAAGAAATATATGAACTCACGTTTCCTGGTTGCAAACCTCTTAAACCTGTCATATTCAAATGCCATTGGTTTGATCCTCAACAAAATCGAGAGACCCCTGATATTGGACTAGTCGAAATTCGACAGTCATCCGTCTATGCAGGAGACGATGTCTATATTGTGGCTCAACAAGCCACACAAGTGTATTATCTCTCATACCCGTGCAAAACCGACGAACGTCTCCAGGGTTGGGACGTTGTGTACAAGGTATCGCCACACGGTAGACTACCTGTCCCAAACAATGAAGATTACAACATAGACCCAAATACATATGATGGAGAGTTCTTCCAAGAAGATGGACTACCTGGGAATTTTGTGATAGACTTAACCGAAACGATCGGAATGGAAGTAGAAGATGATGAAAGAGTTAATGACGAGGACGCTGGAGATGAGGTTTATAATGAGAGGGACGTAGAATTACTTGAGAAAGTACAATTAGGGCTTCATGAAGACATTCCTCCATCGGATGAAGGGCCTCTGGACATGCGTGATAGTGATGATGAGACTTATGATCCTGATAATCCCGATCGTGATGTTTATTTCTAATACATGTATGCTTCGTTCTAATTTAATTATTTTTTGCAATATCATGTTAATTTGTAATTTTGTTTTCTTTCTCTTTTGCAATATTATGTTCATTTTTAATTATATCTTCTTTATGTGTTTCTCTGTACTGACTGGTTTACTGGTTTTAATTTCACATGATGGAACAGAAAGATGGTGGGCGGCGGACTTCAGCGTACGTGCTCGTCTATGTACAGAAGATTTGTCGGTTCATCCTCGGCGGACATACCTGAGGATTCCCGAGGGATCGCTAGGGGCAGCAAAGGCAAGGGTCGAGGGAAGGGTGGTCCGAAGAAGGGTAAAAAGAAGGGTCGAGCGCAGCAGCAGGAGGAGAAGGAGGAGGAGGAGGAGGAGCAGCAGCACCAGGAGGACGAGCAGGAACAGGAGGAGGAAGCGGAGTATGTGCCGCAGGCGGAGGAGGAGGAGGGGGAGAGTGAGGAGGAGGGGGAGGGTGAGGAGGAGGACACGGCAGAGGGTGACTCTAGTGTGACCGTTTGGCAGCGAGGTCCCTCACGACTCCCGGACAGGCCGATACCTGTTGCCCTACGCCCGTTGATTAAACCCATGGGCAAACGGTAAGTAACTTAGATGTTGTCTAATACTTTTTCATTTGAAAACTTGATATCACAATATAAACTAATATTTCTTCTTTTTCACTTTTGACAGGAGTTGGGAAATCGTCACACCTGGTGGTCATACACGCTTGGTCAACGGCATCCTGGGTCTTTTGTGCAGGTTGCACTTCCCAGGCATGGTCCGGATGAGTGAGGACAGGTACGAGCCGGCCTGGACATGGACACACTACCACAATGCCCCAGATACTCTCGATAGGGACGACAGGTGCTATGGGAGTAAGGCGGAGCGGGTGAAGGCCGAGCTCTGGGTAAGTCTTTCTCGCACTACACTGCTCAATACATCATTTTCATTGGAACATTTTTGCAATATTGACTGGAGATCATCGTGTTTCTACGCAGGATTTCTATAGGTTGGCGGATGGATATGCTGAGAAGGCGGAGGAGGTGCAGGAGTGGGTATGCAAGAAGCTGGTGTTGGACATGCACTACGAGGCGCAAGTTCAGTGCGTCATAAACTTCAGTGCTTCAAGGCGTGGGCAGAAGATGTCAAAAGCGGAAGCAAGAACCTTTAAGCTGACCCGGCCGCAATACGAGGAGGTAAAATTGTGCATATTCTCATATTAAGAACATCGCGTAATATGATCTTCTTACATGTCGTTCACTTGATCACGTGTAGGCGCCTGTGTGGTGGTGTCGTAATGATTCCGAGTGCTGGAAACTCATAGTGCATAGGTGGTTCACACCGGAGTGGCAGCAGAAGCACGACGCTGGCCGACAGAAGCGTTTGCTGATGCCATACCCGACACACCATCAAGGCAACCTTACGAACGAGCAATACAGGGCTAGATGGGTATGAATATTCATTTCTTTGTTGTAACATTCAATTATGCATAATTTGTAATCAACTTGCTATTTTTCGCAGTCCAACGCACATGGAGGTGCTGAGTGCACCGAGTTCATGGGATGGGCCTTGTCCCACAAGGGCAAGGCGTCAGCGTCCGAGACCACCTACAACCCTGAGGACCCGGCCGAGGCGTACAGCAATCCCTCCATCCACGGCCGCATCACTGCGTACACGGAGACGGGAAGGCAGGTCCATGGGCCAGAGTGGGATCCGAGCCGTGCACCGCTTGATGGAGAGGTGATCATGAGGGTGGGAGGAGGAAAGAAGCATGGCCATTACTATATTGGCGACAGCATTTTAGACACGGCCACTACTCCCACTCTCTCGGCCCTCCGAGCAAGGAGCACGACCAGTAGCCCTCCCATACTCTCACGGCCGTCCGCGGCACTGGCCCACGTGGAACGACTTCAGGTTATTTCTGTTTTATTCGTCGTTACTGAATTTCTACATAGATTTTCTTTGCATTGTAACATTGCGATGAACAATTGCAGACCCGGCTGGATGAGCAAGAAGGGGCACACCAGGCGTCCTTAGCCGCGGTTGAGCAGCGGATGGCCCAGCAGTTGGCGGCGCAGCAGCAGCAGATGCAGCAACAGATGGCTCTGCAGCAACAGATGATGGCCAAGCACTGGGAGGCTTGCATGGTAGCTTTTCAGAACGGACAACCGATGCCCCCGATGCCCACGATGCCCGCGACGGCCCCGATGATGTTCATTCCGACTCCGGCTCCTGGAACTCCTGCTGTGAGTTACTTGACAACCTTGTTGTTTCATTTCATTGATTATAGACTTAGAGAACGTAGAGACTTAGACTCACTTAGAGACCTAGAGAAAGTAGAGACTTAGAAAACTTAGATTATAACTTAGAGACCTAGAGATAGCCGAGACTTAGACAACTTTCATAATAACTTGGAGAACTTAGATTATAACTTAGAGAACTTGATTCTTGTCTCACATGCAATCTACTCTTTTTTTGCAGAATCTGTCGGCGGGATCGAATAATCTCGAGGCGTCGCCGGGCATGTCACCGACGTTCCCACCGCAGCAGCTGTTCGCACCTCGGCCGGACGGTCCACCCCCGTTCTAGCCACCTCCTTCTCAGTGAGCTACTTCACTTAATTTGCGTTTCTGAACTTTGTGGACTTGTGGATGGACTAGTGCACTTGTGGATGCACTGTAAACTTGTCGATGAACTTTGTGGACTTGTGGATGCACTAGTGGATTTGTTGTTGTTGAACGTGTGGATTTATCTATATTAAGTGTCTGTGATGGTTATTGTTGATGCCTGTGATGGTTATTATGAGATATATATTATGCCTGTGATGGTTATTATGAGATATATATTATGCCTGTGATTTTTGAATGAATGGGGATTTTTAAACGCGAAAACAAAAAAAACAGAAACAATTTGGTCACTTTGCCGTGCGCCAAACAGGGGGGCGCACGGCAAAGTGACCATTTCCTGTACCCCGTCTGGACTTTTTGCCGTGCGGAATCTGTGGCGCACGGCAAAGATGCATGCGCCACACAGGGGGGGCGCACGGCAAAGGTCATGGTTTGCCGTGCGGAATATATGGCGCACGGCAAAGGTCATGGTTTGCCGTGCGCCACACAGGGGCGGCGCACGGCAAAGGTTGATGTTTGCCGTGCGTTTTCTATTCACGGCGCACGGCAAAGATCCCTGGCGCCGTCAGCCCCCTAGCGCGGCTGTTGGTGGCCGCTGTTTGCCGTGCGCTGAGCTTTACGCACGGCAAATATTTTCGCCGTGAGCGCGATAAAAGGCGCACGGCAAACCCGCCTTTGCCGGGCAAATCTCTGCCGTGCAACCTTTGCCGTGCGCGCCTGGGGAATACGCACGGCAAAGGGTTTGCCGTGCGCATTTCTGTCTTTGCCGTGCGTGGCAGGCGCACGGCGAACGAGCGTTTTCCCGTAGTGAGAGGTTGCATTCAATGGGTCATTATACCAAACAGTGGCTAGGTTTGGAAGTTCCACGGTAGCTCTGGAGAAAGGGTTCACCAGTGAGCACCCACCATCAGTTTGCATGAGAAAGAGCCAGTTGTCAACTGAGCTATAGCAACGAGCATCATTGGGTACAGGCATTCGAATAATTTTACCATCTGAAATGCTCAGGAAGGCTCCATCCGGGAGAGCGAGCCACGGGAGCGGAGGGGGCAGGCACTGCTGCCGAGCATTGAAGCGCCATGGGTGGCAAACCGCTCCCAGTCGAACACGATCAGCTAAGGATGGGAGACACTTAAGGACAAGATGCAGAAGCTCCGGAGGGGGGTCTGACCAAGACAAGGACAGTGCAGATACCATCATCCAAGTCTACAAGATTACACAAAGGCTTCAGAGTTTAAGGTAGTAAATGGACACAGGCAACAGTGCATATGCTTCATTGTTACTCTGTTATAAATTATAACAAGGGCTAGCACAGCTGAACAAGTTAGCAGTACAAAATTTGAAGCTGAGCCATAGTTGCACTATTCAGCAGTTTTTTAGCGACAGTGCCTTGGCATTTTTTCATTAAGAGGAAGATGCACCCATGGATGCCCATTATATCAATCAGAACTAAGAAAAATAATACATTAGTAACTACGTGTAAACTTTATTATTTTAATTGATATATTTCTATTTGGTAAAAATCAAAATATATATTAGGTGAGTTCCGGAACCATATTATAAGATAAGATATTCACGTATATTTCACTAAATACATTTTTTTGATCAGGTATATTTCACTAGATACATAATATTCATGCAACATAAATATCATATCTAACTTCGAAAAGAAAAATCTCATAGTATCCAGATACTAGGATACGATCCTACCCCCTGGAGCTCGGGGAAAAAAAACCAGCAACAACAATGGGACTATAACAAATTGTGAGGAAAATGCCTTCATATGTGCAATGCCTAATGTTACTGAGAGCAATAATTTTCCAGAGTGATTTTTCTGATGCAAAAGCCGTATGTCTACCCTAAGTATTCTGGTGGCTTGGCTGGTGGCTGGTGCTGATTTGTTGTGAGACTGAAGTACTGCTGGCTGGCTGGTGGCTGGTGCTGATTTGTTGTGAGACTGAAGTACTGCTGGCTGGTGGCTGATAAGCCAAGCGAACAGGCTCGCATCAAATCTGCGTAATAGACCCTGAATCAGAGCACGGGGAGAAATGCTGAAATGAGGGCATGCGACTTACTGTTGACTGCTGAGGGTCTAGCCGGCCGGCGAGAGGGGAGGAGGTGGAGCAGAGTCCACCGCCCCCCGCAGCAGAGGATGACGGCAGGCGGACCCGCTGGAGCTTTCGGCGTGGCTCGATTAGCACAGTACTGTGACCTGATACTGGGAGGTAGGAAGGGGAAGGGCGGAGCAGAGGGTGGGGGTGGTGGGCAGGCGACGAACGGAGTACATGGAGAAGGGAAAGGGGAAGGAGCCTTGCATTTATGTGTCTCGCCAAAATGCAGTAGCACGCGGCGCCTCTGCACTTCGGCAGCTTCGAATAGCGGCGGAGAAGGCGTAAACACAAAACGCGCGACCGAAGCACGAAAGCGTAGAAAGCTTAGCTACAATTGTTAGGAGCATCTCCAACGACATTGTCATATTGGATTGCTACACCTAAAACTCCCAAAAGTCTAAAAGAGTTCCTCCAGCGACATTGTTATATGGATTGTTATTCCTAAACTTTTTTTTAGGTAGGACATATTTCTCTCTTGGACTCATACATACCAATTAAACCAACTCCGAGCCTAAAACTGTACAAAGTCCAACTGTCGTCTCTCTCACACGCATCTCCCGATCTGTGTTGTTGTCACCGCCAGCGCTCCATCTAGCTGCCTGCGCTTCCTCTCGCAGCCCTCCTCCTCGTTCGGGGGGAGGGGGAGGGAGCCGCAGTGCCAAGGGCAGGTGAGCTCAGCCAACCAGGGAACTCCGCCCCACACGGCGAGCTCTGCCGCACGCACCGGCATGCAAGCTCCGCATCGCGGGGGAGCTCCTTCGCGCATCGGCGAACGAGATCCATCCCATGTGCCTGATTCGCTAGACTTCGCGAAGAAGGAGCTTTGAATCGGAGCTCGATTTGGCGATGGAAGAGCAGGGGCGACGATGATTTGGGGTGGAGGAGCAGGGGTCAGGCTCGATTTGAGCTCTGGCAAGGGTGAGCTCCAACCCTGGCCCGGCGGCGGCACACAGCCGTGGATTTGGAGGGGAGTAGAAGCAAGGTTTTAAATAGCCATCTATAGCCTCTACTATCTCCCGCTATAGCTGATTAAGAAGGATGCCGCTATTTGCTTCTACGTGCAATTTAGTCGCTATTTGCTGCTATAGCTCTATTTAGCCGGCTATAAGCTGTTTTTAAGGTCTCATACTAAATGGCTTAGTAAGACGGTAGGAGAGAGGAGAAGATGAGTTTGGGGAAGAAGATGAGCTAGGGGAAGTCTCAACAGCAACAATCTACAACCACATTCAAGTAAATGTTGCTTGAGGCTATGTAGTGAGGGAAATAGTTGGGGGTATGTGAGCATTAAATCATTGCTGAAGTCATATTTTGCATTTGACAAACAAGATATTTGCCTTGCCTCCGGTGCCTTTGCTGATCCCAAGAGCTAAGAGCTTGCAAATAGTGATATTGTACAGCTTTCCACCACCAAGGAATGCAGTATGAAGTCAGAGAATCAGAGGCCGCCACTTACAAATAATCTTAGCGTCCTACTTGTATTTGTCGATCTTTGGTAGATTTTTTTTAAAAAAATGGAAACGTCCTCCCGCCTCTGCGTTTCCGGACATAGCGTTTAAACATTATTACATAGTTTTGGACACGTTGCCTATGAAAAAGGAACAAATGGAATTCTTTTTTACCCTCTCCCGAGTCCTGATGCATGTGCACACACGCATATATAAGGCCAACTTAAACTTGATAATAAACAGGAGTTCATTTTAAAGTGCCTTATAGTAGTATAGTTTCTGAAAACATTAACATCATACATTTAAATTCCAAACAGCAAGAAAAAGAATAAATTTACAGATATCATTAGAACCAGGCAGGCACCTAGTAATAACTTTTGTGTTTTTTTTTTTGAAGCAAACCATGCTAGCAGCTTGTCACCTAAGGAAAGGACAGTGTACGATCGGGCGACGGCTGACCCCCTGAAACAGATGCAGCAGCTCCAGTGATGGAGTGGTTTATGTGACAAGGATCAAGCCCTCGGTGATGAGCGAGTCGGCGATCACTTGGTTGGCCGCCTCCGACGGGTGGACGGCGTCCCAGAACACGTACGACGTCGCGTTCGGGCACGTCCCCACCGACTTGGGGTTGCAGAGAAGCACCGTCGTCTCCACCGTCCCTGTCCCGCAGCACCCTCGCCTCGCCTCCGTGAAGCCTGCCACCACAGTCGGATCGGAGCAGTTGAGCAACGGGCAGATATGGTGTGAAACAATGGTGACTCACGATTCGGAACGGAGGAGAGCTTACCTTGTGACTGGGGGTTGGTGGCGAGGTCGTACAGGGGCGTGTAGATGTCGAAGACGGCGATCTTGAGGTCGGGGTACCGGCTCGCCAGCGCGTCGACGGTGGCGTTCATCTTGCGGTTGAAGCTCTGGGAGTCGCGGTTGAGCCTCGACACGCACCCGTTGCTGCCGTGCCCGAACAGCGTGATCGACGCCGGGAGGCAGCCCAGCGGCGCAAGCGACGTCACGCCGATGCGCCGCGCCCCCATGCCGTAGAGTTGCTGCATGCGCACAGTTTGCACCATTGGTGACCAACCAAAAGGCCGTTAAAGGTTCAACCTCACATGATCCGGAACATGCGTCGGCGACGATGAGCGAGTGGCGGGCTCACCGACACGGTATTGCTGAAGATGCCGACAAGGCGGTCGGAGAACTGGTCGGCGGTCTGGATCTTGAAGAGCAGCGGGTTGATGTAGTAGTTCTGGACGAAGTCGCTGGCGCCGGCGCTGATGATGTACAGCGCGCCGGTGACGATCGAGTGGGCCTGCCCGGCGCCGGCCACCGCCGCCAGCTTCGACTGGTACTCCCTGAAGTACTCCAGCTGCTGGGACAGCGGGATCGCGTGCTGGGTCACAAACAGAGTCAAATTTGGCCCACAGAGAGCTCATCAGCTCATTTACACCCACATGGACATGCAGGCTTGCAAACCAAATCAAGTACTACTAGTACCACCACAAAAGATAGCATCGAGATCGATCGATGGCGACGGATACTTACATACATGAGCGCCGTGTGGTCGTAGTACCCTGATCCTGCAGACGCGAAGTTGGCACCGATCAGAAGGTTCTGCCCCGACGCCTGTGGGCTCAGGTACGCAGCCGGGTAGGTCGTGAACCCCAGCGTATCAGCTGCAAACCACAGACGAAAGTTTGGATTCATGAGAGAACGAAGCCTGGATTCGAAGAGAGAGAGAGAGCAAGCAAGAGCGGCGTACCGGTGATGTCGGTGGCGAGCTTGCCGTTGCAGAACCTCCCCGTGGCGACGTGGTTGGCGAAGTCCCGGCCGTAGGGAGGGAAGTTGGCCTTGATGATGGTGTGGAGGTAGTCGTTGTTGCCGACGTCCACCGACGAGTCGCCGAACGTCATCACCGCCGGCACCAGCGGCTGCGCCCCGCCGCCGCGGGTCCCCGCCACGAGGAACAGCGCCAGGGCCAGCAACCACCTCGCCCGCATCATCGCCGGAGCCATCTGAGTGAACTCTAACCGACGAGTGTTCTGAAACACTCAGCAACGTCCCCGGTGTACTGCACTGCCGCACCCGTTGTGGCTTGTGAGCTTTATACAAGCGTGTCACACACTGACACTCACAAAAGCTGAGCTGAAACACAGTAGCTAGTGAAGTGATAAGCCATTAATGGAGTCTGTTAGGAGTCCAAAACCACAGGCATGTGCGCAGGCTGTCCTGACAAGAACTCAAGCTTAATCTGCGGGCCCCATCTGTCCGTCATCCAGAGCATTGCTCTTCCAGTCGGAACAGGGCATGGTGCCACCAGCGGCAGCCTCCTGCTGCCGCGTGCGGCATGATGACACCGTGCCAAGATAGCACGCGCTCATGGCGGCCCGCCGAGTCCAGTCCACGCTGCCCTGCCTCGCACTGCATTCCGATCCATGGCTATCGACCCGCCATTGATGCTCCCCATCTGCAATGGCGACTATTTATTGCGGTGATAGCGAGACGCCGAGTGCGGGGGTGGTTGAGGCGGTGCTGACGCTGTGACGATCTGACGACGCACGCAGCACTACACTACTCCAGTGCTAGGGCCGTGTTTAGATTGAGGTTGTGAAATTTTTCAGGGTATTAAATGCATCTTTGACCACTAATTAGGGGTATTAAATAATGTCAGTTTACAAAACTACCTCCACAACCTCTAGTAAATTTCCGAGAAGAATCTAATGAGGCCTTTGACCGCATGATTAGAGGATGATTAGAAGATGGTACTGTAGCATCACTGTAGCAAATCATGGATTAATTAGGCTCATTAGATTCGTCTCGAAAAGTTACGCTCATCCGTGGCTGGGTTTTGCAAATAGACTTCATTTAGTACTCCATGCAAGAAAGATTCCTTTTTGTAAAATTTGTTGGATGCTATCTAAACACGGCCTAGAGGTGTTGTGGAACAGGATGAGACCATGAGAGGGAGAGCAGCAACAGCCACCACGCAACCACTGGTGAGTAATTGCACATGCATGTTGGGATACTGGGACTGATGAGTTATGCAGGTGCAGTTGGAGGCGCTTGGGTCCAGCCCAGCAGGAAAAGGCTTGTGCTGAAGAAGAAACAGGTGCAGTGCAGAGAGGGGGCTACTGGAATGGAGAACGGATTCGAAGATCTTCGGAGTACATGCCAATGGGGAAGAATTTGTCATGATTGAGTTTGGAAATGGCCCAATGCTGCCCCAGCCCCGGACTTCCTTCAATGCCAGTGATCCATACCGGCAACCAGACATATCCCTTCACCAGTTCACCAAGTTCAGATATTGAACAAGATGTCGGATTGAATGGTCTTTCGAAAAAAAAATGTCGGATTGAATGAACCACGCGTTACCATTCAGATTGAGAATCCGCAGCTCTAAAGAAAAATGCTGTGAGGGAGCAGGGCAGAATCCAGTGACCAAATTGTTGTGGCAAGTTTCTAGTAATAGTGTACTGGTTGGTTGCTTTGAGTTCAGGTGCTGACTGCTGAGAATCCGCATTGAAATGGTGAATGCAGTGGCTTGGTACAGTGAATACTGCTCTTGTCCTTGCAGATTAATGGAGCCTAGGATGCAGAGATGCACAAAGAGCCTTCCTAGAAACAGCTAACATATGGAGGGTTTTTCTCGAAGCTTAGATGAGCTTATACGGTTATACCTAACAAGTAGAATGTTGATTTCGACACACAACTGTATTCTGTAAATGCTATGGCTTTAAAGGTTGCCCTCCTGGCTCCCGTCCACTATGTGATAGCTGGCTGTATGGTCATCACATTACTTCTGAAGTCCTGGGTGATTGAAGGCCAAGAGTTCCTCAGATGTAATTAGCAGCAAAGTACTACGGAGATATCATCGACTTGGTTCATCACTTCATCCATATGAAATAAAAAACCATGGCTGTACCAAGTACCAACAATGGGCTTCAAGATGTACCAGAACCTATATAGAAAAGAAAAGCTCAAAACTTTTCGGTAAAACTAAGCAACCCAAACTTGACAAAACAAAGGTAGTGAGAACAACAAACAATAACTGGTGAATTTTATAAATATAAATCATTCATTGCACTTTATTCAATATTAAGTGATCAGTGCATGAAATTCCTAATATGTCTTACACAATACCAGGTAACATAACTTAATGGCAACAAACTATAGGAGTCAACCATGACGGGTTTATAGAAATGAATTTCAGACGAGAAATGAAAGAAATGGAACATGATGAACTATGAGAAGCAAGATGGAACTGAGGGAGTAGATCACCAAACTAAGATAATGTATTAAGTTATGTATTTGAGTAATGATGCTCAACATGTACTTATCGTGTGTCCTTTGACCAAGAAAAATATAGTTAGATATCATATGTGCCTTACCAAGTATAGAAAATCCAGTGTTTGAATAGACAGGGAAAGGTAAATTATATCCAAAGCATAAGAAACATCACATACATACTACAGATTCTGCTGCTTCGTAGAACAGCCGCGGTGCTCTTGTTGTACAAATGTTCCAGGATGGACTTTGGACCCAGAAAATAATTAACTGTATCCCATCATGTTTTCTGTTTATCTAATAATTTCCCGTCCATGCTGACATGAAGGGATGATGACACCATAAAAATAAGGTTACTGGAGTATCACACATGACATGATTGGATAGTAGCATCCTGGAAACATGACCATATTACTGCCAAATATTCCGAGTTGGGAACCGAGAGACATGTAAATGCATATGTAATAGGCGATAGAGGTTTACAATATAAACATGTACCTGAATCAACTGTTCAAAGTTAACAGGCTATAGAGGTTTATAATATAAACATGTACCTGAATCAACTGTTCAAATCATTCTATGTCAAATGACGAATATGGAAAGGGACACATAAGGCAATGTTTAATTAGCAGAAAAATCAGTTGGATGTCACATCAGTGCATTCATATTTCTACAACAAGGAACCCTTCTTAATTGTTTTCAAACAGTGCAAAAACAATTCATTACATTGAACAAAAAATAAGAAGAAAACTATAAAAGGCCACCAAAAGTGAGATATGAAGCAGTTGTACAGGTTTCACATAATTGGCATTTATTCAGTTAAAAGCATTATTTTCACAAGAAGACAAGTTACATAATTATTACAGGATCCATTAACTCTTAGATACGAAGGCCAGAACATTTGTCGAAACAATGACAGTGCAGCTACCATCATGAACATACAAGAATAAGACATTCTTTCCTTATCAAACAATGAGTCAACAATAAGACCATCCAATTGCCACAATCATCACTGGAATGCAAAGTGTAAATTGAAGTGACAAAACTAGCTGCTGCATATAAGGTTCAGTAAAATAGAAACAAAAACAGAAATTATACAAATTGCATAACACAAGCTTTCTTCTCATCCGATTTACTTCAGACTATGCACTCACAATAGGGGAAAAATGGACTATCCTATGAGCACATGTGTCATAATGAAGATTAAACACAGAGGTTGTTTCAGTGGGTAGCTTAAGTTGAAATCCTGGTAACTGGTATCTGAAAACTACAGCAGTCAACAGAGAGGCTTCCACTATTTTCTACAAGGTTGGTTCCACTGCTATGCTACTAACTGCTCAACAAAATAAGTAACCGACTAGTAGCATCAGCATTCTGAGCATATATATTACCAATTCCAGTATGGACAGAAACAACAACTCATCCATAGGCAACAAATTTCTGCATTTCTAACTGTAAGATACTAAGATGTGGTAATCACAATAAAGCATCCCATGCTTTTCCTGGAAGTGAGCATCTTTCACTGTCACTAGGATCATCATCCAAAAGGAGACATATGATCCGAAAATGGTCCAACTCATATGCAACCTGTCAAACAAACCAAGCACCACGTTTCCCACATTCTTTACAGCAGGTTCAGGCATTCAGCCGCTGGGATCTCCTCCCATGCTGCGCCCATGGCAAGAATGGCACGGCCATGAGGCCAGTCACCACCCAAGGTTCCCCACCACCTTCCTCCTGCGCACCAGCATCAACACCGCCTTCCTTCTGCGCCCAATCATCGGAATTGAACTCCGCGTGATCAAGAGCAGACGCACGTAGCACCGGCTCCCGATCGTAAGGTCTCACCATGGCGTCACCGTTGCCCGCCGCCGCCGTTGGCTTACCCGCGCCGGCCTCACCCTGCCCTTCACCCACCGAATCTGGCGGCTTAGACACGGCGACCCCTCGCCCGCAGCCCGGCGGGTACCTCCGCACGGCCGAGGCGCGACGCACGGTCGCCGCCGCCGCCGCCGCGGCCTCCCTTCCGTTCCCCAGGTCGCGACCGAGACCCTGGGCCCCGGAGGAGGCGGCCGGGCGGATGGTTCGTCTTGCCGGCGGTGGGGCGGTTTTGTTGGCCGCGCGCGCGCAGGAGGGCTTCGGGAGTGGGGGTTTGGTTTTGGCGGCGGCAGCGGCGGTGGAAAGCGGGTGGCGAGGCGGAAGCCCCGCTGCTGCATTGTGGTGGCGGCCGCAGCCCGGCGGAAATCGGCGGAAGGCAGAGGGGCGGTGATCTGCGGGGAGGACCGCGACGCTGGCGTGCATCGCGACGGCGAGCGCCGGCGGCGGTTCAGTGGGTGGATCGGAGATTGCCAGGGAAGCAACAAGGCGGTTTCACTGGTTTTACGTTGGCTGTCCGGTTCCCAAATTTCTCCCTAATTTAAATTCAAATTACCTTTTAAAAAATGTGACGAACACCAATTTAACATGATAGTTCAATCTTCAAAGATCATTTAGTGATTTAAACTATATAGCTCAAATTTTAAAGCACCTTCGGTTATCTGCCTCCATATCGTTTTAAATGAAACTGGATAGTTCAAAAGTAAACTAAGGAACGTCAAAATATTATGATACAAAGAGAGTACTTGGAACAATATAGAAAAAATAAAATGTATGTCAAAAGTCGTTTACAATGCGAAGCGTAAAGTTTTGGTAATAATTTGTAATATAATAAGATTTGTAAAGAGTTGCCAACGGTAGGGATTTTAACGCTTTAAAAATTCAAACATATAAACAAAAAGAACTCTTTATTTAGGGTAGCTGCCTGATATTTAGAGGAGTTGCTCGGATATTCAGGGTAGGTTTCTCAAAAAAAAAAGGATATTCAACACAAATAACTTAAGGATCTCCCCATACTTAAAAGTTCGCAGCTCCTCTACAAATACCGTTTTTAGTTTTAAGGGCCCGCCTCCAAGAGATCACGGTCGTTGGGTATTGTACATGGTTAGCTACACCTACATACTACTAGTGTTATGTGAACTGGGCTGCAACCTGCAAGCCTTCTCCCCAGAATCAGCCCAGTAGCCCAGCCCAAGCTCCTCGCCTAGTCCCAACCCAACCCAGCCCATTCTGTCCCTGCTTCCCATCCTTCCCAACTCACACACAGTATCGAAGGCCCGCATCTCTCTACCCACATCGCCCTCCCGGAGAGAAAGCCGCCGCCGCCGCCGCCGCCGTCCACCGGCCCAGCTCGCCGGACTCCCCGCCACCCATGGCGGATCGCTATCGCTCCTACGTTCCTTCCTCCTCCTCCCACGACAGAGGTACACGCCCTCGCTCTCCGACCCGACGAACCGGGCATGGGTTACTGTTCGTTTGGCGCGGTCAAATATTTGGGATAAATCCGTGCTTGTTGTTGACTGTCAGTAATCTGCAATCTGAGTTGAGGAAAGTCAAGGGTTAGTGTTATCAGGGCGCAGGAGCTGTCGATTGGGGCAGTTTAGTTGTTTTCCAGACAGTCGCTGAGTGAGTACCATCGCCGATTAAATTGGTACTGAAAATTTAGGTTTCGCTTGGTCATGATTTCTAGGCCGAATATGCCTCGAGAATGCTGTGGGAGTGCAGAACAAATTTTTAATTCAGCTGTATGTAGTGCCCTTGCAAGAGTACAGTGTAGACTATTTTCCTTATATTTTAGTGTAAGACCTCCCTTTTTTTTAAGATAATGAAAGCATAGCTCTTTGCCTCTTAGCCTTTGTACTAGTAAGATGTTAAGACTTAGGATGTCTAGAATGTGCATAATTATCGGAAATTTGTTGTGAGAGGGTGATGACCGAGTGACATTGGAGATCTGACTGCAATATCAAGCTACTATTAAAAGAAATAACCTTTATGAGTGTTAAGTTTTGAATATTATGATTTGTTATAGCACACTGCAGTAGAAACTCTAGATCACTTAGTAAAATATTAATTACCCATGTTCTCCATGTCAGTTGAAGTGGTTTAGATATTTATTTGTAGCCTATAATTGGAAAATGTGCGAGGCTACTTTTCAGGCAGAGTTATACACGGCGAAGATGAATGTAGAATTCTGTGTATGCTTTGATAGCACATGCCTTAATGAGACATTCTTCATTTTTTTCTCTTCCTTTCCTTTTTTTTTCTTCTTGAGTTTTTAAAACAATGTTTATTCTTGCACTAGAACTGATCGGCAAAAGATGAATGTAGAATTGTGTGTATGCTTTGATAGCACATGCCTTAATGAGACATTCTTCATTTTTTCTCTTCCTTTCCTTTTGTTTCTTCTTGAGTTTTTAAAACAATGTTTGTTCTTGCACTAGAACTGATTGGCATGTGTTTTATGATCATTGGTTAATGTCTTAACTTCATTTGATTACCAGATCCACGAGGTGGTCATCCTGGGTATCTTGCACGTGAGGGCACTTTAGCATCTTATTATGCTTCAAGACCTTCTGTTCTACCGGGTGCACCAGATGTTCTTAGAAACGATGTAATACAACTCAACTTTTAGAGGATTCATTTGTAAGAGGAAAGTAACCACCTTTACTCTGACATATCACTTTGTTTTGATCTACAGGTAGTGTTGCAACCAAGAGCTTATGGTTTGGATGGTCCAGGAGGAGTGATTGATCCTGTTTTGCCTGGTCTGAGTGGACTACCTGCTGGAGCTAGGGCACGGGGACCTATTCCTTTCGAAGACCCGTCATTGGCTGGGCTGAGTGGATTAGCTTCAGCCAGGGCACCAGTACCTATTCCTTTTGAAGAGCCGTCTTTGGCTGGGCTGAGTGGACTAGCTCCAGCCAGGGTACCGGGACCTAGTCCTTTGGAAGAACTAGCTGTAGCGGGGAGAAGCTCGTCTCTAGGCAAAGGTGCTGGTATTCCAGATGTTGAGCACCACAGCCCACTTCCAAACCTTGATGGGCCCTCAGAAGATGAATCCAACATTCTATTTGTTGATTGTCTCCCTACTGATTGCACAAGGAGAGAAGTAGCCCGTATCCTTCCCGCGTATAATGCTTTTGAGTTTTGAATCATATTTTCATACCTTGCAAGTTTCTTTTTTTTGCAAGCCTTAACTTTTACTGGAAGATTTGTTTCGGCCCTTAGAAGGCTTCAAGGACATCAGAGTAGTGCACAAGGAGCCCAGACGTGTATGTACTTGCCTTTTCAGTGCATTATTTTTTTCTCACTGAAAAAAACTGGTCTAGTTCTTCGCTAGTTGTTCTTCCCTTGCAAATCTGTGCATTTGCATTGAATTCACGTTTTTAAACTTGGCTTATGTTAAGATGTGGTGAAATTTATAGTGCACCTATTTTGAAAGCAATAGAGCTGCATTTATTTTGATTATAAGAGGTGCATACGAATTACAGAGGGAACAAGGAAAGATAACAAGAAAAACTATAAAAGGATGCCCAGATGCAATAGTTTCAGGAGCTTATTACAGATCTAAGATTCTTAGTACCCTTTTCTACCCACAGCCCTTGACTTGGCAAATGAGTTGTGCTGCAGCCTTTCAATTTGTTGAAAGATGTTTGCACTCTTTCCATAGTTTGCAGATGGTGGTCATTATATAGATTTGATTTTCTTCTTCATGGTCACGTAACCTAGTTCCTTTGTGCTGTGTCCACCAAATTTAGAGCGTTTCCACTTTCCAAATGGTGGTCATTCTTAGAGACCGATTTCCTTTACGGCCGGTGTACATAGGTATGTTGTGTTGTAAGTCCACCAAATTGAGGATGTATTCTTTGGCTTGGTTGATTTCTAGGAAAGGTGCTTGCTGCCACTTGCTAGTGCATTCCAAACTGATAGCGCCGCTATGAAACAATAGATGGTCAGCTGTTGCCAAGGATTTTATGCATAACAGGGCAAAATAATTGTTGGGCCCTGCCCCAGCTAGTAGCCTATCAGCCATTCAGCCATTCAGCTGGCAATATCTTGGTTTGGATTGCTATTCAAGCAAAAGGGTTGTATTGCCAGGGTGCCCAAGGCTTCATATAATGTTCAGGGAGTCCATGGTGGATTGTCCATGGCATTGAGATCACTCACCAGTCAGCAGACTGAATATTTATACATTGAGTTAAAGCAAATTTTATTTTGAATATATCTAGAATAATAGGAAATGTATATTGGTTGTATTTGAATGTGATGTCAAATTTTAATCATTTTCTTTTGCTGCTCTCATATATTCTTCCTTGAAGGCATTTCTTCATTTTCTTGGGTGCTAAATGAACAGCTTCTCTTTACTGTATTAGTGCGTTTTTTAGTTCCTTTTATTGTTAGTTTGATAGTTTGACTTGCCTAAACTTCATTGCATATTGGTTCCTGCTTCAACTTGCAGAGTGGTGACAAGGCTTATGTCCTGTGCTTTGTGGAGTTTAAGGATGCAAAATGTGCATCCGATGCTATGAATGCTCGTCAAGGTCCTTGTTCCTGTGCCTTTGATTTGTTTCATTCGTATGTTCATTTCATATTCCTGCATATGAACATATTCTTGGGTAAGATCAAGTTTGAATGGGGATTGCAGTT
This sequence comes from Alloteropsis semialata, assembly GCA_004135705.1. NCBI lineage: Eukaryota > Viridiplantae > Streptophyta > Magnoliopsida > Poales > Poaceae > Alloteropsis > Alloteropsis semialata. The sequence goes on from CM014273.1 coordinate 63,543,248, forward strand.
GCAGATATGGGAAATATACATGGACTTCATATTCATTTAATTCTCACTGCTGTCTTGAAATACTTGCTGTCCATGGAGATTGGAGAGTGTTCTCATTGACAGAGAGTCTCCCCTAAAAAATCTTTACCTTGTAAAAGAGTTTCGGATAGTTTTGCAGAGACTGAATTTCCACCTGATCATTTTGCAGCATACCCCTTTGATGACCGGAAGCCTGACGCCCCACGTCTTGAGATCCAATTCGCAAGGTTCCCTTTCCGTCTGCCTGCTGCCCAGGACGATAGGCGCCTTGTGGCACGCTGATTACTGCCTTTTGTCATCCTCTAGCTAGGTCTACGCAGTCAGAATCTTTAGATTATCTGTAATCAGCCTGTATGTAGCTGTAATCAGCAGTCTAACTGAAGATGCCTACCAGAAGTCTTGTATGACACCAACACATGGTATGGTGTGATGTGCCGCTCTTTGGCCCCGTTCACCCCGTTTTCCCGCTTCATATGGTTTTCACCACCGTTAAATATGCTGAGATAATGTGCATATTAACTGGTGGCGAGCAATTCTGTAGACTGTTGGTAAATGACGGCAGGTAAATGCCGAAGACTTCATTGTATCCTGTCTCTGTGAAGACTGAAGAATGACACCTCGTGTCGATCTGATCCCAGCACATCCACCAGGCTCCAGACTCTGGACCTGTCGATCTGGGGGCAAGTTGCTGTCCAAGCCTTGCATCCGGCACAAAAGCCTCTGCAGATGTCGGGGTCATTCAGCTCGGCGTCAGTCGATTCGCCGTCGAATGTGAAGGCACGCGGACGACGGAGAGGTCAGCGGCGACCCCGGGTCGGCGAGGACCTGCTTGTCCGGCGCATCCCGCCGTCGCAGTCGCGCTGGAAACCTCACCGGAGTCCGGGGCTCTCGTGGTCCGGGGAGCCGGAAAATCTCGCCGCACTTTTCAGTCCAGACAAGGGGCCATCCGTCACCAGTTGCCATCGGATTTACTGTGGCTAGTCAGTGGCCACAGATGATTCACACTGTGGCTCAGTGACGTTTTGCGTGTGAGGTCACTAGGCAGCTGCTATTGTATCAAATTGCATTGGAATCGGCCGCAATAGGGTGCGGGCTATAAATTCTACTGCTGCAAGATAGCACTCAAAGACAGCGAGTTTTTTTTTTTTAGATACAAAGACAGCGAGTTGGAGCACTTGTAAAACGGATAAGTAGCTCTGGTAGCGGTTCACACACACTATTTCATGAAGTAGAAAACTTTTATTCAAACTTTTAATATTTTATTACCTATACAAGTCATGCCTTTAAAATTTGATTTTTTTTGATTGACTGAGCTACTTTAATTTAGATGATTATTATGATGCGAGAAAGTCAAAATATATAAATAATCACACATAATTTGTGTACCTTTTAAATACGGCTATTGGTACGTATCAGTTGTCACTATACCATCCACTATGTACAAGATACACCGATGCCAATTTGCTATTGACCTGCTATCCCTTACCAAATAGCATCGAAATCGGCCGTAATAAGGGTGCGGACTATAAATTCTACTGCTGCAAGATAGCATTCAAAGACAGCAATTTGGAGCACTTGTACAACGGGTATAAGTAGCTCTGGTAGCGGTTCACACATTATTTCATGAAGTAGCAAACTTTTATTCAAACTTTTAATATTTTATTACCTATGTACAAGATACACCGATGCCAATTTGCTATTGACCTGCTATCCCTTATCAAATAGCATCGACATCGGCCACAATAAGGGTGCGATAAATTGCCGCTGCAAACTAGCATTCAAAGGTAACGATTTGAAACTTAGCCACTGCTATAGCATTTGTAAAAATGATACTGTAGCGGTTTCGCCCACACTATGTTATAAAAAGCAGATTTTAAACTTTTAACATTTTATTATCTATACACTGATGCCAATTCGCTCTTAACCCGCTATCCAGTGTACTCCCTCCATATTGTAAAGGAAGTCGTCTTGAGATTGTTCTGAGTCAAACTTTTTAAATTTTGACTACAAATATTTTTTTTATGTGTTAAGTTTAGAAATATGAAAATGGTACGAATAGATTTGTATTGAAATATTGTTTCATAAATGTACTCTTTAAATATATTATATAAATAGTTTATAGAAAAAAGTATTAATCAAAGTTATATTTTGACGACTGTGTCAATGTCCTAAACGACTTCATTTACAATATAGAGGGAGTATCTATTATCATGATGTTGAGTTTATCCGTAGAATCTAACTTTGTTTGGAGGGCATTTGCAACTTTTCCAATCATTACTGGCGGCGATTCCGCGGATATGGCTGCGCTGTGAGCCGCCCAATTTGGGACTTGGAATCGTGCGGCCCTGTCATTGGCACGAAAGCTTGGTGCCCTCACTGCCAGGGCACAATGACGCTTCCACGCACTCCATAGCTCGTGCATGTGTTGTTAAATCACGGAAAAGCGTTGCTCAGCCTGGATAAACAGTCAACCCATTTTGTCTTGGGCAGCTGCTGATGCTCCCTCTAATAACTGTTCTCCCTGAAAAGGTTAGCGTTAGCATGAGGAAAACCGCATGAATTCAATGCCCTGCATGAGGAAAACCCATTTTGTTTGTAGCACAGTTTGCCGCGTCTAATATTAGTCAAGCCACAGACACTGTTTCGTAGCTGAAAGTGCAGAAGATTCGTCTATTCTTGCCATGGTGACTCAACAATACGTGGCATGGTTCACTGTTGCTTGTCAAAGTCTAGCGCCCAATTTAGTTAGTCTAAGCTTAGCTATGTCTTTAGTAAGATACTGTGGCAAATGTTGTCAACCTCAACACAAGAACCAAACATCCTTTTGGATTTGTCGACTTTCTTGCTAGAGCATAATAAAATCAACTTTGAGAACAAAAAAAGCAGAGTTTACCGCATCAGCATTTTCAAAGTCAATATCTTCAACATTAGCTTCTAGAGTCAGAGAAGCTGTAGCTGGAACTTGCCATATGAATTGCAGTGTGAGTTTAGGGGTACCAGATGGCCAATCACATTTCCAGGTCAATGTTTACCTCTAGTACCGTCCTTGCAAGCTTGCCGCTATTCCCACATCAATTTCACCACAAAAAAAAAAAAACCTTGTCCACATTGCACTCCTTGTGTACCCTAATGTGCACAAGGTTTTTCAATAGCATTGACCAATCACACACGTGCCGGACACCCAATTTATCCGGCCTTTTCATATTTGAGAAGAACCTGCAACTACTGCAAGGAAAAGTAAGCACAGATTCAGAAAAAGCAGAGCATCAAAAGGAGAAGAAATAAGCATTGGACAGAACAGAAGGTGCCAACCACTAGGTCCACTACCAAAGAAGACCAGCGGCACCAGCTCTGCACAACCAGGCCGTCAGACTCCCCTCCTTTTCGCCGTGACTCCTTTGAGCTCCGGCGAGAGAGCCCGCCGCCTACGCCGCCGCCGGACTTCCGATGGCGACGCCTCGGAAGCCGATCAAGCTCACCCTGCCGTCCCACGAGACCACCATCGGCAAATTCCTGTAGGCTTCAGCTCCCCCTCGCTTTCTTTCTTTCTTTGGGTTCTTCCTTTCTTGTTCTTCTGAATAATTGTCAGGTGTTGGTTGGGGTTTGGGTTCCGGCCAGGACGCACAGCGGGACGTTCAAGGACGGGGATCTGCTCGTCAACAAGGATGGCCTCCGCATCGTTTCGCAGAGCGAGGGAGGCGAGGTAAACCACCCGGACTCAGGATAAAAAAATTACTTCTATGCATCATTCACTTGGAAATCACAGGATAAGGATCGCCGAATTGGCTCTTGTAATGGTTTCTCTTGATGATGGGATGAACAGAGTAAGCAATTCGGATGTGCTTGCTTTGGCAGCACAGGTAGAGGTAGTCAGATACTCAGATAGGAACCACTCTTGACTCTGTTTGTTTTTGGAATTGTACGCCCTGTCTCCGGGAATCTGGGCGTTGCTCAGTGATAATTCCATCGCATTTCTTATATTTCTGCAATACTAGCATTTTACTTCAAAAAAAGTTCTGCAGTAGCGTATGTTGTTCCCATTCCGTGGTTATCTAATTAAAATACTGATTTAGGGAAAACGATATGTAGCTTTGTGGCTCTTGATGCCTTTTCAATTTGATGAGTGGTTATCTAATTAAGATACTGATTTTTTGGAAAACGATATGTATCTTTGTGTCTTGATACCTTTTTCGATTTGATGAGTGAGACGCAAATAAGACACTACCTATAAATATCTGCACATACTATGACCTTTGGAATCATTCATGTGTCCACTTGCTTATAGTGGGAGAAATGTTGTCTCTTGTCACTGTTAGTGTTGTACTTTTTATTTAATTTACTTGTTAAAAGTTTCTGATACTGTTCCCACATTCTTACTGTTGCCTTGATAAAAATGTTCTTCAGGCTCCTCCTATAGAGCCACTGGATAGTCAATTGAGCTTAGATGATCTAGATGTAATCAAAGTGATTGGGAAAGGTAGCAGTGGAAACGTGCAATTGGTCCGCCACAAATTTACTGGGCAGTTTTTCGCTCTGAAGGTATTCCCGAGGCATTCATTCATTTCTTTGATTCTGCTTGTTTATGGTTCTTTACACTATCAGATACAAGAGTTTTAGCGATGATCTCTGTATTGCATCAATTTCATGTGATCGTCTTCCTAACTGCTGTAAAGGGTCTTTACCTCTGTTGGTCGGCCATTGTGTTTGCAGGTTATTCAACTTAAAATTGAGGATAGTATACGTAGACAGATTGCCAAGGAGTTGAAAATAAGCTTGTCAACACAGTGTCAATATATTGTCGTGTTCTATCAGTGTTTTTATTTCAATGGTGCCATTTCTATTGTTTTGGAATACATGGATGGTGGCTCCCTTTCAGATTTCCTGAAGACTGTTAAAACCATTCCAGAGGACTACCTTGCTGCTATCTGTAAGCAGGCCAGTGACATGTGGCAGAAGCTACACATAGTTTCTCTGCTTAACTAAAATGCTACATTAGCATTACATGAACCTTATAATTGGAACCACACATTTCTTCTGCAGATACTAAAAGGACTGATACACTTGCATCACGAAAGGCGCATCATACACCGAGATCTGAAACCATCAAATATATTGATAAATCATAGGGGTGAAGTAAAAATATCAGACTTTGGTGTGAGTGCCATTATTTCTAGCTCCTCCGAACAAAGAGATACATTTATTGGCACGCGCAACTACATGGCGGTGAGTGCAAATTTTTCAGCTCATAATTGTGTCTTCCAGTTTGGCAGAAATGCTTTGCATTTTATTAGCTCTGATGACCCAAAGCAAAATTTCTCTTCTTGACAGCCAGAAAGAATCAATGGAAAGAAACATGGTTATATGAGTGACATCTGGAGTTTGGGGCTAGTAATACTGGAATGTGCAACTGGCAATTTTCCATTTCCTCCTTGTGATAGCTTCTATGAACTTCTCGTAGCTGTTGTTGATCAACCGCCACCATCTGCACCATCGGACCAATTTTCACCAGAATTCTGCTCATTCATTTCTGCCTGGTAATCATACTGCTTCATTTCAATGTTGTTTATAGGCACCCTTAGCTGTGATTAAGCTATTTGAGGCATGCTAACGAAACTTCTTTACATTTTTAATTATGAACGTATTGTAAAATGCCATCATACATCATAGAGGCGCCTGCATTTCTGGCTCATTGTTTTGTTGCTCAAGTTAAATTGGCAGCTTTGTATTCTAAATGTGCATGAAAAAGTATGTAGAAGATAATGCTACTCTCAATCTGTGGATTTGTCCAGCTATATGACCTGTCCATGGGAGGCTATTATCTGAAGTATATGGTTTCATTGTTAATTTTCAGTATCCAGAAGGAGGCTAAGGATAGGTCATCAGCACAAGCCTTATTGGTAAGCCAAAAAACTGTTTCACATCTTCATGTCATTTCAGTCATCGTCTGCAAGACTAAACAACTTATCTTCCCCTTCCCTACCTGTTGTCTTCGATGCAGGACCATCCATACCTGAGCATGTACGATGACCTGCATGTAGACCTTGCTTCCTACTTTACTACCGCAGGATCTCCCCTCGCAACCTTCAAGTAATAACAATGTCCTTACTTTTTTCTTCTTATCCATTTGCGCACAGAAGTGACAGATTTCTTTTACAGTTCCAGGCAACTTTAAATTACTGTCCTCCTTAGGCAATGGGCACAACGACTGAATGCAAACATGTCTTTCATCTGCTGGAAGGAGTGGTAAAACCTTTGGAAGTTGATGATGTGTAGAGCTGTAGCTTACTGACGCAAATGTTCTGAGTTTTCCTCTTTTTTTTTCCTTTTTCTTTCTGGACAAGGCTTGGGTGTATGTAATGATCTCGTGTGTGTCAAGTTTGTGATTAGTTCCATCACTATACATATATGACATACATGTATAGCTTTTCAGGATCAATGAGCACTGAAGTTTTGCCTAGCTGTATATCAGCAGAGCACCGTTTGCTCCTATTTGTTTCCCCTTGTAATGTATTGCTCCCTCAGTACAATTATTACCAGAATTAAAGCTCAGTTATTGGATTTGTCATTAATTCATTATATCACTTGGAGTATAACGAGACAATCCAAATTGTCTGGTATATCCTAACCTCTTTATCGTTCGTTTATTTACTCTCATAACTATGTCAATTGGTCTACTTAATAATATTTGTTTTTTCATCTATGCGTAAATGGATGTTTTAAAGAATAAATCGGATCAATTGATACAGTTGTTGAAGTGAAATGCAAAAAAAGAAAAAGTTCAGTGGCATCCGGACTTTGGTCATATTTGAGAGAGAAGTAATCTGGACCTTTTTTTTTCAAAACTTCAGCGTCTGCCGGCTTGGTGTCCAGTGCCGTGTTCGAGTCGGAATCCGCAGCGGATTCCGATCGGCCCCTGCTTCGGTTCGGACACGGGACTCGGGAGCACACCCATAAATATGAGCCTTCACGTAGGCTTTGTGATTCGACTGGTTTTTGTTCTTCGATGCCCCTGTGAAGTTCGTAGAATTTGATCGGAGGAAAGATCGAAAGAGTTCACCTCGATCAATTTCCAGATGGATTTCGAGGAGTATCTGAATCTGCAGTCGCAGAGGTTCGTGCAGTACTACCGCTGCCTACCGATCTCTGTCCTGAACAAAGAGAACGTCGACGAGGACGGGAACCGAATCATCATGCCGCCGTCTGCCCTCGATCGGCTTTTCAACAACAAGCCTGACCGCTTCGCCGTGGCGCAATCTGCACTCGGTCAGTCCCCGATGATGTTCAAGATCCAGAACCCCATCACGGAGAGCGCCACGCACTGCAGCGTGCTCGAGTTCGTCGCCGACGAAGGGTTCATCCACGTGCCGAGCAGGCTGATGGCGCAGCTGGGCGTCCAGGAGAACGAGCTCGTGCTGGTGCAGGCCGCGTCGCTGCCCAGGGCCACCTTCGTCAAGCTGCGGCCGCACACGTCGGACTTCCTCGACGTCTCCCACCCCAGGGAGCTGCTGGAGCACAACTTCCGCAAGTTCCCTTGCCTGACCGCCGGCGAGACGATCGCGGTGACGGACGACGGGCGGCGGTACTACCTGGACGTGGTGGAGGCGCAGCCCGGCAACGCGGTCTGCGCCGTCGACACCGACTGCGCCGTGGACTTCGCACAGCCGCTCGACTACGTGGAGCCGCCAAAGCCCGTCGTCGCCAGCCAAACCGGCGGCGAGCGGCAGCAGAAGACCCAGTTCACCGGCGTCGCGGCGCGGATGGACGGCAAGAAGGTGGAGCTGCCACCGCCCGCGCCGGGGCCCGTGGGAAGACAAGCAGGTGGCCAGCCGCGGCAGCCGGCCGTGTTCACCGGCGTCGCAATGCGATTGGACGGCAAGCCAGTGGAGCTGCCGCCGCCTGCGCCGTCTCCGGCCGCGGCGCGCGCCGGTGCTCCGGGTGCACCGAAGAGAAAGAATCGATTTGACGCCCCCTCGGCGGCTGGCAGTGGCGCGAGCAAGGAACAGGAGAAGCGGTTTACCGGTACTCGATATTCCTTGAAGGACTGAGAGAATTTCTTTGACTTGGGAGAACTGTTTTTGAACAGAGCAGCGAATCTGATCGGATGTTTCGAGGATTTTCAGATTTGCTTTGTGTGTACTGGTGATAGATGGTCAAGGTTTTTATACAAACATTCTAGGATCAATTAGCACTGTTGTTCTTGCCTGGCTCTACTTGCTTGTTTGACCTTGTTGCAATGCATTACTTGAACTTAGCACATGAGTTACCTGAAAGGGGGTGTTTAGTTCACCCCCTTTTGCATCCATTTTGCAAAATGCACGTTTCCCAATGCACTTTTATCTCTCTGTACACACAACCTAATGCATAAATACTATGCATAACAACTGCATCTAAACACCCCCTAAATTGCAGTCTGTGTTCTCATTTGGATGAGGAAACATCAGTCCAGACTTGATTTGTCTCTCGATGGGATGCTGTACATGCTGGAGACAGCATAATCTGTCCTCTCCTGTTAAAAAGTCTGAATTCGCTTTTCCATCAAGTTCTTGCCTAGTCCGTTTTATCCCCAATGCTCAAGGGCAAACACTTCACTAGCTGATCGTGACTTGCGTTTTATTCCCAGATTTCTCCATCAGATGATGGTGTACGAGATCTGACGACCCTGCCAGAAATATCTTGTCGCGCATACAACCAATAATTATAAAGGGATCACCTATGGGGGTGCAGATGTTCGGGACAATGGAATTTCTAAAGGGATTAGGATTCAGTTTGAGGAGTGGCATGAGGAGGAAGAAGGGTACTTGCTTCCTAAAGTGTGGATTCGGGTCACTGGAATCCGGAAAAAGCTGAGGGAATTTCTAAACCTATGGGCCATTGGTTCTATGCTTGGATCGACTCAAACGGTTGACATGGAAACCACTCGCAAGAACAACTTTGGTCGTATTTTGGTTGCTGTCTTGGATCCCAAGCTTTTACCCCCGAAGCTTGATGTTGTGATTGGAGACCATTACTTTGATCTCAAGTTTGAGTTGGAACCAGTAGGTTTTGATGACAATGGCGATGAAGTGCAGTTTAACTTTGGGGATGGGAACAGTGATGACAATCCTGAAATGGAAGAAGACACTCCCTCTGAAAAACACCTAGACAGAGATGGGAAACGGTCTAGGCGGGAGATGAATGATGGTCATGGGGGAATGGATGACTCTTTGGGGACACATGGAGCAGCCAGCAATAATACCAATGAAACCCTCTCTATGTCCATGGAACAAAAGGAAGAAATGGAGGCAAAAATCCAAAAAATGGCAGCTGAAATCATTGACATGGCAGTTGATACAACACTGGACTTCTGTGTGGACAAAATCTTAGCGGAGGAGGACGATGATCAAATGGACAGTGTGATGGAAGATGAGTATACAGGAGACGAGGATGACCTCCTTGGGCTGGAATTGGCTGCGGACAGAGGAGGGGGAGTGCAGGCGTCGGACCATGTGGAAGAGAGGGAAGTGATTTTTCCTGCAGGAAGACCGGCTGGTGCTCAGCCTCTGGTGCCTGCGCTGGTGCACTCTCTGGAGTCGGCACCCGTGGATCCTGCACAGGCGGCGGCGGCCGGTACTGCTGCACCACGTACGTGGTCGGGCACTGCTACAGGCGTGGGGGTGCCGGGCTTGGCTGCCCCAGCCCGGGCTGGCCGCACGCCCACGCGCAAGGGCTCGGCCGAGGCGTCCACGCGCCGGGCGGCTGGCTCGGCACCGCCCCGGATCAGGATGGAGCAGCGGCAGCCGGGCGAGGGCTCGGCCTTGTCCGAGAACCTCACGGCCGCTGCTGGGATCAAGGAGGCAACGGCGTCACCAGTTCGAGCGAGCCCGCGGCTGGCTGGGGTGGCTGATCAGCACATTCTGGACAAGGCCAAGAAGCGGGCGGCCAGAAGGAACCTCGACACGGAAGGTGACACTACGTCCTTTTGTTCTTTTTCAGATCTTACTATTTCATCAAATATTAGCAACTTAGGTGTAACAATAGGTGTTAATCCCGAACAAATGTTGGACTCTGTTGCTATGTTGAAAAAAGTAGAAAGAAATAGGCTCCAAGCACAACCTGTTCTTTGCATAGATGAATCTAATTTGGACAGTGAACTTATAGAGAATAATGAGGAGGAGGACTTCGATTTGGAAAACCTCACTCTTGGTCACTTATGTGGTGATTTTATGGAGGAGGTCATGGATGAGGACAGCGATCACCTAAGTTGTGATTTTCAAACTGTCTTCAAAAAAAAACAAATCAAAATGTTCTTTTAGAAAGAAAGGAGGTGCTAAAATTAGGATAGTCAAAAAACATAAAAAAGGTGCAAAATAAAAGGAATCTTTTGGAATAGCAGGGGTCTCAGCGACTTGGCTAAATTTAGGTTCCTTTCTGACACTAGTAGAGAGGAGAAGCTAGACTTCATCGCTCTACTAGAAACCGGGAAAAAGGATTTCCCTCAAGGCACTCTAAACAATATCTGTGCAGGTCAAAATTTCCTATGGCACTGGTCAGAACCCCACGGTAGATCCGGGGGAATTTTACCAGGAGTTAATTTGGAAGTCTTTGACATAGGAAGTATTGACGAAGGCGATTTCTATGTGAAGTTTCACCTTCGGAACAAAGATGATGGTTTCCGTTGGGTTCTAGTTGCAGTCTATGGGGCTGCTCAAGATGAGTTTAAGGAACCGTTCCTAACGGAACTGGTACAAACTTGTGCCAAGGAAAACTTGCCCTTGCTTGTAGGAGGTGATTTTAATATCATCAGAAACCCACAAGAAAAAAATAATGATAGATACAATGATAGATGGCCTTTCCTTTTCAATGCAGTCATAGACAGCTTGGATTTAAGGGAACTCGAACTATCCAATCGTAAATTCACGTGGGGCAATTCTAGGGCTATGCCTACCTATGAAACTCTTGACCGAATCTTGGTTACTACCGAGTGGGAAGCAAAGTTTCCATTGGCAACGGTACAAGCCCTGAATAGAGAAATCTCTGACCACATGCCTCTCCTTATGAATACAGGGAATGGAACTCACTTTAATAGACAACCACTTTTTAAATTCGAGCTTGGTTGGTTTTTGAGAGAAGGTTTTTCAGAGATGGTGGCACAAGTGTGGAAAAATGAGAACCGTGGTCAAACACCACTACAAAAATGGCAATTTAAAATACAAAGACTTCGCCAATTCCTAAGGGGTTGGGCGAAAAATACTAGTGGGACATACAAAAAAGAAAAGGATGAAATAATCAAAAAAGCCGATGATCTAGACAAAAAGGCAGAAACGCAAGCGCTTAGTGCTCAAGAACTTGACTTGAAGCACTGTCTTAAGCTACGCCTTGCACAGCTCCTAAGGGAGGAAGAAATAAAATGGTACCAAAGAGCCAAAACAACTAAGTTGTTACAAGGCGATTGTAATACCAAATACTTTCAACTTGTGGCAAATGGGAAACATAGGAAAACAAGGATCTTCCAATTAGAGCAAAAAGAGGGCATAATAGAAGGTGATGAAAATCTTAAGCGCTATATCACCAACTATTATAAGGGTCTCTTTGGTGCCTCGGAACGGAATAATTTTGCCATGTGCGAAATCGGTCAGAGATGATATCCCACAAGTAACCGAAGTGGAGAATGAAATTCTTACCTCACCTTTTTTGGAGGATGAGGTAAAGAAGGCCATCTTCCAAATGGAACATAATAAGGCACCGGGGCCAGATGGCTTCCCAGTCGAATTTTACCAGGTTTTTTGGGACATCATAAAAAATGACCTCTTATCTCTCTTCCATGAATTTCACAAAGGACACCTTCCTCTGTTTAGCCTCAATTTTGGGATCATCACCTTACTCCCTAAACAAAAAGAGGCCAAACAAATCCAGCAATTTAGACCTATATGCTTGCTTAATGTGAGCTTCAAAATCTTTACCAAGGTAATGACAAATAGAGTGGCTCTAGTAGCACAAAAAGTCATTAAACCTTCACAAACAGCCTTTATGACCGGGAGGAATATCATAGAAGGAGTAGTAATTTTACATGAAACCTTACATGAGATGCACAGAAAAAAGCTTGATGGGGTAGTTCTAAAACTCGATTTTGAGAAAGCATATGACAAGGTTAATTGGGGCTTCCTCCAACAGGCACTACGGATGAAAGGTTTTTCTCCGCATTGGTGCAAATGGATTGACCAAATAGTCAAAGGCGGAAGTGTCGGTATCAAAGTAAATAATGACATCGGTCATTACTTTCAAACTAAGAAAGGACTTAGACAAGGTGATCCTCTGTCCCCGATCCTTTTTAACTTAGTTGCCGACATGCTGGCCATACTCATTGAGAGAGACAAGAATAATGGAGACTTTAACGGAGTCATACCTCACTTAGTGGATGGAGGACTCTCAATTCTCCAGTACGCCGATGACACAATTCTCTTTATGGAACATAACCTCGACCATGCCAAAAACCTTAAACTAGTGTTAAGTACCTTTGAGCAGTTATCGGGACTTAAGATAAACTTCCATAAAAGTGAATTATATTGCTATAGGGCTGCAAAGGAATATGATAAAGATTATGCACGCCTTTTTGGTTGCAACACAGGAAGCACCCCTTTTAAATACCTTGGAATCCCCATGAACCATAAAAGATTATCAAATAGGGATTGGATAATAATAGAGGAAAAATTTCAGAAAAAGCTAAGTAGTTGGAAAGGAAAGTTACTCTCTGTGGGTGGAAGACTAGTTTTGATCAACTCGGTTCTTACCAGCTTAGCAATGTATATGCTGTCCTTCTTTGAAGTACCAAAAGGTGTTCTTCGGAAGCTAGACTATTACCGCTCAAGGTTTTATTGGCAATGTGATGAACACAAGAAGAAATATAGACTCACTAAGTGGAGCATCTTGTGTAGACCCAAAGATTTGGGGGGCCTTGGCATCCAAAACTTGGAAACTCAAAATAAATGTCTTTTGAGTAAGTGGCTGTTCAAATTAATTAACGAAGAGGGCATCTGGCAAAACCTCCTAAGGAGGAAATATTTGTCAAATAAAACTTTAACCCAAGCCAAAAGGCAACCGGGAGACTCCCATTTTTGGGCCGGACTCATGGAGATGAAAGACCATTTCTTACAATATGGCCACTTCAAAGTTCACAGCGGTACGGAGACTAGATTTTGGGAGGACACTTGGGTAGGTGATAAACCGCTGAAAGAAGCTTATCCTAACCTCTACCATATAGTGAGGAAAAAGACCGCAACGGTGGCTGAGGTGTTAAGCACCATACCATTGAACATAGCCTTCCGAAGGGCGCTAAGTGGACACAATCTAGATTCTTGGTACGGCTTAGTAGGAAAAGTTTTAACAACTGAACTTACTAATGCTAGAGATATGTTTGTTTGGGATTTACAAAAGAATGGGGCTTTCTCTACTCGCTCTATGTATGTGGCAATGATGAAACAGGATGTTATCCCACGCAGGTGCCCAATATGGAAGCTTAAAATACCACTAAAAATTAAAATTTTCTTGTGGTATATTAAAAAAGGTGTCACTCTCACTAAAGATAACCTTGCAAAACGGAGGTGGAAAGGAAATTTAAGTTGTTGTGCCTGCAGCTCTCTTGAGACAATTGAGCACCTTTTCATTACTTGTCACTTCACTAGATTCATTTGGAATACAATTAATATCACATTTGGAATTCGACCACCCTCTAGCATTTCAAACATGTTTGGCTCTTGGCTTGTTGGAATACAGCCCAAGATTAAAGAGCAAATTTGTGTGGGCCTATCGGCCATTTGCTGGGCCATATGGTTGAATAGAAATGATATGGTATTCAAACGATCTAAATCTAATACTCTCATGCAGGTAATTTTCAGGGCCACCTACTGGACCCGCACTTGGTCACAGCTGCTTAAGGACGAGGATGCAAGAGCAAATTTGAAGACCGCTTGCCGCCTCCTGGAGACAGTCGTCATGGAAGTGTTTGCCAAGTTTGGATGGAAGTTTTCGAATAGGCTTACAGTTTAGTTGTAGTGGTATTCGAAGAACTTTTCATTTTGTTGGTTGATCTGAACTCGTTGGGAGCTTTCCTGAGCCTAAGTGCTCATTGATGTACCGAACTAAAACTGCTGTGTACACTATCCTTGATAGTGTAGAAGCTGGGATCTTCTGTCCCATTATCTAAAAAAAACCAATAATTATAACTTTAAGCCAATGCAGAGACCATGTGAGCTTTTTAGCTATGCATCTGTGCCATGCATCTGTGCGAAAATTCAGAAACCTGTCAGCATCAATGACCCCAATGTGATTTCATAAAAGAACATCATCTATTCATCTTTGTGCAAAATGCTCACCATAGGCCCTACCTTTCCTGCCTGACTTGTGACCTCTTCTGTTATCAAATCATGGACTATTGCAGATTCAAACTAGTAGAATGGCGATTTCACTTGATGGGACATTTAACTTTCCATAATCCTACCACATGATTATGAATTTATGATGCCTTTTTTGCAAGCAAATGCACCGGCAATTCTGACATTATATTTGCTAATGTGTGATGAGTAGCTAGGACTTAATTAGGACACCCAGGGCCCAACATGATTTGCCATGGCTCGCAAGTATATAACGCTGTCTCTACGGGTCCAAGAGTTTGAGCACGACGGGGAGGCCCTGCAGGGGCTGCAGCGTCAGGAAGTCGGCCGGCGCGTGCACGTACTCCGGCGCCACCTCGAACGCGAACCGCCGCAGCACCAGGGCCAGCGTCGCCTTCGCCTCCAGCATCGCGAAGTCCTGCCCGATGCACGACCGCGGGCCGAACGAGAAGGACAGCAGCGCGCTCGGGTGCGCCGCCGCCCGCCCCACGCCGTCGCGGAACCGCAGCGGGTTGAACTCACCGGCGTCCGCGCCCCACACCTCCTCGTCGCGGTGCAGCATCGCGATCGGGATCGCCAGGATGGTGCCCTTGGGCACCTCCACGCCGCACAGGTCCGCGTCCGCCGTCGACACCCTCGCGATCATGTTCACCGCGCCGTACAGCCGGAGTGTCTCGTACAGCACCATCGTCACCTGCAAATCGAATCAACCATAGCCATTACTGTCCGTCACAGTCTTGTAGTCGATGATCAAACGGCTGCAAGCAAGCAAATTAAATAGAATGGTTGGTTGTTTACGAGCTTGAGCTTGTTGAGGGCGTCGCCGTGGAGGGGCGTCCCGGCGGCGCCGCACTCCCGGAGCACCTCCTCCCTGAGCCGCTGCTGCCACTCGGGGTGGGTGCCCAGGAGGAACATGGCCCAGGTGAGGAGGTGCGCCGTCGTGTCGTGCCCGGCGAAGAAGAACGTCTTGCACTCGTCCACGATCTCGTCCATGCTCATTGCCCTCTTGCCGCCGCCGCCGCCGCCGGCGTTGGCCTCGAGCATGAGGCCCAGCAGGTCGGTGCCGTAGCCACGGGCCTCCCTGGCGGCGGCCAGGCGCTCGTCGATGACGGCCATGAGCGTGTCCCGCACCGTGCGCTCCAGCTGCCAGCGCCGCACGTTGGCCTTGGTCGGCGCGTACTTCATGCCCGGGACGCGGACGCTGCTGATGGCGGCGAACGCGATGAGCTGCAGCTCCCTCTGCGCCAGGAACACCTCCTTCCCCTGCCGGTAGCTGCTCCCGAACGCCGTGTGGGAGATCACGTCGGCGGTGAGCTCCGTGAACTGCTGCCCGACCTCCACCGTCGCCTCGCCGCCCTTCGCCGCCGCCACGCGCGCCTCCCACGCCCGGATCACCTCCCCCGCGCACGCCGCCATGGCGCCCGTCATCATCTTGAGCTTGTCCATGGCGAACGCCGGGTGCAGGACGCGGCGGTGGCGCGCCCAGTCCTCGCCCTCCGTGAACACCAGGCCCATGCCCAGCAGCGCCAGGAGGGCGGGGCCTGGGTTCGGCTTCACGTACAGTCCCGCCTTGTCGGAGAGGACCCGCTTCACCATGTCGTACCTGCCCACGCACAGCGTCGGCGTCGAGACGGACCACGACACGAACACCTTGCCGTAGAGCGACGTCCACGCGCGGTAGTGCGGCATCACGCGGGGGATGATGTCGTGCGACCGCCGGTCCAGCGTCTCGCCGGCGGCCGCCGCGAGCATCGCCTTCGCCTCCCCGCGGTTGCCCACCAGGAACCGGTACGGCGGCCCGCGGACGCCCTGCCGCGCGAACGCCCGCGCCACGGCGTACGGCCGCCACACCAGGTGCAGCAGCGCCGCCCACAGCCACGGGACCAGCACCACGGCGAGCGCAGCGCCGACTAGCCCCACTCCGCCGCCCATTGCCGTCTGCAAATAAAGCTGCTAATATCTCGCCCGTGTCAGAGTCAATATATATATGCAGCGGCCGGCCGATGGCACGGCCATTGGAGGATTCGACGCCAACAGAGTATACTTCGCCATCACGCACTTGGAGGCTTGGAGCTTTCCGGCCGGTCCGTCCGGTGATGTCACCGAGGGGGCCAGCTTGTCGGCATCAGCTACCGAGTGCGATAGGCACGAGATGAGGTCTTTGTCGGCTTTGGGAGGAAAGCGAGGGCAATTTTAATCTTTGATGACAACAATTACAGATGATGGCGTTCATTACATCATGGATTAGGCACTAGCTACATGGTTAGTTTAGACGAAGGCGAGAGAGGAAAACGAAACCTATCTTGCACTCCTTTTTCAAAGTATGCCACGGCCCCGTTCCTCCTCTTATTCCCTTATGCGTGAGAAATAGACAGGTGAATTGTTGGGGAGCCATTACTTATCGTTTCTGCCTGTCACCTGAAGATGATCCGATTGTCCGCGCTGCTCTTCCGCGACGTCTATTTCTCACGAGGAGGAGAAGACGGAGGAGGAAGAAGAGGATATATGAGGAAGAGGAGCCGGCCCATGAGCTTCGGTGATGGATTGCTATCCATCACATATGTGATGCATATATAGCCTCCACCAAACTGTTGATCTCTTAATATTGCTCTTTATATATGTATCTCTTTTATCTCCCCATGTAGGGTAAGAGAATCCCATCTGTCAGCTACATCTCCATCTGTTGGAGGTGCCCTCTGGCTTTTCACTCACGCTACAAAAGAGCAGGAAGTTTGCCGTGTGTACTAATATATTTTGTCCTAACAGGTTACATGCACCTAATTAATGTCGTAATGCTAGTAGCGGGTATATTTGAAGGCTGGATATGAATCTGGGCATGGCCTTTTAGGCATCTATGGGCTTTTACTGAGCTAATGATGTTCTAGCTGGGTGGATCCAAAAAAAAAAGCCATATTGATGCTAATAAGCAAAAATTAATTAGCCATTTTGCTTTGCCGCCTTTGCTTGAGTCAAAATCTGAATTGCTGGAGGCATGTTCTCTGTTGGACGACGCTCTTCTTCAATGCTTCTTGGTGAACATCGAACCAAGCACATCAGATAAAACTTCAGATCACAGAAGCATTTCCCTGCAGACAGGCATGGAGGGCCCTGCCTGTGACGACTTTGTTGGCGAGCTGAGACGAGTGCAA
This sequence comes from Alloteropsis semialata, assembly GCA_004135705.1. Classification (NCBI taxonomy): domain Eukaryota; kingdom Viridiplantae; phylum Streptophyta; class Magnoliopsida; order Poales; family Poaceae; genus Alloteropsis; species Alloteropsis semialata. The sequence goes on from CM014273.1 coordinate 63,560,781, forward strand.
CCACCATATGCATGTGATCGACGGCTGAGGACGCGCATGCTCGCACGCGGACCTTTAATTCCTTTCCTGTGCATTTGTTCTCAACGTGGTGCAGGAGATAGCTTTGCATATCTTTTTCCTTTTCCGTGCAAGTTTCCCTCCGTTTTCCAAAGAAGCAACGCAAATCATGGCACCTGGCCACTCCCACTCCTGTGATGCACTGCAGTCCAGCAGCAGCAGGTGCATGCGTCGTCGTCCAAAGACGAAAGGAAGAAATAAACGACGGCCGGCGACGAGATGGGCGGTGCGCGTGTGGCTGCTCGATCATGCGCGATCACATGGAATGCCGTTGCCGTTTCAGGATGCATGGACGTGCTTAGTGTACAAAAATGTGCTGACGAAACATGATTATCAAGGTCAGGAACTCAGGATTAAGGTATCAGGAGAGAGCAGATGATGGCTGGTGAGCTTAAGTGAATCTTCAGAGGATTTAGGTCCCATGGAGTTTGATCTTCACAATCTGTAAGCTTTGAGTATCCCGGCCCTTACTTTAACTAGCTAGCTTTTATGCCTTTTTCTATGGAAAATTAAACCTTCTATCGCATTATATCAATGGAAGCCTGAGAGCTATATGAATTTGTTGAGTTCCAATTTGGCCACGAGTCTTAAACAATATTATTCAATTAATTATCATACATAATATTTTTATTTGAATGAAACATCAAATCATTACTCACCCCAATAATTAAGTATGCATGAGAACCAATTTAATTACAAAAGAACACATGTACGGTCACAACCTACCAACGTCATGATCATGACCACCAATTCTATCTTTCACATAAATATAAGAGGATAAAACCAATGCCCGCTCCTCACTCCTCAGTCCTCACTTCCCACTCACTCGCTCACTGTTCAACATTCTCCACTTCACACTAGCTCGCTGAGCCACTGCCACTCCATAGCGATCAGGCCATGGCCACCCCGTGGGACTCCGGGATCTTCCTCCTGGTCATCCTCGGCTACCTCACCGTCAGCCTCTGCCGCGCCATTGGCCAGAGCCGGGACTACGCCGAGGTGGCGTTCTCGGTGGTGTCCTTCCTCCTCCAGCTGCACCTCTTCCGCGCCATCCGCCGCTTCGCGGTCTCGGCGCCCGGGTCGCCGGAGAGCGCCCGGGCCAGCGGCTCCGCCGCGCTCCTCGTGCTATGCCTCCTCGTGGCACACACCTGGAAGGTACTCATGACCTGGCTCATGTTCGCTGCGATCTTCCTTGGGTTCTACCTGCTGCTCAACGTCTGAGGAGAGTAGTCATGGCCAGATCATGCAAGAACCGAGAATCCAACCACTGAACCACTGCTGCGGCCGCCTGTGGCCACGTATCATGCTCTGTAGCTAACTCTGTGTTGCTGGATGCTGTTTTATCTCGTAGATTCGTAGACTGGTGATTTCATCTTGCGTAGATTCGTGGACTAGTACTGTCTGTGGTGAGCCTTGTGAAAATTTGGAATGGCTCTGTGTTGGATCTTGGCATCTAGCAGCTAGCTGTGAGCTAGATTTAGTTGAACTGTTTAATTGGGCATTTCAGCTGAAATTAATCTCTAGCTTTGGAGTGATTTGATCAGCATTTCGAGCTGCATTTTGCTGATTTGACCTGAAATGCTAGTCTTCTTTCACCCTTTATGCTATTTTAATGTTTAAATAATTTGAGATATATAGCACTAGTTTACCAGGGCCAAGAAGATACGTATGACACAGCATCCTTGACCTGTTGACCATGGCTCATAGCTCCTTGTCAGTGGAGATGCTCTGAAATTTGTGGTTTTCTCAGCTGGCTGACATGCACCTGTGTGATGAGAATTCAGAAATCTGTTACCTGATGTCTAATGATGGTCAGATTGATTTCCTGCAGGAAGATCCTCTGCTTGCTAAATTCTCATTACACCGTAAAACCGAACAAAGCAGTAGAAAATCAAGAGAAGCGTCGTTGGTGCACTCTCACATCAATAGAATCTTTTTTCTCCCTCAGTTTACCTTGATGCATGGAACTGTCAAGTTTTCAACATCCCTAGTACATGAGAAATGGCTTTGTACATGAGAACTGTGCGTGCTCCATGTTCTTATTCAGGCAAGGAGTACTATAGTATTCTGAATATATGGGAATGACCAAATGAGAACGGAAATTTCTAGTTTCCTCGGCAGAGAAAAATTCTGTGCTTGTGTTCTTACTTGTCTCACCAGCGAATTGCTTGCTATTTTTTTTCTGGGGCTCCAATCCGGCAATGCTTCGCTCAGAAGTCTACCGCTGACAAGTTGACCAGAGCTTTGACCATCATGGTTCGTGTACACTTGAACACGATAGCTGGGCCTCGCAGCCCATGAAGATGTCCGGCCTTGACGCGTCAAAAGCCCATGATGAGCTTTCCTGACTCTCCGGCCCCGGAGACCGTAGTCCCCAACCATGGCGAGCTCCAAACCCTCCTCCGCCGGCTCCGACCACCGCGCCGACCCCGCGGCGGCGCTGGCGGGGACCACCACCCAGCACCGCCAAGCCCCGGTGACCTTCGACCCCTACTACACCCTCCTCGTCAGCCCTGCGGTCCAGCTCGTCCTCCGCGTCCTCCGCGGCGGCGCCCCCGCCGAGGTGGCCCGCGACGCCTTCCCGCACCTCAACCCCCTCCTCCTCTGCTGGAGCGTGCGCCGGTTCTTCCACTCGCCGCGCGGGTCGGTGGCGCGCGCCCGGGCCAGGTTCGCCGTCTGGTTCCTGACCACCACTTTCACCGCCGCCCTCACCTCGAAGATCGCCGCGCGGCTGCCCCTGCGTTTCGCGGTCGTGGCCTGGGCCGTGGCCGCCGGGATCGTCGGGTTTGGGCAATTGGGCTCTGCGGGCTGTTGTTTCACGAGGATAAGTAGGACATGTCCTGATGTTTC
>CM014273.1:63567653-63584824 GCA_004135705.1 Alloteropsis semialata
TTCCCTCGCCACAATGTTAACGCAACTCCTTTTAGGGGGTGTTTAATTCTGGTGAATTGGTGAAAAATGGTGAAAAGTTTATGTATTGGGCCGCGTGCACAGAGAGAAGAAATGAACTGACACGGTTCTCGAGGTGAAAACTTTTTGCAAAGTTTGTAGAATTAAATAAGTCCTAATTTTTTTTAGACAACAGGCAAAAAGCCCAGCTTTGTATAAAGCAAGTAATGTCATTGCTGGGGATGCCAGCTAGAACAATACAAAGCACAGACATGTGCTGATCCAAGCGATCAAGCACGGCAAAGCTCTCATAAGCTCCCTCTTACATCAGACACGAAACAGGCGAAAAGAAAACAGAGCAACCTCTCTAATCTCCCTCTAAGAAAGAAAGGTCTAAACCAACAGGTAAAGGATAAAAGATATCATTGGCATCATCCAGTCTTTGCTGAGACTCCTCTATCTGCTCCCTCTCAAAAGCATTTGACGCGGCGATCTGCTGGTGTAGTTTCTGAATCATCAACTCCTTTTTTTTTGGTCGGTGGACTTAAATCGGAGCTTTGTTTAGATAACATCATTCTGGGATTGGAATCGGAAATGAACTGATTCGGTGATTCCCCTGTCATATCGTCCCAATACAAATGGATTAGAGTGTATTGTCATGTACCAGAGCAAGGCCATTCGGTCTTTCATTGCAGTACATATGGGTATTGTTGCAAAGGCTCGTGATGAGAACCATCTGAAATGGGTGGTAAATGGGGCCATGGGGAGAAGAAGAAAGAAAAGGATGCCTTTTGAATCTCAATTTACAGTGCAAAAGCATGTGGCTGTAACTGATTATTATTAGTAGATCCCAAATATTAATTCTGCAATAATCTATTTGGTATTCTAGTCTCTATAGTTGTAACATTTTTGTAAAGAACAAGCTTTTAGCTATGCTAGAAAGGGTGATGGAAAAAATGAAAGAAAAGTTGCAACACCACTGTTGCTACATGGAACTTGGGCAACTTCACCGACGAATGCAATCCTAGCACGAAACTACTCTATCTAGCCATGATTTCTGATCCGTGGCACGCTGGCAAGAAGTTCTAATTGTCTCTCCCAGTCCCAGAGGCACGTGTTTGTCATCGTGTCCTATAGGATGTCAAAAACCCAAAATATGATGAGATGAGGTGTGCCCACCAAAAAAGAGAGTTGTGCTCAGTGTAGTAGTTAACTTTTAGTAATCGTACAATTTTGTGTTATTACAACGTCTAATAATCTAGTTTCCACGCATCCACTGCAATATGATCGGTGAACAATGAGTCCATGATCGAACATTTTTTGCCAAATGGATCACCAACTAGCATCATGGATACATTTTCACAACAGTGTTATTTTTCTTATCTTGCCCTTTAGAGAGCTGTCAAGTGTCCATATCCTCGTGGTACATTAGGAATCGACACGACATGATGTGGCATCAACGCTTCCTCTTGACGTTACCTGATCCTGGCTAACTAAGTCTTTGCCACCACATTTCTCCATTTCGTGGTGTCTGAACATTCTGACGACAAAACTCAGGGACGCAACTATCTGATCGAGAGGCATGTGCTCTGCTAGTGGGGTCATATGTATGCATGATGGAGATCGATCATCGTTTCTGCGAGGAACATGGTTGGCTAGCTGGTCTGACTTCTGAGCATCCAGCACAGGGCAGCTGTACATGTTCCAGCTGACAACACCGGTGGCAACTTTTCGATGTAGATGCTTCAGTTTAGGGCAAGCCCAACGCAGGTAGCTAGCTCTAACTGGTAGCCCTAGCATAAAAGCAATATGTCATGTAGACATAGAATTTTAAGGCTACCCGCGTCCTAACGCAAGCATGCATGTGATGTACCAACAAGGTTCTCCCTTCCCTCTTGAAAGTACATTTTTCCTCACTTCTATACTTTTATCCTGAAGCTCCCGCACCTCATGCAAGTGGTTCTGACATAGGCACCTACTATGGCATCCGAGCTTACCTGTCACTGTGAAGTCACCACAGGTGGAGCATTGGGCCTGCTCTTAGTGGTTGGGCATGATAGGTATAACTCTAGTATGATGCATAGGTGATGTCAAAATTGGATGAGAGCGATAGGGCGTACCACAAAAATGGTGGCACATGTTTCTCAAAAAAATCTGGACGAAGTCTTGAGCCCCACTTGTAAAAGAACATAACCAAGTACTAAATTAATGATAATTAATTAGATATACATAATAAAACACATCTATACATATATGTGTACAACTAACCGACAAACTCAAGCAAACTTGTATATATTACATGAGTATAGAGGATCATGAGAATATGAATATCCTTGAATTATTAGTTACAATCTTCTGTCTGCGGGAAGAATTGAGGGAAGAGCGCGTAGAAGCCTCCGATCGCCATGGACACGGCCATCACCCAGACACCCACGGCCATGAGCCCAGGCATGAGGGCAGCCACCCTCCAAGAAAACATGGCCGTGAGCATGGTCGTGGTGAGCCAGATGCCAAACTTGGCCCGGTCTTTGGCGGCCGAGCCAGGAAGCGCCGCCTCGAACCACCGCAGACAGTAGAAGAGTATGAGAAGGCTAGCGTATGAGGCGATGATGAAGATCGTCGCCACGGCGTCGCCCCATGACTTGTGGATCCCCATGATCGAGTTGATCGTGAGGAGCAGGAGGGCGGATGTGGCTGCTGAGCCCATGGCGCGCTCTATAGCTAGGCTGCGTTAATAAAGCTGGTTTGCAACGATGATGGAGGCCTATATCTTGTATTCTCTCCTCCTTATTAATATATGCCGGCAACGGTCCGGGTCTTGCCAAAAAATAATAATGATGGAGGCCTATATAGCCAAAGCGATCGATCGATATGATTACGGTGTGACCATAAGAATTCGAAGTCGCTGGGAAGAATACCAGCTGCCAGCTTGGCTTTGCTTACAAGAGAAGTACTGCATGTGCATTTGTTTTTTTTTCTGCGAAACACAGATTTGTTTGTTTCACACACAAGGAACATCGTACTGGAAGAACAGTGGACCGGTCGTTAATAATTGTGAGAGGTGTTTTACGGTGGTTGAAAAGGTACCAGGAGATACCTTTCCTATTTTGGTAAGATACCAGAAGGTACCAGGAGGTACTTTTTCAATTTTGATATCGGTCCCATCAATTTTGAGTTGTGCTCAGTGCAGTAGTTAACTTTCAGTAATCGTACAATTTTGTGTTACAACGTCTAATCTAGTGTCCACGCATATATCCACTGCAATATGATCGGTGAACCATGAGTCCATTCCATGATCGATCATTTTGTGCCAAATGGAGAACCTAAACCCTCTGATCACTAACTAGGATCATTGGTACATTTCCACAAACAGTGTTATTTTTCTTTTCTTGCCCTTTAGAGAGCTGTCAAGTGCCATATCAGGCCTTGTGGTACATTAGAAATCAACAACACGACACAATGTGGCACCGCCAACGCTTACGCTTGACGCTACGTGATCCTGGCTGCCTAAGTCTTTGCCACCACATTTCTCCATTTCGTGGTGTCTGAACATTCTGACGACAAAACTCAGGGACGCAACTATCTGATCGAGAGGCATGTGCTCTGCTAGTGGGGTCTGGCACGCATGATCGAGATGGATCATCGTTTCTGCGAGGAACATGGCTGGCTAGCTGGTCCGAGCATCCAGCACAGGGCAGCTGTACATGTTCCAGCTGACAACACCGGTGGATGCTGAGTTTTGAAATTTAATCTAGGAAAGGCGGAAAAGCAACAAAGAAAGTGCTACCGCTGTACATGAATGAAAATTTGGCCAATCTTTACCCATTCCCCCCCCCTGCGAGGATTTTGCTAGCAAATTTTCCACTTTAACTGATATGATCCTGACAACTGTGCCACGAATACATACAGAAGACACACCCGATGACGCTCCAGTTTAGGGCAAGCCCAACGCAAGTAGCACTAACTGGTAGCTCTAGCATAAAAGCAGTATGCCATGTAGGCATAGAATTTTGAGGCTACCCGTGTCCCAACCCAAGCATGCATGTGATGTACTGACAAGGTTCTCCCTTCCCTCTTGAAAGTACCTTTTTTCTCACCTCTACACTGACTTTTATCCTGAAGGTCCCGCACCTCCTGCAAGCAGTTCTCACACATGCAGAGGCACCAACTTTTATCCACAGTGGCATCCAATAAGCTTACCTATCACCGTGAAGCCACTAGACAGGTGGAGCGGTGAGCCTGCTCTTAGTGGTTGGGCGATGACTAGACATAGTATGACTCTAGTATGACGCATAAGTGATGTCAAAAATTGAACGAGAACGATAGGGTGTACCACAAAAATGGTGGCACAAGTTTCTCGAAATAAAAATCAGGACAAAGTCTTAAGCCCCACTTGTAAAAAGAAACATAGCCAAGTACTAAATTGATGATAATTAATTAGATATACATAATAAAACACGTCTATACATATGCACAACTAACCGACAAACTCAAGCAAACTTGTATATATTACATGAGTATAGAGGATCATGAGAATATGAATATCCTTGAATTATCAGTTACAATCTTCTGTTTGCGGGGAAGAATCGAGGGAAGAGCGCGTAGAAGCACCCCATCGCCATGGACACGGCCATCACCCAGACACCGACGGCTATGAGCCCGGGCATGAGGGCAGCCACCCTCCAAGAAAACATGGCCGTGAGCAGGGTAGTGGTGAGCCAGACGCCAAACTTGGCCCGGTCCTTGGCGGCCGAGCCGGGAAGCGCCCCCTCGAACCACCGCAGACAGTAGAAGAGCACGAGAAGGCTAGCATATGAGGCGATGATGAAGATCGTCGCCCCATGACCTGTGGATCCCCATGATCGAGTTGATCGTGAGAAGCAGGAGGGCGGATGTGGCTGCCGAGCCCATGGCGCGTTCTAGCTAGGCCGTGGTAATAAGTTAGTTTGCAACGATGATGGAGGCCTATATAGCCAACGCGGTCGATATGATTACCGTGTGACCATAAGAATTCGAAGTCGCTGGGAAGAATACCAGCTGCCAACTTGGCTCTGCTAACAATAGAAGGACTGCATGCATTTGTTTATTTTATTTTTTGCGAAACACAGATTTCTTTGTTTCGCACACAAGGAACATCCTCATACCAGAAGAACAGTGGACCGGTGGTGTAATTGTGAATGGACGGGCCGGGGTGTTATCCAGCGAGAGGTCCTCTCGCAGCTTCGGGCGACATTACAGGAGAAGTCAATAATGGCAAATAATAGTATTTCGATACTAATTAAGGTAGTGTGTGTGTGTGTGTGTGTGTGTGTGTGTGTGTGTGTGTGTGTGTCTATGAACACCTTTATTTGTGATATTTTTGAGATTAACTATTGAGATGAATATGAGTACCCATGCTAAGGTTTGGAAACCTGAACCCGAATGGATGGGTGTGTGTTTCATAGCACAATGCTTTTTAGGCCGGGTTAGGAGGAGTGGGTTCGTCATGAAGGCGTGTTCACAATAGTCTGGGACTAGTGCTACATGCTTTCGCTGGCTTTTCTCAGCAAAGACCCAATCCTAGATTCTTCGTGGACTTCATAAAAAGTTTGGGTCCAGATTTCTTCTGCTCGGATGAGAAATTAAGCAGCGTCTCGGATGACAAACACTCACAAACGAGAGACGCAGTTCGTAGAGATGACGATGCATCTCTGATACCGTGATGCGTGCCACATCTGCCTAGGCTAACACATTAGTGGCCTCACTCGTCACTAATCTTACTTTAGTGACGCGTTTGTTTTATTCCCACGTCTCTGATTTGGGTGTCTCCTTTGTGTTTTTTTTGAGTTTTGACGTAAGTAGAGAGTGGAAAGATGACCACCCACATAACTGTGAAACATCTTAATTACTCAGTGGGAGTTAATTAAGCAGGAATTGACGATCTTGGGTATATAAATTAAGCAAATTAAAAGGAGAACGCGGGTCTACACATCGTATATTCTGCAAAAAGTTTACCAACTCGGACCAGCGTACGTGAGTCGTCATATAATATTCTAGCACTAGTGCTAGTACGTATGTGATGGTTTCCAGGAAATTGTTCTGAATATTAACACATGCTTGTTGGACGAGAATTTCAGCGTTATAAACTTGCAGTAGCTCGCAAGTTATGGTGTGGAGCTGGGCGCATGAAGTTCAATAATAATAATTAATGGGCACACCCAAAAGAAAAAGTTTCGACTTTTGAGCAATGTTTTCAATTTCACTTTCGGTTTTTTTTTTCACCGCGAAATACTATAACCATGTAATATAGTAGTAAATTTTGGAATTTTCTTTCGGTCGCCACTGAAATTTGGAAACCTGCTTTCGAGTAGTCCTCGATGATCGATGAATCCTTCTCCTGTTTCAACCACGGCGATAACATCCAATCCGCCACCGATACAAGCAGCCACGCTACCATTCTATCAATGGACTATGGCGCACACTCCACCACGGATCTAGCAAGACGATGGTGCTAGGAATCTGCAGCAATATATCACGCCTTGACTCCAGGTGACTCGATCTGGAGAGTGCATGCTTGCACACAGGATTCCTGCAGACTTGATCCATTAGAGTAGCCAGCCCTGCACGCATGACTCAAGTCGATGAAATCGTTGCCAGTTTGCCCATCAGTCGGTGTGCCGATGGGAGGGGCCCGTTTGATCCTGAATGTGCAGGAGACGACTTCATGCCAGATGCAACTGTGAAGCATGAATGTAATAAGGTTCGGTTTGGTGGAGCTTCATCTGGCTCCAGCTCTGTGGTACACTACTGAGTGGAGCTAGAGCCAGTGAAGTTGAAAATTGGCTCCACTGTTTCTACCGAAGGAAAGCAGGGGAGACAGAGAGGTATCCCATTCATGGCTTGTTCGGTTGGAAGGGCCGGGGTTTGAAAGGGATTGGAGGGGATTGATAGAGATTGAATCCCTAACAAGTCAAAACCCCCTTCAATCCCCCTCGATCCCCTTGGGAAATGGATTAACCGAACAAGCCTGCCACGCTGGCTGGGTGTCTCAATGGGTTGATCACCCGATATGCGAACGGGAGGAAACCCACTAATCCACATTTCTAGTTTTTTTAAAAAGTATATATTACTATCTAGGAGTAGCTATTTGACCTACTCTTATATATAGAAAGTAAATGAACAAAGTGAATTGTTTGAGGTAGAAAAATTACTTTTTTTTTGCGTGAGCCAAATATTTGTTCAACACATTCTACACATAAACATACCTACGCTATAATTTTGACATCCCAAGTTGCAATACATGACAGGCATAAAATAATGAGCACTTTTTCTAGAGGATCTCGGAGGTGAACAATATCCTTCCAATGCAAACGTTTGTTAATTAGTGGAGTACTATGTACTGTATATCGATCAATCGATCTCTTGAGTGTGCGTCCTGGGAAGAAGGAAGAGGTCGTAGGATCCCCCTGCCACCGTGGAACCGCCCAACAGCCAGACTCCGGCGGCCGCAGGCCACGGCATGAGAGCGGCGACACGCCAAGAGAACATGGCCGTGAGCAGCGTCGTCGTGAGCCAGACGCCGACCCTCGCCCTGTCCCTGGCCGCCGAGCCGGCGGGCGCCGCCTCGAACTGGCGCAGGCAGCCGAAGAGCAGCACGAGGCTGAGGTAGGACGCGACGGCGAAGGATACTTCGGCGGCGTCGCCCCAGGACCTGGTGACTGCCATGATCGAGTTCCCAGTGAGGAACAGGAACCCTATCGAGATGGTCGCGGCCGACGCCATAGGAGTCGCCATCGTCAGAGGCTGTATGTTGTTAGTTTGGTCTAGATGTACGAGGTGGTATTGCCTTATATATAGCCAATGCAACGCGTGGGCTTGGTAGGCCGTGTGAACAAGCAAGTAAATTGCATGAAGCTAAGAAACGCGCTAGCTTCGAATGCAAGCCCTTTCAGTTTGAAATTCGAAGACGACTTGGTCCAACGTACTGTAGCTAAGGTAGAACCAGAAGGACTTAAAAGAAAATGAGTTATGTAATGGCCTAGAAAGTTCCAAGAAAAAAATTTAGTAAAAAAAGAAGGCGTTGTTCAATTTGTTTTTCCTTTAAAAAAACAAGAAGGGCGTATTTAAAACACGTTTCTTCATGCGTTTGTAATACACAGTAGCTAGGAAAATGAAGTCGAGAGAGGTTTTTCTTTCAAGACTTTCCTCATGGGCTTTGCGGGTACGCCAAGTCAAGATTGTGTAGGAAGAGGCCGTGTTTAGATGGCCCTTGCAAAATTTTGCAAAAGAGAATCTTTTTTGCATGGAGTACTAAATGAAGTCTATTTGCAAAACCCAGCCACGGATGAGCGTAACTTTCCGAGACGAATCTAATGAGCCTAATTAATCCATGATTTGCTACAGTGATGCTACAGTAACCATCTTCTAATCATCATCTAATCATGCGGTCAAAGGCCTCATTAGATTCTTCTCGGAAATTTACTAGAGGTTGTGGAGGTAGTTTTGTAAACTGACATTATTTAATACCCCTAATTAGTGGTCAAAGATACATTTAATACCCTGAAAAATTTCTCAGGGGCCATCTAAACACGGCCAGAAATGAAGAAGTGTGCACGGTCAAAAGATTATAAATGTATGTGTAAGATCTCGTTTTCACGCTCCATTTTCATATATTTTCCATGATTTTGATCGTCACTTATGCCCTCTTTAGTTCAGCAATTTTTTCCATCGCTACAGTAAATTCGAATGTTCGGATACTAATTAGAAGTATTAAATATGGATAACTGACAAAACCCATTTCATAACCCTGGGTGAAATTGTGATACGAATCTAATAAGTCTAATTAGGTCATGATTAGACAATGTCATGTTACAGTAAACAATCTCCAATGACAGATTAATTAGGCTTAATAGATTCGTCTCGCGATTTTTCGTCTATCCGTGTAATTAGTTTTATAATTAGATCATATTTAGTTCTCCTAATTTTTGATTTAAAATTACTATAGTAAATTTCGTAAAGTTTTTTACCGATCTAAACAGACCCTTAAATAGCTTCTCGTGCCGATCGGTTCCCACTTCCCAGTTCCCACAAATATGAATGAAACTTAACGTTGAAGAATATAATTATACCCGGCCGTATACGGAAGCACACATGTATATCGCCTTATCCATTTCGACTTTCGAGAAAACGTAAGGTGCATGACGTACCTGAGCTAGCAAGTAGCTGCACGGTAGGTTGTCAGATTTCGTGCCGTGCAATCCTCCTGTACCGGTCTGTCAATGGAATAGGGGGCATGCAGAGATTCGCCCCCAACGACGGGCCATGTAAATTACCTCGAGCTGCTGCTGCTGCCGTGTACGTTCGCCTCCGTTCCAAAATAAGGGTCTATATACAATTCAAAATTTGTCTTAGAAATATCAATCTCGCTTTCCAATACAAGTCTCTTCGTTTGGTGCTACATAGTAATGTTACGTTCATATGCTTTGTGCAAAGTAGATTGCATCCTTCAAAGGAAGGTGGCTAGGGTAGGTGTGTTCGTGTCCTGCTGCCACTTACGCACTCTACCTACAATCTACATATACACAGCAAATCTAACCCCTGCTCTTTAGGAATGCTAAAAAAAACCCTGCTCTTTAGGCATTCCCAAATCCTTCTTTCCATCTCGCTCCTCAGAATATAGACTAATGTGCCATCCAACCAGTCATTCCACCGGAATAGTCCCGGCGTTGCCTTGCCAACAACCTGGACGACCAGCGACGCTAGGAACATTGACTCAACATGTTTCTCTAGCCTCAAACAAGGAAGCTCCGACCCATATCGCTTCCGATCCTTGCGTCACCATCGATTTAAAATTGGTAATGACATCACCCAAAGGAATTTCGTCCCGACAGGAGAAACTAATACTGTAGTTGACCTGCTCATGAAAAGGGCTGATTAAAAGCCTACTAGGCCCTGTTTAATTCCAGGAACTTTGCATTCTTTTTTCACCTCGAGAACCGTATCAGTTCATTTCTTCTCTCTATGCACGCGACCCAATGCATAAACTTTTCACCATATCACCCCAATTAAACAGGGCCTAGATCTTCCCCTTATTTTCCACTCTACTGTCTCGCTAGACCTAGGTGCCCTTTCTAAAAGGCCTAGTGATCATTCCAACAAATCAATGGTGGGCTCCAGACCAATTCCACTGGGTTATTATTCGAAGGGCAATTTAGGAAAAGAGTTTTCAGATCTCTAGATAGGGTATGTAGCCCAACAGTAATACAAGCCCATTATAATTGCAAAAGCCTAAGCTCTTTACTGGCGCAAAAACAACGGTGGGCCACTTAAGGAACCACAGGTAAAATATGATCTTCGCAATCGGTTTCTTAAGTCGATCGCCTTTGGCAATCCCACTTTTTATGTCTGGTTCCTTCACTAGACTATACTCCGTCCCATAAAGAGTGTCGCTTTGTCACCTTATATTTGACTGAGTTTATATAAAATGTATCAATAATTTTGATACATAAAAAGTTTCATTAAATTCATTATGAAATATATTTCCATACCATACCTATGGTGTTACTAATATTGATATTCTTCATTGCAAACTTGATCAAACATAACACGGTTTGACTTAGACACAAAGCTAAATGGACACTTTTACGTGGCAGAGTGAGTATGTGGTAATCCTTTTCCATAATCTGAAAAAAAAGTAGCATCCATGAATTTGCTCCGTGTGAGGAATAATCCTGGTTCCATCATCATAGCATTTGTCCACAACCAGAGAGGGAGGATATGCTGCATGAAAAAACGGTTTTACTCTCTCCTTTTATATGCATATTATGTATCTCATTTGCACCATCTACATAGCATTATTAATTTATTTTTGATTATGCATCTTTGCATTCATACAGAAGTTGATTAATATATTATTGAGTATGCATCTTTGCTCCTTTCTCTAGTAGTGTCCTCAGCTTCGAGCTCTCGCCACGCGGGTCCATGGTCCGCGGCCATGCCAGGCTCGCCGTGTGGCTGCTGATTACGACGCTCACGGCATGCAGCGTTTACATGGAAGATCGGCGCAATTCTGCCTCTAAGCTTGGCGATCATGTGGATCGTGGCCGCCGTGATTGTCCTAGGCACAATTTTAATCACATTATCCATTTACTATTTCCAAAGGAATCATGGAAGGGCCAAAATCGATTTCTAGAGCCCAATCTTGCAACTGTTTTTTTCTGGGGCTCTACAAATCATATAATTTTTAGGCTGGCAAACAACCAGCCCCAGAAATGGATTTACAGAGCTTTCTTCTTTTTAGATGAAGTTTTGGATTTTTAGAAATATGAAAGTTTTGGACATTAATGTTTGCACATGAAAGTTTTGTAAACAGTGGACGAGAGAGGTTTTTGGAGACTAGAACTTTTCGCGGCCATTTTCGATGCTAGTATATAAAAGCACTGGTTCATTTCTTTGAGTCAACAATCCCTAGAAGAGGAATTTTATAATGGTTCAGACAAATGAGGATCCGTTCGAAGGGGGGACATCTAGTTATTTCCAAGACCGGTCTAAAGTGTGACCATTCCACATCCATAAAAATCCTTTTTGGTGTATATTTACACAAAAGGTAACAGCTTGCTTAGGGAAATCTTTGATACCATTAAAGACACTATAATTTGTGGGCTATGGAGGAAAACTCGCATTATTCTTCCATTAATTCTAAAGGAACCATGGAAGTACGTGAATATGGCAAACAGAGCAAACTCCTAGAGAAAGAAAGGTAATTAATGATATGCATTACCCAAATCCATGAATACGAAATTGATAGTATACGCCGTCTGACCTAGAATGCAAAGCACTCTAGCAATTCTAGGACATATTAGGCCAATCTCAGTGGAAGTTTCATGGACACAATTATCTAGAGTGACACATCATCTAAAAGATGTTTGAAACTATGATGAAACACCCTCTCTCAATGCAAAGTTTCATCTCTTGTTGTTCCCTAGACTACATGCAAGACACAAGCTGTCTAGGTAACTGTGTATAGAGAGTTTCATCACCATGAAACTCATTTCACCTCTCTCTTCATTAATATGCTGCCACATCATCAAAAATGCTGACATGGCAGCCTATTTAATGCACATGAAACTCCCACTGAGACTGGCCTTAAGGAGTAAAGCAAATGACGCATGTGCCCCTAGTTAAAGAGGCCTCGGTATTTATTGCGCTGAAATTAGGTGCGGTTGTTCATTTAGCGCATGTAATTAGGGGATATGCCAAAAAAACAAAAGCTCTGTGGTCTGTTAGGGAGAAAGAAATAAATGAATTGTTTTAATTGGTGTCTAGAGATCCTAGAGTGTCTTATATTTGTGTACAAAGTTTGAAACCCAGAATGCTATTTATTTCAGGACGGAGTGAGTATGTAAACTATAACACGCTTGCCTATAGGATTTGGACAATAGTTAATGTTGTTCAAGAGAGATTATTACCATGAATCTTCAGTCACCTCTGTGAAGAAGGAATAACGCATAGAATCCCCTAGCCACCCTAGAACCGCCCATCAAGCAGACACCAGCGGCCACGGGCCACCGGCCACGTTGTATTACAAAGTATCAAAGGCAATACAGAAATGAATTTACAATAATCAGTCATGAGATATACAAAGTGTAGACATACAAAATTAACAACCCACAAACTCAAAGAACCTGTGTATGTACAGTCTATACAGAGAGGATCATGAGAATATAATCCCTGCAATATTTACAATAATCTTCAGTCGTCGTCCGTGGAGGAGAAGGAAGAGCTAGCGTGTGGGATTGAAGCCCCCAATATAATCACCGAACAATCAACCAGACAGCGGCGGCCATGAGCCCCGGCATCAGCGGGACGACCCTCAGAGAAAGCATGGCCGTGAACAGCGCGGTGGCGAGCCAGACGCCAGCCCTCGCCCGGTCCACGGCAGCCGAGCCCGGAGGCGCCGCCTCGAGCCGCCGCAGGCAATAGAGCAGCAGGATGAGGCTGGCGTACAGCTCGACGACGACGATGACGACTGCCACCATGGCGTCGCCCTCTGATGACCTGTGGATCGCCATGACCGAGTTGACGGTGAGCAGCAGAAACCCGAGGGATGTGGCCGCTGCGCCCATGGCGCCAGTCGTCGCCGGTGCAACGTACGGACCGAACGTACGTCTCACGTAAGAATTTGCAACGGTAGACGACGGTGATCGCGATGGAATGAAATGGCCGCATTTATAGGCAAGCGATCGATACCGTGTGATGGAAACGGCCTCGCGGAAATGTGCCACGAACGCATTGACTTTGAAATTAATGAGTTAGCCGCTAACGAGAAGGACTTTGGGGATAATATCTCGGCAGCCACACGACCAAACTGCTACGTCTACGTACAGTACGTACATGTCTGGGCGGCCAGGATTAGTATAGCGAGGTGCTTTTTCAGCAAAAAAAAAAAAAAATCATATAGCGAGAGCGGCGCATGCTCGCGCATGATACCAGGCTGGACTGGAAGAAGGCCTGCACGGCTGGCAACGTCAACGTTTGCCACTTGGCACTTTGCCCCGTCGTCGGTCGAGTCGGTGTCACCCCGAGACTTCTGATGATTGCTACAATTGAATTGACGGTCAGAAAAATTGGAATCCACGAAGCCTCAGCCGGTAAAAAATCGGATCTACATTTGAAGTGAAAAAAAACTTGAACTAGCCATTTTTATTAATTAATATTCATAAAATTGTCCAATATTAGAAGTGAGAAAAAGGGTTGGACTGGTGTTTATTATAAATTAACCGGTATAAAACCACCCAATAGACCACAAAAAACCATGGCGAACAACATGCAAGAGTGGACACGCGACAAAAAAGCACGGGAAAATCAGCGGGATGGGGCTTAGAGCCCATGTCTTGGCCTTAAGAGTGGACGGATACCACCACCAGACGGCGACTATGTTTGTAAATTAGATGTAGAAGTGGGTTCGTGCCCAATGCTATTTAAGACCACGCGGTTCCCCGGTTGGAGGGGGAGCGGCGTGTGGTGGTAGGGGAAAGAAACCTGGGGGAGGCGAGGGGGAGAGAGGCAGCTGCATACGAGACGAGAAGGGAGTAGATGCAATTTATGGGTTTTGCATTACATATGGGATTTAGCGGCCCTTAGTGCATCGATAACTATCCATACCATTGGCAACTACGTGCTTAGAAAGCAACCCATATACGATAGAATCAGGACGTGCCGTGTTTGAATTGGGCCGAAATCCCGGCCTGCGTGCCCAGTGGCCATTTATTCTATGGACTGGGTTGTCAAGAGACAAAGACCCGTGAGACACGCAACAAACTTGAGGTTTTTCGAGAGACACTAGTGGCTAGGGATCAAAACAGGTCAGATATGAATAGATATGTACGAATACAATTGTAAATAGTTTTTTTCCTTGTATCGAATTTAGGTATGGATAGCATCGGATGTGTCGGATACATTCTATATTTACATTATTTCTTCTATTTTGAATACTAAGATAAGATTTCAGATACAGTCATACAGATCGAATATTGAGTTTCCAGATTTCGATATCAGCTGAACCTTTTTGGTCGGACCACTAGCTGTCGAAATCGTAGCATAGAAAAAAAGTAAAGATAGAGCGAAGAATCCTTGGTAGTGTGCACATTCTAAGTTGTCACAAGTCACAACAACAACGGTATGTTGTTTAATTTCTTTAGAATGCGTTTAGAGTTGCCAAGTCTAGACGTTATCCTTGTACATCAGGAATCGACATGGCACGCATTTAGCGCCAGCGCTTGGCTACCTGATTCCAACGTAACTTCCTTTCGCATGTCTTTACCACCAAATTTCTCCATTTAGTACTTTTGTGATGATGTCTGATCATTCTGACGAAAATCCCCCAGGGATGCAATCATGCAATCATCTTTGCGAGAGGCATGTGCTCTGCTAGTCATAGGAGGTCCAAGGTCGTCCATGCATGTGTAATCGTGCACTTGTACTAATCGTGATTTAGGTAGGAAGACGTGTAAGGTGCAGCTTTCCAACAAGCATATATGCTAGGGGTTGCATGCATGATCGCGATCATTTTTTTTTTGGCTAGGATGCATCCAGCAGGCATATGTGCCATGATGACACCATGCATGGTGGATGTTAGAGCATCTCCAACAGATTGAGAAAACCAATCCTTTCTTTTCTTTTATTTTTAGTTAAAGGGGATTGAGGGGTAAAAATCTTTCTCCAACAGATCCCCTTTCACAATCCCCTTTCCCTATATTTTTTCTCAATCCCCTTTATCCCTTCCCTCTCCCCTATAGAAAGGGGATTCAATCCCTCTCCCCTTTCCTTCCCCCTTCTCTCCAACCACAGGATCTCTTGCCCAGAAGCATCTCTGGCCGTCCGATCCTGTGTCCATGCACCGCTCGGCCTTGGCCATCCGCACCGCCGCCGCACCCCGGTGGTGGTGCTAGCAAGCCGCAGGCTAGCTGCCGCCCCTGCATAGGTGCGAGCGGGCCACACGCCGCCCCGGCCACTGGTGCGCACCACCAAGAGCACCGGCCAGCGTGGCTGGGCGAGCGCCGCTGCCGTCGGCCACGGGTGCGGCAAGCCGAGCACCGCCGCCGCCTTGCGGTCGTCACTGGGACTGTGAAGCGCCCCTGCCTAAGCAGAGACTAAATGTGATACAAATTATCAGTCCCAGGAGGCTGATACACATTTATTCAACAGTTGGTACAGAAACTCACAGCCCACGAGGAAGCGGGCACCTGATACAAACTAAGACTGCTAAAAGGTAAACTACGGCGGTGAGCCAAAGGATGAACCAGACCGGTTCAACCAAGGGATCAGAGTTCTGCGACAGCGAAGCCATCTTGGGCGGGGCCAAACTCCACAGGCAAGCTGGGTGCGGAAGCGACCACCTATTCAGCGTCCTCAACAAAGTCCGGGTCTTCTTCTGGATTTAACAACAACAAGGGTGAGTACAAAAGTACTCAACAAGTCCAACCACACCCACGGAGGGGTTAACACAGAATTATGCATACGATAAATCAAGGAATAAGGCTAAGGTTTAAATTTGCAATAAAGCTAATTTTTCTCATGCAATGGTTTAACAAGGAACAACTTTAGCAAAGCAAGCTCTTTAAAACAAGACAAATAAGTAGGGGGGGGTTGATCCACAAAGGATCCATCTTTTAAGTGCTACCGGATTTCCCATCCGCCGTAGCTTTTGGCACAAAGCCGAACTCTTTCCAAACACACACTCCAAACCCATCCCAAAACCTTAGTATTGTGACCAAGCCATAACTCGCCCATAACCGTGGGCACGGCTATTCGAATAGATTGGGAAACTCTGCAGAGGTGTACACTTTCACCACAAGTAGGGTACCGCAGCACGATCACCTTAGTGTCAGTGCGGATCCTATCGAAGTCATTACCCACCATAGCCAAAACTGCCTAGCCATCACGAGAAAAACACCAAGGGGTTTATGTCACTAAGACGGCAACCATGTCACTAAGACGGCACTTGGTTTTCCCGCTGCACACCTGCCTCCAGACAACTAACAGCACGGCTAGTGGGATTTAGACTAAGCCCTTGCACCATACAAGAGTCGAGTGGTTGTACGAGATAAGTGGGTTAGGCAAGATGACACATCACTTCGGTTTAAAACCGGACAAAATGGATATCTCCCAACATGCTTAACCACAAAGGTACAAGCCTCCTTAATGGCATTTCACAAAGTTATGCCCATCCATTTTATCCACACAGTTTTACTCTTTTCAAACCCAAAACCCAAAACCAAAGCTAACTCACACTTTTATTCTTTGATAAAACCAGTGTATAGTCATGGTTGAGTAAGGGTAACAAATCCTATGCATTCTAAACCTAAGCATTCTAGAAAGTGTTATCACTTAAACAGAGTAAATCATATTTAGTGATAACTGGGTGATCAAGAAATGTCATATCAATCAAGGAGTGGCTAACCAACCGGGTTTTGAACTAAAGCAATGCAATAATCAAAGGCTTAATAGGTTGTGTTTATAAAACATGGGATAAACATGCATCAAAGGATGGGATTGGACTTGCCGTCAACAAAAGCTCCTGGGAGATCCTGCTCGGGGTACGGGTCCTCGGAGTCGGGCTCGCGGTACTCTCCTGCGTAGTCCTGCTCGCGGTACTGCTCCTCCTCGTTCACTCCGTCGTCTAGGGCACGATCAAA
>CM014273.1:63585824-63610061 GCA_004135705.1 Alloteropsis semialata
TTTCTTCTTTTTAGATGAAGTTTTGGATTTTTAGAAATATGAAAGTTTTGGACATTAGTGTTTGCACATGAAAGTTTTGTAAACAGTGGACGAGTGTTTGATGAGATTTTGTGCAAAGTTTTTTGTGCAAATATCCAAAATATGACCGAATGGGCCATATAGGATGACATGGGTTCTATGTGCTATCTGCTCTCTCTCTCCCTCTCTCAAAGCAAGAAGAGAAAGGATGCATATAAAAAATTAAAGAAGAGATGCTAGCAATTGCAAAGGCCTCATGTACGTGCATGCATGATTAGTATAAGGGTGCCTGCAAGTTTTTGTATCTCAAGAGCAGCTATTACGTAGCTCGATCTGATGGTTGAGCTGGTGGTGCGTAACAATTGTTAATACGCTCGTGACAGCCACAAGTGCATGGCGTCCTGATACATGGGCAAGCTTAGATGCAATACGTGTACGTTTACATGCAGGGTGTACATGACTCGGCATACGGTATGCGGCCAGGCCCACGACCCAGCCGTTGATGATCTGGAAAGTTCTAGAAGCACCTCATCGCGGGCGGCTAGCTGACCGGCGATCTTTTTTTTTCGAACGAACCGGCACGAGATTGTGCCAATTTCATTGATAAAGAAAGAATAGTTTAATACATCCGGCTAACCGGAGCAAAAACAAAAGTACTACTCTCGCGCTAGCAAAAACTCTAACCCTTTGGCCCCTGCTGTCACCCATGCCGACACCTCAGATTTGATCTTTGCGATGATGGTTGCGGACGAACACTCTCTGCGGTTGAAAATGCGCGCGTTCCTTTCAATCCAGATCTCCCAGATAATGAGCAGCGCTAGGGTACTTAAGGCCTGCTTAGGCACGGACCGGTTGGCGACCAAATTGGTCCACCAGTCAGGCACGGTTTCTGACTGAGGCCAGTTTGTTGGCAAAATCTCTGGTGTAGCGAGCCAGTTAGCTACGGCCGCCCATACGCGCCTGGTGTACCTGCAGTCCACGAAAAGGTGGTGTGCAGTTTCGTTTACACATCGGCAGAGCTGACACAGTGGCGTGTGCTGCCATCCCCTCTTGGCCAGTCGGTCCGCGGTCCAAACTCTGTTTTGCATGAGCAACCAGGCAAAAAACTTACATTTCGGCGGTGCCCACGTTTTCCAAAGTTTGACGTTCTGAGGTTTGGCGATGGTGCCAATGAACTGCGCTTTATAGGCGGATGCGGCGGAGTAGGTTCCATCGGCAGTTAGCTTCCATGTGATAGTGTCTTGTATGTGTTGTTGTACCTGATTAGCGTTGATCTCGGAGAATAAGAATGCGAGATGTACATATGCGCGTGCACTGAGCTCTTTCCTGTGTGTGGGACTCCGTTGAAGCAGGCCCACGGTGCAGCGAGAGATTCGGCAAGTCCGGATGATCCCAGATGGCTATTTTTGATAGATAGACGAAACTTATACGAAAGAAGGAAACAACCTCGGCGGATATCTCTCAAACAAACTTGAGGCGGCTCCTGAGATCCCGATGCGGCTGGTTAGCCTAGCTCTCTTCCTATATAAAGCGCAGGTGCTCTCACGCACGGAAGGCCGGGGGATTGACACCAGGGGAAGACTCAAGAGCCGAGGCAGCTCGTGGGCGCGCCCGCGGCGGCGCCCTTGCCCAACATATCCATGGAGAGGAGGCGGCTGCTGCAGGGTTGCGCCATCATGCGCATGACCACGTCCAGCCGCGCCCTTGGAAGAAGCGTCACCCCTGGACGTCATCAAGCGATGCCGTTGCACTAGGGAGCCGGCCGGCGAGGTTCTTCATCGACACCAGCGGCGAGGCCCTTCATCGGCACCGGCGAGGCGGCGGCGTAGGCGCGACGACACCCTTGCCTAGGCCTATCCATCTTCACGGCCAATGGATGGAGACCCGGGGCCAAGATCCAGGCGGCACGACGAAGCTACGCCCGCAACGGCGGCACGACGCCGCCCCATGCGCCTCCCAACCGTGGATGCTCATCGGCGACGGCACAAGCTGTGGCATACGTCAAGCTGCTGTACCATATTCAATCTAATACTCTTTGGTTTCTCTTCTGTCTTTCCATCTAACACATGCAGGAGAGAGTGCCTTTCCATCCAAACCTGCAAAGGCCGGAACGGCGCATTCGCCAGGAGGCCGCGGTCGCAGAGCCGCGCCAACAAACGCACGACACGTCTTCGACAATGACGACGTTCAGGCAGCCGACGTCCGCAACAACCAGGCAGCCGGCGTCACTTCATTAGCAAGGTTCGTTCGCTCTTTTATGCTGGCAGAAGCAGGCGGCCACGCCGGAGTGGAGTCCGGAGCCGGTGGCCGAGCAACCATCAAGACGGCGGCTACGGCGCTGCGCTGCTGCACATCTCGGCAGCGGCCACGGTGCGTGGCCGGCGGGTACCAAGATGATCCCAGCGTCAAGACGATGATGACAGCAACCAACAAGGCGAGGCGCTGGAATGTGACGGCGGCCTTGACATGCACCCGGTCTGGATGAGAAGAACCGGAGCATCGACATACAGGCAAAAAGAGGCGAGCGTTCGTGCATGGCCACCACCCATGCACGTACTGCTCATCTGTGAAATCCATCATGTACGTGCAGGACCTCCTGGTGTCGTCTTTCTTGCAGGTCATGCACATATTGCTCGTGCTCTGCTGTGATGTCTCTCCTACAAGCCATGCACATACTGCTCGTGCGTGAAGTCTACGGGGGCGTACATGAAGACCTTGCGGGCTCCATTCATGCGGGCGAAGCTGATGTTCAGCTGCGCTTCACCAATCCCATCTATGCTCGACGTTCGACACCCGCAAGGTGGATGATGCAGGCCTTCTCCAACTACTACCTCGACGATGCTGCTGAGACGGTCCAGCTTCACTTCTCTATGCAGACAACAACTACTACTTCAACCACTACGTGCCGTTCGACACCGACAAGGCGGGCGACACGGGGCGGGCGCCGCTGATGCTCCAGCTGCGCTACTTCGGCTCATGGACACCGACAAGGCCATGTACGACGCCGACGCCCACATCTACACCAACACCATCATCATGCATGGAGAACAAGAAGCGAAGATCAAAGACGACGACCATAGCAGCTTAATCGGAGGTGCTCTAGCAAGCCAGACTTGCAGAGGTAATTAACCGGGTGCTTTCCGAGGCCCCGGGAACCAGAAGACCACTTCGCCCAAGTCAGATCTGCCCAACGGCAGGCAATGGAGCGCGCACTTGTAAGGGGAACCTGTATTTGTATTTTTAATAATATGAATAAAGTATGTGTTCCCTTTATTTCTTTCTTTAGTGTATTCTATATATACACTGGCACGCCCGCACTTTATTTTCCCACGCAGAGGAAACCTTAGAGATTTTTCTCTCTAAACAACGAGAGAGGTTTTTGGAGACTAGAACTTTTCGCGGCCATTTTCGATGCTAGTATATAAAAGCACTGGTTCATTTCTTTGAGTCAACAATCCCTAGAAGAGGAATTTTATAATGGTTCAGACAAATGAGGATCCGTTCGAAGGGGGGACATCTAGTTATTTCCAAGACCGGTCTAAAGTGTGACCATCACCACCGGAATCGCCTTCTTTGTCGTGTGCCAGGGGCACACGGCAAAGGGCCTTTTGCCCACGGCAAAGGCTTTGCCGTGTGCCGCCCACGGCAAACGGCACACGGCAAAGATTGGCCGGCAAAGGCGCCTTTGCCGTGGGCCTTACTTCGGGCACACGGCAAAGGTTTGCCGTGTGCCACATTTGGCCCACGTCAAAGATTTTGAACCTGACGGCCAAACTGACGGTGTGACCCCCCTTTGCCGTGTGCCTGACGGCGTGGCACACGGCAAAGAGGGGGTCTTTGCCGTGTGCCATGGCCCTAGCACACGGCAAAGAGTGGGCCTTTGCCGTGTGCTAGGGCCATGGCACACGGCAAAGACCCACTCTTTGCCGTGTGCCACAGCCATTGCACACGGCAAAGGGGCCTTCCCCCCCCCCCATTTTTTTTCGATTTTTTGGTAAATGAGACCCCAAACACAAATCACAGGCATATATATTTCACAATAAGCATCACAGGCAGTTTATAATTGACAATAAGCATCACAGGCAGTTTATATAGTCAAATAATCCACATATGCAAATAAACTCAAGTATCGTTCATCCACAACCACTAGTAGTCCATACAAGTCCATACAAATCCATAGAAGTCCATACAAGTCCATACAAGCCGATAAAAGGTCCATACAAATCCATATAGGTCGATACAAGGGCGTAAGTCCAAAGAACTCACAGAGACGGCGGTGGGCGCGGCGGCGGCGGCCAGGTGGGCGAGCCGTGAGGGTGCTGCGGGTAGGGCGAGCTCTGAGGGGGCTGCGGCCACTGCTGGTACGACGTGGTGGGAGGCAGCTGCGGCAAGGGCCCGTACCGTATCCACTGAGGCGGCTGAGGCGGCGACATGTCTGGTGCGATGGGCCCATCATTCGACGCCGCCGACTGATTCTGCATAAAAGATAAAGCATTCGAACAAAAAGCATTCTAAGTTTGTTTCTAGGTCATTCTAAGTCAACTAACTTGTTTCTAAGTCATTCTAAGTCACTAAGCTTCTTTCTAAGTCATTCTAAGTTGTAAGTCATTATGAGGAAATAAAACTTCAAAAGTTGACAAGTGACTCACAGGAGTAACATCCACAGGAGGTGGTGGAGCGAATAGCGTTGATGGCGGCGCTTGACCTAACGACGTCCCAATACTCTGCAAGTACTGAGCCATTTGATCCAGCCTCATCCGGTCGGCCTGCTGCTGCTGCAGAAAGTCTGCCTTCAACTTCTCCTCCCGTGCTCTCAGCTCTTGGTCCATCCGGGCCTGCCACCTCCGCTCCATCTCCTCCTCCCGTGCTTTCATCTCTTGCTCCATTCGGGCCTGCAATATTTCATGCCAATGTTACAATACAAAACATATTTAAGCGAATCAATTAACAACAGTTAGAACAGAAATTACCTGGAGTGCGTCCATCTGGGCCTGTGCAGCGGTCGGCCGTGGGCGTATGGGCGGGGCTGAGCTCGTGCTCCTGGCTTTAATCTGAGAGAGAGTGGGAGTACTGGCCGTGTCGAGTGTACTGTCGGCCATCCAGTACCGGCCATGCTTCTTGCCTCCTCCCACCCTCATGATCACTTCTCCATCAAGCTCAGCGGTGGTCGGATCAAAATCTGGCCCATGGACCTCCCTTGCCATCGATGAGTACTCACTGATGCGGCTGTGGACGGTTGGATTGCTGTACGCCTCAGGCGGGTCCTGCGGGTTGAAGGTGACGTCGGACTTCGCCTTACCCTTGTGGGACAAAGCATATGCCATGAGCGGGGTGCAAGGCTGGCCACCATGTGCTTGCGACTGCAAAAAAGACAGCAAGATGGTTACAAATTAATCAGAATTGACCATTAGAATAAAGAAATGAATTCACGTACCCATCTAGCCGCGTACTCCTCGGTGTTAAGGTTGCCTTGATGGTGTGGTGCACCTGGCATCATCAAACGCCGCTCCCGGGCAGCGTTGTGGATCTCCTCCCATTCCTCCGCGAGCCACTTGTCCACGATCATTTCCCAGCACTGAATGTGCTGGGCGCACCACCAAGGAACCGCCTGCACATCATCAAATACATGACATATAAAACTGAGCGTACTTAATCCTTAGTCATCAATCAGTAGGACATCAACAAGTATATGAGATACTTACCATCATGAATTGTTCCTTAGTCAACCGCATGTTTCTGGCTTCTTCTTTGCTAACTTTCAAATTCTCGTATGTCCCATAGTAATACACGATGGCCTGGACGCGAGACTCGTAGTGCATATCGGTGACCAGTTTGTAACAGGCTTTGTGAGCCACCGCATTTGCCCTCTGCAAAGAGCCCTCCTCGCACCTGAAGAAATCCTGCACATAGATGCGATGTCATTATTTCAAGAATGTCAAATGAATGCGATGTATTGAGCAATGTAGTGCGAGGAAGACTTACCCACAGCTCGCCCACCACGCGCCCCGCCTTGGTGTTGAAAAACCTGCCTTCCCGGTCTGGTTGATCAAAGACGGCGATGTAGTGGTCCCACGTATACGCCGGCTCAACTCTGCCGGCGTGCTGCACCAAGCCAGGGAAGTGTAACCTGCACAAAAGCCCTAGGATGCCATTGGGCAGGCGACTGTGAGCACCTGGAGCGATCACCCTCCAGTACCTGCATAAGTGATGAAGATAAATTAAACATATCAAAGAAAAAAGTAGTGAAAACATGTAAAGTTACTTGCCTTTTCCCACAGGGTCGAATAATCGGCCGACTCTCTAAAGGTATCGGCCGCTCCGGAAGCTTCGAGGGGCCTCGTAGGTAGACACGCGCTCCTCCGCCTGCCGCCTCCTCCTCACCCTCCTCGCCCCCCTCCTCACCCTCCTCCTCACCCTCCCCCTCCCCCTGCTCCTCCTCCCCCCTGCCCCTCCTCCCCCACCCGGCTCCTCCTCCCCTCCTGCTCCTCCTCCTCCACCCTGCTCCTCCTCCTCCTCCTCAGAGCCGTGCACAGAAGGAACCTCCTCCTCCTCAGACGACTCCGAAACTGGTGCCATTAGCGAGGGCCTCGCCTTCCTCCCCCTCCTCCCCTGTGTCGTGCCGGAGTCCTCAGATGGAGGCGCCGAGGAACTCGCTCCACCCTTGCCTCTCCCTCGACCCTTGGGTCTCCCTCGACTCTGGCCTCTCCCTCGAGCCGTCCTGGAGTCCTCAGCGTCACCTCCAGCCGTCCCGGAGTCCTCAACTCTGCCGGTAACTCTCTTATAAAGCGAGTTAACCGACCTCAACGGGTTGCGCCCCACCATCTTTATTCAATCACCTGCATTTGAAAAGAGTAAGCCAATTAGTACATCAATTAGAAATATACAATTTGTAAATAAATTAGTGCTACTAGTAAATTTAACATGGAATTACTTACATGTGTTAAAAATAATCATCATGATCGAGATTAGCTACACCATAATCCTCATCATCACTATCACGCATTTCGATATAATCGGCGTTGTGTTCCAAAGGAGGAACATTATCATCATCGCTGTCATTGCCTAAACGTAATCGCTCAAGTAATTTTAAGTCCATTGCATTCTGAACCTCATCTCCGGCATCCTCGTCAACAAGCCTTTCATTGTCTACTTCCATTCCGATGGCTTCGGTTAAGTCTATCTCAAATCTCCCTTCTAGCCCATCTTCTTGGAAGAACTCTCCGTCATATGTGTTTGGGTCTATGTTGTAATCTTCATTGTTTGGGACAGGTAGTTTACCGTGTGGCGATACCTTGTACACAACATCCCAACCTTTAAGATGCTCTTTGGTTTGGCACGGGTACGAGAGATAATAAACTTGGGTGGCCTGTTGAGCCACAATATAGACATCGTCGCCTGGGTACACGGACGACTGTTGAATTTCGACTAGCCCAAGATTTGGAATCCGTCTCACTACTTGAGGATCAAACCAATGGCATTTGAATATGACAGGTTTGAGAGGTTTGGAACCATAGTATTCGAGTTCGTATATTTCTTCAATTCTTCCATAGTATTCGACCCCATCGTCTCCTGGCGTGAACACTCCAGTATTTGTGGTTCTTCGATTGGGCCGACTCTGATTGTGTCTTGTTGTGTGAAAGCGATATCCATTCACGTCATAAGCGCCAAATGATCTGACCCTAAAGGCACAGCCATCGGCAACTTGTCTCAACTCGGGACTCATTGACGCATCAGTTTGGCCCTAGAAGTTCAATCAGGATAATTCGTTATATGAAGTACGAGCTAAATTGTAATGTCATACTAAGTAGACGCTAAATAGGACATTACCTTCTGTTTGAACCAAGAAATGAAATCGGGCATCCCATTTCCCGCACCATGTTTAAGAAGGTTGTCATATTCCTGCAGGGTAGGTGGTCTTGATGGACGCCAGTATTGCAAATGAAATTCCCTGTACAAACGCAAAGGAGGGTTGGATGCAGAAGAGTGAATATTCGAGAACAAGTTCGTTGAGAACTTACTGTATGTACGGCTCCACTTCGTCAAGGTTTTTCAAGACATATAGCATGATATTGCGCCACTCTTCAATATTCAAGGTCTTGGTGGTCGCATCACTTGCCTTTCCGAGTTGCCCCCGAAAAATACTGAGGTTCGATTCTTCTTCGCCGGCATTGTAACGAGAGGGTGGATTATGCACGCTAGGAAGGTTGTCAGAATAATATTTTGTTGTGAAGTTTGACACCTCCTCCAGAATGTATGCCTCGGCAATGGAAGTTTCAATTTTGCTTTTATTTTTACATTTAGTTCGAAGAACTTTTTGACATCTCTCAATAGAATAGCACCAACGGTTCTGCACAGGACCCCCATTCGTGCCTCATACGGGAGGTGCAAAATCATATGCTCCATCGGATTGAAGAAACCAGGTGGAAAGATCTTCTCCAACTTACAGAGCAACACATGAGCCATTTTTTCCATGTCTGCAATCACGGACCGAGATACCTCCTTAGCACAAAGCTGGACCTCGAGGCGCACGGCAAAGTAGCCTGTTGCCGTGAGTTTTTTCTTTGCCGTGAGCCTTTAGGCTGGCACACGGCAAAGAGTTCCTTTGCCGTGTGCCCGAGTTTTGGCTCACGGCAAAGGGGAAGGCACACGGCAGCGCGTCGATTTCCGGTAGTGCATTCCACATCCATAAAAATCCTTTTTGGTGTATATTTACACAAAATGTAACAGCTTGCTTAGGGAAATCTTTGATACCATTAAAGACACTATAATTTGTGGGCTATGGAGGAAAACTCGCATTATTCTTCCATTAATTCTAAAGGAACCATGGAAGTACGTGAATATGGCAAACAGAGTAAACTCCTAGAGAAAGAAAGGTAATTAATGATATGCATTACCCAAATCCATGAATACGAAATTGATAGTATACGCCGTCTGACCTAGAATGCAAAGCACTCTAGCAATTCTAGGACATATTAAGGAGTAAAGCAAATGACGCATGTGCCCCTAGTTAAAGAGGCCTCGGTATTTATTGCGCTGAAATTAGGTGCGGTTGTTCATTTAGCGCATGTAATTAGGGGATATGCCAAAAAAACAAAAGCTCTGTGGTCTGTTAGGGAGAAAGAAATAAATGAATTGTTTTAATTGGTGTCTAGAGATCCTAGAGTGTCTTATATTTGTGTACAAAGTTTGAAACCCAGAATGCTATTTATTTCAGGACGGAGTGAGTATGTAAACTATATATAACACGCTTGCCTATAGGATTTGGACAATAGTTAATGTTGTTCAAGAGAGATTATTACCATGAATCTTCAGTCACCTCTGTGAAGAAGGAATAACGCATAGAATCCCCTAGCCACCCTAGAACCGCCCATCAAGCAGACACCAGCGGCCACGGGCCACCGGCCACGTTGTATTACAAAGTATCAAAGGCAATACAGAAATGAATTTACAATAATCAGTCATGAGATATACAAAGTGTAGACATACAAAATTAACAACCCACAAACTCAAAGAACCTGTGTATGTACAGTCTATACAGAGAGGATCATGAGAATATAATCCCTGCAATATTTACAATAATCTTCAGTCGTCGTCCGTGGAGGAGAAGGAAGAGCTAGCGTGTGGGATTGAAGCCCCCAATATAATCACCGAACAATCAACCAGACAGCGGCGGCCATGAGCCCCGGCATCAGCGGGACGACCCTCAGAGAAAGCATGGCCGTGAACAGCGCGGTGGCGAGCCAGACGCCAGCCCTCGCCCGGTCCACGGCAGCCGAGCCCGGAGGCGCCGCCTCGAGCCGCCGCAGGCAATAGAGCAGCAGGATGAGGCTGGCGTACAGCTCGACGACGACGATGACGACTGCCACCATGGCGTCGCCCTCTGATGACCTGTGGATCGCCATGACCGAGTTGACGGTGAGCAGCAGAAACCCGAGGGATGTGGCCGCTGCGCCCATGGCGCCAGTCGTCGCCGGTGCAACGTACGGACCGAACGTACGTCTCACGTAAGAATTTGCAACGGTAGACGACGGTGATCGCGATGGAATGAAATGGCCGCATTTATAGGCAAGCGATCGATACCGTGTGATGGAAACGGCCTCGCGGAAATGTGCCACGAACGCATTGACTTTGAAATTAATGAGTTAGCCGCTAACGAGAAGGACTTTGGGGATAATATCTCGGCAGCCACACGACCAAACTGCTACGTCTACGTACAGTACGTACATGTCTGGGCGGCCAGGATTAGTATAGCGAGGTGCTTTTTCAGCAAAAAAAAAAAAAAATCATATAGCGAGAGCCGCGCATGCTCGCGCATGATACCAGGCTGGACTGGAAGAAGGCCTGCACGGCTGGCAACGTCAACGTTTGCCACTTGGCACTTTGCCCCGTCGTCGGTCGAGTCGGTGTCACCCCGAGACTTCTGATGATTGCTACAATTGAATTGACGGTCAGAAAAATTGGAATCCACGAAGCCTCAGCCGGTAAAAAATCGGATCTACATTTGAAGTGAAAAAAAACTTGAACTAGCCATTTTTATTAATTAATATTCATAAAATTGTCCAATATTAGAAGTGAGAAAAAGGGTTGGACTGGTGTTTATTATAAATTAACCGGTATAAAACCACCCAATAGACCACAAAAAACCATGGCGAACAACATGCAAGAGTGGACACGCGACAAAAAAGCACGGGAAAATCAGCGGGATGGGGCTTAGAGCCCATGTCTTGGCCTTAAGAGTGGACGGATACCACCACCAGACGGCGACTATGTTTGTAAATTAGATGTAGAAGTGGGTTCGTGCCCAATGCTATTTAAGACCACGCGGTTCCCCGGTTGGAGGGGGAGCGGCGTGTGGTGGTAGGGGAAAGAAACCTGGGGGAGGCGAGGGGGAGAGAGGCAGCTGCATACGAGACGAGAAGGGAGTAGATGCAATTTATGGGTTTTGCATTACATATGGGATTTAGCGGCCCTTAGTGCATCGATAACTATCCATACCATTGGCAACTACGTGCTTAGAAAGCAACCCATATACGATAGAATCAGGACGTGCCGTGTTTGAATTGGGCCGAAATCCCGGCCTGCGTGCCCAGTGGCCATTTATTCTATGGACTGGGTTGTCAAGAGACAAAGACCCGTGAGACACGCAACAAACTTGAGGTTTTTCGAGAGACACTAGTGGCTAGGGATCAAAACAGGTCAGATATGAATAGATATGTACGAATACAATTGTAAATAGTTTTTTTCCTTGTATCGAATTTAGGTATGGATAGCATCGGATGTGTCGGATACATTCTATATTTACATTATTTCTTCTATTTTGAATACTAAGATAAGATTTCAGATACAGTCATACAGATCGAATATTGAGTTTCCAGATTTCGATATCAGCTGAACCTTTTTGGTCGGACCACTAGCTGTCGAAATCGTAGCATAGAAAAAAAGTAAAGATAGAGCGAAGAATCCTTGGTAGTGTGCACATTCTAAGTTGTCACAAGTCACAACAACAACGGTATGTTGTTTAATTTCTTTAGAATGCGTTTAGAGTTGCCAAGTCTAGACGTTATCCTTGTACATCAGGAATCGACATGGCACGCATTTAGCGCCAGCGCTTGGCTACCTGATTCCAACGTAACTTCCTTTCGCATGTCTTTACCACCAAATTTCTCCATTTAGTACTTTTGTGATGATGTCTGATCATTCTGACGAAAATCCCCCAGGGATGCAATCATGCAATCATCTTTGCGAGAGGCATGTGCTCTGCTAGTCATAGGAGGTCCAAGGTCGTCCATGCATGTGTAATCGTGCACTTGTACTAATCGTGATTTAGGTAGGAAGACGTGTAAGGTGCAGCTTTCCAACAAGCATATATGCTAGGGGTTGCATGCATGATCGCGATCATTTTTTTTTTGGCTAGGATGCATCCAGCAGGCATATGTGCCATGATGACACCATGCATGGTGGATGTTAGAGCATCTCCAACAGATTGAGAAAACCAATCCTTTCTTTTCTTTTATTTTTAGTTAAAGGGGATTGAGGGGTAAAAATCTTTCTCCAACAGATCCCCTTTCACAATCCCCTTTCCCTATATTTTTTCTCAATCCCCTTTATCCCTTCCCTTCTCCCCTATAGAAAGGGGATTCAATCCCTCTCCCCTTTCCTTCCCCCTTCTCTCCAACCACAGGATCTCTTGCCCAGAAGCATCTCTGGCCGTCCGATCCTGTGTCCATGCACCGCTCGGCCTTGGCCATCCGCACCGCCGCCGCACCCCGGTGGTGGTGCTAGCAAGCCGCAGGCTAGCTGCCGCCCCTGCATAGGTGCGAGCGGGCCACACGCCGCCCCGGCCACTGGTGCGCACCACCAAGAGCACCGGCCAGCGTGGCTGGGCGAGCGCCGCCGCCTCGGCCACGGGTGCGGCAAGCCGAGCACCGCCGCCGCCTTGCGGTCGTCACTGGGAGCTGCCTCGCCTCGCCAGGCCAAATCTACTGTCGAGTGCCGACCACCACGCCAGGGCCAGGCACCGAGCAGCCTCCATCCACCCACCAATACCAGCGGCAGTAAATTTTGGGCAGCTGCTGCCACGGCCTCGAGGCTCCCCTCCTCACTCCCCGCACCCGCCTGGCTGCCTCCTCATCCTCCTAGAGTTTCCTCCCGCCTCGACAGTGCGCCGCGTTGCCTCGCCAGTCGCCATTGCCGCGGGTGCTGGCGCGGGGCGTTCCGCCGCTCGGGGCCCCCCGAATCGAGCCTCACAGGAGCTGCTTGTGCTGGTTCCTGTGGGGTTGTGGCTCGGCCCCTGGGGGCTTCGGGTGGAAAGGTTTTGAAGCTTGCGGGGGGTTTGGATCGAGGGCCCTGAGCTGCGTCTCCGCAATGCCGGGCTGGTCGGGCGGCGATTGCTAGGGTTTTCCGGGCGGATTCCGTGAGGAGAAGCTGAGGTGTGCTTCGAGCGTGGGAGCTGCCTGCTGTCCGCCGCTGGCCTTGGCCCGAATTCGCCGTTTCCGCAGCAATGCATCACCGATTTGAGCTCGCTCTGAGGCTCTGAAGGGCCGAAGGTGTTGCCAGGCGGTTTGTGATTGTGAGGAGTCGGTTGCTCGGGTGCAATGTCCGGAGCTGGCTCGAGGGGGCGGCTGTCGCTGGCGTCCGGCGGCGCTGGGGACTCCGAGCCGCGGTCTGCGGGGAGTAGGACGCGCTCGGTGTCCGCTACTCACGGGCGGAAGCCGTCGCCTAGAGCGCGCGGCCGGAGCCGGAGGTCAGAATGGGTAGGTGGACCCCACACGTCAGAAAAGATGGAAAGGGGAGAGAGAAAAGAGGATCTGCTGCAGCATGTCTCCCCAATATCTCTAAATTGTGAAAGGGGATTCCCCTTATAGACACAAAAAAGGAAAAGGGGAAAGGGGAACTGTTGGAGATGCTCTTAGAGCATCTCCAACAGATTGAGAAAACCAATCCTCTTTCCTTTTATTTTTAGTTAAAGGGGATTCAGGGGTAAAAATCTTTCTCCAACAGATCCCCTTTCACAATCCCCTTTCCCTATATTTTTTCTCAATCCCCTTTATCCCTTCCCCTCTCCCCTATAGAAAGGGGATTCAATCCCTCTCCCCTTTCCTTCCCCCTTCTCTCCAACCACAGGATCTCTTGCCCAGAAGCATCTCTGGCCGTCCGATCCTGTGTCCATGCACCGCTCGGCCTTGGCCATCCGCACCGCCGCCGCACCCCGGTGGTGGTGCTAGCAAGCCGCAGGCTAGCTGCCGCCCCTGCATAGGTGCGAGCGGGCCACACGCCGCCCCGGCCATTGGTGCGCACCACCAAAAGCACCAGCCAGCGTGGCTGGGCGAGCGCCGCTGCCCCGGCCACGGGTGTGGCAGGCCGAGCACCACCGCCGCCCTGGCCTAGAGCGTGCGGTCGTCACTGGGAGCTGCCTCGCCTCGCCAGGCCAAATCTACTGTCGAGTGCCGACCACCACGCCAGGGCCAGGCACCGAGCAGCCTCCATCCACCCACCAATACCAGCGGCAGTAAATTTTGGGCAGCTGCTGCCACGGCCTCGAGGCTCCCCTCCTCACTCCCCGCACCCGCCTGGCTGCCTCCTCATCCTCCTAGAGTTTCCTCCCGCCTCGACAGTGCGCCGCGTTGCCTCGCCAGTCGCCATTGCCGCGGGTGCTGGCGCGGGGCGTTCCGCCGCTCGGGGCCCCCCGAATCGAGCCTCACAGGAGCTGCTTGTGCTGGTTCCTGTGGGGTTGTGGCTCGGCCCCTGGGGGCTTCGGGTGGAAAGGTTTTGAAGCTTGCGGGGGGTTTGGATCGAGGGCCCTGAGCTGCGTCTCCGCAATGCCGGGCTGGTCGGGCGGCGATTGCTAGGGTTTTCCGGGCGGATTCCGTGAGGAGAAGCTGAGGTGTGCTTCGAGCGTGGGAGCTGCCTGCTGTCCGCCGCTGGCCTTGGCCCGAATTCGCCGTTTCCGCAGCAATGCATCACCGATTTGAGCTCGCTCTGAGGCTCTGAAGGGCCGAAGGTGTTGCCAGGCGGTTTGTGATTGTGAGGAGTCGGTTGCTCGGGTGCAATGTCCGGAGCTGGCTCGAGGGGGCGGCTGTCGCTGGCGTCCGGCGGCGCTGGGGACTCCGAGCCGCGGTGGCGGCTGTCGCTGGCGTCCGGCGGCGCTGGGGACTCCGAGCCGCGGTCTGCGGGGAGTAGGACGCGCTCGGTGTCCGCTACTCACGGGCGGAAGCCGTCGCCTAGAGCGCGCGGCCGGAGCCGGAGGTCAGAATGGGTAGGTGGACCCCACACGTCAGAAAAGATGGAAAGGGGAGAGAGAAAAGAGGATCTGCTGCAGCATGTCTCCCCAATATCTCTAAATTGTGAAAGGGGATTCCCCTTATAGACACAAAAAAGGAAAAGGGGAAAGGGGAACTGTTGGAGATGCTCTTAGAGCATCTCCAACAGATTGAGAAAACCAATCCTCTTTCCTTTTATTTTTAGTTAAAGGGGATTCAGGGGTAAAAATCTTTCTCCAACAGATCCCCTTTCACAATCCCCTTTCCCTATATTTTTTCTCAATCCCCTTTATCCCTTCCCCTCTCCCCTATAGAAAGGGGATTCAATCCCTCTCCCCTTTCCTTCCCCCTTCTCTCCAACCACAGGATCTCTTGCCCAGAAGCATCTCTGGCCGTCCGATCCTGTGTCCATGCACCGCTCGGCCTTGGCCATCCGCACCGCCGCCGCACCCCGGTGGTGGTGCTAGCAAGCCGCAGGCTAGCTGCCGCCCCTGCATAGGTGCGAGCGGGCCACACGCCGCCCCGGCCATTGGTGCGCACCACCAAAAGCACCAGCCAGCGTGGCTGGGCGAGCGCCGCTGCCCCGGCCACGGGTGTGGCAGGCCGAGCACCACCGCCGCCCTGGCCTAGAGCGTGCGGTCGTCACTGGGAGCTGCCTCGCCTCGCCAGGCCAAATCTACTGCCGAGTGCCGACCACCACGCCAGGGCCAGGCGCCGAGCAGCCTCCACCCACCCACCAATACCAGCGGCAGTAAATTCCGAGCAGCTGCTGCCGAGGCCTCGAGGCTCCCCTCCTCACTCACCGCACCCGCCTGGCCGCCTCCTCTTCCTCCTAGAGTTTCCTCCCGCCTCGACAGTGCGCCGCGTCGCCTCGCCAGTCGCCATTGCCGTGGGTGCTGGCGCGGGGCGTTCCGCCGCTCGGGGCCCCCGAATCGAGCCTCACCGGAGCTGCTCGTGCTGGTTCCTGCGGGGTTTTGTGGCTCAGCCCCTGGGGGCTTCGGGTGGAAAGGTTTTAAGCTTGCGGGGGGTTTGGATCGAGGGCCCTGAGCTGCGTCTCCGCAATGCCGGGCTGGTCGGGCGGCGATTGCTAGGGTTTTTCGGGCGGATTTCGCGGGGAGAAGCTGAGGTGTGCTTCGAGCGTGGGAGCTGCCTGCTGTCCGCCGCTGGCCTTGGCCCGAATTCACCGTTTCTGCAGCAATGCATCGCCGATTTGAGCTCGCTCTAAGGCTCTGAAGGGCCGAAGGTGTTGCCAGGTGGTTTGTGATTGTGAGGAGTCAGTTGCTCGGGTGCAATGTCCGGAGCTGGCTCGAGGGGGCGGCTGTCGCTGGCGTCCGGCGGCGCTGGGGACTCCGAGCCGCGGTCCGCGGGGAGTAGGACGCGCTCGGTGTCCGCTACTCGCGAGCGGAAGTCGTCGCCTAGAGCGCGCGGCCGGAGCCGGAGGTCGGAATGGGTAGGTGGACCCCACACGCCAGAAAAGATGGAAAGGGGAGAGAGAAAAGGGGATCTGCTGCAGCATGTCTCCCCAATTTCTCTAAATTGTGAAAGGGGATTCCCCCTATAGACACAAAAAAAGGAAAAGGGGAAAGGGGAACTGTTGGAGATGCTCTTATGAGTTATGACTTTTGATGGCACAGTGCCGGTCCTTGATTCCAAACGCAATGCAATTTTTGTAAAATTATAAAACTTTTTATATATTTAAGAACCAAGGGTTAATTAATGAAATTTTGACAGAATTTCTTTTTTGAACGAAAAGACACGAGTGTGTCTAATTCATTGATATAGAGGAAAGAGTTACAAACCTGCTAGCCCGGAAAATAAAGAATATTATTAAGAAAAAAAATAAGGACGACAGGTCCTTATTCGCTCCTTATTTTATCCAAGCATCTGCCTCTGTGTGTATTTTCGCGAGGAGAGAATTTTTGACAGAATTGGATCCGAGGGAACTTTTCTTTAGTTGCCCTGTTGCCGAGCACCTAATCTTAGAGTGACCCTTGGATATGTCTTCAGTTTACATATTACAGGATTTACAGCTGGAGTTCAAGAGAGGAAATTCAGTGGTCCAGCACACGAATATATTGGAATAGTTTGAGAGTTCCAATTAGCCTTTGAGACGAGTTTGGATGATTACGTCACAAAACCGGTCCAGTATCGGTCAGAGTCGAGTCTTCTTTCTTTTTTGGAAACGTCAAGAATCGAGTCATGATGTGTTGACCGGACACGACTTCGACAATGACTTACAGGTAGCCTGATCCCTTTATGTCAAAAAAAAAGCCTGAACCCGGCCCGCACGGCGATCAGCCCATGGCGAACGCAAAACCCTCCTCGGATCCCAACCCCGCCGCCATGGCGCCGGCGACGACCAGCTCCGCTCAGCACCCACCGTGGATCTCGGCGGTAGTCCCCGTTGGCCTCGCCATCCTGCGCGGCGGCGACCGCGCCGAGGTGGCCTTCATCGCCTTCCTCTGCCTGAACCTGCAGCTCCTCTTCTGGTCCGGCCGCCGGTTCCATAGCTCGCCGCCCGGGTCCGTGGCTGGCGGCAGGACTAAGGTCGCCATGTGGGTCCTCTCCTCGACGCTCAACGCCGCCTTCACCTGGAAGATGGCCGCGCTGGCGCAGCTGAGCTTTACGATCGTGGCAGGGATCACGGCCGCCGTCACCGTCGGATTTGCATTCGCGTGTTCTTATATCTGATGATATTGGTTGTCGCAGACTCAGACTCTGCATCATCTGATTATCTGATTACCTGCATCATCTTGGTATATTCAATAAAAAACTCTCCACCTGTGATTTATCTTATTATTAGTTGCCTTTTATTTATTTTTTCCCTTTCATCACGACGTGCTCTTTAGAGCTGACAACTTTCCATCATCTGGTGCAATTTTTTAAAAAATCATTTGGTACATTAGGAATCGACACAGCACGCGATGCAGGGTGGTAAAGGGCCTAAAAATTTAACCTAATAGTTTTAAGGATAGGGCTGCGTAAAGGGTGGACTAAAATACTATATATTTTTAAACTAGTAAAATTAATTAGAATCAAATTAGATTATGAAGAAAGCCTAAGGACCATAATAAATTACCACCCTGAATGCAGCACCCGATTGCATGCATACCATGCTACCAACCAACGTGCCTCAACGCGGCGAGCAGCCTCAACGTTGAAAATGGGGCGTTGTGCCCCTGCTCCTCTGAAAAGACATTTCTAAAAGGAAAAAAATACTAGAGGTCACTAGTAAATAGGTTTATCTGTTTTATTGGAAATCTGTCGTTTTATTGGATTGCTTTTTGTCATAATTTGAACAAAAAATTGGTTAAATCAATTGTTTCCAAACCAATTAAAGTAGCAAACAACATGCACTACGGGAAACCCCCTTTTTGCCGAGTGTCAAGTACACTCGGCAAAGGGACTTATACACTCGGCAAACAGTTTTGCCGAGTGTAGCCCACGGCAAAGGCACACTCGGCAAAGATGTGACGGCAAAGGGCTGTTTGCTGAGTGCCAAACATCGGGCACTCGGCAAACCTTTTGCCGAGTGTCTCCTGGCACACGGCAAAGACATGGTCCCCCTCGGCAAATGGGACTAACGGCCGTAAGGCCAGAGACGGCGTCAGGCGCCCTTTGCCGAGTGTCCGACGGTTGACACTCGGCAAATATTACACCCTTTGCCGAGTGTCCCGCCCTGACACTCGGCAAACACATGTTCTCTTTGCCGAGTGTCCGATGGTTGACACTCGACAAATATTACAACCTTTGCCGAGTGCTATGGTAAATGCACTCGGCAAAGGGCCTTCACAGCAACTTCCAGTATGGTCACTTTGCCGAGTGCTATGGTAAAAGCACTCGGCAAAGTGACCAGAACAGCTAGTTTTTTTTTGTTTTCTCTCGTTAAAAGTACCCCAACTCACAAATATCACATTGCACAGGAATATATCACAATATCCATCACAAACGCAAATATATCTCACAATATCCATCAGAAAAACAAATCCATCACAATATCCATCACAAAAACAAATCCATCACAATCTAGAAATAAGTATCACATCCATCACCTAAGTTGACATGAACATAACAAACTCTAAGAAGGAGGCCACTGTGACCACGGCTGCGACGGATTTGACAAATCTTGGTCCTCATTTGGCGCATTGGATCCCGCCGACTGGTTCTGCACATAGGACAAGATTATGCATTTGTTAGACAAGTTATACATCAGAAGTCATGAGATGAACATATAAGTTTTATAAATGGACTAAATTCTCTAAGTTCTCTAATTTGTGAATGTTTTCTGAATTCTCTAAATGTACTTTGCTATATGAATTCTCACAAGTCTCTAAATCTTCTAGGTTCTCTAATTCTCTAAATTCTTCTAAGTTCTCTAATTATCTAAATCTTCTAGGTTCTCTAATTCTCTAAATTTTTCTAAGTTCTCTAATTATCTAAATTTTCTAGGTTCTCTAAGAAATTGAACTTGAAGGTTGTCCGAAGTGACTCACAGGTGTATGTGATCCAGGATATGCCGGCGTTGGAGAGAATTGGATGTTTGGCCCGGCACACCTTGCTTTGCGGCCATGCTCTGCATCCACATGTACATCTGCTGCATCTTCTGCTGCTCGGCCGTCCACCGCATCTGGAAATCGGCCTCTAACTGCTGCCGCTGGGCCGCCAACCTCTCTTCTAACATCTGCTGCATCTGGGTCTACAATATACCATCCAAATGTTAGAATGAAAATCAAACGTATTTAAATATCAATGAACGATCAATAGAATAGAAACAACCTGGAGCTCCTGTATCTGGTGCTGGGCTACGGTCGGCCTTGGTCGTATGGCGGGGCTGGAGTCCGTACTCCTAGCTTTAATCTGGTTAAGCGTAGGAGTACTGGCCGTGTCGATGCAACCGTCACCCATATAGAAGCGTCCATGCTTCTTTCCTCCTCCCATCGTCATGACAACTTCTCCATCGAGGTTCTCGTTAACAACATCGAACTCTGGCCCGCGGATCTCTCTTGCCATCGATGTGTAGTCACTGAGGCGGCTGTGGATGCTTGCATTGCTGTACGCCGAGGGCGGGTCGTCCGGGTTGTAGTTGACGTCGGACGTCGCCTTGCCCTTGTGGGACAAAGCATACGCCTTGAACGTCGAGCAAGACTCACCACCATGGGCCCCCGACTGCAAAAAAATGATCGACGTAATTAGAAATTATGGACAACTGAGTATATTAATGAAGATATGGAATCTCTTACCCATCTAGACGCGTACAGAGGCAGGCTAAGGTTGCCCTGATGGTGTGGTATACCCGGCATCAGCAAACGCCGCTCCCGGCAAGCTTCGTGCTGTTGGACCCACTCCTCCGACAACCACTTGTCGACAATGATCTCCCAGCACTGCCGATGTTGTGCACACCACCATACAGGAGCCTACACATCATCAAGGTTAGGACATGAGAATAACAAATTAAATGTTTTGTATTGAATTTCTATATGTACCTGCAAGTATTGTTCCCGGGTGAGCCTAATGTTTCGAGCTTCAGCTTTAGAGCACTTCTGTTGGAGAAATGTAGCGTAGTACACGATGACGGACTGGACGCGTGCCTCGTAGTGCATGTCCTTCACAAGCTTGAAACATGCTCTGTGAGCCGTCTCATTTGCCGCTTGCTCGTAGCCCGGTTCGCATCTGTAGAAATCCTGCATACAGACGCGATGTAGACATTCAATATTTTAAGAAAATATCCAATGAATGTGCAACGAATTAAGCAATGTAGTGCGAGGAAGACTTACCCACAGCTCGCCCGTGACACGAGCCGCCTTGTTCTGGAATATCCTGTTGTCCCGATCCATCGAGTCGGGGAAGGCCATGTAGTGGTCAAACGTGTAGGCTGGCTCTTGTCTTCCGCCTCTGTCAACGAAGCCTGGGAAGTGCAACCTGCACAAACCACCCAGGATCCCGTTGACATGGCGGTCGTGAACCCCAGGAGCGACCATAATCCAACTCCTGCATAAGTGATTAAGAGAAATTTTAAGTTTGCAATCAAGTTATAACAATATGAAATAAAAATGTTACGATCAAATATAAACCATATTACCTAGGAGCGATGGGCCGAATCATCGGCCGCCTCTCAAACGGTATGGGTCGCTGGGGAAGCT
Organism: Alloteropsis semialata; assembly: GCA_004135705.1. Lineage (NCBI taxonomy): Eukaryota > Viridiplantae > Streptophyta > Magnoliopsida > Poales > Poaceae > Alloteropsis > Alloteropsis semialata. The sequence goes on from CM014273.1 coordinate 63,606,742, forward strand.
GCGAGGGACCTCTTAACCAAATGGCTGCGACTCCTCCTCCTCCGCCCTCCTCCTCCTCCTCCTCCTCCGCAGAATCCTCCCCCTGCTGCCACTCCTGGTCCGGGCCATCCTGTGCCACGACGTGGTCGGGAGAGGCCGCCTCCGGTGTAGGTGTAACCTCGTCCTCAGACTCAGACTCCGAGTCTGCCTCAGGAGACGGTGCTGGAGCCTGCCTCCCTCGCCCCCTGCCTCCACCCTGTCTCCCCCGACCCTTGCCTCCACCCTTCCCCCGACCCCTGCCTCCACCCGTCCCCCTGCTGGACCCCTCACCGGCAGAGGACCCTCCACCTGCACCGGGAAGCCGTCTCAAAATCCCCGCTAACGACTTGGTGACACCGCCCACCATTTGCAATTACAAAGAGAAAATCAATCAGTACAGATAAACAAAATGTACTTAGAAATAAATGCAATTGAACAAATCATAAATTGGAAATAACATGGTATTGCAAATAATAAATGCGGAACATACATGTATTAGAAATAATCATCGTGGTTGGGATTCACTGGATCATAAGTCTCATCATCACTATCACGGTTGTCAAAATTTTCATACTCATTCTCCAACGGAGGAATGTCCTCATCACTGTCATCGCCTAACTGTAATCGCTCTAGTAACTCTAAGTCCTTCACACCACATACCTCATCTCCAGCGTCCTCTTCATTGTCTACTTCCATTTGGATCGCTTCGGTTAAGTCTATCTCAAAATTCCCTTCTAGCCCATCTTCTTGGAAAAACTCCCCGACATATGTATTTGGGTCAATGTTGTAATCTTCATTGTTTGGAACAGGTATTTTACCGTGTGGCGATACCTTGTACACAACATCCCACCCCGAAGGCGTGGGTCGGTTTTACATGGGTACGAGAGATAGTAAACTTGTGTTGCCTGTTGAGCCACAATATATACGTCATCTCCTGGCAAGACGGTTGATTGTCGAATTTCGACTAGCCCAAGATTTGGAGTTCGTCTCACTACTTTGGGATCAAACCAATGGCATTTGAATATGACTGGATTCAGAGGTTTGGATCCATGAAAAATGAGTTCGTATATTTCTTCAATTTTTCCATAGTACTCGACCCCATCAATGCCCGGCGTAAAAACTCCTGAATTTGTGGTTCTTCGGTTCGGCCGATTCTTCTCGTGGCGTGTTGTGTGAAAGCGATATCCATTCACGTCATAAGCATTAAATGTTCTCACCCTATAGCCACAACCATCGGCAACCTGTCTCAACTCGGCACTCATAGACGCATCAGTTTGCCCCTGCAAGTTCATGGATGATAGTTCGTTATATTATTCGCTATGATGAAAAACCCACGAGGTAATTGGGTTGGTACCTTATGTTTGAACCACGAAATGAAATCGGGTTTTTGTCCACCCGCGCCCTCTCTAAGAAGGGTCTCGCTTTCCTGCGGGGTAGGTTGCCTTGAACGACGCCAGAATAGACGATGAAATTCCCTATATCAACAACAAACACAAGGTGTTGGATGTAGAATTGTGAGTTAAAAGACTGAGGTAGTTGAGGAGTACGTACCGCAAGTACGGCTCCACCTCATCAAGGTTGGTCAACACATAAAGCATGATAGTGCGCCACTCTTCATGCCTCAAGGTTTTGTATGACCCTTCACTTGCACTTCCGAGTTGCCCTCTGAAAAGGCTGAGGTTCGATTCATCTTCACGAGCATTGTAACGAGGGGGTGGATTATGCACGTTTGGAAGGTTGTCAAGATAGTATTTTGTTGTGTAGTTTGAAACCTCCTCCAGAATGTATGCCTCAGCAATGGAAGCTTCAATTTTGCATTTATTTTTGCATTTGGTTCGAAGAACCTTCTGACATCTCTCAATTGCATAGCACCAACGGGACTGCACAGGATTCCTCTGTCATGAAGAGTCGTTGGATTCTCGGTATGAAGGGAAGGTACCGTAGGATTTTCACGGGGATTGTGAGCTGCCTCTTAGTACCATCACCTGACTCTACCTCCAAATACCTAGAGGAACCACACTTTGAACAGTACTTTGCTTCCGCATTTTCTTTTCTAAATAACAAGCATCCATTCGGACAAGTGTGTATCTGCTCATATGGCATCTTAAGTGCACGAAGGAGCTTCTGTGTCTCGTACATGCTCTTTGGCAGAATGTGACCCACCGGAAGCAGGCTGCCAACAACAGTCACCATTGAATCGAAAGCGTCTCGACTCAGGCCAAACTGAGATTTTACGGCCATGAGGCGCGCAACGGCATCCAGTTGAGAAACTTTGGTATGCCCGTGAAGGGGTTGCTGTGCTGCATCCATCATCTGGTAATACGCCTTTGCGGTGGGCTCTGGCTCCTCCTCCCTAGGTGCATCATCGAAGTGTGCTTCATGATAGTCATCCAACATGTCCGCTACCCCGGCATCAGCATCATAATTCTCGATGCGTTGTCTCACGACCTCGCCTCGCACACGATAGTTTTCACCATGGTAGATCCACCTGGTATAGTTTGCCGTGAATCCAAACTTGCAAAGATGTTTGCCCATGGTATCCTTTGTTTGTCGGCGTGTGTTTCCACATTTGTTGCACGGACACCACGTGCTGTCCCCACCTTTAACCTTGGCAAATGCTACATTCAAAAAGGCCTCGGTCTTCTCAATCCATTCATCGGTCAACGAACTCAGATTTGTGCGGCCCGTGTACATCCACTCACGGTCATCATCCATCCTTTAACATCAGCGGGGGTGATATTAAAAACAAATATATCTAAACGATGTCTATCATTGCCTAATAGGTAAAGATAGGTCCTAATCCCACCCGAGAATGCGTAGATGGGTACAGTTTCCATGGTCTACTCCTATCCGAGACAGAATTTCGGCAGCATCTCCCCACTGTTCTCCAAATACACGTCCGGTCAAGGAGATTGTGTATCCGGAGAACAACAGGAAGATGATGCCGAAATTCTGCCTCGGATCGAAGTAGACCATGGAAACTATACCCATCTACGCATCCTCGGGCTGTCCAAATAACGTGGACAATTCGAAACAGATACGGGTATCCATATGCAGAGATCTGCATACTTCCAACCGTATCTGTTTCGAACGGGAGACGCCTAACTAGGTTACGTGATCTACGAACATGATATGAAATAAGACGAGTAATTGATGCCTCACCTTGCTATCCGGCAAAGTGACGCGTCGAGACCGGTGAAGTAGCCGACGGTGCAGTAGTCGATCCTGCAAAAAAATGAACACAATAATGTTAGATACAGATTTCAGCAGCACCTCCCCTGCATGGTGAGGTTTCAAAACCT
>CM014273.1:63611061-63631159 GCA_004135705.1 Alloteropsis semialata
CCTGAGCTCCACAAAAAAGGCCTTATTAGAAGTAGGAAGAAAAAGAGACGATACAGTGCCTTGGTGAGGAATAATACACATTGAGCGATCTGAGAGAATCATTTGAGGAACGAAGTTATGTTTTGATTTGAAAATGAAAAACCAAGTTATTTAGCAGGAAGAGTAGAGTTTTCTTGATTATTCATATTGGCTAACATGTTGTGATAAAGAAGCTTGAAGAAAGGTATCGGCTATGAAAAGGGCAGTGCTAGAGAAGTCAAGGTGTTGAATCTATGAAGCGAATTGCATCGGCTAGGAGATTGAGACGCTGGATTTACAGAATTTCGAAGCATGAATCCTTCATACTCCGAAACTGGGGGGCATGTGTTGACACCAGGTTTTCGCACCAGATATGCTGAGTCAGATATGACGTGGTGAGGCTGGAATTACGCAGTGGGCCCGTTGACTGGTCAAACAAATAGTGCCAGAAAAGGAAACCGAAGATGACAGAGAGGAAAGCCGACATGAAGAAGAGGTCCGATAAGGCAAGGGAATCCGATCTAGTGACGAACGAAGGAAGATGCGTCGGCTAAAAAGGAAGCGTGGCATGAACGGGGACTATTTCCTTTTCAGAAGGCGTATTAAAAGTCCCATTCTATCTTAGAATAAGTTTACTTTATCTGCAAGTTAGTTTGGTCCGATCAGGACTCATCATGACCAGGGTATAAATATAAACCCTCGTCCATTGTAAAGATTTATTCTCACAATCAATACAACCCGGCTTCACGCCAAAAACCCTAGTAGTAGTTACCGACGAAGCTCATTGGTGGACGGGCTGCATCAGTTCTGATCTCCGGCTTACCAGTAAGTTAGTCAATTTATGGAACTAGTATAGGCTTTGAATTGAGGCGCATCGCCCTTTCTCGTTTATACTGTTCAACCGATTTATCTCTGGATAATCAAGATTGATATAGATTCCCTACGTCGGAGCTAGATCATCAAGATTAGTCTAGATTCCCTACGTCGGAGCTAGAGTAATCTTGGTTATTTAAAGGAAGTCTTTGCGGTTGTTTGAAGTCGCTAGATTGGTTTAGATCTGCGCCATGTGAATCAATCTACTTCTTCAACGGCTTTGAGCATTGGTCTTGGTCCGATTTAAGCAATATTTATCTTACAGCATCGTTCTAGGTCCGATCCATGCTTTGTGGTTTAATCTGGTTGTTCTTTGAGTATTGTGTTTGTTTAGATTCCCTACATCGGAGCTAGATGTTCATAATATGATAAGATTGATCTTTGATTGTCATGCTTGGTTTAGATTCCCTACGTCGGAGCTAGATTCATCTTGATTAGTCAAAGAAAGCTTTGGTTATACCTGATTGCTATTTGAGTGTTATGCATGATTTAGATTCCCTACGTCGGAGCTAGGTCTTGTTTGATTATTCGATAGCATACCTTAGAATCAGAATGATCCTGTTAATGTTTTATCTGCTTATTTGCTTAATCTGATTAACACCTGTGCGAGCATCTTGTTTAGTTGTCAGATTGATGAGTTGAGTTTGACTGTCTAGCTATCTGATCTGATCATTGCTAGAGAAATCTAGATTCCCTACGTCGGAGCTAGATTTCTCTGAAAAGGCTCTGGTCCGATTGGCTAGTTAGATGGTCCGATAAGATGAACCAAACTGGTAACTAGGCAAGGTGGACAATGTATCGGCTCACACTTTGATTATTTAATATCTTGTTCAAAGGCACAGCTGATCCGTTATTTACATATTGGCCATGTTTTATGCTTTATTTTATTATTCAAAGGCTGATCTGTTATATTAATCAAGGTGCGATCCTGATTGGTCCGATTCTGAGGTCCGATTCGGTGTCTGATTGAGGTCCGATTATTTGGTCCGATTGACGTCATCTATGAAGTCCGATTTTGAGGTCCGATTGGCATCGGCCGATACATTCTGATTGGGTCTTGGCTAAAATCCGACGTGCCTTCGCCGTTTGGAATAGAGCCGGCACAATCAAAGAGTAATTTAACTGTTTTATTCCCTTGTCAATTTCAGGTCAAATTGACTGGCACGCCGCGAACCTGAACGGAGTGTAGGCTGGCACTGGAGCGAAGCAGATCTCCCTGGTCTTCTTGTGCTGCACGCGGAGGATACAACCGCCGATTTTCCGCGTCAACAATAACATCGAACCGAATAATATCACAAACAACAAACAAGTGAACATGAAAAGTATAATACAATATCCAGTACGATACATAATCGCTGGAGCATAAAAAGTAAAAAAACTAAATGCGGCCTCGCTTTGCCGCCACCTTAGACCTGACCCTCCTGGCCGCCTGCTGCGCGGCCCTCGTGTGGTGCGTGGAGTACGTAAGGGGGTCAGGTGGCGGTGCCTGCTGACTCGTGCGCCCTGCATCCGCAAGAGGCGGTGTCGCGAACGGTGGCTGCGAGAACTAAGTAGCAGGTACAGGGGCGCCAGCTAACTGTGAATCACCAATCTCGTCCTGCGACCCCTGCCCCTGTCGGTACCACCGCTCAATCTCGAGGAGACCGTTCACTGGGTCAGCACTGGGTGCTGCTCCTCGATTGGGTCGTCGGTGTCCCGCCTGAAGCGTACGCTGCATTATACACAATCATGTTAGTACACAAGTAAAAACATGTAGTCATATCGTTTGGTCAATTACGTACCTAAGCCGTGGACGGCGTGCCCTGCCGACGTGGACGCGCCGCCTGTGGTCATCGCTGGTTGCCCTGTCACATAAAACGTTAGTCGAGAACATAATTACACAATCCTAGGACGTTACGAAGAAAACGTGGATACTATGGTGTACCTGTGCTGTAGACAGCTGCTGGCCTCGTCGTGTACGTGGGTATCCCCGAGGGAGCGCTCTGAACCGGGACAGGAGTGCTGAGCGCGGGGGGTACCGTCGACGGAACTGCTCCCATAGAAGGGAAGGGTGGCCGCGAGGAGCTGGACGGCGCGTGGTACGAACGTTCAGTCGACGCCGAGCTCGAGGACGAGGCAGGGTGGTGTGGAATCACAGGAGCGTCGTCGTGCCGGTACGAAACCGCCTGCCTGAACCTCGTGAGGAGGCCCAGAATACGGTCGTATGTCGCCACGTGCTCGGCGGGGGTCATGAAATCCGCTCTCACTCAGCTCCTTGCAGCTGTAGCGTCGATCTCCGCGAGCACGTCGTACTGTTCAATTATGTTAATTAAAATATGTACCGTACGAATGTGTTATAGTAGTAAGGACGTAGTACTCACCCTAATCGCGTAGTTCTGATCACGTCGTACCGGGTACGTAGTCGTCACCTGCGCTGGGGGGAAAGTGGCCTGGGGCAAAAAGCAGAGGACCCGAACGCAGGTCCGGCCAGTACCACTGCAGGTACGCTGCGAAGGCCTCCTCGGAGTGCGGTCAGTGCTCGTCGATGACGTCGTTCAACGCCTCTGCCCAACCTGCCACGTACGGCGCCACCGCGCCCTCCCATAGTGTGCCAGCTGTATGTCCCTTCCTCGTCCACCTATTCAACGATTGACCATGTAAGCTAAGAAATATGCAAAAATTGCGGGACGGAAAACCGACACAAGTACCTGTGGTGGGTTGGCTCGACGGAGTGGACGACCGGCAGCGGTGACTCCTGGTACAGGTGGAACTGTCTCATCACCTTGTGCACCGCGTACTCCTCCACATGGACGTCGAAGACCATGGGCTTCCTCGTCATCCAGTAGTCCTGGTCGCGCTGGCACAAGGAGGACAGGCCCCGCGGTGCCCGAGCGTGGATCGCGTCAGGCGAGTAGGGGGTCCAACGCACGTCCGCGTCAACGAGCCCGTCGAACTGCCCGACGAAGTCTGCGTAAGACTTCCTCGTCTGCTGGTCCACCCAGCTCGGCTGCACAAGTAATACAAATAATATAGCAAGTCCCAACAACAAAAGGATGTTAGAAATGAAAATTGTTTGAACACATACCTTTCGGAGGCACCACAAAGATCCCATGGTGGGGTAGTCGCGCGGGTCCGTGTCAGGAGCCATCCAGGCGTACGGGTCGGGGCTCATCGCTGGCCTGCCCACTGGGAACCGCTCGTAGGACCACAGCTGCAGAAGCATGGGACAACCGACGAAGATAGGCTCTCCCTTCTTAACCTTTGCACGCCCGTGCAGAGGCCCCTGTACGTGGCGGCCAATACCGCTGAGCCCCAGCTGACCTGGGGCATCTGCTCGAGCGGGTACGTCGCGACGGCCGTCGCGTAAGGGATGAGGACCTTGGGACACGAGTCCCCCTGTGAGCTACAGAACATCACCCACCCAAAGAGCCAGAGCAGGTACGCCTCCAAGTGACGCTCGACGGTCTCGTCGTCAGCTTCTGCCCTCATGTAGTCCGCCTGCAATAAGTGGCATAAAGAGTCAGCTGTTGCAATTAATCGAAGGAGAAACGTGTAATGAACGGTGTAGGTACTTACGCTGAACTGAAGCAACCACTTCTTGGTGGGGCCGTGCGTGCTGGTGAACACGGTGCAACCCACCGCGCGCTCGTTCCGCTGAACGTGCGCAAACCTGTCGAGGAGGTCTCGCCGTCAAGTGGCCGGAGGGTCGATCGCCCCCATGGCGTCGCCTGCTAGCGGTAGGCCAAGTAGGAAGGCCACGTCCTGCAGAGTGGGCGCCATCTCCCCCATGGTGAGGTGGAAGGTGTGCGTCTCTGGCCGTCACCTGTCCAGGAGAGCCGCCAACAACGAGTAGTCAAATTGGAACCGCGTCATGCGGTCCGGTACCGGAACATGCGAGCGGTCCAAGTCGCCCTCCACCAGACGCGCGAGAGGCAGAAGGCCTGCTGTGCGTAACCTGCAACGCAAAGTAGCGCTCGCATTAAATATAAATTTATAACATATCATAAATGTTGTAAATTTGAAGTGACGGTTTACCTCGGAACAAAGCGGGGGTGTAGCGGCATGTAGGTCATGCCGACACGAGACCGAAAGCTGCCCCCGACGTCGACCCCCAGCACGGTGGAGTGGTACGAACGGTGCTGCTGGTCGACTCGTCTGTCGAGCAACTCAGGAGTCACGTACGCTCCTGCAGAAGGGTCCTCCATAGCTGTAGAAAATTTGTGAAAAAAAACAGAATAAGGTAAACATAGACATAGAAAAAATAATATTTAAAAACATAACTTGTATTAACAACAATAACTTGTCTTACAAACAATAACTTATATTAAAAATAATAATATCAACAAAATAATATTAAAGTATCATCTTGAAGGTTTTTTCGTCCAGCATCTTCAACTTCTTCGTGCACTTCACTACTGGACCCGGCCTTGTGGAAGGCTCGCACAAGCAACACCAGCGGCATACCATGCTGCGTACAAAGTGTCACAAATGACCTCCAGTTCTGGGTTCCTTCAAGCGGAACAAGTTTCCAATATGTAGTTGAACTTCTGTTCATTACTGCCATCACTGACAGGTCATGCTGGGCCTCATCAAGTTCAAATGAATGATAAAGCCACTTTGTTATTGAAACCCAATTCTCTCTGCTGCTCTAGCTATTTTTCTGGTGGTAGAACTAAATTCTGACAGGTCTACCCCTTCAGGACCATATCTAACTTCCCCTGATCCATAGTACAATTGAAACCATAAGGGTTCAGACATGCCTAAAACCAAACCAGGACAATAAGAAGAATTAATAATACGATTTTGTACTCATGAAAAGAGTTCTGCATAATACTCTACTATAAACTATAATATAAACTCGTATATAGAATCTAATATCAAGTCATTACTCTAATATAAAGTCATTACTCTAATATAAACTCTAATATAAAGTCATTACTCTAATTTAAACTCTAATATAAAGTCATTATTCTAATATAAACTCTAATTTAAACTCTTATATAAATTCTAATATGCATAAAACTCTAACAGAAACTCTAATATAAAAAGATATAAACTATAATGTAAACTCTAAAATGCATAATTACAGTTTATATAAAATTCTGGTGTAAACTCTAATATCAATGCATCTAATATAAAAAGATATATTAATAAAGATCTAATATCACTAAAAGTAATGACTCTAACTATCTCTAATGTCACTAAATATAAGATAACTCAAACTAATGTCACTAAATCTAATATCAGTAACTGCCTCTAATAGTTATTTCAGTAACTAAGTTTAATATCAGTAACTCAAAAATAATACTACGATTTCATAATGTGTAAACTAAATACTAAAATAACCACAAAGTCTTACATCTACTAAATTGAAGTTACAACTACGAGATCGGATTTTACCTGAAACCGAAGCGCAGAACCGGCATGGCTTCGCCACTGATTCTCTCTCTCCCTAACCCTCCTCTCTAACTCTAGTTTTTCTTTTTTTGATTTAGAATGAAATTTTCAACTCCATTTCGCCTTATATGGGCGGCAGCAACCTAACCGCTGAATCATTCGGCGGTAGGGGGCTGCCGCCGTGGATCCGACAGCGGGAAGGCTTCCCGTCGGATCAAACGGCGGGGCAAGGGCCGGCCTCCCCCTGCCGCCGAATGATTTGGCGGTTAGGAGGGCCGAGCCCAAGTGCCGACACCTACCGCCAAACCATTCTGCGGTTAGGTTCGGCATATATAGCAAATTTATATTTTTAAATTCAATAGCTAATTCATACGGCGGTTTTTGTAACCGCCGTATGATCTGGCAGTTACGAGCTCTTACCGCCGTATCATACGGCGGCAGCTATATGATACGGCGGTTGCGTCCGTACTTTTTGAAAAATCGTAAAAAAAATTTAAAAAAAAATTCCCTAATTCGCATCCACTTGATGCGTGGTTTAGGCCTGCAGCGAGCAGACCTACTTTACCGCCGGGTCAAGGAAGGGCCCATCGCAGCTATAATTGCCAGTTTTGTACCTGTACCGCTGTGCCAGTTTTTTTAAAAAAAATTAAAAAATACTTTTAGTTGGTTTCACACCAACTTATATACTCACTTTTCATCTCAACAATTACACCCAAAAATGCTATTATTTTGTTTCGAATCTATTCTCAAAACTTCTCTCTTCCCCACTCAAATTCAAAAGCTATTGTTAATCACATCATCCCATACCTTCCTCCTTCACCCAACCGCCTGATTCCGGTATCAACCACCCTCACGCCCCGAGGAGGTTGGGGTGGNGGGTGCGGACGGGTGCGGTGGTCCGGAATGAAGCCGACTGAGAAGAAACAAAACCGGAAGATTTGATAAGTGTCGGATGAGGGCATTTGCCGAGTGCCCTGGATCTGGCACTCGGCAAAGGTCCTTTGCCGAGTGCCAGATCCCGGGCACTCGGCAAAGGACGTTTTTTTGAATTTTGTTATTTATTTAACGCTGGTCAATAATTTTTGCCGAGTGCCTTAATGGGTGGCACTCGGCAAAGAGACACTTTGCCGAGTGTTTTCTCAGGTGCACTCGGCAAACTACCTTTCCTACAACATGTTTTATTGCATTTGTTGCACCAAATTTTGAAAATTCCATGTTAAATCCACTCTACAATGCATATTTAATCATTCAACAAGGATTGATCCATTATTTTATGTGGTTATTCATCAAAATCATTTTATATCATCTGAATCTCAATAAATGGAGTAAAAAATTTAAAAATTATCAAACAGATCCGAAAATTTAACATAATTTAACATGAAACAATTCATGCATTCTATTACCAATAGAAAAATTTCTGAAGCTAAACTCAAATTGGACCATCACTCTGTCTCCAAATCATAAAAGAATCCTTTGAACTCTATGATTCATCTTCGGAGATTGTTCATTTTATAAGGATGGTTTGTCAAAACTTTTGCAGAACCTTCTAAATTTTTTACCACAGCCTTCACATAAGATATCATGAGCTCTTGACCAATCTCAGGATTTTCAGAGTTCATTTGATTTTTCTATAATTAAAAAACAATCCTCCCACACATACTTCATCGTGTTTCATGAAAAACAAGTTCCAAATTTACTTCTATTACATGCATAATGTCACACAATGGAGTTAGTAACATGAATATCATTTTTTCAATCACTCTGTTCCCTTATTTGTAACACTTGTAGTTCAAATTTTGACTTAAACCAACAAATTCATTTTAATGAGACAAATTCATTGAATATAGCAAACGGGCCGACAAAAATCCAAAAGCTGTGAAATAGAGTACAATGTATCATATGTGAAATAACAAGCAAAGTTTGAAACCATTTACATGAAATATAGATGTCCACTTTGCCGAGTGCCAAGAAAAGCACTCGGCAAAGATGGAGTTTGCCGAGTGCCCAAGTCAAGACACTCGGCAACGAATGTATTTGCCGAGTGCCAGGAGGCGGGCACTCGGCAAACTGTAACGGCCGTCGACGGCCGTCAGGGCAGCCTGCCGGCTGAGGCCACCCTGTGGGCCCGGTGGGATCGTTGCCGAGTGTCCCTTCGCTGACACTCGGCAAAGATATGTTTGCCGAGTGTCCTTCCCCTGACACTCGGCAAACAGATACTATGCCGAGTGCTACTTCTTTGCCGAGCGCTTTACGTTGGACACACGGCATATTCTGTTTTTGCCGAGTGCCCGACATTTTGCACTCGGCAAAGCTCGAGGCACTCGGCATAGTTCGGTTTTCCGGTAGTGGCGTAGGTGTTTTTCCCTAATTAAGTGGCACTCGTGACTAAGTACTGTGTTTTTCTTTAATTTTCAGCACAAAGCAATGTCATGTCATCTACAAAATATGCATCTTCCATTGAGAAAAGGAATAATAGGAGTCAAGCATATATGACATGAGTTTATAGAATCACATAGAGAAGCTATTGAAAAATTTAGAGGCGCAATATGAGCACATCAAGAAACTTTTAAGGTTTTATGTACAGATTGCTTGTTATGAATAACTGTTTCTTTTTTATGTGTCTTGAATATTTATTGGTAGATCTATATATAGATACTTCTGCAGTTGCTACTCTAACAACAACAACAACAACATTATAGACTTTGCTTATGTTAGTACTCCATATATTGCACAGTACTCCATATATGTTTGCATGAACTTGTTATCAGTTGTTATGTTCGCCCATGCTCTACAAAATTTCTGAATCCGCTAATAGTTGAAATATTTAATCCTTAATATACCCGAATTAATTAGGAGCCTGATGACCTCGGCTCATGCTTTTTCTCACAACTTCCATTGTCGTAATAATATACAGAAGAGCCAGGTCAACCTTGTGGAGGCCTGCTTGTCCACCACGCTAACCCATTAGCATCGAAGCACGGGATCGGATCATGCTATTGCTGTCTGATATGATACTCTGAATTGATGACACACGTGTGACTGTTGCTTCGTAGGCTTGTTGTCATCGTATCTGAAAAGTTGTACTGGCTCTTTACCTCTTACTAATCTAAAGGCTCGTATCTCCATTTCATCCGAGAAAGATGTTCACGCGATATGGTCGAAGTGATTGGCAGCTTTATGCAAATGACACCAGTGTCTAGTATTATTCAGATTCCTGGAAAAGATGTTGTGTTACTTTTGAGAGCTTGTTCCTAGTAAAGCACAGTTCAGTTCAGGGGAACTACCTCTGTGGTTGGAGGCGTCAGAGAGCACAGCTGCACATAATAGGATTCAGATCTTAATATTCAAGATTTACACACACACTATTGCTTTCTTCATCCTTTACCTATAGGCACTGATAGATAAAATGTAGCCCACTCACGGTTGTATGTGAGTATGGCGTACATGCATATATATACCTATGTGTGCACCTGTCCTATGCATTTTTTTTCTTTTTTGTTGTGTAACTATAGTTTCGCATAAACTACGTCCACTATTTCCGGATTGAGGCAGAGTCGTGCAAATTAAAATAGTCATTCTGTATTTATTTTTTTTATCCTCTCTGTTCTTCTTCCTTTGCTGATCACATGTAGTCCTGCCAGCTGCTTGGAGAAACAATTATATCATCGCATCCGTGGAAGCCGGCGGCAAGGGCCGCGGGTAACATCGGCGAACAGTCAGTCAGTGGGAGCAGTGGATTGGAAGACCAAAAAGGCGCCGGGCGCGGCCGGCCGGCGCCGTGCCGGCGGGGAGATCAAACAGGGGCAGCCATGGTGGCAACAATTGCCAGGCGGCGAAGAACTGTGGATGCTAGCTAGCAGCCGCGAGGCAGCCGGCAGGCCCGGCACCACACCAACGGCGTGCTGAACTGCTGATGCCGGCGAATAGCCGGCGCGGGGAGCAGCGCCATGGTGATAGCAGGTTTGCGTAGAACCGAAGAAGCGAGAGCTCCCAGACGGGTTTGTTGGTCCCACGTACATCGCCAGCTCCGGCCTGTGCGGTGCGGCTGTCTCAAAGGGTGTGAGTTGTGACTCAGCGCTGGCGACCAGATGCGTGACCCTGGCACCCTGCCGGCTGCGCAGCAGCTGGTACGCCAGTACCTGGCAGTCTGGCACCCGAGGACACGGCAATTAGCTGCCGCGGTGCAGCCGGTGCTGTTGGCATTTGGCAACGAGACGTCGAGACCCCATTGCAATACAGGGCAAGTGGGCTACAACTAGGATCCCAATGCAAAGCTAATTTACCATGTCTTCAAACGTTCTACCGAATCGGACACCCACAGCGCATCATCAGTGTCTATGTAACACAGCCTACAGCTGCAAGCCTTCAACACGCCGCTCATTGTTGGAGGCCGCGACCACGAGGGGTGGCGGGGGCCGTTTTGGGTTTCGACTGTGCACAGCGTCAACTCCGTGTCTCAACTTTGTCAAAAAAAAAAATCATGTGGAAGCAGAACTAAAATTTTAGGGGTGTTTAGATGCACCCGTTATGTATAGTATTTATGCATTGGATCACATACACAGAGAGAAGAAATGAACTGACACGGTTCTCTAGATGAAAACTTTATGCATTTTTTTTGTGAAACTAAAGCCTTTTTCTACCAAGACACGTAAAAAGCGGGTGCCAAACACGTGACGGACAGCGTGCACCGACCGGCCGGCCCGGGCCCGCTCGATGCCCGCTATGCTATAAAGAACCCGGCGGCTTCTCTCCGTTCCCATCTCTCCGGCGTCTCGGGAGATCGATCCCCTTCACATCAGATGGCTGACCGGCAATACTCTGCCCTGACGAAGCTAGGCTTGGGCGCCCTGGCCGTCAACTCAGGGCTCGCCATCTACAACTCCTGGGGCGACGCGGGGTCCGTCGCCTTCGTGCTCGCCGCCGACGCCGCGCTCGTCCTCCTCTTCCTCTGCCTCCGCGAGTTCGAGCGCGCCCGCGGCGGGGCCATCCGGAACAGGAACATCAAGGCCGCGGTATGGGCGCTCACGACGCTGCTCACCGCCATGTTCGCGTCCAGGGTGGCGCCGCTGATGCCGCCCCTCGTTGGCGCCGTCGTCTGGGTCATGGCCGTCGCCACGGCCGTCGCGGGGTTCTGGGCCTTCTTTCTCCTTAATCAGTAGTGATTCCAGCCTGTTCGGTTGGCTGGTGGCTGGTAGCTGATAAGCCAACCGAACAAGCTGGTCGATCGATGTCGGAGTCTGTATGTCTCTCTTGCTGTCAGGGTGTGCTGATTATTTCCTTTCTTTTTTGCCCCATTGATCAATCTATGCACCAGTACGTGCCAGTAGTGCTTGTATAATTTCCCGGCCAGTTTTGCCTGGAATAAAATTGGCGATCGCACGCCGTCCTCGCCCTGGCGGGCCTGGCCCCGCCATCGTGACATCCACCACGACCTGCAGCTCAACTTTCGCCACCGACGATTTAACGATTTTCACGTGTCGGGCAGGGAGAGGCATGGGAAACGCCTGGCTTTGCCGACGCCGGTGATCAGAAGTCGACCGCCGACATTAGTGACTGCATCGTCAGAAAGTCACCACCCCACCCACGACGGTTCAAACATATATTTGTCACGTCTCCACGGGTGCTTTGCCCGATTACGGATTACTGCAGCAGAGCACGTAGGCCATAGTGAATGCAAAATGCATGGAGACGATCGAGGATGTCGTCAGGAGAAGAGGGTGAAGAGGGTCGAGCAGAAACGAGAATGAAGAAGGTGGACAAGAAAGAACAGAAACGGTCCGATTAAGCTACCACAAACTACAGATAGTCGTTACACGGATCGACCAAAAGACAGAGAAAAAACAAGTACTTAAAGTAAGAGCGGCACCCTACTAGAGGCTGAGCCTTTGGTTCAAAATTCAAATGCAGCACAGAGCGGGATTTTGGCCTCATCTTGTACTCTTGTGGAAACGTAGCCCGTGTTTCAAGATTGCTTTCCGGTTCAGCCACAAGTTGGGTGATGGGCACGCTTCAGATTTTTCTACGATCCTTGTCGGGGTCCCAAACCTCCCGTTCAAGCTCACTGTCCGAGTTTTATCATATTATATATAAATACGTCATTTTGTGACTGATGCGCTAAATTTAGCGTAGTTTAGTTGGTTAGATTCTTTGTGGTATAACTTACCCATCTGAATTTGAATCTTCAACTCGGCATGTGTACTTGCAGTTTTGCAGCGTGCGTGTATAATCATTTGCGTCTATACTAGATATCAAAATCATGTGTACATTCGAACATATTACTTCCGAATAGGAGGTTGTGTTGCGTTTAAAGAAAAGAATAGATTGATGTGTTGCCATGCGTAGATAAATTTTGCCACAAGGTTTTCTAAAAAATGGATTTTTAGCATCATGTAGAAACATTTTTGCCGACACCATGCGCGGATGTTGGGAGCTTCTTTCTATATGGTTAACGGTTACAAGGAGTTTTGGGTTGGTATCTAGGGCAGCTAGCTCACACGAATTGAAGGTGCCGGATGAGAGGGTTGCTGGCTAAAACAAGTGCACGAAAGACCATCAGATTGGCCTATAGCAGTTTCAACAGATGTCATGATCAAGATCAGTACTCAGTCGATGGGCGGGACCCGAAAAGTCCAAATCTCTGCAGTAAATATGGGCGGTTCGTAAAGTTTGCGAAATTTACTGTAGCAATTTTAAACTAAAGATTAGGAGGACTAAACATGATCTAATTATAAAACTAAATATACGAATGGACGAAAAATCGTGAGACAAATCTATTAAGCCTAATTAATCTATCATTAGAGATTGTTTACTGTAGCACGACGTTGTCTAATCATGGCCTAATTAGGCTCATTAGATTCGTCTCGCGAAGTTAGCCGGGGGTTATGGAATGGGTTTTGTTATTAATCTATATTTAATACCCTTAATTAGTGTCCTAACATTTGATGTGACGGATAAATAGTGAAAATTTTGAAAAATTTGTGCAACTAAACAACGCCATACGAGAGTGAGATCTTCAGGTCGGAGCAAAACTGACGCACGTACTCACACCGTCGGTACCGGTACCGGTACCGCCCCCAAGGCGATAGCTAGGGCGGTCGGCGCCGCTTACTCAAGAGGTGTTTAGACCCTGTTTAATTCCTCCAACTTTTCATTCTCTTTCTATCTCGAGAACTGTGTCAGTTCATTTATTCTCTCTGTGCACGTGACCCAATGCATAAACTTTTTACCACTTTTCACCTTTTCACCCCAATTAAACAGGCCCTTAGATGCACTCGTTATGCATAGTATTTATGCATTGAGTCACGTGCACATAGAGAAAAATGAACTGACATGGTTCTCTAGATGAAAACTTTTTGCGTTTTAGAGTGAACTAAACAATTTGGATCCTTGCGGTAGCGGCGCGGCGGTGCACACACGGGTCGAACATCTCGAAGACGAAGCTAATGACGTGGCTCGGCGGATTCCGTACGTGTGAAGCTTCATACTGTAATCACTACTCCGTATAATTTACTCGCTTCCACGTGTTCCGTCATCAGCTTGGCCAAAAATTGTTGCCTTCGATCGAAAACGGAAAAAGAAAGGAAGAGGGAGGGAGGGGGGAAGGTGGACGTCTGGACAAACGCCAGTCGCCAACGCCCGGTGGACGGTGTGTGTGGTGTGGATCTTTCGCAGTGTGGGCTGAAAGCCCAAACACTGCCTTCGCCTTTGGGTTTGGGGTGGACAGGTACGAGCTCACTGGGCCATGGGTCGTCATCATCCGTCGGAGCAACGGTCAATAGAGGCCTACGTGTGTGTAACCGAGCGACCATTCTGTTTTGGACTTGCAGGCCTTGGTGGGCCAGACCCATGAACGTATTCCAGCCTTTTTTTTTCTTTTAGACTAGAGAAAATTATTGGCTAACGTGTCCAACAAATAAAAAAAAGGAAATTGTTGGGTTGCTTTTCGATGACCATACTCCAGATTAGCTGCCACAGCAGATAAATATGTGATGAGCTTGTCTGTCCTCCAAGTGTCGGATTTTAGTTTAAATTCACAGAAAGACAATTCATCAATGCTTATTTTTTTATCGGCCTACCACTCTGTCCTTTGTGGCTTTCACGTCTGGAACAAATATATGTCTTCGTTAAAAAATGAAGAAAAAATCCTCGTCAAAACAGAAAAGGCAAGAGAAAGAGAAAAAACAAGGTGGACCTCGAATCTGCAGCATAGGAGGCACAGCGGCCGCCAGCCGGCCAGTGCTTACTGCCGAGACGAGGCCATTCGGAGTCGGACAAGCAACCGGCCCACGCTAGAGCTGACGCTGGGCACGGCAGGCCTGCACGACGACGACGACGACAAGGACGGGGGACTGGGGAGATGCCATAGGCCATGGATACACGGAGTCACGGAGAAGCGCTTTTGGGCGGCTGCCGGTTGACGGCGGACGCGGGCTGTGGAGGGCGGCAAGCAGCGCGGCACACCTCCGGCCAGAGGCAGGGGAGGCCACAGTAGCTGGTGCTTGGTGGTGGTGGCGGACGGAGCCGGAGGAGGCGAAGGTGGCGTCAGCGAGGTGCGTCGGTACCCCGCCGAAAATCGCTCCACCGGAGAAGAGGAGAGGGGGATCAAGGAGCACGCGTGCTGCTGACGCTTCCGATAATGTTGCTCAGCCACCTAATGCAAACAAAAGGGAATCCCAAAGACGGCTCGTCGAGTTGTTGCCTTGTTCACATCGATATATATTGCTCCGAGCCTCCGAGCTCCGATTCGTTCTACACATGACGGCGCGCTCTGCGTGTTCATACCGCCATGGATCGTTGTGCTCTATATCGAGGACAGAACGGCGCAAGTAATGGCATAGTTGCCATACTTTGCCATATAAAAGGTCAAACACTCCGCGAACACACGCGGCGAACCGACGGCGCGCGTTCGCATGGACCGACAATCCTCGGCGCTGATCACCAAGATCGGCTTCGCCGTGCTAGCCTGCAACTCCGCTCTCGCCATCCGCAGCTCCTGGGGCGACAAGGGGTCCGTCGCGTTCGTGCTCGCCGTGGACGCCGCGCTCGTGCTGCTCTTCGTCTGCCTCGCCAGGTTCGAGCGGGGCGGCGGGGGCAGGAGCACCAAGGCGGCGGTGTGGGCGCTGACGACGCTGCTCACGGCGATGTTCGCGTCTAGGGTGGCGCCGCTCATGACGCCGGCCGTCGGCGCCGTCGTCTTGGCGCTGGCGGCGGCCACCGCTGCCGGCGGCTTCTGGGCCTTCTTTCTGAATGCGTGATTGCTTTGTAGCAGTAGCATGTAGTTCTCCATATGTATTTATACTACATGTGCTTGGAAATAAAGCGTGATTGCTTTGTAGCAGTAGCATGTAGTTCTCCATATGTATTTATACTACATGTGCTTGGAAATAAAATTACGCTGTTGAAGTGCTTTATCAAGTGATTTACTCTGCTTTGCCGCTCCTCCATGGCCGCTCCTTCCCACCATTGTGATGCCGAACCAGATCACTGTGTGTTGTGCCAATCTTAATCGTTGTATACTGAACAATCATCTGTTTCGTGTCTGTAGAGTGTAGAGAATACATAGTGACACGTGCAATGCTTCGACGCATCCAATGAGTCCATGAGAACCAATCACGTGCGACGAAACTGGTAAACAGGGCAGTAGTATGAATCAAGGCACTGCTGCCCCCCGAGTTCCATTGATCTTGTCGGCCTCGCGCAGAGGATGCTGTCGGCACGCAGCAGCTTATTCGTGACGATCACCGTACCGATCCGGTTCAGGTCGTCGGCATCGGTGCGTCGGTGGTCACATACTCACATCCTCGTCGGACCGCATCGGTGACGGCGGAGCACCGACGACCGGCAATCGGTCTAGTATGCTGGTTTCCATTTTTTTTTATACTGTATACGTACTATGGAAGAAGCATACATGTGCCATATCTCACTATGATATCAATAATTGGGGCGTGGTACAATATGCCAGAAGACGACACATATGCCAGAAGGTTATCCAAGTGCTGACGTGGTCAGAGATTATCCAAAGGGACAGCGCAAAAGGAATAAACAGTGTTTCCACTGTTTACAGGACAATTATTGAAAGCCAGCGCACCGTCCAGCTGTCTAGGCAATAGCAAAACAAGATAATCGAAGACACGAAGGCAGAGTCGGGAAGGCTCCAAACCATCTATAAAAGGAGAAGCCCGGCGCAGCATCAAGGCACGGGCACCCTCGCCATCATCCGCACCCACTCCACCAGAGAGCGCGAGCTCATCCTCCACCACCACCAGTGTAGTAATCACCCACTTTGTAAATTAAGGAATAAGAGGAAGGACGCGAGACTTCCTGCGCTTGTGTAAGGTAATCACCCAGCGTGTGTAAGTGCCTAGGGTTTCCCGAAAGGGAAAGCCGCATGTAAGCTCGTCTGTGTAAATGGAGTAGCCTCTGCTGTGAACTTCCCTGCCTTGCCTTTGTCCGTCTATATGGGGAGAGACTCTATGCTAGGGACCCTATAGGAGAAACCTCTGCGTGTGTTTTGCTCTCGCCTTAGCCCGGAGTTGTGGCGCCTGAGAGAGCCCTGTTGCCGTAGAGAAGTGTTCCCTTCGGGTGGAACTGCGTGGGGAGACGATAGAGCCTTGCCTCTTGTGTCCGTGACTGGGGGATGGCTTGGGAAGGGATCCGCGTTGGCCGCCTCGTGAGCCAGACCTGCGACGAGTACGGCGAGTACCGAGTAGGATCAGCACAACCGTCTGCACGCACGCCGGCTGAAACTTTGTTGGCCTCGCCAGCCTCGCCCGAGATCCTGAGATAAGCCCGCATAAACCCGCACATACTAGTTAATCGCTCAAATATTCACACATACCGTGAAAGTGGCCTGAGTGCTTAGAATAGTGAGTAAATAGTTGCAAATAGTGCTCGCGAAAGCGACGACTTGCATGCACGCTAATCATCCGCCTAATTAGACCACCCGCCTTTTTGCTAATTTTGTGAAGTGCCTGAGCCACTCACTCCCTGAGTGCTCATTCACTGTTCAAAAGTGGTAGTTTGAATAGTGCCCCATATTTTGAATAGTAGCCATAATTTGAATGGTGACCGCTGAATTTGAATAGTGCCATGAATAGTAACTTGAAAATTTTTTTTGGTATTTATCCGTTCCGGTATTATCCTTCTATCCCGTGTGAATAGTGGAATAATGTGGAATAGTGGTACCAGAGCCGTGGTTAATATCTCTGAATAATTTAATAGTTTTGTTTAAATAATTTCTGTAATTTTGGCTAATATTTTGGTTAATTACTCCGATAACAATCATTGAAAAGCTTAAATATTTGAATGAAGTTAATACTGGTAAAGTTATCAATACTAAAGATAATAAAGACATAAGGTGTAGATTGAATCATTCTGAAGAACATAGTTGGCATACTTCACAAAGCCAGTTGAATCTAGCTGTAGACTTAATTCATAATTTTTATATAAATTGGGGTAAAAGACAAGACGATCTAGAGTTAAAATTTGAAAGGTTATATAGAAATCATAAGCAGTTAGAAGAACAATATTCAGTCATAAGCAATAAAATAAATCTAGTACTGCAAATATTAGAAGAAGGTAAATCAGAGCAGCAAAGAATAAGTAAAAATAGTGATTACATTAAAAAGGATATTAGCTTGTTGTATAAAAATTTAGAATCTTTAAGTAATAATCCAGATAGTAGGAAACAATTAATTTTAGCATCACCAGGAACAACTACATATGCTAAGTCCATAAACTCAGAAAGATGAAAATACCTAAAAGTCCAAACAGAGGAGACAGAAAACTCCAATCAATAAATAGAGATGCAAAGCCATTAACCATAATGGATAAAATAAGAGGAAAATATGATGATATAGAAAATCTAGAGGAAGTCATTGATGTAGAAAGAGATCTTGAAATTTATCAAAGGAATACCTTAAGAAGCCTAAAACCACAACAAATATATCAAATGAGTTGGTTTGAAAATAAGAATGGTCTATATAGAATATCTAGAGAGGTAGAGTTAAGTGTTTTGACGCAACCAGTAGATTTAAAAATTGTTAGTAAGCAATTTGAGAATAATTTAAAATATTCAGGTTATAAATATATTCATCAAGGGATGTATATTATTGGAATTAAAGGAATGACAAGAAAGAAATTAGGAACAAAAGTTTTAATGACTTTGTTAGATAAAAGATGGGATTCAATAAATAAAGCAGCATTAGGATTCTCAGAAGGAGACATGAACGAGAATATGTTGATAACATATATAGCTCCAGATTTAATCATGCCTGTAAAAGAATTCATAGAAAAAATGGCATTAGGATTTCAAACTAAAGGTTATGAAGATTTTAAAGGTACAAATTTATTAGTAAGCATAGAATTTATAGGAAGGTTAACTAATAGAAGTGGAACAGGATATAAGGTAAATGTCAATAATGTCATTGAAAGCATGCAATCTAGAGGAATAAAGTTTATGAGCCCTCTCAAAATAAGTTCTGAAGAAAGAGCAGGAGAAGAATGGAATATAAGTGAATTAATAACACATAAAATTTTAAAACAGCCAGATGATTATATAAGCTATCAGAATAACAAAGGCAATACTAATATCAGATTCATAAACTATACTGCAAGAACATTAGATGATTTAGATTCATCAATATCAGAATCAAGTACAAATGAAAATAGGAGACATAGTGTATCAGAATTTATGGAAAAACCAGACTTAGATACTGAGATAAAATATTATGAAGATAGATTAAAAAATATACATTTAGAATATGAAGACAATTGGAAATGTGATTGGCCCAAAATTAGAGAAAAAGAAACTTATTTCCATAGAGAATTATATAGGTTACGAAAAATAAAGAAAAACAAGGAAAAAACTATCACTCAGAATACAAATATGCAAAGCAAGATGGCAGAGCAATATATTCCCATAAAGAAAGAAAATAGTCCCAAAAATATTACAGAAAGCAATATTGACATCAAGAAGGATGAAGGAGATATAAGTGAGGAAGAACAGTGGGAAATAAATAACAAGTTGTTATTAGAAAGCTTTGAAGAAGAAGATGGTACTATAGAAGAAATAAATAATACAGAACAATACAATGATTTTATAGAATCTCTAGATGATGAAAGCTTGCATAACTTAGATAATTCTATGGAGGCAATGGAAATAAATAATAACAATTTAAGTAATAACGATCTAAAATTAATTGACAAATTAGCAATTGAAATGATGAATCAAGAAGCCTGTGAACATGATTGGATTCAAGGCAAAGGAGATTATAATATAAAATGTGCTTTTTGCATATATTATCCAAGTCAAGACAATAGAGCTACATGCGGTATATGTTTAAAACAAGCATGTTTTTCATGTATAGATAAAAATAAACAGACAACAAGAAGAGAAACTATTCCACACTATTCCACACTATTCCACTATTCACACGGTATAAAAGGATAATACCGGGACAGATAAATACAAAAAAAAATTTCGAGTTACTATTCATGGCACTATTCAAATTCAGCGGTCACCATTCAAATTATGGCTACTATTCAAAATATGGGGCACTATTCAAGCTACCACTTTTGAACAGTGAATGAGCACTCAGGGAGTGAGTGGCTCAGGCACTTCACAAAATTAGCGAAAAGGCGGGTGGTTTAATTAGGCGGATGATTAGCGTGCATGCAAGTCGTCGCTTTCGCGAGCACTATTTGCAACTATTTGCTCACTATTCTAAGCACTCAGGCCACTTTCACGGTATGTGTGAATATTTGAGCGATTAACTAGTATGTGCGGGTTTATGCGGGCTTATCTCAGGATCTCGGGCGAGGCTGGCGAGGC
>CM014273.1:63641295-63676496 GCA_004135705.1 Alloteropsis semialata
GAAGTCGGAGACGGAGAGGAGCTGCACGTGCGCGCCGAGCGGCGGCGGGCGGCGCGCGAACCAGACGCGGAACGCCGGGAGGTACATGGGCGCGGTGACCACGTGGAAGACGTGGCGCGAGGGCTCGGCGGCCGCGCGCGCCGCGGAGGCCACCACGACGGAGACGGCGAGCACGTTGTCGGAGAAGATGGCGTAGTGGCAGAGCGCCGCGTCGGCGAACTGCGGCGGCGGGACGGGCGGGTCGTCCGGGATAGCGGAGGCGTTGGCGAGGCGGGCCTCGAGGAGGCGCATGGCGAGGCAGTGGAGCGACTTGGGCGTGGACCACGCGGCGATGCGGGCGTTGAGCACGCCCGCGCGGCGGGCGCGGAGGAGCTGCTGCCCCACGGCGAAGACGGTGTCGGAGAGCTTCTGGATCTTGGACTGCGTGTCGAACGCCTCCTTGGCGCCGCCGGCGAGGGAGCGCGCGCGCTTGACCTGGGCCTTGATCTCCTTCTCCAGGGCCCCCACGGTGGAGACGGAGAGGCGGGAGGCGAGCGCGGAGAGGCGCGAGGAGATGGAGAGGAAGGCGTCCGTCTGGGAGGCGGAGGTGGCGCTGAGGTGGCGCGCGTGGGCCGTGTAGGCCGCCAGGACGGCCGCGTGGTCCTCGGCGTGGCGTTGGACGACGGCCAGGCGCAGGGCCGGGGAGTTTGCGGCGGCGACAGCTTTGGCGGAGGAGGATCCGTCCCCGAAATTTGGGGGAGGGGACGGCGGACCGGCACAATGGAGGAGCGGATCCAGGTCACCGTTGCAGCGGAAAAAACGGGTGAAAACCCCCTATAGTAACGGGTCGGGACGGGATACAGGGCATCGCTGCAGATAGCCTTAGCAGCTAAAAACGTGGAACAAATCCCATCGTTGCTCGACAGAGAGGAGTAGAGGACCATATATCATTCCTAAAAAAAAAACCATTCCCAACGTGCCCAGGCGGCCAGGCCCAGGTGATGATGTAGATTGAAACGTCACGCGCCGTGAAGCCCAATCTCTGAATTAGCGGCCCGGAGTGTGTGCGCGTATTTGACTTTGTGCTTCTAGCTGAAACAGGAGGCATGGCATGGCACGAAAATGTGAGGACGAAACAATTCTCGTATATAAAATATAATAATAATCTACTAGTTCCTCCAGAATTCGCTGTCCCTGAATTCTTCACTTCAATCTCGCGACGAGCCTGTTTGACAAATCAATGAAAAAAGAATTTGACGGCTTCATGATATACTTCTAGTGGCACATATGGAAGGAGAGAAACAGACGCACTTTTCAACAAGTTTCTAAACAACCGGAGGAAGTGGCTTCACTGATTAAGAAGCAGTTCAACAACACCGACTAGCCTTCGCGCCTCAAGCTGGAGGGGATCATAGAAATGCTTCATAGCTGGCCTTTGTTTTCTTTTGTTGTTTTTTGTTTAGTTATTTTAGCAGTGGTGGAGCCGGTTTTCTTAGCTGTTTTTCTTTGGAACTCTGGTTTTGGTCAGAGGACTGTAGTTGGTACTCTGGCCATGACTGGGTATGAGTTGTAACTTTTTGTATTTGTTTCTCTTTTTTTCCGTCTAATAAAACTAGCGGCAAAGCTCTTGCCGTTCTTTCGAAAAAAAGAAAAAATCTCGCGACGAGCCATCGAGGTCCATACTTGCAGTTGCTACGCCATCCGAGCATCATAGATCGAAAAGGCAGACTGGAGACCGAACCGGTCCTGCTACCGGTTCACCGGTGCAACAAGTGATACAGTGGTTCAACAAATGGTTCATTATTTATCAATATAATATAATTTTTTTATGACTTGTATGAAAATGGGAAGGTTTTGTAATAATTTATATGCAAACACTAGAAAGCATAGTAATATCACAATAGTTTATTAAAAATGTCATCTAACATCTAAAAATCAAACTAATGAAAGGTCCACCAGTTCATTGGTACTGGTTCAATACAAAACCGGTCGGTTCGATGGTTCACACCAGTCCAATTGCAAGTCTAGTCTTTCAGATGAACCGAACTAGTCAGCCACCGGTTCCTGGTTTTTCCGGTGGTGAACCGTTGGATTTTTTGCTCATTGGCCAGCATGCACGCCAGATGTTACGTCACTTCCCCCGTCTCCCTGGGAGCCTGGGAGGGAAGGGCACGCCAGAGCCAGAGTGCCAGACGTTACGTCACCTAGAAATCCTGACGCTCCGTGCTTTCTATGAAACGTCAGCCGCAGGCAGACAAAAATGATAGGCGGCCGCCCGGCCGGGGACTCGCTGTTGGCTCTGAGAACTGGGTGTGTTCCATTCTATTGTCTTGTTTAGTTCGTGAAAGTTGGTTAAATTTTTTGTAGAAAAAGTGTATTGAGAAATGTATTGTAAAGAAAAAGATAAGTTTTTAATATGTTACTTTTAATTGAATTACAAAAACTTGCTGGAACTAAACAAGCCGTGTGAATGCCATCGCCGTCGCAGGGCCCGCCAGTGAGGAGATGCGTTGGCCCGGTCAACAACGGAAGCGGTCGCAGGCTCGCAGCGTTGGCATACACGCAACGCAGCAACACACAATGAATTTTTTTTTCTTTTTACTACTGATATGTAGCTGCGATTATATTATAAATACACAAACACCTGTGATATCCAGATGCATATACAAGCACCTGTGATTAGGGGTGGTAATTCATCATGGCCCTTATCACTCCTTCACAATCTAACTTGGTCCTAATTAATTTTAGTTCAAAAATGTATAGTATTTTAGCCCGGTTCTTATCCAGCCCTATCCTTAAAAAAAATAGACTAATTTTTTTGGCCCTTTACCACCCCTGCTTGTGATATCTTAGAAGTAATATTATTCATCTAAATCTTCAAGCTGCAATAAAGAGAGATGGATAGGTACTACTGATACGAGCAAAATAGAACTTCTCATAATCAGGTTAAGTGAGATACCTTTGTCCATTTAACCCTGAATAAAATGTAGGCTTGATTAACTCCCGTGAACAATTTTAATTGGGCCTTGTTTAGTTCGTGAAAGTTGATTGAATTTCTTGTAGAAAAAATGCATTGAGAAGCATGTTGCAGAGAGGAAGACACGTTTTTCAATGCGTTACTTTTGGTTGAATTGCAGAAACTTGCAGGAACTAAACAAGGCCTTGGTTCATTGTAGCCCCTAATAATGAGAATTCTCTTTTTTTGTCTGTCTACATACAAGTTGAGTTTTAAATTCAGGTTTTGCAAGGTGACTTATGGCATGATGCCCTACGTTAAAAACATATTATGGAATTTTTGTTTTTCATACAGATTTAATCTCTATGGTTAATTTCATATTAAATATTCATAACCTATGAAAATAATCATAAAATTTGTATTGTATTTTGCCCGCATAAAGCATCATGTTCTCTGTCCGCTAAAAAGCTTGAACTTAAAACTCAATAAGAAACAAAAATGGAAAATCTCATTAGGGAGTAGGTTGGACCAACCAAAATAGTTCGGGGGAGTAAATCAAGACTAAATTTTGTTCAGGGTTAACGGACAAAATAGATGGGTGGGATAGTAGAATGGACTTTTTTCGTGATAACTTATTGTGTCATATGTTCTGTCATCGGTCACATGTCATAGGATAAGTGTCACCAACGTCATAGGATAACTTATTGGTAAGTCCTATTCATTGTTTATTTTATCTAGTTAAGGAGGCCAGTTGCTAAAAGAGAGAGAGGGGAGGCGGTGGCCAATTAGGAGGGTTTAAAAAAGCTGCATTTGAACTCGCCGCGAGGAAAAGTGTGTAGATTACACGTAAGACAGACAAAAGATGCATGCGTGGTGTGTGGCTGTAGACAAGTAGTACACCCTTCCTTATTTTTTTCAGCTAAAGCTTAAGCTAAACTTCTATACCACTGCTTGTCTGTATCTGGTACTGGTGGAAGCGAGCTAGTATAAAATGGAGAGACGCCTGCTGGTTCGGCTTCGGCAAAATTGTCGACATGGACGGGCAATCGGTGATAACCATGTTCGGCTTCGGCCTCCTGACGTTCAACTCGGGGCTCGCCATCTACAACTCCTGGGGCGACAACGCGGCGCCCTTTATGGCGTTCTTCTTCGTGCTGCTCTTCCTCTGGCGCCTGAACGACTTCGAGCGCGGCCGCCGCGGGGAAGGTGCCGCCAGGATCAACATGGATGGACAGTATTCTGCGCTGGCCAAGGTGGGTCTCGCCGTTCTGAACTGCAACATGGCGCTCGACGCCTACAGCACCCGGCGCGGCCCGCCGGGCCCCGGGTCGGCGGCGTTGGTGCTCGTGTCCTACGCCGTCCTTGTGATTCTGACCGGCCTTTTCGTCCGTGCATTCGCCCGTGCTCACGGTGGCGAGCTGGGGCAGGAGGGCTAGAGCACGCGGACAACGCTAGCCTGCTCACAGCGATGTTCGCGTCCACGCACCTGCCCAAATAACACAAGTATTCCCTTTGTGTTTTATAGTCACACTCCGTATTTGGCTGTTGAACGTATCGGTTTCCTGTGTACCCCTGTCTCGTGCGCCGGATTTGCTTGTTTTGCCAGTTCCGTAGCAAATAAAGTCGATTTGTTCCTATGCTCTATTCACTGATGACCGGCGACCAGACATGGGGTTCGTATTATATTCACTGAAGAACCAAAGTCAAATGATTTCTCTATTGCTAAATTCGACCGTCCGATAAACGCGGCCGCTTACCGGCGGTATGCACTTGTAACTGGTAGCAGCCGCACAGGAATTTGCTTGTCTTGTCAGTTACCCATGTTTATAAGGCGTACACGCATATCAAGATTCAAACCTTATTATCTTTGACCAATAATTTAATCAATAATTTTTTATTTTTATGATGTAAACTTGATACGGTTGAATTTGTAAGAAAATGTACTCTCTAATAATTATAAGTTTATAATCATAAATAATATAATATAAAATAAATTCATGGTCAAAGTGTAATTTGGGAGACCTTGCCATGTCATATGGCGCCTTATAAAAATGGACGGAGGGAGTACATGGAATAAAGTTGTTGCAAGGTTTCAAGGTGAAAGGTTGTATATATTTCGTTCGAAGGAAAATATTTGGCATTCTATCTTTCTTTTTCTCATCATCCGTCATTATGCACGTAAAACATGAATCTGCATCCGGAACCTCGCTGAATTATCAATTCCGGACCATGGTTTTAAATAACCCAGTATTACTTTAGAGGCGCTACGCTATTGCCAATTATTTTTCTAATGGTGCTGAATACATACAGCTAAATTCGATTTGCACGAATACTCCATTATTATAAGCTCGTAATGAGAGATCTTAGATGCAAAACATGTTGAAATATGAGCGTCGTTTATCTGCAAGAAAAAGAATGTGAAAACAATACAGAGCAATTCTTATTAAGACTCTCTACGAGTGTTGGCTCATAAAAAAAAAAAGACTCTCTACGAGTGCTCCTCCTCATCGCTTTTGAACCGACGCAAAACATGACTTCTCGCTTCTGAAAGAAAGGTCGCCTCGATAGAACCATGATTTTAAATAATTCGCTAGAGTTTTATTTTAGAGGCCCGACGCTGCGTCATTGCCAATTATTCTACTAATGGCACTAATTAAAGACATTTTAGCGCCAGTACATACCGCCATTTGTCCTAGCCGCGTAATGTTTTAACTCCGCTTATCCTATTTTATAGTACGCAGATCAAGGTCCAGAAAAACCAGAAAAGGATGCCAGTAGCATAACTATGATCCAAATTATGAAGTGATGGATATGGTTGTTGGAAAATAGGCCCATGGAGAGACTCATTTATGGAATCCCAAAGCAAGAGTGCATGGTATAGAGTTGTCCCATACTGCTGCTTTGAGCTGGTGCATAGCAACTTAAATACGAGAGTTCTCTCACTATGTGAAGACAAAGAGAGAATAGGGCTAAGGTTATACACGCGCGCGCGTGCGTATTCGCGTAAACGAACGCGTGACTCGTGACTTGCGAGCAGCCAAGCCAAGTTTGTGTAATCCTTTTGTCATCTGCGTATTGACAACGGTCATTAGAGAAGATAAACACGCAGTCAATGCCTTAATCCTGAGTTATATGGGCGGTTACTACTGCCAATTAATGGGGCGTCATTATAGTTGAAACGGTCAGCAGTATGCTACCAATTTCTCTATAAGAGGACCTGGAGACGTCCAGGAAAAATACACAAGTGAAAAATCCCCACGAACTCTTTCTGAACTTTCTCTCCGATTCCGGAGAAGTGTGCTGTGGTGCTGAGTTGCCGGATCTCGCCGGCACTTCTTCTTGGCGTGCACTGAGAAGGATAGGAGCGGTATCTCCAAGTCCTTGTCGTCGTAAAGCCTGCACGAGGGGCGGCAATAAGGTTTCTGGGCAGCACAACTGCACGACCGCTCGAAACTGATCGACTTCGTTTTGCACTGCCTCTACATCAAGTCTACACGAGGACGGAGCGCTAATCTGTAAGTCCATAGACGGGTGATAGTACAGCAATATGTTTGATTATGTTTGTTAGATATCTACTGGCTATGTCTATGATGTTTATGCTGTCCTCGTTCCTGAGATTTATGTCTGGTTATTTCTTTTACATAGCAATAGTTTTTGCTTACGAAATATGCCTCAAATTAATATCTGGTAGAATAATTCGCATATCTCCAACAATGGTTACACTTACATGTACTTTTGAAGCCCGGAGCATGATTTAAGTATTTGTGTTTGTATAATTTTCTTGTCTGATGTTCCTAGGTATAATTGATTAAATATTTCACACTTTTTATAAAGCCGCTAAATGAAATACTTGCCGATATATCCTATTGTAACCAAACCATTTATAGCTTTTAGAGGAGGTCGCTAGCCTAGCTAGGACTGACCAGACCATGAAATGGAGTTCCTACTGCCACCAACGCGTTTTGTGAGGGGCGCAGCCTTCAGATTTAGAGTATCCTTTGTTTGAATTTTCTTTGTGAGAGTCTAGCCTTGCAAGGTGGCGTAGGCAGCCAGGTCCCGCTTGGCGGCTGCGGCTGTGTGCGAAACGATGTAGTGGCTTGCTATTTTTTTAAAATTCTAAGAAAAGCTCGAACTGATCAGAAAACTTGTCCACACGCTGGAGCTGTGGCTTCCCCTCGTCTCTCCACGACTTTCGTGGTTGGGTCGAGCAGATAAGAAGGTTCTCTCAAGATCGCGCCGATCGATTTGGGTCGGAGGACAGGCTTCGGGCAACGGCCAACGGGAGTGCCCACGCGGTCACGCGCGCCACCTCTGCCAGCACGACGGCCGACGCCGACGAAAATGATGCCAACACGTCGTTCTCATTCGTGTGGTGTCGTATGTAGTGCATAGTTATTTGGACCGGATCGGATTGATCGGTCCGATCGATCGAGAAGTGGAGCCTTCTCCGGTCTATTTAAGATAAGGTCATGTTTGGAACGCAGGAATTTTGCAGGAATCGTACAGGAATTTTACAGGAAACAGTTCAATTTCACAGAAAAAACGCTGGAATAGGGAAAAATCCGGTAAGCAATCGAACCGAACCTAATTCGGTTGAACTGATAGTTTTTTTCTTGGAACCGGATGGTTTTTCATTTATTAGGAACCAGATCGAACTGGCTTATGGCTGACTAGAGGAACAACAGGGAAGCCGGGGCCGGTTAAGAGGAATAAATGTTAAAAATATAGCTTCGGAAATCAAGTTCCCCACCACTGCATCACTTTGACGCTTGTGCTTTTTTTTAGCAAATCTATATGTATTTGAACCATTTTAAACCAGCGGTCTAACCGGCCATACCACTGAATAATCGAACCGAGCACTTGAACGGTTCAACCATCGGTCCGGTCCTAATAGAAAAAAAAAACGTCTTTTCCTCGTGGCATATGTATTGTATGTTTGAGGGGAAAAAACTATGTGGAGGCTTGAAGCATACATCATGCGCGAGGAAAGTCAAAAAAAAAATAAAACAGCGACGTTGCGCGATTTTTAATAAAAAACAGGCCCTCGCCTTTGGATGCTGGTGGGCCCGTTCTCCTTTCTTCGCGTACAAGGCAAATTAAGCGGCTCTATACACACATGCTCACCCAGCAATCACCGTCAACAGTCCTCTCACGCTCCGTCGCTCCGAAGACCTCCGACGCTCCATCAGTTCATCACAGGATGGAGGGCGCCACCGCGGACGCCGCGGGGCTCGTCCGCGCTGGGCTTGCCGTTCTTACCGTCACCTCCGCCGCGGCCGCTTACAGGTCGGCTGCGCGGGACGTCGGCTCCGTGGCTTTTGTGGCCACAAGCTACGGCGCTCTCCTGCTGCTCTTCCGTTGCCTTCGCGCCTACGAACTCGTGCCACCTGGGGCGGTCGCCCGGAAGGCAAATCTCAGGCGCAGGATCTGGTGTCTCTGTACGCTGCTCACCGCCCTGTTCGCGTGGAAGGTCGCCGGCGTCATGCCGTGGCCTTTCGCGATGGGCATCTGGGCTGTGGCTGCAGATGCTTCAATCGGTGGATTCTTTGCACTCTTCTGTCGCCGTCGGTGAGTACCGCTGCCGCCGGCGTGTATGGTGTCATCGACACACATGCGCTTGCTGGTGAACGTCAACGGTAAGTATATATATATGTTGCTTTAATATGAAGCATGAGCTTGACCATATATATCTATTAATAAAACGATTGGGTATTTTTTTTTTTTTTTGGATTGGCCTTTCATTCCTGAGAAATATACCTATACGGTACTCTGATAGTCCGATCCACTAATTCAATGACGATTCGGCCGCTTGATGGATATTCTTTCACTTGTTTTTTCTTGGGTTTTTCTTCGATAACATGTTGATTAATTGTGTTTACTAGGTTTTGGCAGGTTGCGATGCACGATCTTGAACATATATGCTTCAAGATTTGCCGTGTGCTGATGGTTGAAGACGACCATGACAGATGAGTTTGTACATACTCTCGTTCTAATCTGAGCAAGGAGAAATATTATGCAATTGTGACACGCAGAAGAAAAGAGATACTGAGCGTGTGTATTGTAAACATGGATACATCATACATGGCGTTCCTCACTGTAAGTGATTGTATGGTTCAATATGGCATTTAGGCCATCTTTATTTGGACTGTTAGAACTGATCTCTTGAGTTCTTGCGCACATCTTAAAAAATCTTGTGTCAGTACATACGTACTTGAGGTGAGGAGAGGTGGCAATATGGGATATTGATTCAATGGATAACACGGGATTCATGAATTATTTGTTTCATGGGAAACCTTGTAGGATTCTTTAGGAATCAAGTAGAATGCCTTTTGGTGGCCACTGTCCTATATTGCACCTCTTTCAACCTGTGGCCACTGCCTCGTCAGCTCATTTTGCCTCTCCGCGTCTATGCACCTTTCTTCTAAGAAATTTCAAAACTTTATACAGGAGTATTATACAACATTACAACTTATTTATCGGAAAACATCCTGTGCCCACCATGGCACATGCCCCCCTGCACACCGTGAGCATATATGTAACGGAGAGTGCATGCAGAGATGTCAGAAGCTAATAAAAAAAGAAAAGTTGCATCTACTACTGCTTTGTTCTGTCAGAGTTTAAACTAATGTAAAAACCTTTTTCTTTGACACAACTGATGCAAAAATAACTAATGCATTCTACTTGAACAATTTAACTTACATTATGCAAACGCTGACACGATGTCAAATCAAAAACCATGTCAGATTCAAAAAAAATCCCAGTCAACTTACATTATGCAAATGCTGACACGATGTCAAATAAAAAACCATGAACAATCCCAATCAACGGGAAAAAAACAAAATTCTCGTGGCGCTGACAAGATTCTCTGACACCAAATGAACCCGATTTGTACCAAAGTGCATTCAAAGTGATTCTTGAAACATCATCCTTACTGATTTGAACAAAAAAATCATCCAAAGTGATTCATGAAAGTTGCACATCATCCTTACTGATTTGAACAAAAAAATTCATCCAAAATGATTCATGAAAGTTGCTTTTTTACATGCTTTCACTTCTGTCAGAGAGATTAACAAAAGATGAGAGACATAGAAGAAAAGAAAAAAATCAACATATCTTCTCTCTCACCTGCTCTCTCTCTCTCTCTCTCCCTCCCTCTCCCTCTCCCTCTCCCGCACGTGCTCTCTCTCCTTCCTGCTCTGTGCGCCGGGGGGGCGCCGGCCGTGCGCCACGCCCGCGCCGGCCGCGGAGGGCCATGACGGCCATGGACGGGTCTTGGGAGAGAGAATATGCATCTCAGTGGAAGAGAGAAGGAAAAATAGGAGAGAGAACAAAGAGAGAGGGTAGTCATGGGAGTAAGAAGGCATCTGCCACCGGATGTGGACAAAACCGCTAGAGAGAGGGGAGGAAGTCACAGGAGAGAAGTCAAGAAGTGTCACAACAGATTCTTTTCTCCGTTTCTCCGTTGGTTTGCTGTTAGTTTATGATACATTGGATCTCCATCCGATGGTTTTCGCAAGGGGGGGCACCTGCCATGGTGGGCAGGAAAGTCACTCTCCTTATTTATTTGTGTTAATTTTGTGTCTGATAGCGATGTTCAAGGATTTAGCTTTATTAGCGATAGGCTACAATTGGAATCAGACTCTTGTAATTCGACATCCTCATAAATATGAGAAAATAACCATTTGTAACCATGGCAGCACAATGATTGGCTCAAAAGACAAGCATCCATAGTTATGCCCTGAGAAATTGGATTTGGAATGAATGTGGTCCACAATCACACTATCTCCTCTGCTATTCGTGATCTTAAAATTATGTTCACCTCGGTAGAACCATGATGCCGCTTCCATGTGGAGATTTGCGATAGCCAGATGTCAATGTGCGGGCTGATTGCCCAACAATTCTCTATCTCTACTCCTAACGTACGAACTTCCTCCTATTTTTTGGTGCGTCAATCGCCCCCATCGTCCTTCGTCACTTGTGAACGTCCCCTCCCGTCGTCCGTCCGCACAAAGCTTCCTCCCACGAACTCGGCTCACCCAATCTGCCCCCGCCTCCTCGCGTGATCCCCGCGATCCGTTTTTTCCTGGTGCCCCGCTTTCCCCTCACGGCTCAATCCAGCCAGCCCCTGCCGCCGCCTCTCTCCCCTCCGCTTCGCCCCCTCCAGCGCCGCCTCCTTTCCCCTCCACGACGCTTGATGCAGTCACCTGGTGTCGTGGGTGTTGGGGAGGCGGTAGTACCCGGCATGGTAGCCGAGGTCCTTCACCGACATGCCCCCGCCTTGGGCGGAGAGGGACGCGAGGCGGATGGGCCTCTCTACGAGGGTCGCCGTAGGGGCGGGGGCGGATTTCATTTAATTGCATTCGCTAGGATTTGAACTCGAGACCTCTGGCTTTGATACCATATTGAGTTTCATGCACCAACCAGTTCAACCCAAAAGCTTAAACTGATGAGGAAAAGTGGGCAATTCACTTATACTTATTTCTAATTAAACTTCTACCACATACAAATCAAATGCAAATCATTTCATTTTGGAGAGTTGAAATTACAATGGTCCGGTCCAATACCAGCACTACATTTTTTGCTATCACCAGAAGGCCCCCCAGAATATCATAATCTAGAATTTAACTTCAAGTTTACCTCTCTTTCACCCTTATCTGCTATACATCAGTACGCTTCTCTTCACAACCATTTCTCCAGCACTCTCTTCATCACATAATATTTCTCTACCGCACATACAGCTGCACATTAGAGCCTTCAGGAAGTGCATAAGATTTTCCTCTTTATGAACAAATTCTAAGAGCAAGAACACAGGGGCGGATCCAGGGCCTTTTATCGGGGTCAGCCGACCCCGATAAAATTTGAAAATTCCTTTGTAAAACATTGTTCATCTCTAAGCTGATCCCAGTGAGATAATGGAGCCGACCTGACGTCCATCTTGGCTAGATTCGCCCTGCAAGAACATTATATTGAAATAAGGCAAACTTTATTACTGGTATAATATCAGTCCAACAGAATAGAAGTTCTACTCCCTTACAGGAACCTACACGAATCATGCATGAAGCATATAAGGTGTATAAAACATACAACAAGCATATGGCTAATTCGAAGTGAACTGAGAGTAGTTACAAGAAGCACACGGGAAGCATATATAGGTGTAAAAATCTTTTAGGAAGCATCCTGTTTGGAGGAGCTTTTAGCGGCTTTGCTTTTCCAGGAATTGAAGCTCCAAAAGGCAAAAGCCAAAACCTCCCTCTCCCACAATTGAAAACATATACACAAAAGCTCTCTTTACACTAGAAGCAAAGAAGTGGCCAGGTCTAGCATGGCCAAAGTAATGAACACTCAAAAGTTAAAACGACTTGTAATTCGGAAAGAGTAGAAAAAAACGACGCATTATTATTACGTGATGATGTGTATACTAAAATAGCGAGCGACCCGGCCAAGTGGACGTCAATCGTGGGCGCGGCCGCGATGCTTCTGCACCGCTTGTGTGTTCCCATTGGGCATTCCGACTCTGACCATTCGTGGGCCCAGCTGTTGTCCGCCTGGCCTGGCCTGGCCGGCTAAACGCGTCCAGACAGTACCAGTTTGATTTGATTTTTTTTACTGACTGATTGCGAGAGGCCCGATATTTGTAACGGCTATAAAATGAAGCCAGGCGCCAGTACGGTCGGTTTGGGCTCCTTCAAAAATTCCAATTCCGCAACACTGTTTTTGCCGCCAAAAAACCTCTCTTGCTCTCTGTCCCAGCTATCTCCCGGCCGGTCCTCTTCTCGCGCGGGAGAGATCCAAGATCGACACCACCATTTCTCATGGACAGGCAACTTTCAGGGCTAGCGAAGGTAGGCTATGCCGTCCTGGCGTTCAACTCGGGCCTCGCCATCTACAACTCCTGGGGCGACGCCGGCTCCATGGCCTTCGTGCTCGTCGCCGGCGCGGCGCTCCTGCTGCTCTTCCTCTGCCTCCGCGAGTTCGAGCGCGACGGATCAGGCGGGGCGGGCGGTGGCAGGGTCAGGGTCAGGATCAAGGCCGCGGTGTGGGCGCTCTCGACGCTCCTTACGGCGATGTTTGCGTCCAGGGTGGCGCCGCTCATGCCGCCGGTCGTGGCGGGGGTGGTGTGGCTCTTGGCCGTCTCCACATCCGCCGCCGGGTTCTGGGCGTTCTTCCTGAATTATTAGACCCTAGAGATTTGCAGTCAGGATCAGTACGTGTATCTGCCTGTCGGATTAGCTGGGGATTACGATGTATATCTTCTACTACCGATGTATTGTATGTATATATACTAGCTAGCTTGTATAGGATGCCGTTGCTACGTCATGTTATTCTCTTGTTCGTTTGGAAATTTGGAACTCGATTGCACCGCGTGATTTGACGTGAATGGGCCGTGCTGATCGTTTCGTTGCTTGATGTTATCGAACAACGCAATCGCAACGGTGGCTGGTGGGTTCAGTGCTTTGATGTTTAATTTACATCGCTGCAGATTCACGGTGCGGCCATTATACTCTGCTCTCGACAGTTAGACTGGAATTGTGCAGGTTCTAGCTATCTAGTGGCGGCAGAGAGCCAAAGGTTAAGCCTCGACGGACACGATCGAGTAGCTGGGGGCGTCGATTTTCAGACTTGCAGAGAGAAACGGAAGCAGATGGCATGGCAGCGATCCATATCCTTACTTTTCCTCGGAAAATATTTTGGCTGCCATTTGTCTTTAGATATGCATATCAGTGTCAAACAAACCAACAAACAAGAACACGTCGTAGATGAGTGTGACGCTGAGTGATGGCGAATCACACACGTAGGGTGCCTTCGAGCTTCGACACCACGTTCGAACCTTCCGTCCGGTAAAAAAAGAAAAATTAAACACGTCGGATGACAATTTCGTCATGATGTATGCCCGGCTTGATGGCATGTCCTGCACCGCCGGTGTGGGCGGTGCGGTCGGCGCCGCGTTGGTTACGTCGCACGGCGCGACGGGCCGGCTGTGTCATCTTTTATTTTATTATTATTATTATTATTATTATTATTATTATTATTATTATTATTATTATTATTATTATTATTATTATTAACACAAGCACGTTATACAGGAGAGGAAGCTGGAAGCAAGTGAAATTGGAAGTTCTATACATCTCTTTCGGTTCATTTTGATATGATACCCAATTTTCTATGGCGTGATTGTTTTATGATTTTTTTTAGCACAAAGATTGTTTTATGATCTGTGCTACTATTGCTATGTCATTGTTTATTTCATTTGTGGGCCTACATAGTTGTCTTGGGCTCTCGTCCTCAACACACGCTGGAAATGCGAGTGAATTCCTTGTTCATTTTCATTCCATTTTTTATCATTGTTGTTTCTTGCAATGTTTTAGTGAGAAATCGCCCTCTATCATTCACCTTTACTGTAGTTCTTTTTTTTTAGGATATCATCACCTTTCTTATAGGTCTCTTGTGAATAACCCGGTAAGACCCTAGTAACTCAACTTTTTTTTTTTGAGCTCACCCTAGTAACTCAACTGTGTTATCAATCATCATTAGGTACCGCGCGGCCCGTACGGACAAACGAAATTGGACGTAGAAGCCCACATGTATGCCTCTTTGTGGCCCAGATGTTGCTCCGTGGTGGGCCTGGTGGGCGTGACC
Organism: Alloteropsis semialata; assembly: GCA_004135705.1. Taxonomy (NCBI): domain Eukaryota; kingdom Viridiplantae; phylum Streptophyta; class Magnoliopsida; order Poales; family Poaceae; genus Alloteropsis; species Alloteropsis semialata. The sequence goes on from CM014273.1 coordinate 63,655,868, forward strand.
CAGTAAGCGTGAAAACAGTCGACCACTTGTCCGATTGGGTCATTACCTGCTTCCTGTTATAACAAGTCCATCTATTTTGTCCTATTAACTTTGGTAATGAATCTAAAATTTTACATAGATCGGTGACACTAAACAACACTACTTTTTTAGTTACTAAAAGTGTTCTTTTACAAGGCAGTCTTTTTAGATATTTTATAGATATTACTAACCAAATTTTAAAGTTTGACCTAGGAAGCATTGCGGTATGAGAAAATCAGAATTGTTAATCAAACTATAAATGTTTATTTACCAATAAATAAATATATCAGCGGTATTCAAATATAATGTTGGTCTTGTTGCAATTGATGATTTTAAACTAATGGTTAAAGTACACTTCTGTTTTTTTTTGAGAAAAGAAGAATATAAAAGCTGAAATTTGAGATATTTCGCAATGACCATTTTTAAACGCCAGAGTTTAATAACCAGCCCTAGGCATTTAATTAAGCCTATAGTTTATTTGAAAATTGCAGCAAACATGCGCGGGGGTGTGTGCTGGCTTTGCGATGCATTGGAAAGTCAGATCGATCTCTTCTGGCAGTACCGTGGTTGTTTACTCTCTCGCACATACTAGCTTCACAAACAAACAGCAGGAAGACCACTTGTGTTTTGCCCGGAATAATCTGACGTGATGCGTTAAGGATATATTTTTTTTGTGTCAAGACTCTTGGGCTTTCCGTACACTTTATTAGGGTCTCTTAGTTGGGCTTTCCAACCTGCTTTTGCTTTTTAAAACGTCAAAAGTCAATCAAAAGGCTTCCCAACCTTCTCGCACAAAAACAGCTTTTATCTAGTTCAATATTCACAGCATCTAGAACTCCTGCTTTTACTAGTTGTGAGGGTAAATTTTACTCAAAATTACCCACTGCCATGAACGTACCGATTCGCTTTTCTTTTCTTTTTTCCCGTTGCCCAGACTCGTCTCCCCCGCCCGCCCATCCTTTCCCCTTCTTCGCGGTGGCAGAACGGCGATGGGCTTCCCACGGCAGCCGGCCCTCCACCCGGCGGCCCTCGGCCCGGCGGCCCCCCAACGACCGACGCCCCCGCCGCCTGCATCTCGATGACCTAGCCCGCTGCGCTCGACGCCCTATGGCGGGTGCCCCTTCGCCCGACACCGTCCTTCGGACCCCCGCCGACGACTGGCTCCTCCTCTGCCCCCTCCGCCCGGTACCCCTCTACCCCTTGCTGCCTGGCGTGTCAATTGTGCGGAGGTCAGAGCCATCCTTGCGGAACAAGGAAGGCAGACGGGCGGCAGCGTCCCCGCTCCCCGACGGCCGGCTCCCCTGTCCTAGCACCGAGAGTCCGACAAGGCTGAGGACTTGAGCAGCGCCGCCAGCGTCCGACAAGTCACGCAGCTGCTCTACCCTGCGGCCGCATGCCCATTAGCGTCATGCACATGCTACTGATGATTCCTCTCCACCCGCCATGAATACCACTGCTGCTCATAGGATGGCAATCGGACGGATTCAGATGGTATCGAATTCGGATAGCACTTTTTACCACATAATAAGTCGAATTCGAATACGAATTCGGATGTTGTCGAATTCGGATGGTAAACGAATACTTCAAATTCGGATAATGTTCGGATATCCATTTAACTTAAATGATAGCATTTAGCAAGTTTTTTTTGCTTATTTTATGATTTTAAAAGAACAAAATCATCGTAAAATATACAAGCATGCATCAAATACAACATATGTACACAAGATTATTAGTTAAAAAATATTTTTTTTGTAATAAATATTTTTAAAAATAAAAATTAAATGATAATAAATACATAAAATAATATAAATATATTTTACAATAATTAAATAAATTATTTTGAGTAAATTAAATCAATATCTGTATTGGTTTTAAAGTAAATTAATATAATATATTTATTGCATGGTTTAGAGAAGTTCTTATGCTAAACGAATACGGATAATAATCGGATATCCATCCATATCCACGTTTTATTTCGAATTCGAATGTATCCATTTAAGTTACCACATTGCAATCGAATGCGGATACGGATATCCATATATCATTTTTCGCGGATACGAATTTGGATATTTCATCCGTCCGCTTACCATTTGCCATCCCTAGGCCCTAGCTGCTCTTCCTGAATTGGGGTAGTACTGGTGGCGTTCTGCTGGTGAAGCAGGAGTCGGTGGATTTATCCAACTAAAAACAAGGGCGAATGTGTCATTTCAATATGTTTGTTAGCTAAAATTACATGGATATGATCCACAATAACACGAAGGAGATTAGAATTTATGCACAATGGTTTGTAGAAGATATGAGTTTCAGGTGGCAGAGGATAAAGTTTTAGCCAATGTCCGTTAGCTAAAATGCTATTGTTTTATTTATGTGGATGATATTATCATAATTGATACAAACCTTATATTTCTTCTTTTCTAAAAAAGTCATTTGCATGCCAATCAATAAGCAGAATATTTTATTACGAGCGATTTGCATATAAATATTCCATCAGACCTTCAGGCCACAACAGCTTTTTCCACAGCTCACAGTCGCTCGAACCAAACGGCTTTCTGCTTTTTCCACAGCTCTCAGGCCACAGCAGCTTTTCCACAGCCTACAGCAGTTTTTTCACAGCTCACAGCCCAACCAAACACACCCCTTAGGCCCTGTTTAGATGCATCCAAAACCCAAAAAGTTTTCACTAGATAACCGTGTCAGTTCATTTCTTCTCTCTGTGCACGCGATCCAATACATAAACTTTCCACCCTTTTCATACATCTAAACACCCCCTTAATCAGCAATATCTCTCGGTGCTGTGGCAGAGGGCCTGTGGGCCGTAGTATATCCTGATTTCGGTGATTCCTGACGCTCGCAAAGCAAGCAACCGGACCGAAATTCTCCACTTGACTTGTGCTTCCCGTCAACCGATAAGCCAGCCCACCACTTGCTTCGTCGGACGTCACCAATCCGATCCACTCTCCCCACCGCTATCCAGACCTGTTCCATAATCGGTCCACGGGCAGAAGTCACTGCTCCTGGACGGCGCGTGTCTTCTATGCCCCTTAAAGTAATCTCCTGCCTCTCTGCCTGCCGGGGTTTGAGCAATCCACGTACGCTGCACAAGGTAAGCGTCATGCCACCCTCCCAGCGCCAGCGGGCGATCTTCCCATGAAATTTAAGCCTGGGCCCACGAGAGCAGCTGCCAGCTAGCACAAGTAGTGGAGCTTTATCCACGAAGCCGTCGCGGTCACATCGTGTTTGGAGTACTAGAACCACGGGCTATGGATGGAGCGTGGTACGTCAGCTCCTGTCTGGGCAGAGCTGGGCATAAAGTACTCGCTCCGCCGCGACGACTTGGCGTCAACGGTAGGATAGACTCCCAACCAGACCCCAAAGACAGCCAGACTTGGCGTCATCCGCCGCCAGGCCATGGCGGATGATCATCGCAACGACCTCGCGCCCAACTGGGCGACCAGGGCCGGCCTCGGCTTCCTCACGCTCAACTCCGGCCTCGCCATCTACCGCGCCAAGGGCGACCCCGCCTCCGTCCTCTTCGTCGCCGCCTCCTACCTCGCCCTGCTGCTCCTCTTCCGCTGCCTCCGCGACTACGAGCGGGCGGCCCCCGGGTCGCCGGAGAGGGAGCGGGCCAGGCGCGTCGTGTGGCCGCTCACCTCCCTGCTCACGCTGGGGTTCGCCTGGAAGGTGGCGGCGGTCATGCCCTCGCCTGCCGCGGCCGCCCTTGTCTGGGCCCTGGCCATCGCCACCACCGTCGGGGGATTCTTCGCTCTCTTCGTCCAAGCATGAAACCTCTCTCTCTTTTTTATTTATTTATAATTTGCTTAGGCCTGCTGAGGAGTTTCCTGCGTGTCCTTCCTGCTGGGCTTGTACAGGTATTGTAGAGTGTAGCAGCTAACTTCTGTTGTTTAACCTCTTTGTAAATATCCTATAAGAAAAATAAAACTCTGTAAATTATTAAGTATGCCAGTTGTCAGGTTATGAACGGCCAAAGCACCTGAATTTGCAGTCCTTGGATGAGTCCCTGTCCAGTAACTAATGTTTTAATAACCTCTTTGTAAATATCAAGTATAATAAATAACTCTTTGTATTTCTAAAAAAAGAAATAACTCTTCAGGATCATGGAGCCACTAGTAGTGACTGTCACTACTAACAAAATATATGGATACAGTCGTACAGACCGGATTAGTTCACATTGCGGTCATGATCAACTCTTGGAAGCTACCCCGAAGAAACGTACAACAGCAAGGGTCAGATACGCCTATCACTTTGCCCCCCTGCCGTTTTCCCGTCTCTGAAGGCCATTTCCCGTTTCTGAAGCCGGAACGGCGCATCAGACACATTTGATGCGTTTCCGCCTCTCCAGCCAAGGTTCATGACTTGACTTCACGCGCAGGTCATGCCTGAAAGTTCCACGACGGTGACGAGATCGATGCGAAAGAGCTCACCTGCTCACGTGTTGGTGACGGCAATGACCAACGGGTGTACAGTACTTGGCCGTTGCCTGTCGATCCGCAACCAGCGTCACTCTAGCTGCTCCACCAGACCAACCGACCAAGACCTCAATGACAACTACTAGCTCGTGCTCAACGGCCATCCACTCCAGATTTCTGCCTTTATCACAAGTAGCTTGGATGGCTAGAAATTTGAGTGTACGTAGGCAGCATGAATCACTTTGGCAAAAACAAAAATTAAAGCTTATCCATTTGCTTTGACTAGTGAGGCCTGTTTAAATCCAAGTCATCTAAATTAGAGTGCTAAACTTTAGGCCACGTCTAAAAGGAAAAGCATTAGCTAGAAGAAAAATGTTGTAGTAAAAAAAGGGGGAGAGAGAATGAGAGGTGAGGATAAGTGCAAAAGTAACATTAGATTCACTTCAGCACTTTCCATTAGTCTCATTCTGCAAAGGAAAGTGTTACTTAGGTGGAAGCGCTAAACTTCAGCATTAGCATTCCAAACAAAAAATGATAATAGGTAGTATCATAAAAGTTTAGCCAAGTCTCAAAATTTAAGAAGAGATTGGCCCGCTGATGCATGGACGGTGGGTCAATAAGTCAACATGATGGCCGAGGTGTCGGAATGAATTCATGGCCGGCCCGCAACTACCAGAAAACTCTCCATCGATCCACCCTCATAGGTACCGATTACTAAAGATCCGGTACCAATGCACCCTTTAGTACCGGGTCTAAACCGAGAACCCTTTGGTACCGGGTGGTACCACGATCCGGTACCAAAGGGCGTCTTTTGGTACCGGGTGGTGTTACCACCCGGTACCGAAGGGTCGACACCCTTTGGTACCGGGTGGTAACACCACCCAGTACCAAAACACAGCCTTTGGTACCGGGTCGTGGTACCACCCGGTACCAAAAGAGCCGTGTCCCCTTTATCTTCGTCTCTCTCCCCCTCGTCCTCTCCAGACTCCACCACTTCCCCTCCTCTTCTCTCTCTCCCTTATCTTCTCCACGCGAGCCGGCGAGCAGGGCGCGCTGGCGAGCCGGAGCAAGCGCGCTGGCGGGCGGGTGCGCGTATGGCGCGTTGGCGGGAGGGCGCGCTGGCGTCTGGCGCGTTGGCGGGAGGGCGCGGCCGCGCATGAAGCTATCCTTGTGCTTCCGTCGAATTCGATTGTTTTAGCGGGAGCAGTGGGTGTGGGAGCTATCCTAAACCACGACGTCATGCTCTTGGCTTGGCGGGGTCGCGTCCGTGTCGAGGCCTCGAGGGTGGCGCGCCGGTCGTGGCCAAGAGCCGTGTAGTCGTCTGACTTCTGGACGCAGACCCGTGCTCACGGGCGCTGACCGCGGGCGATGTTCGCGTTCAGGGTGGCGCCGCTGATGCCGCCGGCCGTGGCCGCGATGGTCTGGGCGATGGCCGTCGCCACGGCCGCCGGCGAGTTCTGGGCCTCCTTAATATAATCCCCCAATCCTACTAGTCAAAATCAGTATTTGCTGTCGGATGCGTCGTTTTCCTCGTGTACTACTGCTAGTCGTGTAGTATGTACCTGCTGCCGGAATTTTCTTGTTTTGTCAGTTCCCTTGCAATAAGATTGGGTGTTTTCGCATTTGCTAAATGAAAGATGGATTCATCTGCGCCTCTGCGTACCAAGGCGGCGGTATGGGTGCTGACGACGCTGTTCACGGCGGTGCTCGCGTCCAGGGTGGCGTCGCTGATGCCTTCGCCTGCCGCGGCCACCGTTGTCTGGGCCTTGGCCATCGCCACCACCGTCGGGGGATTCTTCGCTCTCTTCGTCCAAGCATGAAACCTCTCTTCGTCCATGGCGGATGATCATCGCAACGACCTCGCGCCCAACTGGGCGACCAGGGCCGGCCTCGGCTTCCTCACGCTCAACTCCGGCCTCGCCATCTACCGCGCCAAGGGCGACCCCGCCTCCGTCCTCTTCGTGGCCGCCTCCTACCTCGCCCTGCTGCTCCTCTTCCGCTGCCTCCGCGACTACGAGCGCGCGGCCCCCGGGTCGCCGGAGAGGGAGCGGGCCAGGCGCGCCGTGTGGCCGCTCACCTCCCTGCTCACGCTGGGGTTCGCCTGGAAGGTGGCGGCGGTCATGCCCTCGCCTGCCGCGGCCGCCCTTGTCTGGGCCTTGGCCATCGCCACCACCGTCGGGGGATTCTTCGCTCTCTTCGTCTTCTCGTGCCCCAGTGGGGTACGTACCCACCCTGTTTTGGACGGCCAGGATCTTCATTCAGGGGGGTGTGTGAATCTTGATGCAGTGGGGTAGTGTGTAAATCTTGATGCAGGTTTGGACGGTAGATAACAGGGTGGGCACGTACCCCACTGGGGCACGAGAACATTCAGGAGCATGAAGCCTCTCTTCGTCCATGGCGGATGATCATCGCAACGACCTCCCGCCCAACTGGGCGACTAGGGCCGGCCTCGGCTTCCTCACGCTCAACTCCGGCCTCGCCATCTACCGCGCCAAGGGCGACCCCGTCTCCGTCCTCTTCGTGGCCGCCTCCTACCTCGCCCTGCTGCTCCTCTTCCGCTGCCTCCGCGACTACGAGCGCGCGGCCCCCGGGTCGCTGGAGAGGAAGCGGGCCAGGCGCGCCGTGTGGCCGCTCACCTCCCTGCTCACGCTCGGATTCGCCTGGAAGGTGGCGGCGGTCATGCCCTCGCCTCCCGCGGCCGCCCTTGTCTGGGCCTTGGCCATCGCCACCACCGTCGGCGGGTTCAGAATCCGTTTTTTCTGTCGGATGCGTCATTCTTTTCGTGTAGCTGTCGACGGAATTTGCTTGTTTTAATTGTCAGTTGCCTTGAAATAAAGTCGGCGTTCGTTTTCGCAAAAAAATAAATAAAGTCGGCGTTCGTGATGACTCCTCTGTACGTCCTCTCCGATGCGACGCTGGCTCCGTTCCGTTGAGCCTCCTCCGCCCCCGCCCCCGTGCATGCCGCTCTTTTCCTCTGCCACCGTGGAATTCGATAGAGCGAGCCCTTTGGTCGCCGTGGACGGGAGGGGAAGGAAGAGTCAAGCCGCGAGGTGTGTGGTGTGGCTGATGGCGATGGCCACAGCTAGCTGGATGCAGACTCGTTCTTTTTATGTATCTTGCTTGACTTCACCAGCGGTTTCCAACCCGTGTTTACTTCCTTCCCAAAAAAATTTGCAAAAGGGAATCTTTCTTGCATGGAGTACTAAATGAAGTCTATTTGCAAAACCCAGCCACGGATGAGCGTAACTTTCCGAGACGAATCTAATGAGCCTAATTAATCCATGATTTGCTACAGTGATGCTGCAGTAACCATCTTCTAATCATCCTCTAATCATGCGGTCAAAGGCCTCATTAGATTCTTCTCGGAAATTTAGTAGAGGCTGTGAAGGTAGTTTTGTGAACTGACATTATTTAATACCTCTAATTAGTGGTCAAAGCTGCATTTATTACCCTGCAAAAATTTACAGCTCCTATCTAAACACGGCCTTGCGATAAGATTTTTCTTCCTCTGCGCACGCCGCATTTGACAGTGTTTCTGTTCCCTCATACCCTCACAAAGATGCACTGAAGCCCACAAATTTAATCGTAGAAGAATTGTTTCACCGCAGAGGTCGATCGATGCAACCTCTGCAAACAAAAATGCATGTAATTTTTATTAACTAGTAATTATTGATCAATATTTGTGACATCTGACTTTTGTTTCAGTCATGTACCCTGTGGTTCTAAATTATATTCCGCTCTAGCTTGGTTAAAACTGTGTTGATTTTGATAAAGCTAAAAAAAATATAGTAACTTCTCTTAATACGATATAAACTGTGTTTGGACTGTTGGTATTTTTCCTACAAATTTAATTAAATTTGAAAAAATAATTTTGAATGCAACAAAAGTTAACTACTGCTTTTATTTGCGCGGGAAAGTGGCCCCGGCCGGCCCTGGTGGAATTTTCACGGAATTCATATGGTCAAGCTCAAGCGTGGAAGCCAGTCTTGGCCTAGCACGTATCATTCACCGGCTGCAGCAAGAGATCACGTGCTGGAGCTGGAGCTAGCAGCAGGGGCAGGGAGGACGGAGGAGACGACTTCTAGTTCCTCCTGTATTGAAATACGCATGAAACTGGAATACACCGACACGTACGCAGCACGCTAGATTCATATATTATTACACGGACGGGAAATATTAATTCGCTCTTCTGAATTTGCATGTTTTGTAGTTCCACTTCAATTTGTCTCTGTTCCGTTCACGGTTAAACGACCTGATGAGGTTCCTATTGTGTTCACTGAATCACTGGCAAGTGGCAACTCATCCTCTGCGACTCTGCGTTGGTGGTCATCGTGGACGACATGCCGCTATTATTCTTCTTCCGTTGTTAGGAAAATGGTCCTATGTGCCATTTATATTGTGATTTTGGTGGTTGAATGCAGCATAATCATTGGAGCTAACAAATTTGTTAAGTGATATACTTAATAAGTTATGTTCCAAGGATGATTCCAAATCATAGAAAAAACCAGAGTCTTATTTTCAAGTATCCAATACATGGTATTGACATATAAAACCATTAAAAGGGTCTAAGTTGATTGAATAGAATGAGCCTACAAAGATTATACACAGCATATAATACGCCGACCATCGGCGTACATATTGAGAAGCATACGTCGTGTGAAGCTCCTGAAGAGAGGCGGCGGCATATTATACGGCGATACACGGCGTACAAGTTTGAAAGGTTACAGCGTGTGGAAGGTCCTCAAGATAAGCAACGGCGTATGATCCGCTATCACTATTTGCATGAAGGGCGAAACATATGGCGTGTTGTATCAAGCAGAAGCTGAAGTATTCTACACGGCGTAAGATACGCCGACCATTGGCGGACAAGTTACATAGGGACGATGTCAAGAGAAGATGGAGAAAAGGTCACGACGCATGAAACACCGACCATTAGCGTACGAGTTGGAAAGCATACGACGTGTGCAGGTAAGCGTTGGAAAAGTGAATTCGACCGTTGAAAAAGCACACGGCTTATTATACGCCGTTGGGGGTGAAGCGCACGGCGGAACATACGGCGTTCACGATTTCTATGCAGCTTTTGAGCAACGGCTAGTTGAGCCCTTTGGGCTATATATAGCACCCTCATTCGGCTATTTGCAGTTGCTGGAGTCTAAAGAAGCTCATCTACAACCACAAGACATCCAAGCCATCATTTGTGCTACATTCTTCATCCATACTGAGTGAGAGAGGTAGGATAGGAGTGAGTTTGCAAGGTGTTGAGCCTTATGCCTGGTTCTAGAGTGTACCAACACTTGTAATCTCGGTGTGCCGGCCCCTTGGAGTCTTGGTGACTCGCCGGCAAGTCTTCGACCCTCCGGCTTGGTGTGGAGCGGCGACGACGACGTTGTGCGGGGAAAAAGGAGTCCCCCTCCTTGGTGGAGAAACTCTGTAGTGAAGGCAGTGTCAAGATCTACGGAAGAGTAGGTTGATAAGAGCAAGATCTTGGTAACTTGCTCATCATCCCTCTTGGGAGCCTTTGTGGCGAGCTCAAGGCCTTCGGGAACAAGACTTGGCGACCGGGAGCACATCCTTTGTGGAGCTCCAACGTAAAGTAGGCGTTAGCTGAACCACGGGATAAATCTTCGTGTCAAGTTTGCATCTCTCTAACCTTTTTAAGTTTCCGCATTTCATACTTGCAACTTGTATGCCTTTACCTTTCTAGAGTAGTATCTCGATAGGATTGGCTCTAGTTGGAAAACTCTTTTGGTAGGTGCAATCATTAGAAGGAAATCTTAGTTGCACATCTGGATAGCTTGTCTTAGTTTTATTTTGTGCAATTAAAGATATGTGGTAGGTTAAAGTTTTCAAAAGCCTAATTCACACCCTCCTCCTCTTACACTGTCACGAGCATCGATTACTTTCATCCATCAAATTCGATTGAGCGACAGGCCGACGACACAGCCCATGGAGGGCACGACTAGTCAGCCCATCGATTATTTTTTGTTTGAGGCCTTCGCGTGACCAGAATGGTACGGAGGAGGTGACATGGGAGACCCAGGCCCCTCCCAACCTCCACCGCCGGGCGGCGCATCGCCGGCCGGCAAACCACCACCCCAGCCAAATCCATCCACCCATCACCTCCAACCTCGCCCACTACGCAAAACCCTTGTACCTCCTCACCCTGCGCCAACCTGGGTGATGAGGGACTTGACCTAGAGTTCTTCCCTAGCCCAGAATCTGGCGGAACACCGCCGCCTGGCCAGGGATGGCAGAAAGGGGGCCCCCGGATTCGCTCGGTGGTCATCAAACCACCGAACCACCGTCCAAGCTACAAGGACGCTTTACTACAGCCACCAACCGGAGATAAGGGAGGTAAAGGCGGCCACCAATGGCAGGTAAAAAAGCCGGCCTACTGGTGGCGCAAGGAGCGACCGGCCATTCGATCCAGCCAGCCTTCAAGGAGACTCGTCCATGAGCGTCTGGGACCAAGAGTACCTGCCAAGGAGAGACTTGAGCCAAGGGTATCGGCCAAAGAGCGGCTTGGTCCTCGTGAAGCCACCACTTCCACCTTCCTTGAGCTCTTGAGGACAAAGGCCACTGGGAAGTGCTTCAACTGTCTCGCTCGCGGCCATCGCATCACTGAGTGCCGTGACCCTCCTCGCTGCATCCTTTGCGGAGGCTGGAGGCACAAGGCTCTCCACTGCCGTACTGAAGCCCGACGCTCAAGACCAAGGCCCGACCTTTGCAGCAAGCCCAGTGCCATCCTTACCGACTCAGCTTGCATGGAGTTTCCAGATCAATATCCCGGAGCACCGCAAAGCCGATCGGCCAGGGTGGAGGCGTGCGCGGCAAGGTCGGAGGAGATGCGCTCCTCTGAGCGGAAGCTGGAGATGAAGAGCCTCCTGGCGGTGCTCATCGACGGCCGCGCTAGAGTGACGCGTGACCAAGTAGACAGGGATGCTCTACGCCAACTCCGCATCCCTGACTACGAGCTGCAAGTTCTAAAGCTGTCGGCGTCGACCTTCCTCCTCAAGTTCAGCTTGCTGGAACTTCGCAACAACGCCCTCCTCTGAGGCCGCCTCGACGTCGGGAGACACGGCTTGCACCTCATGCCTTGGACCCGCCAAGCCGGAGGCACCCTCTCCACCATCAGGTACAAGGTCCGTGTATGCATTGAGGGGATTCCAAGCCATGCCTGGCACATTGAGTCGGTTTCGCAGTTCTTTCCGCCACCTTCATTCATCGAGGGTTTTGCTGATCGTGAGGATGAGGAGAAGGAATCAGGCTGTCTGTGTCTGTGGGTGTGGACTAATGATCCTAGCGCCATACCTACTGCTGGGTCGATTAGGCTGGTGGAACCAATCCCAATTAGTGATGAGTATTTCATGCATCTTGGGAACATGGGAGACCCAATCTAGATGCCGGGGCCAGCTCAAATGCTCAAGTATGAAGTCCTCATTCATGTATCCAGAGTTCTTGACTTCAACCCACTACCCAGTAGTCCCTCTCATGCAAGCTATGAAAGCGACATCAGTGGGATTCCGGATGATTCTCTTGAGCCGAAGTGGCCGGCAAGGTTTGACTTCTTCTGGCAGCTCGGGGAGAATGATGGGACTCCGGCGCCGAGAGTGCGTGTGCAGGATCTGCTTGGCTCCAGAGGCAGGGACCGCTCCCCTCCGGGCGGCAATGGAGGCCGGCATGGAGGCCTCCCTTCCAGCAGCCACCACCGAACCGATATGACATAGAGAGGGATGTACATTTCAGAGCGGTCAGAGGCAATCAAGAGCAGAGCTCCGGAGACAGTCGCTGGGGAAGAAGAAGGACAGGCCACGGCCACGATGGCGGCAGGGCAGCATCATGCCCGCCGGCGAGCGGTAACACCACCAAGGGGGGTGACCAAACCGGCCGTGCGACCGCTGTCGAGAAGCAGTTCAGGAAAGAGTGCAGCACTTTTCCGTGGGAGACAGAAGCTCAGGTCCGTTTCCATGAAATTCATACTGGCGACGACAGGGAGGCGGACCCAATGCTGGATGAGGCCAACACCACACAGACTCTGAAGATGGGGCCAACGGAACAGACTGAGGCAAAGCACGCGTGCTTGGAAACTCCTATGCTGGGCAGGCTGGTGGACCAAGAGAGCGGCCAGAATAGCGAACAGCTCAAGCCGGCGAATGATAGGGTTACCCAGGTGTTGGAGGATGAGGCAGTTGAAGTGGGGCAGCTCGAGCTGGGCCAACAGACTCAGATCGAAGAAACTGTCAAGTCCAACCCAATGGCTGAAGGGCTGCAAGTCGAAGCCCAACCAGATAGGCCCGATAATGAGGAGAAGCAGCTACCAGATGCTCATACGAATGGGCCCAGTTACATCAAACCAATCCCTCCACCAATCCTGGGTGTCACTCCACTCAAGGGCCAACACCAGGGGAGCCAAAGCAATGTCGAACAGAAAGGTGAAGATACAGAGCTCGCAGCAAAAGAGTGAGCGAATCGCCAATCGCCCAAAAACTGACCTCAACATGGAAGAGCAAGCCACAGCACTGATCATGAAGAAATGTGGCCTACTGAACCTGAGCAACGCGGTGGATGAGGACGCAAAAACAACTCTTGGGAAGCGGTTTGTAGAGCTGATGCAAGAAGCAATGGAAGGGGAAATCAGGGACATGTTCGGCCTGACGGGGGGAGGCGCTGATGGCCTCAGCACGCTTGCCATTCATGCTGATGCCTGAGCAGCAGCATAGCCGCATACTGGGGTACGTGTACGTGCCCGCTCCATGTGTGTGTGTGTGTGTCCCCCATTGTGTGTGTCGTCATCCACCTCTGTTCTATCACCAACATTTGTGCCACTCCACCCCCCTGTGTTCAATGGTGTGTGTCCACCATGAGTATACCACCCGCCCCATGTTCCACTCACCCGTCATAACATCACCGTTTTCTACCATTATCACCTCTATGATTTTACCCGATGTCTTTAGTTTCAATAATGAGTGAACAACAATGCTTCTTGTTGAACTGGAATGTGCGCGGACTGAACAATCCTGCGCGAAGAAAAGTTGTAAGGGACCTGGCAGTGGACATCAGATGCACCATTGTGTGCTTACAGGAAAGCAAATTGGATGCAGTGGACACACAGGTCATACAAGAAACCCTGGGACCCAATTTTAGCAGCAACTTTGCCTTCCTGCCTGCCATACATACCAGAGGGGGGGCAATCGTGGCGACTGACGAAGATCACTACAGCATCCTGACCTCAACCTGCAATGAAATTTTGGTGACTGTTAAGCTGCAAGCCAGAACCACAGGAGAAGAATGGTGGATAACTACTGTATACGGCCCGCAAGAAGACAGAGAAAAACTGAGATTCTTGCAAGAGCTTCGATGCCTGAACAGTCTGACATCTAATAAATGGCTTATCATTGGAGATTTTAATTTGATCCGGAGTACCATAGACAATAGCAACAGCAATCTAAATCTTGGGTTGATGTCGGCATTCAACACCTACATCCAAGATCTGGAGCTGGTTGAACTACCACTGAAAGGAAGAAGATACACATGGGCAAATAATGTAACATAGACAAGGATTGATCGAGCATTCTGTACAACGGAATGGAACCTAATGCAACCGCAGGCAACCCTTCAAGCAATGTCCTCCATGGTTTCTGATCATTGCCCAATGTTACTTGTCGGAAGAGCTATAGTGCAGAAGTACAGAGGGTTCATATTTGAATATTTCTGGCCACGTATCCCGGGCTATCAAGAAATTGTGCAGGACCAATGGAACAAACAGCTCACTGTGGCCAATCCTTTCCTTCGCTTGCATACCAAAATGCAGCGAACTGCAAAGGGTCTGAAAAATGGAAGGCTCAGATGATTGGGAAGAATAGGATGCTACTTAGAGCAGCTAGACAACTGATCTGGATTCTAGATGTTGTGCAAGAACACAGGCCACTAAATAGCATTGAGTGTGCTCTGCGGCGTGATTTGAAAATGAGATATCTTGGGATGACGGCGGTGGAAAAAATGAGACTCAAGCAACAATCTAGGTTGTCATACATCAAGGCGGAAGAAGCTTCAGACAAATTCTTTTTTCTGCAAGTCACGGCCAGGCGACGAAGGAATCACATTCAGCAGTTAGAAATAGACATTAACACCCTTCACTCTCATACTAAAAAAGAGGAGCACATATACCAGCATTTCAGTGACCTGTTTGGATGCCCGATGCCAAGGCAGTACACGCTCAACTGGGATTTTCTGAACCTTCCGCAGCATGACCTGGGCCACCTAGATCACCCCTTCACTGAGGATGAGGTGAGGGCAGCGGTGCGGGACATTGCTAGCGACGAGGCACCGGGCCCTGATGGTTTCATCGGTGCTTTCTTCAAGGCCAACTGGGAGGTTATAAAAATAGACCTTCTGGAGGCAATTCAATTCTTTCAAACCAACCACCATCAGCACTGCGACAAGCTGAATACTGCACACCTTATCCTGATACCAAAGAAGGAGGATGCAAGAAAGATCACTGATTACAGAGCAATTAGCCTGACACATAGCATTGCAAAAATAATCTCAAAACTGATGGCAACAAGGCTGGCACCTGAATTGAATAGTATTCTATCCAGAGCTCAAAGTGCTTTCATCAAACACAGAAGCATACATGACAACTTCTTACATGTTCAGAACCTGGTCAAAGCACTGCACTGATCCAAAATACCAAGCCTATTCCTGAAACTGGACATAGCGAGAGCTTTTGACAGTGTTAGATGGTACTACTTAATGGAAGTGATGCGTGTCATGGGCTTTGGAAATACATGGAGAACCTGGGTCACAACACTACTGCACACTTCATCCTCAGCTGTATTTCTCAATGGGACTAGAGGAAACTAGTTCAGACATCAGCGTGGTCTTCGACAGGGAGACCCTCTGTCACCATTCTTGTTCATCCTGGCAATGGAACCTCTCCAACGCCTGCTTGAGAAGGCAACAGTAATTCAAGACCTGTCGCCGATCAATCACAGAGCAGCACAACTCAGAATCAGCATGTATGCAGACGACGCGGCCTGTTTCCTAAAACCAATGGCACAAGATGTGATTAACATCAAGGCTCTGCTGACTCAGTTTGGCCACGCCTCAGGGCTCTTGGCAAACATGAACAAAAGTGCAATCTACCCTATCAGCTGCGATGGAATTGATGTGACAGCAATCACACAGGAGCTGCAGTGCCCAATCAAGAGCTTCCCTTGCAAATACTTAGGCCTAACTCTACACTACAGGCAATCCAGAAAAGTCGACATTCAGCCGCTGATTGATAAGGTGGGTGCTCGCCTTCCTGGATGGAAGGGGAAACTGCTGAATCGCTCGGGCAGACTGAAGGTGCTATATGCCATGCTATCCACCGTGCCAATATACTACCTCACAGTGTTCCCACTCAAGAAATGGGCCATCAAAAAATTGACAAGATCAGGCGAGGCTTTCTGTGGCGGGGGACAGCTGATGCCAATGGCGGCCACTGCTTGGTGAATTGGGCACGATGTAAGCGACCGAAGAAGTTTGGGGGTTTGGGAATCATAGACCTAGACCTATTCAGCAGGGCGTTGCAGTTGCGCTGGCTGTGGTATGAATGGACGGATGCTGATCGCCCCTGGGTCGGTATAGAGCCACCAATTTCATCAATGGATCGACAGCTCTTCCGCATTTCAACAATTGTTACAGTAGGGAATGGCCGTAAGGCAAAGTTTTGGCATTCATCATGGGTTCAAGGAAAGGCACCAATTGACATTGCTCCCAGTTTATACAAACTGGCCTGGAGAAAGAACGGAACAGTACAAGAGGATCTGCAGCACCAGAGTTGGACAAAGGGCTTATGGCGCATGTCGACAGTCCAAGAAATGGTGGAGTTTGTGCAGCTCTAACACTTGGTTTACCAAGTACGTCTGAACCAGGAAGAAGATACCATTGTATGGAGATTGACAGCTAATGGAGAATACTCGGCCAAGTCTGGGTATGAGGCGCAATTTGCAGGATCATACACTGCATTCAATCCAGCCACAATATGGAAAGCGCAAGCAGAGGGAAAACACAAATTTTTTGCGTGGTTATTAATCCAGACAAAGCTACTGACGGCTGATCGTCTTGTGCAACGGCAATGGCCTTGTAACCCAACTTGCAGCCTCTGTAACAGTGAGCCTGAAACAGCAATGCATATGTGTCTCAGCTGCCCATTTGCAGTACAAGTATGGCAACTGATGGAAGCCAGGACTAGGGGAATGATTCAAATGACGATGATGGGAACCTCTCTGGAAAAGTGGTGGACAGATGCGCTGTGCGGCCTCCCGAAGCAGCAGAGAAGAGTCAAGGTGGCGTTCCTCATGTATACAGCCTGGAACATCTGGAAGGAAAGGAACAGGAGAGTTTTCGAAGGCACAAGTGCGGCACCGCTGCAGGTGATGGCGATGATCAATGAGGAAATGAGTTTAAGAACAAGGGCTTGTGGAAGCCAGAGTTGCCATAGGTCATATGTTACAACTAGACTTAAGCATTGTTGTTACTTCCCGAGTATTTCTACTTTTATGTAATTGTTGACAACCAAAATTGACACAAGTCAGGGCCGACCGGTCAGACCGGTTAGCCTGACCGATCAGACCGGTCTGGCATGAGAAGTTGCGGTGCTGGCTTGAATGACCGTAACAATGAGTCCTAGTGCGATAAAAGTGACATAGTCTCTGGATTGATCGACTATTGCGGTGCTGGAAGATCTGGAGGACCGCAAGATTTGGTGCAAGGTGTGGAAGATGGCATGTTCTCTGGGATGAGAAGATGTTGCGGTGCTTGAAGACTTGGAGGATTGCAAGAGTCGGTGGTGGAGCAAAACAAGCAAAAGGGCAAAGTTCGGCACCCAGACCGGTCTGACCGGTGTGGGGGACCGGTCAGACCGGTTACCCTTATTGTAATCCGACTAGGACTCTTATTTTGGGATTCCGAGATTGTAACGAGTTGTAACTTGGTTTCCATGCGGGACAAGACCTACCCTCCCCATAAATATAAGGGGATTCGGCCGATTGAAGACACAACAATCGAATCTATCAATTTTACTACTTTTACCTCTACTTTTTTGCATCTCCAAACCCTAGCTTTTCCAACCCTACTTGTTGTTCTTCCTGCGTCTCCGCGACGTTTGAAGGCATCCTAGCTGGCCTGCCGACCCTAAGGCACCCCTAATCGCGTTCTCCCTGACGGATCCTTCCGCGAGGCGTGTTTTAGGGTTTACCTCCGATTCTCCGACGGTCACCGGTCTGACCGGTGCCCCTGACCGGTCTGACCGGTCGGCGCAGGAAGTCGCGGGTTTATCGTGTTACGTGCTGCGCGTTCTAGCGCTCTCGTGTGTTGACCTGATTTCTGCGTCAACATACTTTTGGCGACTCCGCTGGGGAATTGGAGATCTGGTTCGTGCAGCCGATCAATCTAATTCTATCTAGAATGGGTGCCAACACCGAGTTCGATCTGGAGAACATCATCACCATCAAGGATGACGAACTCTCTGCTGAAGACCGCCAAGGGCTTGAAGTACCTGAAGAAGAAGGCGGAAGAAGAACGAATCTACTACTTGTCGCACTTCAAGAAAGACCGCAAGGGCGTGGTCTCCAAGATCAAGGACGTAGATCCATCTGCTACATCTTCAGCGGCTCCTCCTAAGGTACCTGATGACAACGCTCATGAAGTTTTTCTTAAGTACATGGAGGATAAATTGGCTGAAAATAATGTTAAATTGGTAAATTGGATGCATAACAAGTGCTTAGAATCGGAAGGCAAACAGCCCATGGCTGAACAACCTGCCGCCGATCCTAATCTTTTTATTCCTAAGATTCCTATTGTGCCTGATCTTAAGACACCGGCAGCAAAACCTATAGAACAACCTCCGTTTGGTATGCCGTTGAATTATTTTGAGGGCCAATCTGTTACTCCATCCAATCCAATGCTTGTTCGGCCTGCTGCGCCTCAGCCGTTTGCAACTTTACCTAATTCGGTTAATCGCGGCCAAATTAGTAATGAAGTTGTGAATTTCACTCCGCAAAATCCAAACTATGGATATTCTGTACCCCCATAAGTACAAGGCTTATTTTCACAAGGCCCAGTACCTTACGAGCTTTTCGGAAGGTTCGGCCAACAGATGCAGGGGATGATGTCGGCCAATCAGTCTGGCCAGCATCAACCGGTCAGACCGGTCACCGTGACCGGTCAGACCGGCCCTGGAGGGTCAGGTGTGGCCAACCAGCTGGCGCCGCATCAACCGGTCAGACCGGTCACTAGAACCGGTCAGACCGGTCCTGGTGGATCAGAATCGGGGAATTTGTTTTCTACTCTCGCTCAAAACACTCAGCAGCCAAATTTTCAGGATAATTCATTAGAGTATTTAGATAAAATATTTTCTAAGTACAAACTTGATTTGGCTTCAGCTCTTAAAGAGAATTTGGGAGTAGATATCAGGGATAAGGCTAGGTTATATCAAAAGTCTTATGTTCCTCGATTTGATTTAGTTCCTTTCCCTAGTGGTTTTAGACTTCCTGATTTTTGTTAAGTTTAATGGGGAGGATTCTAAAAGCACTTTTGAGCATATAAGTCAATACATGGCACAACTAGGCGATTCTGGCTCTAGTGAGGCGTTAAAAGTGCGTTTATTTTCTTTGTCTCTAACTAGTACAGCTTTCTCATGGTTTGCATCTTTAGCTCATTCTATTACTTCATGGGAACAGTTAGAACAAAAATTTTATGATCACTTCTTTTCTGGCAGTAACGAGCTTAAATTGTCACATCTCACATCGGTTAGGCAGTCGCGTGATGAAACGGTTAATGATTATATTAAACATTTCCGTGATACTAAAAACCATTGTTTTGGTGTTACTATTGCCGAAAAGGATCTTGCTGATTTGGCTTTTAATGGTTTATGGTCTCACATCAAAGAGAAATTAGAGAGTGTCGGATATCAATATCCGACCCTCTCACCGACGGGTGGGACCACACAGTGTCGGATATCAATATCCGACCCTCTCACCGACGGGTGGGGCCACACAGTTTCGGAATAAGATGGGGATAGGAAAACCCGCAAGCAAGGATAATATCAGGTCAGGGGAGGATCGATTTTCCCCTGACTCGGCCGACCCTTGTCCGTCTCGGCCGACCCTCCGCCTCGGCCGACCCCCGTCCGCCTCGGCCGACCCCCGTCCGCCTCGGCCGACCCTCGTCCGCCTCGGCCGACCCCCGTCCGCCTCGGCCGACCCTCGTCCGCCTCGGCCGATCCACTCCTGTCGCTATCTCGCCCGACCTCTCTTCGTCTCGCCCGAATCGGCGTGGGCCCGAGACGAAGTGGAGCGTCCGGAAGACCCGGCGTAAGGATGTGTCTCCATACGCCCATGCCATTTCCCATCGGCATTAATTGGTCTCACCAAGCACTGTCCGGCGCGGCCAGCGGATGTGACTCCCACTGACTTGCCCGTACGCGGGCGCCACGCGAGGAGAGCCACGTCCCCAACAACTCCGATCAGCGTCCATGCAGGAAGAGCCACGTCCCCAACAACTCCGATCAGCGTCCAGCCACGTCCCCAACAACTCCGATCAGCGTCCACGCAGGGAGAGCCACGTCCCCAACAACTCCGATCAGCGTCTCGAACAGTGTCCCGTACAACGTCCACAGTGTCCCGCAGGCGGCGGAGCTTCTTCACCAAGTTTTCTATTTTCCACTCTTTTTGTACACGTCTTGTAAAACCTCACCTCTCCTGAGTATAAATAGAGAAATAAGCCTCAGGAGAGGGGAGAGAGACACGGCGACGACGACGAACACGCGACACACACACGAAAACACAACCCACGACACTCACTCTCAGACGCACCAGAGACTTGGGAGCCCCTCCCTCTCTCGACCGCTTGTAACCCCTACTACGAGCAACGCGAGTAACACGAGCAGCCTCGAACTGGACGTAGGGCGTTCGTGCCCGAACTAGTATAATCCCTTGTGTCCTCTCGCGAACCATCCGGAGCCCAAACGCGCAATCTACTAATTTACTTGTTGGTTATTTCGCACACCGACAGTTGGCGCGCCAGGTAGGGGCCTCTGCGTGTTTCGGCGATCACCAGGCTTCGGATGGCCACCCACGGATCGAGCTGGACTCCTGGGACGCAGCTGCGTCTTGGGAGTTTGGATTTCGTCATCACCG
>CM014273.1:63677496-63709978 GCA_004135705.1 Alloteropsis semialata
CTTTTGTACTTCCAGTCCTAGAGGGCAAACGATTTTTCTTGCTTCGTATGTTGTTTCGGGCAATGTGTTGCCCTCTGGAAGCATCTTCTTTATCATTTTCAATATCTCTCTAAAACCTTTGTCAGACAAGCCATTAGTTGCCTTCCATTGCAACAGTTCCAGTGTGGTACCCAATTTTTTCTGGTCCTCTTTGCAATCTGGGTACAACAATGTTTTGTGGTCCTCCAACAAACGCTTCATCTTCTCCCGCTCTTTCGCACTTTCGCAGTCTTTTTCTTCATCACGGATCATGCCACCTAAGGCGTCATCATCCTCATCTTCTGCAACTGCTTCACCCTCGCCCATTGCTGTATCATCTGCAAAGGCACCGTATTGTGCAAAGTCCGGGATGTTGTCGTCACCTTCTTCATCACCTTCTTCAAAGAATATCCCCGCTTCGCCGTGTTTGATCCAACAGATATAGTTAGGCATGAAACCACTCATAAGCAAGTGTGTGTGGACCACCTTCTTCGAGATGTGATAATCCTTCTTATTCTCACAGACCTTGCATGGACAGCATATAAAACCCGAGGTCGAGTTAGCCTCTGCCGCGTCGAGGAATTGATGAACGCCATTAATGAACTCAGATGAGCGTCTATCCGCGTTGTACATCCATTGCCGATTCATCTATTCACAAAATATAATGAAAAATTCATCCCCAATTTCTAAAGTTCGTAATAAACCTAAATAAGAATATCATATATAATCTCTAAAAATCTTAATAACCGTAAACATCAACATCATTTGATGCCACCAAAAAGATGTATTTCTAAAGTTCGTAGTAAGCCTTAACAAGAATATCTTTTATAATCTCTAAAAATTTCGACAGCACCTCCCCTGCATCGGGAGGTTTCCAAAACCTGCGACAAACCAAGGGCACGATGGCCGACAACCACATTCCAAAATCATCAACGTCTTACTTTTGCTCATCTCAAAAAAAAATTGAAGGAGTGATTTGCCTCAGATATGTTGTCTTTCAATTGACCTTGAACTTGGAGCATAAGAAACATTACAGGTGGTAAAAACAATTGGTTCATGGTAGGCATGGAACCATGGGACACACCCAGCCCAACCATCACAACCGATTCGTTGCTTGGGCATGGATGTATCCCATGGTTTGATGACAACATGAGAAGCATAACTATACAATACAAGCTCAAGCTCAAGGTCATCATATGTTACCCAGCTAGAAAACTAGGTAAAATTTGATATCATCATAGGCATGCCAAGAGTTGGATTATTTTAGTTCAAGATATTGACAACCATGAGAAGTAAAATTGAATTTAAAATCTAACTAAATAAGAATATCATTTATAATCTCAAAAAATCCTAATAACCCTAAATATCAACGTCATTTGAAGCCTCTAAAAAGATGTAATTCTAAATTTCGTAATAAGCCTAAATATGAATTTCATTTATAATCTCTAAAAATCCTAATAACCCTAAATATGAATATCATTTCTAATATCAAAAATCATAATAAGCATAAATATGAAAATCATTTAAAGTTTCTACAAATAATCCAAAAATCTAAACAATGTCTAAAAATTTGTGCATCATCTCCACACATGCAACAACTAACTATATATTGATTCTCTATTACAAATTCATAATAAAAATGAAGATTCAATCTAAAATCTCTTATTTCAATCCATTCCACAAAACACAAATTACTCAAAACATAGAGCATGAAATAGACCATACTAAACGTCAAAAGAGAGAGGATGAAGTTGCTAACCTTCTAGCGGACTTGGTTTGCAAAATCTCCAAAAGTTATGGAAAAATCGGGCATGAGCTCCCTCAACCCGAGCTCAATGGAGGATAAAGAAATGAGCCATGGCTCGGGCTGGAGGAGGAAGAAGGGGCCTTATACGCAGAGCCCCTTTGGTACCGGGTGGTGGCACCACCCGGTACCAAAGGGGCTCACATTGGTACCGGTTGGTGTCACCAACCGGTAACCAACCGGTACCAAAGGCCCCGAGGCTCATTGGTACCGGGTGGTGACACCAACCGGTACCAATGTGGCCATATAGGTACCGGGTGGTGCCACCACCCGGTACCAATGAGCTCGCAGAATTATTGGCCGTTGGACCCGGTACCAATGCTTCCATTGGTACCAGGTCCTTTCCATCCGTGACCGATTACGGTGGATGGATGGCGGGTTCTCTGGTAGTGGCCTTCCTTCTTTCTTTCTTTCTTAATCCCAGCCGTCTTCCATCACAATCATCACGGGGATGTGTCCGCGTCCACGATTGCGTGTGCTTTCCGCCGGAATTTGCTTTTTGTCAGTTGAAGTCGAGGAAAGTTGTCGTTTTTTGTTGTCACCTCGCTATGTTTAATCAATTTGGCAGTTCCGGATTCCCCGTCACCGCGGTCTCGTCTAGCCGAGGTCATCCACGATGAGATGACGACGAGAACCAGTTCGTCGTGACCTCCAGCTCGAGATCCACAAACCTGAGCGCGGCAAACACGTTGGTAAATAGTCCACATCGGTGTCACGAGGAATGTGGAATCAACTTTAATCGCAATATGTTCCTTTAAATTCAGCAGTAAAGCTAGAGTGATATAATAATTGAAGGCTGTGTACGTAAGACATAGCGATAAAAAAAATTCCATTATTTAGAAAAAATGTTAATCGCAATATGCTCCAAAAGGATTGGCCGGACTAGTCGGTTTGTTTCAGTCTTGCATGTGGCGCGGCCCTGTTTGGCACCACTTAAACTTATTGATAAGCAGCTTCCCTTGTGGCTGCCCACATAAGCAGCTTGTTAGACAAGCTCCACAGATGAAAAGCCACCTGTTTGGCAGCCCAACTTATCACTGCTTTTGGATGGACACTATCATGCGGGACCTACCTGTCGGTGGTAGAGAAGCTCGGCGACGGGCAGTGACTAGTCCGACGGGCCAACGCTGTGTCTCGTCTGCCTACCCACGAGCGGCAACGACGAGTCCGACGGGCCTTGCGGAGCCAGTTGGGGCGGAGGGAGTTGCGGGGGCGGCGCTGGTGGAAGGGAGCGGTGGGGGCTGTGCCGAGCGGAGGGAGCAGAGTGAGCGGTGCCGAGGGGAGGGAGCGGCCAGGACGTCGTCGGGCGGAGTGAGCGGAAGGGGCGGTGCCGGGGAGGGGGGAGGGAACAGAAGGGGCGCGGCCGAAGGGAGGGAGCAGCCGAGGCGGCACCGGGGGAGGGTCAGGGCAGCACCGAGGAGCGGAGCGGTCGGGGCAGCGCCGCGCAGAGGGAACGGGCAATCGGCGTCGGGCGGAGGATGCGGAGGGGTAGGTTGCGGCGGTTGCGGCGCGAGAAGGGAGAGGGCGAAAAAGGCCTGAGAAGCGGCTCTACCCCCGCTTACGCGAGATGACCCTCCGTAGTTCATTTTGAAGAAGCGCTTCCTCATTAAGCTGTGCAGAAATTTTCCGTTTGGCTTTTTCATAGCTTATTTTTTCGCAGAAGCTGCTTTAAAAGCAGTTCCAAACATGAATGTACTCGTGCTTGTCTGCACGTGAGTCGAGTGCCATAGGCCGCGCGAGACGTGGGCCTTTAGATTGTGCCACACCACACACCACATATGTTCTTCCAAGAGTGAATCGTTAGAAGCTCCAATTGTAATAAGAATTGATTTGAGTGCAAAACTCCTGTACAGATCAGAATAAAATTCTTTTATCTTAAAAAAATATGCCCTTCCGAGAGTGAGAGAGAGACAAAAGACCAGAGCACAAAATGGCCGGAGCCACGCATGGAAGCTCGAAGACCTCTCATTTCTCGCTTGCTTCCCGGTCCGGCAACCGGAACGATTGGACGGCGCAGCTTCGCCGTCGATGCAGCAGCGTCCATTATTGTTCACCCGGTGGATCCTTGGCCCTCGTCGGGCGGTTCTGCGCGTCCAAGCTCAGACAGACGGCTCCGGGTGTGTGCACGGAAGCGAGCCCTTTAGCAGAAACGGCCCGGAGGCCGGAGCTTTCCGCGTGGTGGCCCAGTAAGCCCGGCCCATATGCCTCGGCCCTCCCCTGCTCTGTTGCTTAGACTGCAAGGCACGCAACGCGAGCCTGTCATATTCTCAGTCAAGTCAATCTGACACCGCCGCGCTCTCCGGAAGAAGCGACAGGGAATCCGTGAGCTAGCTGCTTCCACGCTGCCAAGCAGGCTCATCGCCGCCGCCTCGATCACCGGATGGACATGGACCGGCGTGGCGACGGCAGGATCATCCCCGTCCCCACCGCGATCCTCGTCCTGACGCTGACCTGCGCCGCGGCCATCTACAGGGCGGCAGCCGCCGGCGACGCCGCCTCCGTAGCTTTCGTGGCCGCCAGCTACGGCGCTCTGCTGCTGCTGCTCCGCTCCCTCCGCGCCTACGAGCTCGCGGCTCCTGACGCCGCCGCCGAGAGGGAGCGCCTGAGGCGCAGGGTCTGGGCGCTCTGCACGCTGCTCACCGCTCTGTTCGCGTGGAAGGTCGCCGGCGTCGTGCCGTGGCCCGCTGCCGTCCTCGTCTGGGCCGCGGCGGCCGCCACCTCCGCCGGCGGCTTCTTTGCCCTGTTTCCGCGTCGCGGCCAGTGAATCGGATCGAACTCGAGCCCTGCATCCATGTAAGGATTCTTCAGCGATTCTTTGTTGAATCTGGTGCATGATCAAGTTGGTATGTCTCTGTGTTGGGTGATCAAACTGATCATTGAGATAAGCAGGTACGTACGTACGTACATGGCCGATGATCGTCCTTGCGTTTCTGTGAAATATGTGATGTCTTAAGTTCGAGGGACTGATGCTGGTGTATGGTGCTTGACGGTTTGTGCAGGCCGGGTGTTCGACGTGGCGATTGAACAATCAGTGTTGAGCTCGGATGTGTTCTTGGGCTGCTACCTGTCTGTTCTGTCTCATTTCTTCCTTCCCCCGTCTCAGACAGTCAAACTACTGTAGGTATGATTAATTTAATTAAGCGCTTGACGACTTGTGCTTACTTTTGGCAGGTTACCACGATTGTGAATATGTATGCTAGGAGTTGGAGGCGTATGTGTGATGCGTGCTGCTGCTGCTGGTTGATGGGAAGATACGCTTCAAATGATAGTAGTTTGGCAGAAATTGTGTCACAAGACCCGGTGCATCGATTGTATAGGACAAGATATTAACGTATTGTACCGATCGATAAAGCTACCACAAGCGCGGGCATGTGTTCTTGTGTGTATGTGATGTACTACCATGTATGGTGTTCCAGTGAACCAAGGCGATCTAGTCTGCAGTAGGCTCTTTTATTTTGGATTTTCGTTGGAAAGTTGTGTAACGCCGGTACTATGCGTTGTTCTCCGCGCAGTCGGTTCTGGTCTGGCATTCTGTGAGGATAGTAATGTGTTCGTCAGCTCGGTAATTGGCCACCCTGGGTGTGGTCTGGAGCAGGATGTAAGGTCTTAGGTTTACAACTCGAACGGCTCTGATTTCGTTATCTTTGGTAATGAAATTCGGGAGTAGCCCTTTTGGAAAAAAAAACTATATATCATGTATGGTGTTCATATTGCCAAGGAGTATATGCGTCAGTTGAAGTGTTTATGCATGTAAGCGGTGTTCAGAATAAGGATCAATCTGTTCGAATACAACGCTTGTTTTATGAGTTTGTAATAGAAATACTACGAGAATACTATGGTACGTATTGGAAACTTGTGAAGAGTTTGGATGCAACAAATTTCGTAGTTTCAGAAAACATGTGTGTTGCCAAATTAAACCTCCAGCATTGTTAGATGAAACACACCTGCTAAAGTGATGAGAGAAGAGACAACTAAGTTGGTTGTAGACTCGGTAGGTTTCGGGGATGTTAATTTGGTTCCTTTGGGACTTATTATAAGTCCCGTTCTATCGAATGCTAGGTTGGTAATTAGGAGTATTAAACATATATCAATGACAAAATGAATTCATAATCCTGAGACTTTTTGGCGAGCTGAATCTATTAAGTCTAATCATGGATTAATTAGGCTTAATCATGCTACAGTAAACATGCGCTAATTATGGAATAAATTAGGCTTAATAGATTTGTTTCGAAAAAAATCCTAGGCTTATGGAATTAGTTTTATAATTAAACTATATTTAGCCCTCTTAAATGACATCAATATATTCGATGTGACGGGATTTATTTTAAGCCCTTCAGAACCAAACACTCTCGATCAATTCTTTTATTTTTCTATATTTCTTTTATTAAGAGATTGACGGCACTATGTGTTTCAGTGGATAGACATAGAGAGATCTATTTAAGAAACTGAGGGTGCTATTTTTCAATGGGTAGGCATATAGAGATATTTATTCAAGAAGTTCGTAGGCATAGAGATGGAGTTTATGTGTGTGCACTTTTAGTGGTGTTTGTAAGCGACTATGAGTCTGTTCGTGATTTTTTTTTTTAAAAAAAAGTGACAGCAGAGAAGACGAGAGAAACCTCTGGGGTACACATTGTTAGCAGCAAGGTAGGAGAAGGGAGAAGCAAAGGGGATCGGAGACGGAGAAGAAGGGGATACGGAGGTCGACCGACGAGGTCGCCTTCAGAGTTTCGATTTCAGATCTCAAACAGTACATGTCTTTCTTCCCTCAAGCTCACGCATACATAACCACCACACGCACGCACTAGCTGACGCACGCTACATCGCCCATTCGGGCCCAGACACGAGCACGCTATTCTTCTTGGGCCGAGACGACTTGCGAGGCCCAGCTACCATCACTTCTCGTTCCGGCTCGTCCTGTGCACGGTTGCTGACATCTCCCCCCTGTTTGCATGCTGGTTGTCCCCAAACAGCCGCTTGTGGAAATTGCTGCTGCAAAGACTGCAAATCTTCCCATGTAGACAGAGAAGGAGGAACATTAGACCACTGAACTAATACCTGTGTGCAGCGATGTACTCCACGCATCACAGATCTTTGCTGAAGTATCTTCTCTGGAATACTCCATTTGAATGATTCATCAGGGAATGAAGGTGTTACTGCAGTGTTATCCCCCACCAGTTTCTTCAACTGCGACACATGAAAAACTGGGTGGACTGAAGAAGAAGGCGGCAGCTGAAGTTTATATGCTACTGTTCCCACCTTGGACAGCACCTGGAAAGGTCCAAAAAAACTTGAAAGCAAGTTTCTGATTTGATCTGGGAGCTAAGGAGGATTGCACATATGGTTGAGCTTTCACAAAGACCCATTCTCCAACTGAAAAAGCTTGGTCAGAACGTTTCTTATCTGCTTGCTTCTTCATGCGATCCTTTGCTCTCAGAAGATGTTGTCTCACGAGCTCACTCATCACACGGCGTTCCTGTAGCCAATCCGATAACTCCTTTGGTTCAACCACTTGATCTACTGTGATCCCAAAGTGCCTTGGTTCATGCCCATACAACACCAGGAATGGGGACTTTCCAGTTGCTGAATGGGGGCTTGTATTATACCAATATTCGGCCAAGGAAACCCACTGACTCCAGGTGGTGGGACAGGCATGTACAAAGCAACGCAAAAAAGTCTCCATACATTGATTGACGCGTTCCGTCTGTCCATCGGATTGAGGGTGATAAGCAGTACTCATTTGAAGCCGCACATCAGCAAGCTTGAACAATTCCTTCCACAGTTTACTAGTAAACACCCGATCTCTGTCTGATACTATAGCTGCCGGCATGCCATGAAGTTTATACACTTGATTGAGGAACAGCTTGGCCACTGTCGCAGCTGTGAATGGATGGCGTATAGGAATGAAATGGGCATATTTAGAGAAAGTGTCAACCACCACCAAGACACAGTCAAATCCCCCTGACTTGGGCAACCCCTCAACAAAATCCATTGTGATGACTTCCCAAGATGTTGCTGGAACCGGTAATGGCTGCAGAAGGCCTGGCAATTTGGATCGGTTTGGCTTTGCTTGCTGGCACACCACACATGATGTAACAAATTTGTAAACAGCTGATTTCATTCCAGTCCATGCAAATAACTGCTTCAACCTTCTATATGTCACTGGAACACCAGAATGCCCACCCACAGCCGAATCATGGAATGCAGACATAATGGATTTATGCAACTCTTCATTTTGACCAATCCAAATCCTGCCTTTGTATCTGAGCAGTCCCCCTTGTAGAGTGTAGCCAGGCACTGCATCTCCATCAACTGCAAGCTTGGTTAAAAGCAACTGGACCTGCTTGTCTCGCTGGTAAGAGTCCAACACCTTTTCCAGCCACTGAGGATTACCAATGGAAATGGCTAAACACTGGTCATGTGTGGATCTTTTTCTGGACAGAGCATCAGCAGCGTTGTTGTCACAACCTTTCTTGTATATAATTTTATAGTGCAACCCAAGCAGCTTTGTAAACACCTTCTGTTGCCACACAGTATGCAGCCTCTGTTCTGACAGCTGCACTAAGCTCTTTTGGTCAGTATATATGTGGAACTCTCCATATTGTAAATAGTGTCGCCACTGATCAATAGCAGCCAATATTGCCATATACTCTTTTTCATAAGTTGATAATCCTCTGGAGCGGGGTCCTAAAGCCTTACTCATGTATGCTAAAGGATGACCCTGCTGCATAAGTACTGCTCCAATGCCTACCCCACTAGCATCTGTCTCAATGCAGAAGGGAATTGCAAAATTAGGCAGTGCCAATACTGGAGCAGAACTTAAAAGATTCTTGAGAGCTTGGAATGCAGCTTGCTGTTCAGTTGTCCACACAAATAGAGCTCCTTTCTTCAACAAATCAGTTAGTGGCCTTGCAATGAGTCCAAAATTCCTGACGAACTTCCTGTAGTAGCCTGCTAGCCCAAGAAACCCCCGCAACTCCTTAACAGATACAGGAATTGGCCACTCTTGCACAGCTGCAATCTTGGCTGGATCGGTAGACACCCCTTCCTGGCTGATGATATGCCCAAGATAATTTACTTGTCTTTTGGCAAAGGAGCACTTTGATAGTTTCACTTTCCATTGATCCTTCTCCAACAGTTGCAGCACCAATCTAACATGCTCTACATGTTCTTCATAGGTCTTGCTGTAAATTAGAATGTCATCAAAAAATACGAGAACACACTTACGGAGTAATGGGGCAAGAGTGGTATTCATCGCCTTCTGAAAGGTAGCAGGAGCTCCAGACAAACCAAAAGCCATCACTCTAAACTCATAATGCCCTGAGTGGGTTTGAAAGGCAGTTTTATGAGCATCAGCTGGATTCATCCTAACTTGATGATATCCTGCAGTGAGATCCAAACTAGTGAACCAGCTTGCACTCCCCAATTCATCCAAAAAATCATCTATGAGCGGGACTGGATACTTGCACTTCCTTGTCACAGCATTCAAATGCCGAAAATCCACACAAAATCTCCAACTCTTGTCCTTCTTTTTCACCAACAACACAGAAGAAGAAAACGGACTAGAGCTGTGTTGGATAATACCTTCCTTCAACATGACTCCTATCTGGCGTTCAATTTCATCCTTCACTGCCGGTGGATATCGATAAGGCCTCACTGAAACATGAGATGCTCCTTCAATCAAAGGAATGCTATGATCACAGTCCCTGGCTGGTGGCAGACCTTGTGGTGGTGTAAACACATGGGCAAACTCATGTAGCAATTGAGATAGCTCGGTGGGCAAGTCAGCATGCAGATCTTCTTCCATTCTCACTGCACAAACCTCCACCACTGACCCATGAGGTAACTCAGGTAAAACACCTTGGATCACTGCTGTACTGCCTTCATAGGGAAGAGCAAGCCACTTTTGCTTCCAATGCACTTCCATGGGACTGTATTTCTCTAACCAGTCCATTCCCAAAATCATATCATAATGCCCCAATGGCAACACTTTAGCATCACATGAAAAGGTGTAACCCTGGACAGACCATTGAGCATCTGGTAAGGTACTGTCACAGACAATTCTGCCACCATCAGCTATCTGTACCCTGACAGGAGATTGCAAAGATACAACTCCAGACAGAAAAGGTGCCAACTTACTGCTGATGAAGGTATTGGTGCTGCCAGAATCAACCAAAATGAGCACTGACTTTCCCTGCATATGCCCCTGCAGCTGCATTGTTTTCTTGGCAATTCCCTCAGAATCTGCAGAAGCTAACATAAATAGCTGCCCTCCAGGTTCTCCTTGTTCAGACAATTCATTGTCATTGTCTTCTGTAAGCTGAAACAACTCCCACAGTTCTTGCAGAGCATGAAGCTGAACAGACTCTGGACAAGTATGACCCCTGCTCCACTTTTCAGCACATTTCATACAGAGACCTTTGGCACGTCGATATGACCTGAGGGCTGATAACTTCTCATCAAATACTCGCTGCTTGGAAGCCTCTCCACCGCGGCGTTCACCACTGGAAGTCGGGCTTGGGGGTAAAGGCAGAGGAACAGCCCCACGCACAGATTGCTTTACTGGTTGAAATAATTCCGGCTTCCTGAAATCCTTGTGCTTGGCTGGGTTAGCCACCTCTTCCTGTAACAAGGCAAGAACACAAGCAGTATCTAGATCGGGTGGTCGCTGCAAGAGGACAGCAGCTCTAATATCAAACTTTAATCCATCAATGAAGCGCATAGTGTAGTATAAGGGATCTGTTTTGGTTTCATAAGCTGTGAGCTGATCGACTAGTTCGGAAAATTTCTCAATGTAGTCAGCTACTGAATTCAGTTGCTTAATATGAAACAACTGACGAATCAGCAACTCATGATGATCTTTGCCAAAGCGGTCCAAGATCAGTTTACTAAACTCTTCCCAACTAGCATTTTTCAACTTCTTCTCTACAGATTGCAACCAACGCCCAGTGGACAAGGAAAAATGCATGGAAGCAACCTTAATCCACCTAGACTGTTCTACTTCATACAGCTCAAAATAATCCTCACACCTACTAAGCCATAACTTTGGATTTTCACCTTCAAACCAAGGGAATTGCAGTTTGGGTAACCGACCTATGCTACCCCCGGATCCATGTGACTCAGAACGACGACCTGATGTAAACATGGAAGAACTGAAGGAAATCTGGGTGGATCTGGAGGCATACCCTTGACCGGGGAATGCGTATGGGTGAAAACCGTCCCAAACACATTCTCCCGGTGTGGTTGTTCAACGCCGTGCCCATGAGGGCCGTCGACTGGGTTGCCGGCAGGTGGAGACGCCGCAGCCGACCCAGGTTTGGTGAGGATTCCCGCCGTTGCGGAGGGAGGGGAATCGAGGACCACTCGATTCACCGTCTTCCGGAGCGCGCCCAACTCGATGCGTAGGTCGTCCATCGATGCGTCGACCTTGGGCTTCCACTCGTCGAAGACCTTCGCCGCCTCCTCCATCGGAGCGAAGCGTTCGCCGATAGAGTGCTCCACGCCCTCGATCCGGCCGGTGAGTGACTCCTTCAGGCTGTCCATCGATGCGGTGACGCCCTTGATCTCGTCGAGAATGAGCTTCAACTGCGGATCCATCGCCCCTAACTCTTTGCGGAATCTGGTAAAGTGGTTGTGAGATATTTGGTGTGGATCCAGGATGGTGTCTCTGATACCAATTTGTTAGCAGCAAGGTAGGAGAAGGGAGAAGCAAAGGGGATCGGAGACGGAGAAGAAGGGGATACGGAGGTCGACCGACGAGGTCGCCTTCAGAGTTTCGATTTCAGATCTCAAACAGTACATGTCTTTCTTCCCTCAAGCTCACGCATACATAACCACCACACGCACGCACTAGCTGACGCACGCTACATCGCCCATTCGGGCCCAGACACGAGCACGCTATTCTTCTTGGGCCGAGACGACTTGCGAGGCCCAGCTACCATCACTTCTCGTTCCGGCTCGTCCTGTGCACGGTTGCTGACACACATCTTTGCCGAATAGCTCAAAATGGGTTGGAACGAAAATGAATTACTTTGGCACAGGTACGAATCTTTGCCCAATGACTCAAAATAGGTTGGAAATAAAATCTAGCTATTTATTAGACACCTGCAAATTAGATATATATATATACCCTTACTGGAATTCGAAATGACAGACTTGGTACGACGCGCGCGTGACGTGTAAGAATGGGTAACCTGTAACAACCGACACAAGAAAGAGGCAAAACAAAAGATAAAAGAAAAATAATTCGTCCACTTTACTCGTTGGATAGTATGGGAGATACTACTACATACTACGTAGTAGAGGTCAGGCATTAACGGGAATTCCCCCCCGAAAGATTTTGTCTCGCTCAATTGTATCCGAGAACAGCTGCAAGGAAATTCCCCTCCGAAAGATCACGCCGCTCTATACGCGTGTTGATTAAGTTTCCTCAGTTGGGCGCCGAGGCTTATCCAACGCTAAGCCAAGCGTTTTCGCACTGACGTCACCGGACATATATGTTGCTGACTTGTCCGAATTATACGTCGTCGCTGGGCCCCGGCCTTCGCGGGCCGGAGGCCGGCGTGGCCGCCCGAGGTCAGGGACAGCGGCGCCGGCGCAGCGTAAGGAAGACAAGTCAGGTTTCGCTTGCGTTGGCCTTTAGCCGTGCCCGTGTGTTGTTGCTCCATGGGATACAGAGGAAACGCACCCACTCCCAGTATAAAAACAAGAAGCTAGGGGGTTTCATTCCAGCCCACCGTCCCATCCAAACTCGCCATGGACAGGCAATACTCCGGGCTAACCAACATGGGCTTCGCCGTCCTGGCGTGCAACTCGGCGCTCGCCGTCTACAACTCCGGAGGCGACCCGGTCTCCGTGGCGTTCGTGCTCGTCGCGGACGCTGCGCTCGCGCTGCTATTGCTCCGCCTCTGCCAGTTCGAACGGGCCGGCCGCGGCAGGGACAGGACCGCCGGCATCGCCGGGCGATACTCTGCTCAGGCGAGCATGGGCCTCGCCGCACTGGGGTGCAACGCCGCGCTCGCCGTCCACGACGCCGCCGGCGCCGGCGCGGCGGGCTCCACCATGGCGTGCGTGCTCCTCGCGTACGCCGCGCTCCTGGCGCTCACCTGGTTCTTCCTTCGTAGCTTCGGCGGCCGAGCGGACGGCGAAAGCAGGCGGTGACAGGAACAAAGGCCACGCGCCCTGCTCACGGCGATGTTCGCCTGGATGGTACCGGCCGCGCTCGTGCCGCCGGTCATGGCTTGGCCGCGGTGGTCTGGCTGAAGGTCACTGTCGGAAGCCGTTTCCACCTGTACACCACTAGAATTTTGTTCATCATATCAGTTCCCCTCCATTGTGATACTGCTCCTTTCGTTCAAAAAATATAATAATTGCATGTTTGGATAAAAAATAATTTGAATTTAAAAGTCAAACTCAGATCACGTTCAACTAACCAGACAGCGACCCTGCCCGGCTGGCCCTACATGGCTCATGGCTATTGGCTATATCCCTGGGCCCTGGCCGCGCGCGGAACCAGGCAACAGGAAGAGCAGGCGAAGCTTTTGTAGGACGCGACAACGAAGATCATGCGGCGAAAAAAGATTAATTTTAATCCCACCGTTTATTTAAATAGAAAATGCTTTACGGCCTCTACAACAAGTGTACACAACCTCTAAAATTTTAACCCCGCCGTGATCACACCCTAGCTATGATATGCCGAATCATGCTCATATGCTCATATTTCGATTTATTTACGATCGGCTTGGAAACATTGGATCTTAAAAAACAGAGATAACCATATACACGTATAAGTGTGTGCTACAAACGACATTGGATCTTAAAAAACAGAGATGACCATATACACATATAAGTGTGTGCTACAAACGGCATTGGATCTTAAAAAACAGAGATACTCATACACACGTATGAGTGTGTGCTACAAACAACAAATAATGAAATAATAGGAAAGCTTAGATTGATCCCTGTAATTTTCAGTTTCTTTAGGGTTTTTCAAAAGGTTGGAGATGTATTGTTCCACAAATGTTTAATACAATTATCTTGTAACACCACGAGTGTTAATGAAGTACTAAGAGAATCATTAGGACACTAATAAGGAGAAATACAAAGAGTAAGAGCTTAAGAGCATTTAATTGAGCCAAATTAGCCCTAGGGGCATTTTGGTAATTTGTCATCCTGGAAAGGTTGACCAAGTCAAACTTGAATTAATAATGCCAAAAGATAGCAAATAATCCAAAATGCTTGGAAAGGTTAAGTTTGAGAAGAATTCAAACTTAAATTTTCAAATTTGGTTAAGTTCAAGACACATGGGATGAAAGTTTTGGTCAATATTCTTGGGCTTGTA
This sequence comes from Alloteropsis semialata, assembly GCA_004135705.1. Lineage (NCBI taxonomy): Eukaryota > Viridiplantae > Streptophyta > Magnoliopsida > Poales > Poaceae > Alloteropsis > Alloteropsis semialata. The sequence continues at coordinate 63,691,659 of CM014273.1, forward strand.
ACTCTCAATCTAGAAGGATTTAGCCTAAGGTCATATTGAGAGAAATGTAGCCCCATGTTAGGACTACAACTTTGGTTAATTAGCCTAAGATCATATTGAGAGAAATGTAGCCCCATGTTAGGACTACAACTTTGGTTAATGAAGATTCAAAAGTTACATTTGGTTTTTGGAGAAAATTTGGCCTAAAGGTGGCAGGTTTGGAAAGGGTTAACTGAATTTGAGAGGTGTTCCTTGTTTTGGCCTAAATTTAGTGCAACATAACTTGTGTTCTAGGAAGATTTAGCTCCAGTGCATATAAGGAAAAGTGTAGTCCTATGTACCATCTACAAGTTTAGTATTTGGAGCTTCTGAAGTTTACATATGAAATTGGGAGCAATTTTGGACTTAAGGAGGGCCGGTTTGAAAGGATTCAGAAAATTCAGAAAACAGGTCCAAGTTCCCGGCTTTGTAACTTTGGATTCTTTGAGATTTAGGCTCCAATGTTTATAAGGGAATTGTAGCCCTAAGGTTCAGCTACAACTTTTATATTTGAAGTTTGAGAAGTTTGCATTCAAAATCTTGAGGAAAATGGACTTGAACTCGCTGGTTTGCATAGGTTTCAGAGAACAGAGGGAGAAACGTTCAGAGCAGAGCAAGCTCGGGCCAGCCGCTGCCACGCAGTTGCTCGCCGCCGTTGCATGCCGAGCCACGCGCCGCCGTGGAGAGGAGCCGGAGCATCTGAGGTGGTAGGAGGTGGCTGAGTTTTGAGCGGTGGGAATCCTAGGATAAGGACCCGAGCCGGCAGTTTCATCCTTTCTCTCTTCTTCTGCTCGCCGCCGACGACCGTCGCTCCCGCCGCCCTGTTCACCACCGTTGATCCACCCCCGGCCTTTCCCTTTCGGCCACAACCTTCCCAGCTTGTTACTTTTCTTTTCCACCCGCTCTTGCCCCAGTTTGTCCACCGTAGCCGCAGAACGCCGTCGTCTTCTCCAGAGCGCCGCCGCCGAGCTCCATCCAGCCGCTCGCGATGAGGACCATCTTCCCGTCGCTCTCATCGCCTTCCGACCCCATGGTCATGCTCCTCGTGTCCTAGCGCAACTTGCCACGGTGCTCTTGGTCCGGTTCCATGGCTTGTTCTACCGAAACGCAAGCGCTGCCATGGAGCTCCGCCGAGCTCGGGCCGCCGTCGCGGAGGTCCCAGCTCTGGCTGCTTAAGGCTTAGGGTTAGGTGCGCGTTAGGGTGGCAAAGCTCTACGTGTAGCTTTTGTTCGGAGTTAGGTCGACGTCGTGCCTTTTGCCGTGCGCCGCCGCCGTCTTCGCCGTCGGTCATGGCCACCGCCAAGGGCTGCCTTTCCTCCACCCTCCTTGGGGGCTTGGTCTCTGAGTGTGCACGCGAGGCCGTGGAACACCTGGTCGAGGTATTCTTGGCGCCCCTGAGGCCGCCGCCGGCGAGAACGCCGCTGCCGCCGCCGCTCCAGTCACCTGGACCGAGCGCGCTTGCGAGCGTGAGAAGAGAGGAGAAGAGAGTGGGCCGGGCCGACTTGTAAGAGAGAGAGAGAGTTAGGACTGCGGGTTAGAATAGCAGGTAGTCCAGGGGGTTTTGTGCAAGTTGGTTTAGTTTTTTAGTTTTTAGATTTTAGTTTAAAATAGGTTTAAAGGGTTTAAATTCATAATAATAGTTAGATTATTTATTTAAATACCTATTCTTTTTGGTATTTAAATAAATAAATACACTAAGTATAAATAAAATTTTGAATAATGATTTATAATAAGAAATTAATATTAATAAATAGGATAATTATTTTATTTGTGTAGAATAATTCATTAATGCTTTTAAAAATTATTAAAAATTCTAGAAAAATAGAAATAAATAGGAAATGATCTGTTTAGGGTTTTTCAGTGCTGTCTAGCTTTGTTATTAGGTTTGAGTGTGCTAACTTATGCATCATATCGTTAAAAAGGAGAAGCTTCAGGAGTCGAGTTCGTTGAGCTTCCACCTGAAGGACCCCAGGAGCCAGAAGAGGTGGAGTTGGAGCTAGAGCCTGAGCCTGTTGCTGCTGCTGTTGCTGCTGACACTAACCCTGCTGTTGATCAAGGCAAGCACCGGAGCATCCAAACCCTATTTTAAGTATTAAATCACGTCTTACTATTGTATTGTCTGCATTACGTTTTAGGAGTTGTTTGAAATGTTGATTGCATGATCTTTCCTTGATTAGGATAATCTTAGATGTATACCCTTGTTTAGTGAAGCTTAGTTATGCTTAGATTCCTCACAGTTCCATCATAGCATTATGAGCTCCGGTTTTTGCTCTATCACCTTTACTTGATGTTAATAAGATGAAATGGAGATCGGGCGCGAGGGTGAAGGTTGAGAAAGGAGTCTCAAGCCAACACATCGCCTAGATCGTTATAGGAATTGTTGTTGTTTACCTGTGATCAAGCTTTGAACGTACTAGTCATATGCCGGGAAATAATGGAAACCGGTAAGCTGATGTAGCTGTGGTTGCTCCTAGACTTGAATTGTGGCTCGCTCTTCTCGCAGTGGTAGGTGGCAGGGGCGTGGCCGTAAACTCACATGTCGGGTGCTGCCAGACGTGGGGCCGGTGGGGGGGGCATCCCTGGGTTCGAGCGAGGGCAGTTCAGGTCTTGGGGTGATCATAGTGAAAGGGTGCTTTGTGTGGACCACCGGAACCACACAACGCGTATGACTAGGTTTTGCCCTGCAGGGATAAAAATTGGTCCGGATCACCGCACTTCTTGGTATGAATACCGCTTGATCGCTGATAGACACCTTAGTAACAAGTTAAAGTTAATAATGCTTATGAAACCTGAGGCTTGCTTAAATACCACATGTATGATTTATTTCTACTGCTAATCTAGTCTATCAGATAATCACTTAAACGGCTATAACTCTAAAAGTTTAGGATGTACATTAGTAAGCTTTTATGCAAAAGTCGTACCTATCCACAGCCTCAAGGCCTTGCATGCCCTTATATGTCTGTATTTATATGTGTATGTAGACGGGTCAGACTTGCTGAGTACTTTTGTACTAAATATTCTATAACTGATGCAGAGCCGCCAGAAGATTTTCAGTAAGGCAGGGAAGGACTCTAGAAGAAGAAGAGGCATGTTGATGAGCCCAACATGTTCTCTTGTCTTTGTCTTGTCTTTGTAGAATAAGTGATGTCTTCAGAACTATCCTTTTTATGACCTACCCCTGTTTCTTATGGAACTCTGTAGCCTGACTTGCACTTAAGTTTGTTCTTATGTTTGTAATAACTCTACTCCTTGTATATTTAAGGGTGTTGTGAATTCGTCTGTTGTGCTCCTATGTGGTGCAATTCTACATATGTGAATTGTGCCTGAGTTAGTGGATGATTCAGATGTCCCGTGGACATCTGACGGACTACCGGGTTTATACCATCTGAAGTGCGTAAGCTGTGGTTGTCAGTAAAATGATGATCCGACGCACTTGAGCCGGTTTAAGCTGGACGGTTCCACCACATATCTCCTTTCAAAAAAAGTGAAGAGAGAGGGAGTGGAGGGGGGGAGGGCGCTCTTTGGGTACATTATCTTTGCCCAAATAACTCAATATAGGTTGGAATAAAAAGTTAGTAGTTATTTAGGCATAGGCAAATGTGATACCATATCCCTAATGAAATTCTTTTTATTTTTCTTGTGAAAGGATCCAACGAAGGCCTTGTTTAGATTCACAAGAACTTATTACGAAATTTACTGTAGCAAAACTAAATCGAAGATTAGAAGGACTAAACATGATCTAATTATAAAACTAAATACACGAATGGACGAAAAATCGCGAGAGGAATCTATTAAGCCTAATTAATCCATCATTAGAGATTGTTTACTGTAGCACGACGTTGTCTAATCATGGCCAAATTAGGCTCATTAGATTCGTCTCGCGAAGTTACTCGGGTTGTGAAATAGGTTTTGTCAGTTATCCACATTCAATACTCCTAATTAGTAACCAAACATTCGAATTTACTGTAGCAAAACTTATCTAATGGAACTAAACACGGCCGAAATTCTAAACGAGCCGGGACCCCATAGGCAAATGTGATACCATATTTGGATAACTTTGATACCACGCCCTACGTACACTAAGAGCCGGGACATTAGAAGCGTCTCGTGTTTTCTGTCGCTCTCACTCGCAACTGGCATGATGAGCCGGACACATACTAATCATTGTAGGATCGTCATTTTCTGACACGTATTCTTTCGCTCGTTAATTACCACACTACTAGTAGTATCGGTAACTCTGGCACTTTGCTTATTTTTGTGTTGCTTGACTTTATCGCGATGGTGAATGCGACCGTCTTTAACGCCGCGTGTATATTCGTATGATGAGTCCCGAGTGTGTGTGAAGTGAACGTCCGTGTGCGTAGTGGCATTCTGAAGAAGAGAAGCTCATCAGCTAGTCAGACCTCTACTGATTCCAAACAACAGCCAAAAGTACAAGAGGGAAAAGTCAGTTCTAAAAGGTTCTAGAGGAAGAGAAAAGGAGCAAGAGAAGATGAGAGATACAACCTAGCCGAAGCTAGTCTCGAGCAGATGCTCGCCTCGAGCTTGAGCTCGCCACCGATTCGCCGACTGGTCAATCGACCCTCTTCTGGTTGTCCCTTCGCTGATATTTGCAGTGTCTTCCTCCAGTTGCTGTGTCCCGGGGGCTCCTATATGTCTACCGGAAGGCATATAAGCAAACCATCTATAAAGCCCATTAGTAGTTATAAAGGCCCAAAAACACCTACGTCCGTTCATTTTTCCGTTATGTTCCGGCCGCTCTAGACTTTTTTGACGCGAACGTTCGTTTCCGTTCTGTTCTGGGCGCACCTGACTTTTTTGACGCGAGCGTTTCAACGCTGGCTTTCAAAACTGCGCGCGTAAAAATTTCTGGCTGCCTTTAATTTTTTTGTTGGGTACGTGGTTCTAAGTGGGAAACATAACGGGTGGGTACCAACTCACAAAATAAAGTTGCAAGTTGCAAATTTGTAAATAAACTTAACATTCTGTAGCTTCAGATTTTAGAGTACAAATTATAGGTAATATAATCTAGTTCTAATGTAGCATTTTCTTTGACAACTGATTATCAGCAAGTAGTGTAGCAAGAACCTATTAACAATGAAACAATGTTCCAAATGTTAATCATTATGTCAATTTTTATTGTGACTTTGAGCATTACAAAACAAGAAATGTTCAACATTTCCATTCTTAATGAATACAACAATGTTGAACATTAAACATAGTAAAGTTGAAATGTACAAATAGATATGTTGAAATGTATATATAGATATGTTGAACATTCCACAAATAAAGTTGAACCTAGTTCTAGTAAAGTGTTTGAAATGTTAAAATACTGTTCTAACAAATATTGTGTACAACAACAAAAAATGTTACCAAATTGAAACTAGGCATGAAGTTGCATGAGCAGGAATAATGTTGAAAATGTTGAAATACTATCAAAACAAATGTTGATAACATAAAAAAAAGTTACAAACATGTATTTAGCCATCGAATTGCATGACAACAACTAGATCAGCATCTCAATAAAAATGGTAGCGAACTTGTTGTACTTGTACGACAATAATTGAAATAGAAGCTTCTAATGCAAAGGTAACAGATCAGCCTATCCAGCAAAGAAGAATAAGGTTATATTTGTTCAACTAATATTCATGTAATGATAAATCTGCATGAGTCAAGTTATCAGACATACATTTGAAATTTTCTGGACGGTCTTTCTATTGTATGTCTGCATGAAGTTAAGTGCAAAGATACCTGAATCATATCTGTGAAATGTAATGTCAAAATGAGCACAAAATTATAGTGATATGAAAATGTAACTTCATAGATAGCTGAAAAGAAACCCGAATATCTGCTTGGGAACCGGTACAAAGCAAGTCTCAAACTCTCGAATGTTGAAATGGTTGCAACGCGAATAGGCAAGCATGAATGGTTGATATGCCCCCTCTAGCCAAAGATAGCATGAATGCATGAATATCTGTACCCGTTAGGACAGAGTTGCCCCCCAACAATCCTCAATTCTAACCAGTAGGGCCTTCTATGGTAGGGGGTACTTGGTCGGCCCCTAACCAGTAGGGTCTTCTATGGCAGGGGGTACGTGTCGCCCCCAAAACCACCAACCTTCTGTACCCGTTAGGACGGAGTCGCCCCCCAACAATCCCCAACCCTAACCGGTAAGGTCTTCTATGGCAGGGGGTACTTGGTCGGCCCTAACCGGTATGGTCTTATATGGCAGGGGGTACGTGTCGCCCCCAAACCCACCAACCTTCTGTACCCGTTAGGACGGAGTCGCCCCCCAACAATCCCCAACCCTAACCAGTACGGCCTTCTATGGCAGGGGGTACTTGGTCGGCCCCTAACCGGTAGGGTCTTTTATGGCAGGGGGTACGTGTCGTCCCCAAACCCACCAACCTTCTGTACCCGTTAGGATGGAGTCGCCCCCCAACAATCCCCAACCCTAACCAGTAGGGTCTTCTATGGCAGGGGGCACTTGGTCGACCCCTAACCGGTACGGTCTTCTATGGCAGGGGGTACGTGTCGCCCTCAAACCCACCAACCTTCTGTACCCGTTAGGATGGAGTCGCCCCCCAACAATCCCCAACCCTAACCAATAGGGCCTTCTATGGCAGGGGGTACTTGGTCGGCCTCTAACCGGTAGGGTCTTCTATGGCAGGGGTCCAAAACCAAACCGAGATGATAGTTCGATGGCCAAAAATGGATTGACTCTTTTAGAAATAAAGGTTCAACATTTCAAAAAACATGTTCAACATTTCAAATAAACAATTCGAATAAACAAGTTTAAAATTTTATACACTAATTTTGAAATAGTATATCTAGAATGTTAAAGCAGTACATTTAAATGTTGAAATTTATTAAGAAATAAAAATATAGACATATTAGATCTCATTTTGTTAAACAAATTCTAAGATGCGTTGTGGTCTAAATGAAATTGAATTTGGTTGTAGTGTTAGAGAATCTGCAAAACAAAACATCAATTCTCGTTGCAGCCCTATTGTCAGCACAGAAATAATTTTTTGTTTTCTCTTTATATTTTCTTACATTTTCTACTCTAATCCTTGTAAAAGCAGATTCAACATTTTTACCAAAACAATTCACACATTTTTACAAAACTAATTCAACACTTTGGGAAAATTAATTATACATTTTTCAAAAAAATGTTGAAATTGTATATTACAAATGTTGAAACAATATATTAAAAATATTGAACTAGTATATCAAAATGTTGAAACCATAAAACAAAAAATAAAAATAACATATTGGATCTCATTTCGTTGCATTAATTCTAATCAACACTGTGGTTCAAACCGATTTCAATTTGGACATATAGTTTAAGAGAAATAAACGATTGAAGTTTGAAACTTGCATCCGCCGCCTCCTTTCGCATTGTCACTCACATGCTGTGATCCCCCGCTATGCCGCTGGGTGCATGCGTGCCCGTTCCACCTTATTTGCGGTTCGAATAAATCTCAGCCACTAAACTACAGTCGCACAAATCTCAAACAATGGAAGATACATGACAATCAAATCTTCCGGAAGATACATAGGAATTCCGCTGTGTCCCTGGGTCGACTAGCCCAATAGTCCGGTCCAATGGCCCATTGCTTGGCCCACTGGTAGCAGATGGATTGAGTTCCTTACAGCTAAGCTACGGATTCCCGCTTGTGAGTCCAGTACTCCAGTGTCGTTTTCGCACATACATGTTGCTGACTTCTCCAAACATCGCTGGCGCGGCGCAAGGAAGACAAGTTGGGTTTCGCTTGCGTTAACCTTAGCCGTGCCCGTCTGTTGCTCAATGGGAAACACACGCAAACCAGCAAAAACCCACCGACGCCGAGTATAAAATGACAAATAATAGGAAAGCTTTAGGCCTTGTTTAGTTCACACGAATTCGATCGAATGCACTGTAGAAAAATGCATTGGGAATCGAAAAAGCAGAGAGGGGGCACGTTGTTCAATGCGTAAAACAGAGCGCGAATTCAATCGAATCGAGCGAACTAAACAGGGCCTTAAATGGATAGGCACTGATATGAATAGTTTGGATGTTTGATAGATACGGCTCATGCTGTATTCTTCTAGCCGCCTGCCCCCGCGTCGCTCCCGGGGCGGCACCGGCGGTTCTCCGGCCTGCACAGCCAATAGAACATCAGCATGACGACTGGACGAGGCTGGCGTACGACGACGACGCGACAAATTAATGTTCCTTAGCATAGAACATGTCAAAAGAACATGTCATTCTCCTCTCTCCTCGCCAGAGTTCATGGCCCTGTTTAGTTTCCACCCCAAACTTCACTGTTCATCAAACTTCACTGTTCATCAAAGGGAATCTTACATGCATGAAGTATTAAACGTGTATTAATGACAAAACCCATTCCATAACTCCCGGTAACTTTGCGAGACGAATCTAATGAGCCTAATTTGGCCATGATTAGACAACGTCGTGCTACAGTAAACAATCTCTAATGATGGATTAATTAGGCTTAATAGATTTGTTTCGCGATTTTCCGTTCATCCGTGTAATTAGTTTTATAATTAAATCATGTTTAGTCCTTCTAATTTTAGGTTTAGAATTGCTACAGTAAAATTCGCAAACTTTTTTCCGAACTAAACAGACCCGACAGATCAAACACGGGCACAAGATGAGATCAATCAGACAGTACACCGACATGAGCCGAGTACACCGACATGAGCCGGCCGATGTGTCGCGATCACGATGACTTTGGCTATGGCTCTGGACCTCTAGTGCCGTTGTTATAAATAGGGAGGGCCCGCTGCGGAATTTTCACCAACTTTCCAAGCTCCGGGCCCCAGCCTTCCACAGCTCCCTCTTCGTCTCTGCTGGGATCTTTTCCCGTCTCTACGCGCGACGTGGGAGCATGGACCAGCAACCGGCGGCGCTAACCAAGCTCGGCTTCGGCCTCCTGGCGTTCAACTCGGGCCTCGCCATCTACAGATCCTGGGGCGACGCAGGGTCCGTGGCGTTCGTGCTCGCCGCGGACGCAGCGCTCGTGCTACTCTTCGTCTGCATCGGCGACTTCGAGCGGGGCGGTGGGGGCAGGAACGTCAAAGCCGCGGTGTGGGCGCTGACGGCGCTGCTCACGGCCAGGGCGGCGCTCGCCAATTCCGTCTCCGTGGCGGCGTTCGTGGACGCTGGGCTCGTGCTTCTCTTCCTCTGCCTCCGCGACTTGGAGCGCGCCTGCCGCGGAAGGGTCGGCGCGGCCAGGATCGATATGGGCGTGGCATATTCTGCGCTGGCCGCGTTGAGCCTCGCCGTGCTAAACTGCAACACGGCGCTCGACGCCTATAACGCCCGGCTCGGCCTGGCCTCCGGGTCGGCGGCGTTGGTGTTCGTGTCCTTTGCCCTCTTCGTCACTCTGACGGGCCTTTTCGTTCATGCATTCGCCCGTGCTCACAAGCCCTGACGATGCTGCTCGCGGCGATGTTCGCCTCCAGGGTGGCGCCGCTCATGCCTCCGGCCGTGGCCGCGGTCGTCTGGCCCATGGGCGTCGCCACGGCTGCCCGGGGGTTCTGGGCCTTCTTAATATAATCCCCCAATCCTACTAGTCAAAATCAGTATTTGCTGTCGGATTCGTCGCTTTCCTCGTGTACTGCTAGTCGTGTAGTATGTACCTGCTGTATTGTATCCGACTAGGAGTTTGTATTTCTTGCCTTGTAGACCCTGTCTCCCGAGTATATAAGGTGAGGCAGGGACCCCTTGTAAAATCATAACCATCAATACGAGAAGATCCACCGTACAGGACGTAAGGTATTACGCTCTCTACTCGAGGCGGCCCAAACCTGTCTAAATCGTCTCGTGTTCACCATCGTGCTTCTGGTTCCGGCGAGGCCCTCACGAACAACTCGACTACTTAGGGACCCCCCATAGTAGGCTAGCCGGTATAAAAAACCGACAGCTGGCGCGCCAGGTAGGGGCTCTCGTCGAGAATCGTTCAGCAAGCTCGATGGCACCAGTCATCATCAACTGCGACGGCGACATGGCGTTCGAGAAAGGCGCCACCTTCGTCTTCGGCTCCTGGGTCTGCACGGCGGACGGCGCAGGCAGCTTCGACCGCGTTCTCAAGTCGCCGACTCCGAAGCAACTCGCCGACAAGCTCGACGAGATCACGCCCCCGGGTCCGAATACAACTCGGGCTCGGGGAACCTCGAGTTCGAACTCAACTCGGACTCAAGGAACCACTACTCCTAGCTCGATTTCAACTCGGGCTGGGAAAATTCCGAAACGGACCAGGCAATCCGAGTCGGTTTTTGAACCATCGGCTATGCCAAAATCCGCCAATTCGAAAATCCAGAAGAAAAAGAGTCCAGCCACTGCTAAGCGTGAGGCCGACACCCCGAGCCGATATCCCTTTGGACTCGCGGGCCCCACCTACGCTTTCCAGGCGGCGTCTTCAAAACAACTCCGATCTCTGGTCGAATTCGATGAACTTCCCCTGAACGGGAAACAAGTCGGACTCGTCATCACTTCAACCCCCGAAGGACGATTTGTTCACTGGCCGGGACGCAAGCCAACGCTTGGAGCAACACCACAGGAGGACCTGGACATGTCTCGCATCATCGCGTGCATCGATCCACTCCCGTTTCAACACGGGCAACCCCTGAATTCTTCAAGTAGCCGCGGCTCAACTGTCCCAGTAACTTCAAGCACAGGAAGCTACTCACCAGGGCGTCAAGCCATGGTGATCATCGCCCAGGAACAAGAAGTCTCCAACGACGAGCCAACTGTGGAGAACGAAGCTGAAGCTGATCGCAACTGATGAAGGGAACGAAATGTTGCTCGTGCAGAGCGACGTCGCCACCTCGGCCGTAGGCTACCTCCACAGGATCTCAACGCCAAGTTCAGGCAAGTCGCCGGCCAAGAAGTCTACTCTAGCGCCGCAGCCAACATCATGGCTGTCGTCACAGAGCTGGGACAAATGCCTGAAACTCCTGAAATCCTCAGGATGAAGACGATGCTCGAGACAGTGGCCATCCAGCATGACGCAGTCAACCCGGCGAAGACCATCACCCGAGCACCAAGTCGCCAGGCAAGCAGCCGACATCCTGAAGTTGGAAACCGAGGCAATCAGTCCCACCACCCGAGCAGAGAACAACGCCAACGCCAAAACGAGGGAGGCATGGTACTCGACGGCGGAGGTCGTGACCACGGCGCCGGACCAAGCAACCGCGAAGTTCAGCAGAGCCACGTCGGCGGGCGTGACGGCAACCGGAACAGGGATGGACGCCCCGGGAATCACGACAACAACAGGGATCTGCGACAACAATTGCCACCCAGAGACGCGTGCACCATCATCTCGTCACGGGCACGCGATCGCGAAGAACAAGAACGCCGCAGACGCCAGGAGTACGACCAAGTCTACGGGGCGCCGGGTCAGGATCACCACAACCTCCACAAGTACGAAGGGTTCCCGGTCTTCTCAGACCGCATCCGCGCTACTTCCTGGCCCGACAAGTTCAAACCAGCTCATATCGATAGATATGACAGGAAACGCGATCCTGAGCAGTGGATTCGTATCTACTACTCGGCAATCAAGGCGGCGAGGGGCAACACCGACACCATGTGCACCTATCTCCCAGTAGTCCTCGATCAAACCCCACTGACCTGGTTAGAAGGGCTCAAACCGGGCTCCATCGACTCCTGGGACGAGCTCTGCAAGGGTTTCATCAACAACTTCCAGGGTTCATGGCAGAAGCCGGGTACTCGCTTTGACCTAGCCCAGTGCAAACAAGGCCAGAACGAGTACTTGCGCAGTTACAACCGAAGATTCTGGGAGAAGCGCTCAACCTGTGCAGGCCTATCCGACCAAGATGTCATTGATTGCTTCCACGGAGGGCTTACAGACCCCGTGCTGCACCTCGACTTCGGAAGGAACAGGCCAAAGACACTAGAGCAGATTCGAGACCTCATCAGCCGCTGGTCAGATGCTGAAGACCTGCAGCGTGAAAGATTCAACCGCAACAAGTCGGGAGGAGACCGCAACAACAACAACGACCGTAACAAGGGCAAGCAAGTTGAGAACAACAGCAAACGCGACTTCAACGACAAGAAGCGCAAACCTGAAGACACGGTCAACGTTGCTGAGAAGAACTCTTCCCGCAGGAAGTTCGAAAAACTACTCGACAAGCAGTGCCCTTTCCACCCAAAGGATAAGCACTCAAGCAGGGACTGCTGGTCGCTTAAGAAAGCGTTCTCAGCGGAGGGCGCTCCCAAACCAAACAACCCTGACAACAAAAGAGACAAGGGTGACAAAGACACCGGCTACCAACAAGCCAACAAGGTGGTCAACGTCATCTTTGGGGGAATCACTCAGTCAGAATCAAAGCGCAAGCAAAAGTTTATCCAGCGCGAGATTGCCTGCATTGAGCCTGCCATCCCCACCTTCCTGAAGTGGTTAGAAGTTCCCATCAGTTTCTCTCGCGACGATCAATGGACCAACATCAAGAACCTGGGGCGATACCTTCTGGTGCTCGATCCCGTGGTAGCTGGCGCGCCAGGTAGGGGTGATCGTCGAGATCATCTGGCGAGCTTGAAGGACCTCATCATCAACTTCGATCTAGCCAGCGTGAGACGGTTGTACGTTGTCTCGGCGAGCGTTGGTCACCAATCCGCGGTGGATTCCTATTCGACGACTCGCGTGTGGATTTTCCTAGTCGAGTTCGAGGCGCAGATTGGATCGTTGCCAAGTCCGGAGCGGAATCGAATCAGAGAGAAGATCGGGGATTCAACATGAAGCAACATCTTCAACTACTCGGATCCGATGACAAACTACTCGGTTCAACTCAGAACAACTCGGCTACGACGACCAACTACTCGGCCGACCACTTCGACTACTCATCTCGACTAATTGCCAAATTTTAAACTGACGAGATAACAGACGCTAACAAAGCATAGCTAAAAAAAAGTTATCACTTTAATTGCCAAATTTTAAACTGACGAGATATTACCCTATTCAGCTAGGCGAGCCAACCAGTACTGCCAAAATAGGATTAACAAGGTATGAGAGCTAAACATTACATAAACATACAATAAACCATCTGTCAGGATCAAGCATGTATCAAAACCGTGACATTCGGCGATTCGAATCGATTTCAAACCCTGCAGGGGAAAACCTGGAACACACGCTGCGTGCGCGCCCCCGGAAGGCCACACGAAGCTACCTTTCCCACTGCGGCCACCATTGCCTGAACTGTGCCCACATAGCCCGGGGTCGCATCCCCATTCCCTACACAGTGTCCGGGCAAAGGCATGTGGGTTACTGACTACGACCCCGCCAACATTCCTCGCCAGACACGGTGAGTCACAGTTCAACCGTTAGTACCACAGAAGTACATCAGTTTCCCGGCTCCCTATACCGGTATGTGCCCAGTACGTTTAAAGCTTGACCACAGGCAGACCACGGCAACTCCTACACTTATCCAGCGGGCAGGACCAACTCAAATTTACCAACACGTCCAACATATTCCATAAACATCAACCATATGTCCTGCCCAACACTTTTAAAGAACTACTAAACAGATTTAGCTCTCTAAGCCAACATTACCTAATGGCAGGTGATTGGGATAACACCTGACTTTACTACTGTGAGCAGGTCTAAGCAACTCTACTTTATCTTTTTCAAAAGGTGGCAGAGATGCTCTAAACAAGGATGGATTATGCATTAAAATAGGATTCACTCTATCCTAATCTAATGCACAAACATGGGCTCAATCATAACAACAGTAGTTAAGTTAGTACTGGGACGGGTATGCTCCGGGGCTCGCCTGGCTCACAGGACTCCGGCTCCGCAGCAACAGGGGCTTCTGGGGCTTGCGGTACAGCTTCGGTCTCCGCCTCGAACATCACCTCGTCCCCCTCCTGGACGTCGTTGGGGACCTCCGCCAACTCCGGCTGCAACGGATCCTGGTCTACACGATATGATGCAAAAACATGAAAGAATTAAATTAGAGACCCTTAACCACCCTAAACTTTGATGAAACACCTAATTAGCATAAAGGAATTAATTAACATATTCAAGGATTATAAACAAGAGAATAACTAATTAAAACCTATTTTCTAATCAAACAAACCCTTAAACCCATCCTAAAATCAAGGGTAACAATTATAAAAGCATCTAATATACTTAAACAATAATCTAGATGCATAAAGAAAAATGCAACTACTGCAATAAAATTTATTTCATTAATTTTAGAGCTTCCTACAAAAAGATATGCATTTCTAAATATTAATCCTATTGAAATGCATTTATACAAACACTAAAAACCTATTAAAACCTAAAACTCCCCGGTTTTGCAGAAAACCCCCTGGCCATATCCTTAATCCAACCCGTAGTCCATCTTTTCCTCTACTGGGCCGACTCCTAGGCCCGGCCCATTTCTCTTCTCCCTTTTCTTTTCTCTTTTTCCATCCAACCGGCCCGAACTGGCCCGGCCCACCTCGTTTTCTTCTTTTTCTTATTTGCTCACTGGCCCGGCCCGCTTCCCTCTCTTCCCTTCCCTGCCAGGCGGCCACCACGGCCCGGCCCAACACCGTTCTGCGGCTCCCGGCCCAAACCAGCACCGCTCAGCCCCTTCTCCTTCCTAGCGCCGACACGCGCGCTCGCGCCTGAGCGCGGACAAACACCGGCCCGGCCGGCGACCAACTTGCCGGCGGCGAGGCCCTCAACCCTCACGAACCCCACGGCTCGACGTTCTAGCCCACGACGGATCCAACCCCGTCCGAACCCCCATCTGAGGACGACCGGAACCCCCCTAGAACGCACCCGCGGCGGCGGCGAGACCTCAGCCCCGGCGGCGACGCTCCACAAACACCCCAAGAACTCTCTCTCCAAGCCAACAAATGGCACCATGAGGTCCTACTCCACCTAGGACACGCTGTGCTCTCGCTAAAACCACATCTAGAAGACGGGCTCCTCGATTTCCCTAGCGGCGGCGGTGAACCGCCCGACGGTCATGGCGGCGCAGCCGTGCTCCGGCCAACCCGGCACAAAAACGGCAACCCTCCACATGGTGAGCATCACCTCGACTCCAAGAACCCGGCTACGGGATTTGTAGGTGACAAAAGTGGTCGGAAGATGGAGCTCACCGTGGGCTTGCACGGTGGCGGCGGTTGCGGACTCGGAGGACGGCGGCACGGCGATTGTGAGCGAGAAAACTAAACACAAACGGCCCGGCGAGACAGAGGCTAACTCCGGGCACTAGCTTGCGAAAGGAATTGGTCAGAGCAGCACGGTGGCGATGGATTTCTGGCGGCGACGGTGGTGAGGACAAAACATGACGACGAGAGCAGAATGGGCGAGGGAAAGAACAAGGCTGGCTCAGCTCGGTCTTCTCCCTTCCATGGGCGGCGCGAGTGCCAGCAGCTGCTTGCTGCCTGTGCGCTGTGCTTCGTTCACGCCGGTGCGTGGCGCGCGTGAAATTTGGCGCGCGGCCAAGAGCGGCGGGACGGCGGCGTCGGTCGAAGCTCAGTGAGCTTCAACCCGATGACCGACCTGAAACCGCGTCCATAACCCCACCCGATCTCTTCATTCCATATGTCAGCGCAGCGAACATCCAATACGAACATTGTAGAGGGTACATCCATCTTCAAATCTTCTTATAAGATTTTGCTCCAACACTCAACAAATTTGGAGATCCACAGCTCTGAAGATTTGCCTGGAAACCGAGTTAAAACTGAACTGTGTCAGACTTCTGAAACTCATCCAAATCTGCAACTTGACTCACCTTTTTCTTCAAATTTCAAATGTAAACTCTTGGAGCTCAAAGCATGAAAGTTGTAGCCCAAACATTGAACTTCATTTTCCTTAATATGACTTTGGTCTATATCTCAATGGATTTTGAGATATGGACCACTGAATATCAGCCTCAAAACCGGCACTTGCTGAATCTCATGAAAACCAGCGGATTCAAACCAATTTTTCTCCACATTGTGAATGTAAACTTTCAAAACTTCAAATACAAAAGTTGTAGCCTGTATATAGACCTTCATTTTCTCCAATATGGCCTAGAGCTGATTCTACCTAGATCAGGAATTAAACTGCCCTGAATCTGACCCTTTTCAATCACCCATTTTCAGAAAAAGTGCAGTTTACATTCTTTTGAAACAGCCACATTCAAGCCACTTTTTCTCCATATTTCACATGTAAACTTTTAAAACTCCAAATGTAACTCTGGTTGCTGGTACATTATGCTTCAATTTCTCTTATACTCTTGTTGGCTCATTTTGCTTAAATTGGATATTGTAACACCCTAATTTTCATCACAAGAAATTGTAGGAATATTTCTGTAATTTTCTAGGGTTTATTGGAGGCATAAATGAATTTCTTGGAATTAATGGGAATTATCTAGGATTTTATGGAATTAAATAATTCATTAATAGACTCAATAAGTGTATTGTTGCTTTTGTGGTGTTGCATTTGTTTTGTTTGGTTGCTTTTCAAATTTGAGTTTAAACTCTTTTAAATTCGAATTTGAATAGCATTTGTTTGAGTGGGTTTAGTTGTTTTTCTGCCGAGTCTAGTTTTGCTCCTTGAGCTTTGCCCCCGTCCTTTTTGTCTCCCTCTACTCTTCCCCGTTGCAGCGCCGGCCCATTTCTCTTCCGGCCCAGCCCATTCTTCTTTCCGCGCCGGCCCTGTTCCTCAGCCGGTCCACGACGCCGTCCCCTCTCCCTTCTCACTGTCGTGTGGGGCCCGGGCGTCGGACTCGTCCCCTACCTGGAGACCGGAGCGAGTCCGAGCCGAGCCCAAGTCCGACCGAGCTCGCACCGCATCGCCCCTTCCCTTCTTGGCGCGCACGTCGAGGCCGCCCCCTCCTGCCCTTTTATAGATGCGCCGTCTCATCTGAGACCCCCTGACCTAGAAACCCTAGCCGCCCGAGCTCTACTTCCCTGTCACCGCCGCCCCAGGGACTACCGATCGCCGCCGCCGCTGTTGGCGACCCTCGACGGCCGTCTGACCACGAGACCACCCTTCGGAGCTTCGCACTCATGTAAGGAACCTCCCAGACTTGCTTTTGTTCGCCCATTCGATCTCTTTGGTGCCTATTTCTTCACCGGAGATGTGCCCTGCAGACCGAGCCGCCCCTTCGCGTCGCACGCCGCCCTCGTCGATCTTCCGCCGTGTTTAACACCTCAGAAGTGTTCGCCGTGCTCCTCTCTGTCTCCCAGTCCAAGCCGCGTGGAAAACGGAGCTTCGTAGCTCGTTTTCGGCTCAACTCCGGCGAGCCGCCGCCCTCCGCCGCCGCGGGCCACCATCGCCGCCGCCGGACTTGGTCTCCAAGCCGCGTGGACCGTCCGCTGCAAGATCGACGCTCCAGATCGAAGTCAACAGACGAAGGTACCGGTCAGCTGTGGATGTTTTTCTAAAGAGACCCCCGAGTTTTGGATAATAAACCCGCAGTCCAAGGTTAGTTGAAAGTAATTACAAGAAGGCCCTTTAATCTTGCGGTTTAACCCCTGTCTTTTCAAGATATCTAACCCGCCGTCCAAGCTCGCTCTTTTGCATGTTTAACCCTGAGTTATTATACATAATTATGTATATGCCCTCGGTTTTCTTACAATCTAACCCCTGGAGTTTCTAATCTTCGCAGACAAGCCCCTAGAACACCGTTTTGATTGAATTTGATCCAAAATTCTAAATTAAACACTTCTTCCAATAATCCATTTTCTCCTTTTTGATTTAACCTCAATAATCACTGATTATTCCTGAATGACCTTGTAAGATTATCCAAAATAGTGTTTAGACTTCTTTGTTAACACAGGAGTGTTACAGCCTCCCCCCCTTAAAGAAATCTCGTCCCGAGATTTAGCAGGATTACAAGCCACTACCGAAACAGCGGCAAGGAAAATGTGTCACAAACTTAACTTTCCTTATATTTCACAAGAAAGCAGTGTGACTATATTACAACTCAATTTACAAACAACTCTGGATATTTGGACACTAAATACTCTTCTTGCTCCCAGGTGGCTTCGTCCTCTGTGTGGTTGCTCCACTGAACTTTATAGAATTTGATGCTCTTTCTTCGAGTTTCTCTCTCTTTCTGGTCTAGTATCTTGATCGGATGCTCTTCATATGTCAAATCGGACTCAAGTTGCACTTCTGCTTCATTAATAGCTTCTTCGGGCACTCTGAGACATTTCTTGGGCTGGGATACATGAAACACATCATGTACACCTGCTAAGCTTTCTGGTAAAGCTATGCGATAAGCAACTGGTCCTCAGAGCTCCACAATTTGAAAAGGTCCAATAAACCTAGGCGCTAGCTTTCCTTTTACTC
>CM014273.1:63723958-63739157 GCA_004135705.1 Alloteropsis semialata
GAAACTATACGAGAGATATAGATTTTGTGAACAACATTTCTATCGTTTTGTCGAATGAAGAAATGACCAAACTAAAAGTTGTACATCTTGAGAAGTTATACAACTTTGTATTTCAAAACTTTTTAATTTAAATTGATTTACTACTTCAAAATATGATTTGAATTATGACTTTGCAGAGTGTCAAAAAAACACTCGCCGAGTGTTTTTTTGACACTCGGCAAACCCCATTTTTGTCGAGTGTTTTTTTTTTTGCCGAGTGTTTTTTGAAAAACACTCGGCAAACAAGTTGTTTGCCGAGTGCCCGAAAAAAAAACACTCGGCAAACACGAGGACACTCGGCAAAGATGGGATTTCCCGTAGTGATTTAGGCCTTGCAGAAATTGAAACATGCGTGCCACAGCTGTATAGTACTTTAGTAGAAGCATTTTAGTAGTGTCGTTCTGGTCAATCTACTACCATGTGAGTTTATGCACCTCCACATCATCTAGATTAGAGAAATCTCAATCTCGAGGATCTCATCATACAACACATTTATTTTTTCTGTTAGAACTTTGATAGACATACACAGCTTGCTGGAATGACAAAAAAAAAATTGCAATTTGATGCATCGCTCGTCTACAGTTGTCACCATTAAGTTTGCCATCAGCGATGCTCATTAGACGCACAACCCCAGCCTAGCATCACCTCCGTTCACCTCACCGCAGTCAAGAAACACAAAGCCCAAGGAGATCCTGAGATTGAGCCGAGCCATGGCGGACCTTGTGGTTGGCATGGCCAAGTCAGTCGTGGATGGGACCCTGACCAAGGCCCAATCTGCGATAGAGACGGAGGCGAAGCTGCGGTCGAGCGCGCAGCGCAACCTGGTGTTCATCACCGGCGAGTTCCAGATGATGATGTCCTTCCTCAACGTCGCCGACGGCGACCGCCTGAATAACGTCGTGGCGAGGACATGGGTGCGGCAGATCCGTGACCTGGCCTACGACGTGGAGGACGGCATCGAGTTTGTCGTCCACCTGGACAAGAGGAACCGCTGGTGGCTCCGGTTGCTCGAGCCTTGGCGCTGGGTCGTCCCCTGCTGCTTCACGCCCCTCCAGCTCGACAAAGCTGTTGCCGAGCTCGAAGAGCTCAAGGCCAGGGTGGAAGACCTTAGCGCGAGGAGCTCGCGCTACAACCTCATCATCAGCGACTCTGACTCCCAGCAGCTGGCTTCTGGGCCTGCCGTCTGCGTGACTGAATTCGACAGGCTCATCGTTGCTGGTACCAAAAAGGCATCCCTGACCCAGCTGCTCCTGAAAGAAGAAAGTGGCCATCTTCGAGTGATATCGCTCTGGGGATCAGGCGGTGGAGATCTTGGGATGACACCCCTCATCTGGGACGCCTACACCGACAGCGAAAGCTGCAAGAAATTCGCGTGCCGTGCCTGGTTGAAGCTCAAGCGCCCTTTCAATCCACACGAGTTTGTCCAGTCTTTGATGGTCCAGTTCATTGCCAACACATGCAAAGAACAACCAGGAACAATCGTAGCTCTGGATGCTGGAAAGAAGATGGAGGAGGCCAAGCAAGGCGATCTCCTCGCCCAGTTGGCAAAGTATGTCAACGAGACGAGGTTCCTCGTCGTCTTGGAAGACCTCTCCACCATGGAGGAGTGGAATGCTATCACCACGTTTTTCCCCAAAGGGGGGAATAATGGCAGCTCTATTATCTTGTCCACGGTGAACTTCGAGGTCGCAAGCTTGTCAGTGGGAAATCCTTACCGTGCGTTGCATCTCTACAAGCTGTCAGCAAAGCACTCTGTTTATGCCTTCTACAAAATGGTAAGCCTCAGCTCCGTACAATCCTAACAGTTTTTTTGGGGATTTACAATCCTAACAGTTATGTTCCTTACTTTTGCTTGTCATTCCGAAGTACCAGCCCAATCACTAATGTGCATATACCTTGGATGGTTACTAGTCCTTTTGACCCAAAATATATGTTTCTTTAGAAAATTTGAGACCAATTACTAGCTACAAGAAATTATAGTTGTTCCATGAAGCTTTGTTCACTACTGCAAAATCTGCTTTCTGTACCGGTTCTAAACCTCATATTGTACCGGGTTTGCGCATCCATGACTAATGACTCTGAGTCATTTGTACCGGTAGCTTACCAACCGGTACTGATATAGTTTTTCGCAGATAAAAAAAAATACGTCCGACCTGCTCTAGCTTCTCCGGAAGCTCCAGCTTCTCTAGTCAATTTCAACCCTTGGATTCAAGGTTTCTCAAACAAAAGCAAGAAAAATTGTACGAGAGACAACCAGAGAATCTGAGAAATATTCACTAGCATTCAACATTCACTGACATTAAAAATCAATTACAAGAGTAAAAAACAGAAAAATGGCAGTGCGCGGCCCATCCCGTGCCTGCTCATGTGCTGGCGGCGCGGTGCCTCGGCCGCCGTGAAGCCACGGCTCGTGCGCCAGCCGATCGCCCGCTGCGGAGCCACGGCTCGTGATACGGCGGTGCGGTGCCCCGGCCGGTCGACCGTTGCAGAGCCATGGCTACGGAGCCCCCACCGCTCGCAAGCCTTTGTGCCGGCCGCGGTGCCTCTCTCGGCTGCTTGCCCACCAATTTCTGCACCATGCAGCGGCAAACAAAAAACGATTGTTCAATCACAGACATGAAATTGCTAGCTAGAACAAGGGGCTAATCGATACATGTAGCGAGGCCAGGATTTCGAACCGAGGATGAGGAAGGAGCAGAGGAATCAATTGAGTCGCTCGGATGGATGTGCCGCCCGAGCGGAGGGTAGACACAACAAGAATCTAATATTTTCTCGGGTCCGTGAGACAACAGAACCGGCTGTTGCTTCACCTGGTACTAATGCACTGGCGATTAGTACCGGATGAGGGTTGGACCCGGTACTAACGTATTTAGTACTGGCTGCAGCTTTTATCCGGTACTAATATATAATCGGTACCAATGAGTTTCTACTTTTTTTTTTCAGCTACTGGATCCGGTACCAATTCTTTTATTGGTACCGAATTCTTAAAAACTGGTATCTATGTGGAGGATCAAAACTGGGTTTTCTAAGTAGGGGTTTAAAGTAAGATCAAGAACGAACATAGATGCCACTTCGCTACCGAAACTATGGGCAGCAATTATTACTTGATACACTATTTAAATAACTAGTTATATCATCAACGGAAATTGCTAGCATTAAATTTTGGGCACAAGCAAAATGTCATATAATATGAGAGTCCAAGACACATGGGATATACGACGCTAACTAGACCTACCACAAAAACTAGCGAGTGTGGGCTGTGGCATGAGTTTTTACTGCAAACTGGATTGTTTTCTTTGAAAAAGTACCCTCATTGTTTGCAATATTATTTAGGGGTCTGAACCTGGTGGAAATGGAGACAAGAAGGAGGCAGCCAA
The DNA here is from genome assembly GCA_004135705.1 of Alloteropsis semialata. NCBI lineage: Eukaryota > Viridiplantae > Streptophyta > Magnoliopsida > Poales > Poaceae > Alloteropsis > Alloteropsis semialata. The sequence continues at coordinate 63,727,375 of CM014273.1, forward strand.
AAAGTGGATTATGGAGCATTCCGTTGTTGGGCGTGTCTCGGAAATCAATGATCTCAAGCAACGTGTTAGCCTTGCAAGAGCCAAATCCTGCCAAGTAATGTCAGTGTGGGGGATAGCTGGGGTTGGAAAATCAGCTCTCGTCAAACTTATGTTCTGCGACCAAATCCTTACCACAAGGCTACCAACAAAGTTCGCTTGGGTGGACATAACACAACCATTCAGTTTGTCCGACTTCGCGCGAAGCTTACTTTGGAGTTTTGGTTCTGAAGATGTTGAAACTATGGGTTCTGCAGACCCAGATACACTGGGAAGCAAAAACCCCATTGTAGAGTGTCATGACATACTACACGACAATAGACAGCGGCGTTTCATCGTTATTGATGGTCTTCAAACTACAAAAGAATGGGACTTGATACAAGCTGAATTGGTGTCCGGATCTAATCCTGCCAGGACCTTTATCATCGTCATTACATCTGATGAAAGAATTGCCACACACTGCTGTGGGCCCAATGTACCGCTCAAGTATAATGTCAAAGGTCTAGACCCTGAAGGGGCCTTTTCGCTCCTCTGTACGGTGTGTCTTCTCCCATGAAATTTTTTCTTTCAGTTATCTCAATACATTTTTATTTCGGTATAAGGTTGTATCCTTAATGTGATCATGCATGAATCCGTGTATAGTTATTACCCTTTGACCAGAGTTGCAGTTAAATTAGGATGTCAACTTTTTTCCTTTTGCTTTTAAATTTCCACCTTTACTATACATATGTATTATTCCTTCACGAATATATATGTTGGTGAACTGTGTTTTGATTTCTCCTTTGCTTATTGATGTCTATGTTGGCACGCACATGAATTAGCAAGCAAAATATATTGGATTTGGAAATAATAGCAACATGTACACACTAAACATATGATGAACGAACAATTTCATTCATATGATGCACGAGGAACTTTCATTAATAACTATATCTAGCAATGGACATCAAAGTGTTTGTTGGTTCCAATTGATGTTAATAAAAAATGTTTTGAAAAATAGGTTTCAAAGATGGGGACACTGAGGGCTGATGACGTTGAAGAGCTGCGAGACCTTATCTCGAAGTGTGGCGGACTTCCCAAAATTATAGTTGAAATTGCCAAAATCATTGCCAAAAAGAATTTTGGAAAGATGGATGAAGCACACTGGATCAACTGCAGATTTATGAATACAGTGCACTACAATAACATGTTTAGCAGATTGCAGGGTCTATTTCACTCGATGCGAAACTACTATCTCAGTTGCCCAGATTTTGTCAAGCCATGCATCTACTACCTGTCAATTTTCTCTCCAAACCAGCTCATTCGGAGGAGGCGACTAGTCAGGCGGTGGGTTGCAGAAGGATACTCTAGAGGCAGCCATGATGAATCTGCAGAGAAAAATGGGGAGAAGCAAATCCTTGACCTCCTCAATCTATGCATAATCGAGCATCCATCTAAACTAGAGTTGGCAGGCACAAGGATGGTCCAATGCATAGTCAATAGGTTTTTCTTCCCTCTTTTTCGGGATTACATATTCTCACAACAGATGGAAGAGAAGCTTGTGTTTGAACTGGATGACAGTTGTACCGAAACCACCCAGCGCACTGGACGTCATCTTGTGATATCAAGAACCTGGGTCAGGGACATAAATGTTTTCCAGAGCATTGAATTCTCCAAGCTCCGGTCATTGACAGTGTCGGGAACATGGAAGTCATTCCTCATCTCTGAAAGTATGAAGGTGCTTCGGGTTCTTGATCTAGAGGATGCGGATGAAATAGAGGATAAAGATCTCTTAAAGAACATTATCAAGTGGTTTTCACGCCTCAAGTTCATCTCGCTGCGAGGACACACTGAAATCTCCCACCTTCCAAGTTCAGTAGGTGATCTGAGGCAGCTCCAGACCCTCGATGTCAGACACACATCCATAGTCACCATGCCGGTAAACATCACCAAGTTACAGAATCTGCAGTACATCCGAGCTGGCAGCACTGCTCCAGCAAACCATGAGTCATCAACACAAAATTCTCCATTGTCCCGGTTGTTAGGTTACAGTAGAGGACATCACGGAGTTGGCGTTGTGATGCCTCCCAGGACTGGGAAATTGACAGCATTGCACACGCTTGGTGTTGTCAACGTCAGTGCTTCAGGGACAAAGGCCTTTTTGGGAGATTTGAAAAAGCTCACACAATTGCGCAAGCTGGGAGTGTCTGGCATCAACAAGCATAACAGCAAGAAATTTTTCTCTGCAGTCGAAGTTCTTGTTCATTTGGAATCTCTGTCAGTGGAGCTCGACGAGTGCAATGAAGGTTGCTTGGAGGGAATTCAGCTACCTCTGAAGAGATTGCGGAGCCTTAAACTTCATGGGCTTGGAAGCAAGTTGCCAACATGGTTTCCCCAGCTTACTAAGCTCACAAAGATTGATCTAGAGATGGCCAAAATATTGAAAGAGAGAGATGAAATTGTCACTAGCGCCCCCCCAGGGAAAACCATTCAAGAAATAAAGATAGAAAAGCAGGGCTGTATGAAATTCCTTGGCAGGCTCCCAGAATTGTGTATTCTACGTATTCGTGCCAAGCAGTTTGAAGATGACAACCTCAATGTGAGTGTGATTGAGAATGCGATAGAGGATAACTCTTATCGAAAGGTCAAGATACTCGAGATCGCTTGCAGCTCAGACTCAAAAGCAAAAGTTACGTTTGGATCAAAGCGCTGAAAAATCTTGAGCTGCTGAAGGTTGACTGTTCTACTGGGTCAAAATACGAGTTCGAAGGCCTAGAAAATCTAACTGCTCTCAGGGAAGTTTGGCTTAAGGGTTCAAATGACAACACATTGAAGGAAGTTCTGGAGAACCAACTCAGACAACACATGAAGACACCAGTTGTGAAGAATGTAACACCCTAATTTTCATCACAAGAAACTGTAGAGACAATTTTGTAATTTTCTAGGATTTATTTGAGGTATAAATAAATTTCTAGGAATTAATTGGAATTAACTAGGAACTTATTGAGTTAAATAATTATCTTTTAGTAACAATAAGTTGTTGTCGCATTCATGCTGGTGCATTGAGTTTTGTACTGTTTGCAAGTCAAAGAGAATTTAAACTCGTTTAAATTTGAATTTGATTTGCATATGATTGAACCTTAGTTTAGTTGTTTTCGTTAAAGTTTAGTTTACCTCCCCAAGGTTTTCTACAGTCCGATTCTAGCCCCTTAACTCTTTCCCCGGTCGTCTTTGCAGCCCGGCCCAGTCCAGCCCATCGCTCTCTCCCTCATTTCCATCTCCGCCAAGTGGGACCCACTGGTCAGCTCTATCCTTTCCGAGTCGGACATGCGCCCGAGCTCGAGTCCGACCGGGAAGAGCCGTCCTCGCGCTGCCCTGGAGTCTCCGTGGGCCGCACGCCAAGGCGCCAGCCCCAGCCTTTATAAAGCCGCGCCGCCGCCCGTACCTGGCCCTCAGAACCCTAGCGTCGTGCGTCGAGAACCCCCCCCGCAGCCGCTGCCGTATCCGAAGCTCCAGTTCGTGGCCGCCGCCGTCGATCTCGTTCTCCGCCGCCCTCCAGTGGGCAACAGGCCATCAAGGAGGTTTGTGTCGGGGTACTGAAGCTACACATTCCACTTGAACTCGTGCCCTTGCCTCGGTTTCTCCATAATCGCTCATCGAAACTTTCCTCGCAGGCTGAGCCGCCGCCTCTGCTGTCCGAGCCACCATCGCCGATTCATCATCAAAGGCACCTGCACTGAGTTCGCCGTGGTCTCCGCGTCGTCCCAGTCCAAGCTGTGTGGAAAACCGAGCTCTCTAGCTCGAGATTGGCCCACTCCGGCGAGGCTGCCACCCGTCGCCGCCGTCTCCGACCATCCCGCCGCCGCCAGAGGTCACCGAGCCGTGTCAGCCGTCCGATCGCCAATCGACGTTCCAGATCAAGTCAATACCTTAAGATACCGGTCAGCAGTAGTATATTTGCGAAAGAGACCTTGAAGTATTTTGGAATAAACCCGCGATCCAAGGTTAGTTGAAAGTATTTACCGAAAGGTCCGGATTTGTTCGGTTTAACCCCCTAGACTTTCAAGTTATCTAACCCGCCGTCCAGACTCACTCTTTTGCATGTTTAACCCTGAAGTTATGTACATAATTATGTATATGCCCTCGGATTTCTTCAATCTAACCCCTGGAATTCCTATTCTTCGCAGATAAGCCCCTGGAACACCGTTTTATCCGTATCTTGGTCGTTTCAACTCCGATTCGAGTGATTCTTCAGCTCACGTGACCGTAAGGACTTGATCTATACCTTTATACCATTCCTTTGTACTGTTGCCCATGTTTGGTGTATTGTTTCTTATTTGTTGTATTGTTGTTCTTGTATGTGACCCTGTGCTTCGAGTAGAAGGTGCAAAGTTCGTGGTATTCAAGGATCGTTCTTGGTGTTTCGAGTATTCCGTTGAGAAGACCCTGAGCAATAGCAGTTATTATTGGATTTAAGGCAAGTGTATTCTTGATCATACTTTTTGTCCTAATAACCATATGACATGCTTATACACCGTAGTTCGCTATTGCTTGCATGCTTATAATCATGATGGGTCCCATAATTAGGATGACTAGTTTTCTTAATCATGCCTTGTCAACCTGGGTTTAGTATTAATGTTGAGTAGTATTTGCTTAGTTGCTATACTTGGGTTTGGTTTACACTAAATGTGAAGATAATAATATTGTGATATCTTTTATATATGATATATATGATCTTATGAGAATGTTAAACCAAGACCACATTGATTAATCGGAACATGGAGAACCACCCGGGATTTCCCGTACAACCACAATACCACATGGCTCTGGTCTTAGCTAAGTAATTAGAAGATCCCTTTGTTGTGTGGATGCACTGCAAGTGTGGTATGGGCTGGTTGCTACCGGCAAGGTTTGTGAGCAGAGGTGCGGGGGCAGGAAGGTGCGCCTTTTATAGACCCGTGTGGCAAGGGAGCACACACACATCGGGAAATTCTTTGGAAAGGCTTCGTAGTGATTCTCTGGCCCCTCACCAAAGGAAGTGTTGAAGGGAGTAATTAACCCGGGCGTAATGAGAAACACGAATTGTGGGGAAAGCTGTACAACCTCTGCAGAGTGTCTAAAATCTATTGCAATAGCCGTGCTCGCGGTCATGAGCGGCCTGGACCCTCACATGATTAATATATCGAAAGAAGAATTAAATTGGTTCATTTATGTTGTTGATGATGCTTATGGGTTACCATATGCTTAATTGGGTTGGTATATACTTATACTTTAGTAATTATGATGCTAAATAAAATTTGACCAACTTAAGTGCTTAAAGCAATTTAATTAGAAGCAAACTATTTCCTTGTTAAGCCTTTGCATGTCATTTGCTTTTGCTCTACATTTGCTGAGTACCAACCATAAGTGTACTCAACCTTGCTTTATCTGCGGCTCAGGCTTAGACAGAAGTTTCAGTGGAGTATTTTGGAAGTTTCTAGGCGTACGTGTTCCCCCAGTCAGCTGCCTGTGGAGAAGTTTTGAAGGTTCCGCTGCTAGTAATTCGCTTTCGTGAGTGTAATAGTTGTATTTAATATTATTTATGTTTTGCACTGTCTTTTGTATCACTGATGAAGTCTCATATGTGTGTAAACTTGATCCTGGCGCACATATGATAGTCATTCGGTTTTGTTTACAAAATCGGGTGTGACAGAAGTGGTATCAGAGCTGTGTTTACTGTAGGACGTAAGCCTAGAGTAGCAATGGTCGTTTTTAGGGTCCTAAATGTCTTCTTATACTTGCTCTATCTTGTCTGCTGCAATCTTGGTCTAAACTCGTTGTTTTCCGTCAACCTTGACTTACCTTCTCCTTGATTCTTAATCATCATCCAATTGTACACTTGTTCTGTTCTTTCTCCAACTCCTAGTTAACGTCTCTCTAAAAGTTAAAAGAACCAGCAAGAGTTATATTGGATGCCACAGTTAACGAGTTTTTTCTCCCTAAGCATGAATTATTGGAAACAAGAGAATCATGGATATTTTGGAAACACCATCAGTCGTGCTTTATCTCAACACAAGGATTTAGGAAATTATCCCCCCTAAATCATGTCACCGTTAGTAGAGTCGTCGTTGAGGTCGATGTTTAGTTCTTGTGTAGGATTGTTTGCCTTGTGCTTGTTGTGTGCTAAGTGGTTGAATTGCTTCTTTGTAATGAGTGCGATGTTTCTGTGGAGTGATGACCACAATTACATCTCAATAAATCAATTAAACCATTAGATAGTTGGGTTTTGTCTTTGTTCCTGGTCTTAGTACCTAGGTGAGTTCCAAATCCCTCTTTACATATCTAATCATGAATCTCTTGTGCACCAAATCTATTCTCGTCACCCCCTGACACAGCAGAACGGTTTAAGTCATATCTCAAGCTACGAGACCCCGATTGCTGCAAATCCAGTTGGATTAGTTCCATAACTTCATAAGTTATTTTCTGGCTAAGTTTTACTATTTTTGGATTATTGGACAGAGGGATAAATGACTTTTGTCGGATAAAGAGAATCTGTTTCAGTAATCTGACACAGTCGACTTGTTTATTTCATATCTCAAGTTAGAAAACTCCGATTGACATGAAACCAGTTGGGTTAGTTCCAGAATTAGATAAGCTATTTTTTGGTAAAATCTTACCATTTTTGGATTTTCTGGGAAAGAGATACCTACGATTTATTGGAGTATACAGAATCTATTCAGAGCACCTGACACAGCTAGAGTGTTTTCTTAATAACTTTAGTTCCTGAACTCCAAATGAATTGATTCTAGTTGCATTGGATTCATAATTTCAGTATCTACATTCTGGAAAAATTTCGTGATTTTTGGATATTCTGTTTAGAAGATACATCTGATTTTCCGAGATAACCAGAATCTGTCCTTATCATGAAAAAAGTTCTTAATGGATACTATTCTTTTGTTGGTCATGTTGAGTTGGATAAAGAGATTTGACCATGAAAGTGCTAAGTGTTGGAATTCCTATCTTGGTTCTTGCACTAATTCATTTAGTTTCACCTGCACTAGTACCATATCTTTCTATATCTATCTAAATTTTTGTTTTCTATACAATCAGATGGTGAACACTAGGTCTGGTGCTGGAAGCAGTGAAAACAATCCAGAGCCTAACTCAAGTCAGAACCAGATGTCTAATTCAGCATTGGAACAGTTAATGGCAGCCCAGACTCAGTTGATGACCAATATGGCCAACTCTATTATTCAGCTGAATCAGAATATAGGTCCTCCACCGCCCCCAAGAGACAAACATAGGGATTTCATGAGTCACGACCCACCTACATATTCTCACTCTGTAGATCCTCTCGATGCTGATGATTGGATTAAAACAGTGGAGAAGAAGCTAATGATTACTCAGTGCACTGACAGAGAGATGGTCTTATATGCTGCCGGAAGACTAGAAGGTGTAGCTTCAGATTGGTGGGATGCATATTGTGATGCTCATGAAGACTCAAATAACATCACCTGGAAGGAATTCAAGCATGAATTTCGCTCATATCATATCCCTGTGAGTGTGATTAAGCAGAAGAAGAAAGAGTTCCTCAATCTAAGACAAGGAAGGATGTCAGTGATTGAGTACCGTGACAAGTTCATTCAGTTGTCACGATATGCACCAAAAGAGGTAGCTAATGATGAGAAGAAGCAAGAACTCTTCCAAGAAGGATTGATCGTGCCTATTCGATATATGTTGATGGTGCATACCTTTTCTACCTTCGATCAGCTAGTGGATAAGGCACTCTTGATAGAGAATTTGAGAGATGATATAAATGAGAAGAAGAAGAGGAAGATGGACTCTCAGAGACAGTTACAGACTGATCGCAGAACTCGTTTCCGTCTTACTCAGCAGACTGAGGTGCAGAGTTATCCAGTCCACCAATATGGCCACTCCAACCAAGCTCAAGTCCCAGAAATCAGCTATGGACCACAACATGATCATTATCAAGCATCCAGTCAGCCAGAGCCAAAGAGTTTCCAGGTCAAGTCTGGAAAATCAAAAGCTCCAAGTATGAAGACTTGTTTCCATTGCATGCAAAAAGGACATGACAAGGGCATGTGTCCACAGAAATACCCGCATTTGTTTGGTGGAAACAACCAAAGGAAAGCCGTAGTGCAACATGAGGTGATTAATGAAGATAAAAGTCATACTCAGATCAGCCAGAAGCAACTGATCAAGTTAAGAGTATTACAGTTGCTGAGATCAGAGTAGTATGTGAGTTTCCAGATGTGTTCCCAGATAATTTGCCAGGTTTGCCACCAGATAGAGATATCGAGTTCCTCATTGAACTTCTACCTGGTACAGCTCCTATTTCTAAGAGGCCTTATAGAATGTCAGTTGATGAACTAGAAGAACTTAAGAAACAACTGAGAGAGTTGTTGGATAAGGGTTTCATACGCCCTAGTTCATCTCCCTGGGGAGCACCAGTTATCTTTGTTGAGAAGAAAGATGGTACACAGAGGATGTGTGTTGATTACAGATCATTGAACGAAGTTACTATCAAGAATAAGTACCCTCTGCCCAGGATCGAGGATCTGTTTGATCAGTTGAAAGGAGCCAAGGTATTCTCCAAGATTGATTTGCGTTCAGGCTATCATCAGTTGAAGATCAGGCCATCAGATATCCAGAAGACAGCTTTCACTACCAGATATGGTTTGTATGAGTATACAGTTATGTCTTTTGGTTTGACTAATGCTCCTGCCTACTTTATGTATTTGATGAACAAGGTGTTTATGGAGTACTTGGATAAGTTTGTGGTGGTATTCATTGATGATATTTTGATCTACTCCAAGAATGAAGAGGAACATGAGGAACACTTGAGGCTAGTATTGCAGAAGCTCAGAGAGAATCAGCTCTATGCCAAATTCAGTAAGTGCGAGTTTTGGCTGAAGGAAGTATCTTTTCTGGGGCATGTCATTACAGATGGTGGAATAAAAGTTGATCCAGGCAAAGTTAGAGATGTTCTGAAGTGGGAGCCACCAAAGAATGTGCCTGAGATCAGGAGTTTTCTGGGATTGGCAGGATATTACAGAAGATTTATTGAAGGGTTTTCTAAAATAGTGAAGCCCCTCACTTCATTATTAGAGAAAGGAAAAGAATTCAGGTGGTCAGATGCATGTCAAGCCAGTTTTGAAGAGTTGAAGAAAAGGCTAACTACTGCTCCAGTGTTAGTGATGCCTGATATTCATAAGGGTTTTGATATCTACTGCGATGCTTCTCGTCAAGGTCTTGGATGTGTTCTTATGCAAGAAGGACATGTTATAGCTTATGCATCCAGGCAATTGAGGAAACATGAGTTAAATTATCCTACTCATGATTTGGAGTTAGCAGCAGTGGTTCATGCATTGAAGATTTGGAGGCACTATATGCTTGGGAACAAGTGCCAGATTTATACTGACCATAAGAGCCTGAAGTACATATTCACACAGAAGGATCTGAATTTGAGGCAACGTCGTTGGCTAGAATTGATCAAGGATTATGATCTGGAGATACACTACCATCCTGGTAAAGCCAATGTGGTTGCAGATGCTTTGAGCAGGAAGGGTCATGCTAATACCCATTTGACTCATCAGATGCCAGAGAAGCTATGTGAAGAGTTTGCGCGATTGAACCTTGGATTTATTGCACATACTGAAGGAGTGACTATGGAAGTTGAGTCTACTCTTGAGCAGGAGATTCGCCAAGGTCAGCTTAATGATGAGAAGATCAAGGAAATCAAGGAGCTTATGGCAATTGGAAGAGCCCCTGATTTTACTGAAGATGAGCATGGTACTATTTGGTTCAAGAAAAGGATTTGTGTGCCAGATGTGGCACATCTCAGAGATAAGATATTAAGAGAAGCTCATGATTCTGCCTACTCTATTCATCCTGGAAGTACTAAGATGTATCAGGATTTGAAGGAAAGGTACTGGTGGTATGGGTTGAAGAGAGATGTTGGTACCCATGTTGCTTTGTGTGATGTGTGCCAGAGAGTTAAGGCTGAACATCAGAGACCAGCAGGATTGCTTCAACCATTGAAGGTACCTGAATGGAAGTGGGAAGAAATCAGCATGGACTTTATTGTTGGATTGCCCCGTACTCGAGACGGTTATGATTCTATTTGGGTTATTGTGGATCGTTTGACTAAGGTTGCTCATTTCATTCCAGTCAAGACCACATATACCAGTGCTAAGCTAGCGGAGTTGTATATGTCTCGTATTGTCTGTCAGCATGGTGTGCCCAAGAAGATCGTATCAGATAGAGGTACTCAGTTTACATCACGATTCTGGCAGAAGTTGCATGACTCTATGGATACTAAGCTGAATTTCAGTTCTGCCTATCACCCTCAGACAGATGGACAGACAGAAAGGACCAATCAGATTTTGGAGGATATGTTGAGAGCTTGTGCCTTGAAACATGGAAAAAGTTGGGATAATAGTTTACCTTATGCAGAGTTCTCTTATAATAACAGCTATCAGGCAAGCCTGAAGATGTCACCTTTTGAGGCATTGTACGGAAGGAAGTGCAGAACTCCATTATATTGGAGTGAAACAGGTGAAAGTCAGGTATTTGGTCCAGAAATACTGCAAGAGGCAGAAAGACAGGTTCAGATTATCAGAGAGAATCTGAGGACAGCCCAGTCTAGACAGAAGAGTTATGCTGATGTTAGGAGAAGAGAGTTAACTTTTGCAGTTGGTGATTATGTGTATTTGAAGGTTTCTCCTATCAGAGGTTTGCGCAGATTCAAAGTGAAGGGAAAATTGTCACCTAGATTCATTGGTCCATTCAAGATTCTGGAAAGAAAAGGTGAAGTTGCTTATCAGTTGGAGTTACCGGCTAGTTTGTCAGATGTACATGATGTCTTCCATATATCTCAGCTTAAGAAGTGCCTCAGAGTGCCTGAAGAACAGCTACCTATGGAAGAATTAAATGTGCGGGATGATCTGACTTATATGGAGTATCCAGTGAAGATATTGGAGACAGCTGAAAGAGCTACTAGAAGCAAGGTGATTAAAATGTGCAAGGTGCAATGGAGTCGTCATGGAGAGGATGAAGCAACTTGGGAAAGAGAGGATGAGTTAATGGCGGAATTTCCCGATCTCTTCACAAGTTCATCCTAATCTCGAGGACGAGATTCTTTTAAGGGGGGTAGGTTTGTAACACCCTAATTTTCATCACAAGAAACTGTAGAGACAATTTTGTAATTTTCTAGGATTTATTTGAGGTATAAATAAATTTCTAGGAATTAATTGGAATTAACTAGGAACTTATTGAGTTAAATAATTATCTTTTAGTAACAATAAGTTGTTGTCGCATTCATGCTGGTGCATTGAGTTTTGTACTGTTTGCAAGTCAAAGAGAATTTAAACTCGTTTAAATTTGAATTTGATTTGCATATGATTGAACCTTAGTTTAGTTGTTTTCGTTAAAGTTTAGTTTACCTCCCCAAGGTTTTCTACAGTCCGATTCTAGCCCCTTAACTCTTTCCCCGGTCGTCTTTGCAGCCCGGCCCAGTCCAGCCCATCGCTCTCTCCCTCGTTTCCATCGCCGCCAAGTGGGACCCACTGGTCAGCTCTATCCTTTCCGAGTCGGACATGCGCCCGAGCTCGAGTCCGACCGGGAAGAGCCGTCCTCGCGCTGCCCTGGAGTCTCCGTGGGCCGCACGCCAAGGCGCCAGCCCCAGCCTTTATAAAGCCGCGCCGCCGCCCGTACCTGGCCCTCAGAACCCTAGCGTCGTGCGTCGAGAACCCCCCCCGCAGCCGCTG
>CM014273.1:63751652-63766655 GCA_004135705.1 Alloteropsis semialata
TAATGATCTTGTGCTCTATTGATCATTCTCTAACAGTCGTGAGAGAATTGAATGAACTGTTGCTCTATTGATCATCCTCTGACAGCCTTGTTAACATTTAATGCACAGTTGATTGTAGCAAGTATAGCCTCATGTAGGTTTGCTTAAAATCAGGCCCGACATTTTCACCGAGAATGAAGTTTCAAGTCACCAATTTAGATCACTGTAGGTATCGAGTTCTGACTGGTTTGTTTGTTTTTGCAATGTGCATGCTATATATTTTTTTACAATAAAGACCACCTTGCTAATTACAACCTAACGAGTATATGTATCAGTTTGAAAGGTCATTGGTTTTGTGCGCTTTTTGCAATGTTTTGTGGTGTGTGTGTGTGTGTGTATATATATATATATATATATATATATATTTTATTTGTGATATATGATTAAGACGACCTTCTTAATTCCAAACCAATCAGTTTAGAGATAAATATATCTAGAATTTTTTTCCGAACGCCAGTTTTATAAATTATAAATAAGATGTTAGTAAAAATCGGAATTAGGGTTTTCGATCCGAATACGCATATGTTACATGTATATAAATATAAGTTCACGATCTCACATCCCACCTTGAAGGCCATTGCTATATAAGTTCACGTGTGTAGCACCGTACCCATCACCCACCATTAGCGTTCAGCGCCACAGAATGATTGCATCTGCCTCTTTTGTAACCCTCGACGATGCTTTATCGCAATCACATGGATACGAGGTAGACATTGTAGGAGTTGTTGCTTTCATCTCCCCCTCGGATGTTGGATCATTTGATCCTTACGCCACGCGAGAAATCTGTGTGAAGGACACAAGGTCTGTTGCTCCTGTCCTTATTGTATAGATAGATAGATAGATCATTTATGGCTCTGTTACATTATAAATAAATTGTGTGTTCATTCATATTACAAATCACTCATATGTTTGTTTAGTCGCATAGCCTTTCTACGCATCATCGACGACCTTCATCATGGGACTGCTCGCCAGTTCATCGAAGCTGATGTGCGCAACAGTTTTTTAATGGCCACCAGGGTTCTTGTCAATCGTGATAGAAGTCAGTAAGAGTTTTTAAAAAAAATTAAACACTATTGTTCCTTGTGAAGGTTTAATTTAATGATACTCATCAGGTCATTTTGATCAATGTTACCAGATTGCTTAGAGGAATCTGAACATTCCACAATCACTTTCATCGAAGCCGGTCGACATCCATGGATCACCACACTTGAAGGTTATTCAATAATATAAATTTTATATAGAACGTGAGTATGGATGTATCTGTAGAAATAAAACTGAAATTTCCTCGTGCTGCGTTGTGGTTTTGATTAGGTGTGAGGACTGGACTGCGTATGGATGCCAGGCTACACGATGGAATTAAGATCGCTGTGTCAGCACGCGCCATTGATATCAACAAAATAGAAGCAGGGTCAAATTCAATATGGATCGCACGTTCCATTAAAGATGTGTATGGGTATATGATCAATGGTCATCGAATGCAACCAGCTTCTGTTGTTCTAGATAGGTGCGTTTGTGGATCTGGCGTGAGACGCAATCCAAACGGCCAGTTACATGAAGAAGACCTGTGCGTCTGTGGGATTGCTCCGTAATTTTGATATTACTATTTTGCAGATCAAACAATAGTATCAAAATACATCTTTTATCCTTTATAGTATTTAATTTAATTAATAAAAGTTAACTTTGTTTGATTCATTCAGTTTTACAGATGTAAGCTTTGTTCTTTTCCCTTTTTTTCTATACTATCTATACTATAAAGAGAATAACTCAAAAGCTACCCACCTTACCTCTCACAAATTCCTTTGATGGGCCCACAATGCAGTCCAAAAAGTTTGACAGGAGGGGGGGGGGAGAGGGAAAACTTCATTGTTAGAAAATAGCTACGGCAAAACATTTTAATTTTTCCTCACCGCGCTTTTTAGTTACCCGCCCGTGTACCCACCATTCGAAATTCCAATCCCGCCCCATTTTCGGGTATTTATTTCCTTATTGCCTGGTTGCTAATTGCCTTTTTTGGTGGCTGATGGTTTCAATCAAATTGTTTCCAAATTTTGCATGCCCCGAATGTTTCCTTCTTCTTTCATTCTTTCATCTGCCGCATGTCTGCCGCATGCCCCCGAATGTTTCCTTCTTCTTTCATTCTTTCATCTACCGCATGCTCGCGATTGTTTCCTTCATCTTTCATCTTGCGTTCGCGACGACCAGGGATCGCTTCCGTGATCGACAACCGACTGTGCCGCCGGTCAAGGTCCTCGCCGCCACCGGTCGAGCTCTTCCTGCGCCGCCGCCGGTCAGCCTCTTCCTGCGCCGCCCGGCTGCCGCGACCCCAGGCCCGAGCTGGTACAGTGCTGTCTAACCTCCCCGCCACTGCGACCTCGGTGCCCCTCGCCGTAGGGCAGTGAGCCCGATCTCCCTCATCGCCAGTCTCAAAGGGCCAAGGTATGATCCTCCTTATCTACTCATCCATCCTCTGTAGTCTGCAGCTCTCTTCTCTGTTCTCCCTCGCACGCCTCCCTCTGCTTCTCCCTCTCTGGAGCTCTGTAGGCAATAGCTCTGTTCCTCCATGCGATTCTGCTCCTCCCCCATTTGCTGGTTTGCTTCTTGTCTTCTATCTCTAACTGCAATTAGTCAGTTATATATACATTTGTTGGTTCGTAATGCATAAAGTACCTCTGGATTAGTAATTTATTTGTGTAAAATATGTTCTCTGCCTATGGATTGCAAATTTCTGTTCTAGGAAAATCAAGGCATGAAAATCAACTGATCAACTAAGGTATGTATGTTGCAGCCATCTTGGTGTTTGATTCACATATATTTTGATCAATTAGACATAAACAAAAGTTTGTTTAATTAATCTTAATCTGGTATATTGTTGATGATCTCCCTTACATTTTTTAGGAATAATCTCACTGGAATATTGGTATTTGAAGTCTGAAAACATCGCCCACCGTGTAGACATATCCTTTAAAATCTCCACGAAAAATGTGAGTGATCTGGAGCATTTTTTATTATGGTGATGATTTCCTTTGCATTTTGAGGAATAATCTCATTGGAATATTGGCATTTGAAGTACAAAAACTTCGCCCACCGCGTAGACATACCCTTCAAAGTTTCCATGAAAAAGGTGAGTGATGTGGAGTTTTTTTTATTAATTATGCATTATGTGAACTGCTATTGAAAGATTAATCAATCAGTTAGATGGATGCACACTTGTAGTACTTTTGATGGATGCACAATTGTACTGAAAATATAGCACAATTCCTAATTGCAGTACTTTTGATGGATGCACACTTGTTTTAATTTGTTGATATTCAATTTGACTAAAATGGATGTGTCATGAGCCGGATCAGGACCTACTTGCTGAGGATCACTTGTGTGCAGACTCTAAGAAAGATGAAGACACATCTATTTGATTATTCTGAAGGTGCTGCCAGGACTAATGGCATCCATGTAGGCTTTCCAATAAATTGTGCTAAATATATCCATAGTACATGCGTCTCCCGTCTCCCCTTTCGATAGGTTGATACTGGGTCATCAGGTACTAGATGCGGTTGCTGCAAATACATGCACCACATCCAGTTTTATCATTTGGTTACAACAAGGAGGAAGTGGTCACAACAGGAAGGATGTTGGCATAATTTCTTTTTTTTTTAATCAAGCTTAGGTTATCCTTCAACTTGATCAGGTAAAATCATAAATTCTCTAACTCTACAATTTTAGGTAGTACCTGTGTTTTCATCATCTGCAGATTGTGTCAAGCGATGCATTTTGACCTGCTACTTCCATGCTTGGGTTAAATTTTCCTTGTAACCCTTCTATGGAATGTTCGTGGACATCATCTTTTGTAAGGTGTGATGATTCTCACTTTGGAAATATTTTAGAAAGTTTAAACTCAAATGTATTTGGTGATAGAAGTGGCACAGTCAGTCGTGTCCAGCAGAGCACCAGGGATGAGCTCTAATTTCTTAATTAAATTGTGAAGTGAATACGTCCTGAAACTCCCACTGAAAAAGGAGTAAATTCCCTATATGCCATTGAAACATTAAAGTCATCCCTTATGTGCCATTAAAAATATAGCAATCCCTTCAATGCCACTGGTTATAATTTTTCATCCCGTGATTGCCATTGCCGTCACTTTTGTCGTCACGGCGTTAACTTCCGCTCTCTTCCGTTCTGTCTCTTCTCCCCCCGCATCCTTCCACGTGGACTGTCGTAATGGGATGGAGCTTCCGTCCGAGCTATCAGGGTCGAGGCTCTGCTGGTCTGCTTGCCCCGATGCTCCAGCCGCCCGCGCCGCCAACACCGGTCGCCTCCTTGCCTCCATCCTGTGCCGCACTAGGCCCTGAGCCGCGCCGACCACCGAGGCCCCGCAGCGGCGCCGCCATCCGCACATAGGCCCACGGCGCATGGCCTTGCGCGCGGAGCCGCGAAGGCGCCCAAGGCATTGCGACGTTCGGCGCCACTGCACGACGGCCTTGCCAGGTTCGCACGCGGACCGCTGCACAATCTCCCAGCAGACACTTCGGCGTTGAGAAATTGGAGAGATGTAGCAGCGTTGGTGATTGACTGATTGCTCTGATCTGAATTTAATCAACTTCAATCTACGGAGAGAAAGGCAGTGGTTGCCTGGTTGGTGTTTTAACTTCGCATCGGAGGCTGGGAATGCAGCTTAGATACAATTTCTTTGTTGAGATCGATGGGAGCAGAGAAAGATTGGACAAGGAGGAGCTCGTGGATTTGGTGCTCACTGCTGCTAGCTTGCTTGTTTGCAGATACATGCGGTAGGCAGGCAGGAGGTGGCTAGCTCCCTATTGCTATCTGCTGCTTGTGGTTCCGAGCAAGCCACGGCAGTAGGCGGACGGCAGGAGGCGCTGGAGATGCAGTTTGGCGGCAGGGCGAGCTCAGTCATGTTCGCATGCGGAGGCTGGCACAGACGACCCAAGCGGAGATGGCCTCGGCGTGGAGGACGCGAGGAGGTGGACAGCGGCCGGGGGCCCGGGGTGGAGACGGTCCGCGGCGAGCGGGGCGTCACGGCGTTGGGGACTTTCACGCGGCGGACCGTGACTATAACGGGTGAAGTTAACAGAATGGCACGTAGGGGATGAAATATGGAGTTTGGATGGCAATGAAGGGATGACTAAATTTTCAATGGTATATAAGGGATGACTCTAATTTTCCAATGGCACAGAGGGAATTTTCTCCTGAAAAAGGCCTTTTTTGGTTGCAATCTGATCTGTTCAAATGTCTTTTGAGAAGGTAATCTCTCAGCTTAAATGATTGCATGACCTACATTTCTTTGAAAATAAGTATTGCTACCAGGTTTGTTTTCAAAACTGCAGTGATTGATCCTATCCTGATTTCCTTTTTTAATCAGTTCAGTGATTAGTTAATTGATTTTCTACATTATTTTCTTTTGGTGCCTGCTGATAAGAGGCCTTTCCTTCCACTACCTGATTTCTGCTGGTTGATTGACCATGGTCTGTTCATATGTGAATTAAGCTGACGACAGAATCCGTATGTTATCTGTAGGAAGGTGAGGTGGAACAAATAATCTGCATTGCTCTTTGCTATAGCATCGCTACTACATGTACATATTCTTGGTGCAACATACTACACATGCCATTTTTAAAACTAGATTATCAATTTAGATGGCCAAGGTAAAGAAGTCAAACGCTGATTATTGCTATGGTTGTCGATTTAGTTTGTCGTATGCACAAAGCGTGCAAGCTAACTCTAATGGCTTGACTCAATTGTCTTCAAATAATGTAGATGATGAAATGTCATATTCTCATGTTATGCATGGATGAATAATATTTTATAAGGATGAGAGCATATGGTTTCTATATACTCCATATTGCGTATGAGACCACCATTTTCTTTCAAAATAACCTCATTAGGTGCAGGATTTGGGATTCTAAACAACAAAGATTCGGATGTATGTATTAATTTCCTTATTTACAAGCTCGTGATATTTTGCAATACAGAAGTGCTTTGTATTATAATTTTTTTAACGTGCCAGCATAACCACTATAAACTATTAATACTTGAATAATTTAGGTTTATGTTTATGTATGTACAATGTTCAAGTTTAATAATTTCCCTATTTAGTAGACTGTGGTATTTCGCCATATATAATTTTTTTATATCACAATTTTCTTTAAACGTGCCTGCGGCACGTGCTTAACCACTAGTTAAAGAATAAAGATGGATGGCTTGCCCATCTTCTCGTAAATGCATAGGAGCTCCTCGTGGGCCGACGTGGCTTATCCATCTTCTCGTAAGATGCCTAGGAGCTCCTCGTGGGCTGACCGCTGACCCATGTCACGTTAACTATAGGACCTATGACATATATAGGCCTCGCACATAGGCGCCCTCCGGTGCGCGTGCTCTAACGACCCTGATTAATCTGAAAGACGCAATCCGAAAGCCAACTCACCGATCAAAGATCGGATTCCGATCGTACCCCGACACGGATTAATCCCGATCCCACAGCCATATAAATCACGCCGCGCCCCAGCCCTAGAATCTCCAACCTTTTCGTTCATCCTCGTGACCTCGTTCGATCAATGGCGCCGTTTGGCATGGAGGACGACGGAGACAACCAGCGACGACCGGACCAAGATGACAGCTTCATGTCCGACGACGATGATGATTCCCTCGACCTGCAGCAATCAGACCAAGATGACGACTTCATGTCCGACGACGATGATTCGTTATCCGACGAGCAATCGGACCAAGATGACATCTCCATGGCCGCCGACGAGGACGACGATGTCCTCGACCAGGAACCGGACCAAGGCGACCTCTTCATGGCGTATCTGACGGGGGCGATCCGCAGCTACACTCACGAAGGGTTTCAGGCGCCCGGCGCTGATGTTCCGGTGGGCACGGGCAGCTCGGCCGGCGCGGACCATCCGGCGGCCACGTACTCGGAGTTACTACGTCTTCGACCTCCCCCGTAGAGGACCACCACGTCGCCGCGCTCGCAGGTCCACGGCCGCCGAGGACGAGGAGGAGGAGGACGACGAGTACCCTTTCCCCGTGCAGGCGCCGCCGGCCGCGGCGTCGGAGGCGGCGAGCGCGGCGCTGGAGGCGGCGGAGGCGCCGGACGACGACTGCTGCCCGGTGTGCCTGCAGGACGGGGCGGCGGCGCCGGCCGCGTGGAGGCGGGTCGCGCCGTGCGGGCACCGGTTCCACGCCGCGTGCGTCGAGCGGTGGCTGCGGGTGAGCCTGAGCTGCCCCGTGTGCCGGTGCACGGTCGCCGCCGCCGACGCCCCTGCTCCCGCCGAGCGCCGCCGTGACCCCGCTCACACGGCGGCGGAGAGCCCGCGCCCGATCGTCCTCCCTGACATCGTCGAGGAGATGCTGGGGATGAGTTGCGAGGAGAGTTGCGCGTTCGAGAGAACCTCGCGGTGGCTGGAGTTCATAAGCACGTATAGGGACAACCCGGCTGCGAATTCTTCTGGAGCATCGGCCGGCGATGCAGCAGCATGAGATCGGACGTGTTATTGCTATGGATGTTCCCCTGCTTCAGGAGCTTCAATCCAGAATTCAGAAACGGAGTACTAATAATCAGTGAGCTTGCACAAGACACCCAAAAGGTCAATCCTTTTTGTAATTTTCAATGACCAACAGATCATCACTTTAGGCCCTGTTTAGTTCCAGCGAATTCGACCAATTTGACCAAAAGTAACGTATTGAAAAACGTGCCCCCCCTCTCACAGGACACGCTTCCCATTGCATTTTTTCTACAAAAAAATTCGATCGATTTGACTGAACTAAACAAAGCCTTAATTTTGTTTTCCCGAAAGTGAAGACTACTCTTTAACTTTGTTTTGGTGCTTGTACTTTAGATCTTCTGTACAGGGCAGAGGTCCTGCCGGCTGATTTGGAAAAGATCATCTCGTTGTACTTTTTGATGAACACGTACATTTGCCGTTGGTTGCTTGGTTCAGTTTGTCAGTTAACTTGGAGTACCATCAGGCATCTTGCTGCATAACTTTTGGGAAGGGAAAAGTGTGGCAATTTTGTTTTGGAAAAAAAAAGTAATTGGAAACGCAAAGATGACCACATTGGCACATTCGATACTCCAGAGTCCAGATGTGTGTAATTCATCCCATAATGTAGCACCGATTTGAGAGTGATCAAGTGACAAAGCTTTGAAGTGTATGTTTCGTTTGTACTAAGTCAAACCAGTGTAATTTTACCAACTTTAAAGAGATGCGCTACAACATCTAACACATCAAAAAATCATAAGAATATATTTCATAATAAATCTAATTAACTATGTCAATGATATTTTAGATCATCTCTAGTGGGGAGGATGTCAAATCATGTGCCAGTCCTGTCAAGGATGGCAACTAATCCAGCAGCCGTGAGCCGTGAGCCGTGCGCAGTTCACCTAATCCAAGTCGTTTGTCAGAGTTGGACTGGCCTTCCTGCACTTGAAGTCTTGAACTCCAACACGGACGTCGAGACACTGCTTCTCGCGGCAACCACGGAACCACCACCATGGGCTCCCGCGTCCGAGCTCTCAGCGTCACCCATGTCCGGCCCGCCGAAACCTCCAGCCCGCCGCTGCTCGACGCCATCAAGCTCTCGCTCTTCGACACCCTGTTCATCGCCCTGACGCCGGTCCAGCGCCTCTTCTTCTACGAGGGCGACGACCTGCCGCCCTTCGCCGCCCTGGTCCGCGCGCTGCGGCGCTCCCTCGCCGCCACGCTCGCCGTCTTCACCCCGCTGGCCGGCAGGGTCGCGGTCTCCTCGTCGGGGGATGCGGACGACGTCGTCATCGACTGCTCCCCCGGCACCGTCTCCCGGGGCGGCGTCAGGTTCGTCGAGGCCGAGTACGCCGGCACCGCCGACGACGTGCGCCGCCTGGCCGCCGACGCGGAGCACGACGCCGAGGCGTACGCGCTGCTCGCGCCGGAACTCGCGGTGGGCGCGCTCCCGGCCCCCGCGCTCGCCGTGCAGGTCACGAGGCCCACCGCGGGTGGCGCGGGCGCCGGCGGTGGGGTCGGTGCCGTGGTGGTCGGGGTGTCCATGAACCATGTCGTGGCCGACGGCCAGGCGCTGTGGGAATTCATCAAGGCGTGGACCACAGCGGCGCGCGGCGGCTCGACGGTTGGAACGGGCCTCGTGCCACCGACGTTCGACCGCGCGGCGATCAGCCGGCACCCGAAAGCAGAGGAGGCGGCGCGCATGTTCCTGCGCGTCTTCGCTCCGGCGTTGCCGACGGTGAGTGCCTTCGTCGCGTCGGACTCCTAGTTGGACTTTGGAGTTGCAGCCACTTGCATTGCATTGTCCATGCCTTTCTGCATCAATGTGGTCCCAAAAGTCAGCTAGTGAGGGACGAAGTGTGACAGTGAAGTCTGCTCTCACGGTTCGTCGTCTGTCTCAGTCACAGTAGAACATGACGACAATCAAGTTGGTAGACACACACATTCCCTGGATTTTCCGACTATTTTTCAGTTGAATTCCATTTTATGCGGTCAAATTTGGCTGCCTTGGATTTTCTTGGTACTTTGTGATCTTTGAAAGCCTGCAAGGAATTTGCATTGCAATCACACCAGCATCTGAACACAGGTGAACACATTCCCCGAACCGGACAGGTCTCTCCAGGGCAGAAGAACTTATCTGCTCAGCGCCAGCCAGATCCGGTCGCTGAAGCACCGCATTTCACAGCACAGCGAGGGCGCCGACGCCGACGCCGCTCCGGCCGCCGTGAAGCCCCCAGTCAGCACCTACGCCGCCGTCGCGTCCCTGGTCTGGACGTCCGGCGTCCGCGCCAAGAACGTCCACAGCCGCGCCGGCGACGACGCGTACCTCATGTTCGCCGCGGACTGCCGCGCGCGCCTGCGCCCGCCGCTCCCCGGCGCGTTCTTCGGCAACTGCGCCAAGTTGTGCTACGCGAGGGCCACGGTGGGGGAGCTCCGCGACGGCGGGGGCGGCGAGGTCCTCGCGCGCGCCGCGGCGGCGGTGCGGGAGGCGGTCCGGGAGCAGCTGGCGGACCCGCTCGCCGACGCCGACCGGTGGCTGGCGCGCCACCAGGCGCTCCCGACGGACAGGGTCGTGCAGATCGGCGCGTCGAACCGGTTCGCCCCGTACGAGACGGACTTCGGCTGGGGCAGGCCGACCAGGGTGGAGCTGGCGTCGGTGTTCGTCAGGGAGTTCGTGGCGGTGGTCGGGGCGCCGGATGGCGCCGTGCAGGTGTCCGTGGCGCTTGATCGCGGCCGCATGGATGGCTTCCAGGCCAACTTCTTGTCGCAGTTGCAGGGTTTGTGACATGTCACATGTATCATGGCCTTTCTATCGTGAATTCGTGATTGCACATGATGGTCTGAGAGGGTGCTTGGTTTACCGTCACGGATTGCCAATGTACTGTAGCTCTCGCCACAGATTTTCTCGTCATGCTACAGTCAACGGAAGAAAGAGCATTTGGCTATGGCGCTAAAATAGCGCGCCACAAGATATGGCGGGGACCTGCGTGGTGTGGCCAGCATCTTTTTCAGAGGATAACCCAATTCGATACTTGAGCGTTCCAACATTTGATTTTTTTTTTTTACTAATCACCATGCTCCCTTCACCGTTGTGATCTGTGGACCATGATTTCAGTAAGTAGATCGAGCTTGGCCACTCTCTCTGCTTGACTGCTTCCATTCATCATCGCTTAGGCCTAGGTGCCCAGCTGTCCGAGGATGGAGACGGCGTCTTCTTGGAACGATCAGTCAGTCTCGGACAATTGAGTCCAAACTTGCTGCCAAATGGAAGCATTCCAATCTGCACCGGGCAAAGTTTATATTTTACACACTACAAATTTTACAACTTCGACATCATCTAGGAACCATACGATGATAAATTGTTTGCAACTCATGACCAGCAGCAGCCAGTGATCAACAAGCTTGTCTTCGAGCCAAGCTGCCCGCACCATGAGATCCCGGGTGAGAGTTCTCAACGTTGCCCATGTGCTCCCAGCCCCGGATCAACAAGCCGCCGTCTGCTCGCCAGAAGCCCTCCCGGACGACGGCCATATCAAGCTCTCGTTCATGGACGCCTTGTTCGTCGACAGGGTGCCAATGCAGCGGCTGTTCTTCTACGAGGGCCCCGGCGTGCCGCCGTTCCCGTCCCTCGTCCGCTCCCTCAAGTCCTCCCTCGCCGCAGCGCTCGCTGTCTTCCGCCCCCTCGCCGGCAAGCTCGCCCACAGAGCGTCAACCGGCGACGTCGCCGTGGACTGCTCGCCGGCCGCGGTCTTGCCGGGCGTCAGGTTCGTCGAGGCGGAGTACGCCGGGAGCATCGGCGACATGCGCCGTCTCGCCGTCGGCGACGAGCACCACACGGAGGCGCTGATGCTGCTCGGGCCGGAGCTGAACACGGGCCGCCTGCCGGCCCCGGTGCTCGCCGTGCAGGTCACCCGGCCGGCCATCGGTGGCTGGCGCGCCGTCGTGGTCGGCGTGTCCATCCACCACGCCGTTGCCGACGGCCATTCCGTGTGGCAGTTCATGAGGGCCTGGTCGGCAATGTCCAGGGATCCCGCGTCGGGCCTCGTGACACCGACGTTTGATCGGACGGCGATCCGCTACCCCAAGGCCGATGAGGTGGCCCGCAAGTTCTTGCGCACGATTGCGCCGGCGCTGCCAGTGGCAAGACCGCCGTCGTTGTTGCACACCCCGCCGGACCAGCGGAGGAGAACCTTTCTGCTCCGCGCCGACGACATCACGTCAGTGAAGCAGCGCATACTGGCACAGAGCAAAGCCATTGGCGAACAGATGAACACGCACCCGAGCACCTACGTCGCGGTGTCCTCGCTGGTATGGACATCCATCGTGCGCGCCAAGTCCCTGGACCCCGCCGCCGACGCCTACTTTATGGTGCCGGCGGACCTCCGCCGCCGCCTCGGCCCGCCGATGGACGAGCGCTACTTCGGGAACTGCGTCGCGCCGTGCTTCGCCAGGGCCGCCGCGCGGGACCTGCGCGACGACGGCGCCGGGCTCGCGCGCGCCGCCGCGGCCATCGGCGACGCCGTCCGCGCGCGGCTAAGGGACCCGCTGGGCGGCGCGGATCGCTGGCTGGAGAGGTTCCTCGCCGTGCCCAAGGAGAGGTTCACCCACACGGGGTCCTCGAACCGGTTCATGGCGTACGAGACGGACTTTGGGTGGGGCGCGCCGAGCCGTGTCGAGCTCGTGTCGCTGTTCACCAGGGAGCTGGTGCTGCTGTTGGGCGCGGAGGACGGCGGCGTGCAGGTCACCGTGGCGCTGCATCACGAGCACATGGAGGGCTTTGCGGCAAACTTCTTGTGGGCTTCAGGACAAGGGAACGACTAACGAGGCACAATGCTGTGCCTAGGACCTAGGTGGTAGGGACGCAGATGGATTGGTCCAAAGGTCATTCCCTCACTTGGATTTGCTCGGTTGGATCGTGAGTAGTGAGTACCAAATGAGTTTTGCCATTCGAAAACTCCATAGTGTTCTAGGCAACTCCCCACCGAAGTGGAACAATTAGTATACAAATTGGTTTTGTGTTAGATTTCTAACTTTTTAATTTTAATAACTCGGTATGAACTTTTTATTCCACGACGTGACCCTTTCGTCACGCCTACGTCACGTGCACGACAGCCAAGGCGTTGTCGCGACTAGGCTGCCACATCAGCGTGGGCGTGGCGTGGCGAACAGCGCAACGCTAACTGGGTTACACGTTGTCACGTCACATGCACCGACGCGACAAGTTTCACGAGTCACGACAACGTCTTTTACCCAGATGCATTTAACTTTCGTTTCAAATCCGATTCATATAAATAAACATCTATTTCAACATTTCATCAAAATCAAATCCTAACCCTAGATAGCCAACTCATCCAATATTCACAAATTCACGATGAAACCAGAGAAAGTTTGTCGCACCAGTGCGTGTGGTGTGACAGCGCCTCGCCTAGTCAGCGTCGTGCTGGCGTGGTAGCCTTGTTGCGCCACATGTAGTGGCGCGGCAACGGTTGGCTATCGCGTCACGACGCAGGGTCACGCCGTGGAATAAAATTTTTCTACCGGGTTAATATTAAAATACTATTTAAAAGGATTAAAAATAGAAAATTCACTATGATGAGCATCATTGTTAATTTCCGCTCCCTTGGCTCATACCTCAATACACTAAATACGCTGGCTCAATCCAAACTTCTAAGGAACTACGCTGGCGAGCTCAATACACTAAATTTCGTATTAAATCCACCATTGAAGCTCAAACCTTAACTAAACCCTCCCCATGTGAAATCCAACTAAAACAATGGAATGTACTATAACTAAATGGATAGAACGAAGAAGATGCCTTCCATGAGCAACTTCCCCTCCTTTCCCCTCTAATCCCGTTGAGAACGGGCCAAATCTTGGGGGCTACGGCGGTCGACGCTGCCATGGCAACAGCTCGGGCACGGTTGGAGAGGGGAAGAGGAAAGAAAGGAGGAAGAAGGAAAGGCCGCGAGCGCGGCCTTGTATAAAGCGGAGTCACGCCAAAGCATGTTTGTTTATGTGGAACCCATACACTATTTAGGTGGGGATCCATGGTACTATTGAGTGGGTCCCAAGTATTTTTTAAAAGAAAATATCAATGACAGTTTTTTCTATAATTTTGCAATTGCATAAGTTGTACAAAAGTATACAATATAATACTTTTTGACTTGCTTTCAAATCATAAACTCACAAAATATTATCTTTTACATTTATCACAACCATTGAATCATTTTATATAGGACATCAATCCATTTACCTCTAATACGCCCCAAAATTCAATAAAGTTCTAAGAAAAAATTGATACAATGATCGAACAACTATTATGATGAGAAAATATTTTAATTTAACATTGGATGCAATCAATTCGATTTTACATTAGGTTTTATTTTTTATAGCTGAGTGCACGTGCGACACGCACGTGTTTAAAAAAATCATGTTTTAAAAATTCATTAACCACTAAAACCAACTGACACATGCATCAAACCAACCAAGGAAGCAAAGCACAAGAAAACAGGTTCATAAAACAGGCTAGGCAGCAACGCGCGACACGCACGATTAAGTTTGTTCGCAAACACAAACCAACTGAGACATGCATTAAAGTTGTTCGCGTGAATAAATCTATATAATTATGTACTATTTATTTTTAAACATGCCTACAGTGCAACTCAGAACAAGGAGATATGTATCCTTTTGGTGTATGCATTCCTTTTCATATTGGTTGACTTCAAAATATAACTTGTATCAAATTAGCTAATGCATTCCTTTTCCCTTGTACTCTCCTTAGTAGAATACAATTATCTTGTACCAATTTATTTTACAAGAAAAATTAGAATATCAAGCAACAAGAAAACAATGAAGACATATACTCGAGTAAGAATCATAGATGTCTGGAATAGAACATTACATTGGCCAACCTATTTGTCTCTACAGATGTGCTCTATTTAGGCCAGTTCTTTTATTTGTGCCTCCAGTTTTGCCGCCAGCACCTCTTTCCAAAGTTGAGGTCAATATGGAATAAAAATATCCTGCTCGACCTTGAGCTAAATCTGGACAAAAACAGAAGAGCACTTTTATTCAAAGTAACACTGACATAAAAAAAAATTGGTACGGTGATTTTCCAGTAAAGAGTGCAAGTCGTAAACAATTCTTCAAGTCAAATGTGGAATGCCCTTTAAGGATAAAATAACAAAAAAAGATGACTTGCTGTAACCTCTTTGTTTCCCATGACTACGACGGTTGAGCCTTTAGATGAATGGTAAAATCACCTGAAAGAAGGAAACATTAAGGTGACATACAAATAAAACAAAAAAACTGAATTTGGATTCATGCTTCTTCAAAATTGTTGTACTAAAATTTAATAGGCTCATCACAAAATATCACACAATAAGTGTCATGGGAAAATTAATTTGGTCCCGTTCAGAGTAGAGAGATTTTAGTAATGCCCCACTCTTAGTCTACATGTTTTTTATTT
>CM014273.1:63767655-63819277 GCA_004135705.1 Alloteropsis semialata
TCGATCTCAGAACTCGTAACAGCATAGACATCCAAACACAAACAATAGATCTAAATCTCAACGAACCTGGGGGTACAAAACAACCGCAGATCTAGGTGATTTAAGCCCCTCATGGAGCAGCGGCGAGCTTCGGCTTTTAGGCGATCTGGTAGCTTCCATCTCCAAAAGGATCTTGGCGGCGGCGCGTGGAAATGTGGTCGAGGTCCACTGCAACGGCGGCGCGCGGAAGTGAAGAAGGGAGTGCTGACGGACGGGAGATGCGCTTCTGGATTGGATGGACCTTTTCTACCGCAACGTGGGCCCATTTGCAAGTTTAGGTAGTTTTTTGCGCCTGGCGGCCGGAGGCACGGGGCGTCTTGCGCAGCCTCGAGGCACACGAACACCAGGACGAGGCACACAATCAGTTGACCGCGTGGAGCCCACATCACTAAACAATACATATTCCTTGGAACTTTTTCAGATCGTGGTGGGACCCTTTCGCTGCATGCACCAATCAGGAGACGAGAATAGGCTCCGCGGCCGCTTGTACATGGCCGTGTTCGGACACGATATTAAGATTACGCTCGACCGGCCGGTCGATTTGGCCGCACGTCCTTTATCTTTTATACGCTATTAACTATGGCAACGAATCAGGTGCAAATCAATTTTCTCGTGCAAATTATACAAACCTCAATCTGGACTACTTGATCTTGATTCAAGAGGGCGCGTAGAGAGAGGTGGGAAGAGGGATTTGCAAAAGTGATATTGCTGTGATTAAGGGTGGGCGGTGATTTTGCAAATCCCCCTCTCACATCTCTCTACGCGCCCCCTTGGATCAAGATCATGTGGTCCAGATTGAGGTTTGCATAGTTTGCTCGGAGAGGTTGGTTTGCACCTGATCCGTTGCCATTAACTATTTTGTCTGCTTGCTCGTCTCCCCGTAAATCTCATTCCGTCCGTCCGTTTTTTTTCGCGATAGCAGCACTGCTGTGTTTTTCTTTTTCTTCAAGCTGACACATGCACCCATGTGACATCTTTTCTCTTTTTTTTCATTTTTTCTTCATATTTTGTAATACCAAGTATTATCTGGGATCCTGTTCCACGTGAATCCAATTACAGATGAGTTTTCTTTTCTTTTCTTTCTCCATGTTTTGTGCTACACAATAATCATATAATAATTTATCAGAAAGATATTGCACACATAATTTGTTTGTGTATAGGATTTAACTTTTTTAAAATAAAATCTCTGTCATAGAGGACTAAACTGCTTCGGCTTTTAGCCCCTGCCATAGAAGGCCGTACTGGTTAGGGTTCTGGGTTGTTGGGGGCGACTCCGTCCTATCGGGTTCAGAAGGGTGTTCAGGGTTTCCATAGAAGCCTAAACTACTTCGACTTCGAGGCCCCTGCCATAGAAGGTCATACTGGTTATGGTTCAGGGTTGGTGGGGCGACTCCAGCCTATCGGGTTCAGAAGTAGTATGAGTTAGGGGCGGCCATGTCTGAAAGGACCTTGATGTCGCCTAGAGGGGGGGTGAATAGGCGATATACCACAAAATCAAACTTTTCCCCTTGTTTTACTCTAGCTGCCTGGGGGTGACCGGTCAGACCGGTGATCCACACCGGTCAGACCGGTGACGTGCAGTGCACTCCCCCAACAGCAGCTCGAGCTTCTTCTTGACTTCTAGCATAAACCAAACTTGGTGAGTTGCTTCTGTAGGTGATATTCAGCAAGGCAAAGCTATCCCTGCACACAATATAAGCACACCCAAGTAGATCGAAGCGGAAACACAAAATATGCTAGAAATCAACAAGTGAGGCAAACCACAACGGAGACACAAGAAGTTGTTTTCCCGAAGTTCAGATTCACCGCTCGCACCAAGCAACCACCAAGGTACGGTGAATCCTACTCTCCGTTGAGGAAGCTTATGCGACCACCACTTAGGTCAAGCTATCTCCTCCTTCCACTAGTTTGCTTCTTTCCTTCCGGAGGTGAAGCACAACCTGCACAAACAATCCCGAGGCTCACCACACAATTTGGTAGCTCACCGGGCGACGCCTAGCCGTCTAGGAGGAAGAACCTCCAAGAGTAACAAATGCTTCAAATTGCTTTCTTGACAGCGAATCGAAGTGCTCAAGCTATGGTTGCTCTTATTTTGCTCTCTAATGCTCACTCAATCTTGCTCACTCAACCCAACTCAAAGATATCACAAATATCACACAAATCTCATAAAGAGAGGTTGGGGAGGGCTTTCCTGGCTTCTGGAGTATGTCAAAGTCGTGTGAAAGCAGCAGCCCACCAAGAGGGGGGCTGAGGGGTATAAATACCCCATCACACAAAAACTAGCCGTTGGAGAATCTGTCGTGACCGGTCAGACCGGTCAGACAGAGCTGATTCGAAAAACTAGCCGTTAGAGCTTACACCGGTCAGACCGGTCCCCTTGACCGGTCAGACCGGTCAGGTCTGTCCCAAAAACTCACAAGTTAGATCAAGGTTTCATCCGGAGATAAAACCACACGATGTTTAGTTGAGCTGGGATTTGTTAATACACTCTGTGTCTCTCTCAAGGCTATTCTCACATGGGTCAACTATTGAGCACTTTTGATATTTGTCAATAAGCAAATGTTGCATCCCTCTTGATAGTACGGCGTACCTATACTCAAGGATAAATATAAACACAAAGACATCCTCTTGAGTTTCCAAGTTTTGATCAATGCCATACTTTGATAGTTGTCAACTTGAGGGCTTTCAACATTGCTAACTTTCTTGAGCAATTCCATACTTGAGCTAGTGACTTAGGATTTTCCATCATCTATTCACAAAGTGTATTTGAATCCTTAAGTCACTCCATTTTATCAATCACAACTAATTGATACTTTGCATTGCTTCCCTCAACAAAGCTTGGATATGGTTCTTCGAAACCCCACGGACCTAGATACTTCACCTTAGCAATTTGCACACATGGAAAGCCGTCGCTTAGCCAAAGCTTGCTTAGTCCCTCGCTCTAGTCATCTCGGTTGATTTCTTCACCACTTACCCTTGCCATATTGAGTTTAGCTTTGCTTCATCATTTTGAAATCCCATTTGAAAGAACTCTTCAAATGCTTGTTCTTGATTGACAAAGTACATTCAAACCATTGCAAGCTTCCAACAATGAGACCAACGTATATCACATAAGCATATGTCCCTTTGGTGTAAATGCATGAAGCCTTGCAATTTCCACTTTGAATGATCCCTTCATATATTAACAAGCTTTCTCATAGATTGGAACCACATAGATATACCTTTGTTGACTTGTCCAAAATATATCAACACTCATGCTTGTCATTCATTATTTATGCACAAAGAGATCACACACTTGCTTGCCTTTCTCATTATGAGCCAAAGAACATTCATTTCATATATAATTCAACATCACAACATGAATGTACAAATAAAAACCTGCTCATAGTCTTAAGCAAACAAGTTAGTCCTTTAATCGTTTTGTCATACAATTCACCAAAACCCACATGGGGGCCTAGATGCACTTTCAATCTCCCCCTTTTTGGTGATTGATGACAACTCGATTAAAGCTTACAAATATGACAATTAAGCTCTTTTAGTTTCTTAGATATAGTGTGAGCTCCCCCTTAATGTGTGCTTCGAATGGAATTTCAAAATTGGCCTCACATGCCAAGAGCACACATTTCTCAATAAAAAATATGAGAGCTCCCCCTGTATCTCAGAAACCGTGGGGTGCAACAAGTGTGTGTACAAAAATATCCGTGATGCATATGACAAGAAAAGGCGCACAAAGAAATGTATGTGTGCTTTCATTGACCGGTCAGACCGGTCAGCCCCAGTCAGCACACATACAAGGGATAAAAACAACCACCAATCAATCCAAGCATCATATACTAACACAAAGTTACTTAGAAGCATAAATAAAGGTCTTACACACACAATAGCACACATTACAAGTTCTCAAGTCCACAAAGGAATAGAATTCGAGATTTATTACAAAGTTCCACTGCCAACTACACTTGACCGGTCAGACCGGTCACCCTGACCGGTCAGACCGGTCAGGGCAGCTGCTACTGTCTTGATCTGAAAAGTGAAGCTTTAATCCAACACTTCTCCCCCTTTGTCATCAAACATCCATAAAAGGGCCTGGAGAAGTTGTAGCTGCAGTCACTCCTGTCCATTGCCACCGTTTCCTCCATTTCCTCCTTCACTAGGTGAAGCCCCTGACCAAAAATGAAGTCCTTCATGCAAATGCGAGAGAGGAGGCATAAGATATATAGAATCTGATACGGTGATCTCAGAGGGAGGAGCAAGAGTGGGATCAGTAGTACCAAAGGAAGCGGAAGTGTCGGGATGCACAGGAGGTGTATAGCCAAAGATAGAAGTAGAGAGCCTCGCTGCTATGTCAGAGGTCTCCGGTGCATCACTAGAAGGATCAAGAATGCCACTGCTGAATGGTGGAACTAAAGAACCCGCCATCATACCCTCACTGTGAAAAGATGGACCCACTGAAGATGGTCCTGCTGCATATGTACCTCCTATCATACCTGGCACAAAGCCCGACGAGAATGTACTCGGCATGCTAGCAGAGAGAGTCTGGTACTGTGGAGGAACATGTGCATACTGTGGAGGTGCTGGCGGCTGCTGTGGCTGAACTGGTGGAGCACCTGATGAAGAACTAACCTCTGGAAAGAATATGCTCCCATACTGATCAAAGTATCCTGCTGATGAATATCCTTGGAGCCTATCATCAAGAGATGGAATCTCAACCTCTGGAGGTGGTGGAGAGGGAGGAGAACGCTGCGGCTGAAGGTTCATGGCATTGTGCATCATCTTAATTGAATCATTTATCTTCTTGTTGTCCCTCCGTTGACGCTGCTGCTCCACCTCTATATCTCTTTGGCTCTTACACATGCCGACAAAAAGATTGAAGAGCTTCTTGATGGGAGAAGTGGGCTTTTTCCTTGGCCTGCGAGAGAACACAATGGGCTCAGGCCCGAACCGGTCAGACCGGTACCGGGCACCGGTCAGACCGGTGCCGGCCTGAGCACCAGGCTGAGCTGGCTGAGGCTGCTCCTGCTGCTCAAACACTCCTCCAACTGGCTCATGCTGAATTTCTGGCTCAGGAGATGGAATCCTAGGATTTTTCTTGGCATTGGGCTTCAATGGTTTGTGCTTCACATCACTAGGAAAATCAATCTTGGTCACCTTTCTAATCATATACATGATATAGGGACTATAGCTGTAGATCTTCTTTGGATTTTCAGATACATGCTTGATCTCTTGCCAAATAAAATCCCCAACACTGAATTCAGGTGCCCCAGGTCTCATAGCATACATCAAATTCTTTTGGTAGGAAGTAATCTCAGATGTATTGCCATCTCTAGGGGTTATTGTCTTTCTAAAGAGCCTATTGAGAACTCCATAGAAAGTGTACAAATGCTTCACTTTTCCCCATTCATTTTTCATATTGCGAGGATACATGATCTTCATCATAGATAGTTCAAGTTTATCCTCATCATGCAACATTTGAAGGCCTTCTTCATTACCAAGTTTGAACATGTTGCTGAAGGCCGGAAAGGTGATGTGATATCTAACTCCATTTGTCATCCAAAACATGGCTTTAACATCATTCCTAAAGCCAAAGTACACTGTAGCATAGAACTGAGCAATAATCTCTTTGTTCCAGCTTTGCTTGAAACCCATGATGTGCATTATTCTTTGTCTTGTACAGGTCTCAATGATCTCATCAAAAATTTGATTATGCTGATCTGTCATGTGTTTCCAATCCACATACTGAGCCTCATGTGTGATTTTGGACTTCTTTAGAATAACTGAGGTGTAGAAATACTGCTGAAACATAGTCCAAAATCTATTATCACTAGCTGTCCTAGGCCCACTGTAAGGATCTGCATCTCTCATTTTCAGCACAGCCTTTGTCATCCCTTCCCCATGATAATTTGTCATTCTTGTACCATAGAGATAGTTAGGCCTCACAATGACAGGAGCTTCATCATCATCTTCACCATCACCGTCACCATCATCACCATCATCATCACCGTTGCCATCACTATCACCACCACCATTACCATTACCACCACCATCACTCTCACCACTGCCACTGCTGTCATTATCAATAGCCGGGCCTTTGCCATGGCGAGGCTCCACTCTATAAGGACTTTGCTCCTCATCATCACTACTAGTCTCAATTTGCTCATCTTCTTCCTCCTCAACATGTATCTCAACTGAAGATCTTTTCTGTCCTCTAGGTCTCAATCGGCCTGCATAATCATCTCGCACAGAGCTAGCACCTTGAGAACTAGAATCTTCTTGTCTTCTCTTTTTTCTTCTCTCGGCATCATGACTCTTAGTCATAGCTGCTGATCCTGGGTCACAAAGATTATGAAGAAATATCCATAAGACACCAGGGGACAAGATTTGATTGATTTGACAAGAGAAAGCACATGGATTGGAGAAATTGGAGCAGTTCTGGGCTTGACCGGTCAGACCGGTCAAGGTGACCGGTCAGACCGATCACCCCCAGAACTGAGCCAATAGCTCCATCCAGCAATCTGAGCAGATATGTTAACTATATATGATCATGAAAATTGATGAGACATCCAAAAGCAGATAAAAGTTGAATAAATTGAACAAAATCAGATTTTGGAGGTGAACTGCCTTGACCGGTCAGACCGGTCGGGGGCACCGGTCAGACCGGTGCCTCGCAGTTCATCCCCAAAATCCAATCCTCACAATGCATCCAACGAAATTGAAAGATCTTCTAGGAATAGTCTCTAAGGGTTGCCAGGAGATGTTCTACCCAAGGAATTTCAAATCTACTCATGGAGTTGATAGATCGGGCAAAAACAAGATTTGAATACCTTTGGAGAGAGGAACTCGAGATGAATCCAAGGGGCCGGTTAGGGCACCGGTTAAACCGCCCAAGGAGACTTGAATCCTTGAGAGGGGCGAGCTTTTCCTTGGTTGAATCCTCAAATCGCCAATGGAGGATGAGAGGGGAACTTGGGCGCTCGGGCAGGAGAGAGGAAAGGACGTGGATGGGAGTAGAGGGTGAATGAGGATAAGGATGTACTGTTGAGTCACGGGAGGGGGTAAAAGGGTAACTCCCGGGGTACACCGGTCAGACCGGTGCCGGGAACCGGTCAGACCGGTGCCCCTCTCAACAGCAAAGTTGAGAAGGCTGATTGATGAACTTTTGATCCTTTTAGCCCTCACAAGGTTGGACATTAGATTTGCAGTGAATATTATCCAAAGTTGGCATATCTCAGAAGAATATGGAATAATCCAAATTATTTCTCATTTCTTGATTCTTCCAAGAAAGATAGATAGATAGATAAAGATTTTATGGACTTGAGAAAATCTTCCCACTTGTGACTAGGCATCAATCAAACAAAGTGAACAATAGTCACAAGTGAGTCAATCGGGCCACAAAGACCAAGAACCAAAATTTTCAAAGAAAGCACACTTCCTACACATGCTAGTTGAATTTTCGCAAAAACTACCCTATGCCACAAGAGACATGCATCCATCTCAAGTCAATAGTCATCATAGCATATTTAGCTCATATCTTGCAAGAGATGACACCAAGTCAATTCTCAATGGAGACATCAACTAAATATCTAGATTTGAAGCTCAAAATGACTTGAAACAATTACATGCAAAAACACATACTAGCAAGGTACAAAGGCCTAGATGCAAAAGATAGGAATAGAAGGTTCATGAAAACATACCTTTGCCTTAAGCCCATTCGATTTGTGCATATTTCAATTTAGCATGGTGCTAGCTCTCATAATTATTTTTCTTATTCAAGTATTGAGTTAGCACAAGATATACTAGCACATGTGACTACAAATTCACTAGAAGAAATTGTTAGTCCCACAAGTGACACAAGTATTGGAATAAGCTCCCCCTTAGATAGTGCATAAGAATTTTGAATTTCTTTTGAGTTGCACTTTATTCAATTATGAATATTGAGGAGTTTATTCACAATCTTGGTCAAGGCATATAGAAGGTAATAAACAAATTGAAATTATGCCAGGGATCTCAATCATAGTCACATAAAACTTTTCATGCTAAACACACTAGCATGAGGGAAGGCCTAGATGCATTGAAATGAATATATGAAATTGAAAAACATACCTTGGTCTCTAGCTAATCCTTTTCTTCACATTGGTGAAGATTCACTTCTCAAGTCTTGTGCGTTATCAATATAATCCAAATGCTTCTTCTCATTTATAATTCTCCCTTATATACATCATAGAGAAGAAATGCATTAAGAAGCACAAGATCTAGTTTCATCATTTAGTGATCTTTGGATTGGAAAGGCACAGTGGATCACTAAAAGATGAAACCTCACAATATAGGTTAAATTCCTTTTCTTGATGCACATGTGTATATGGGTGAAAGGCAAGCTCACATGCATCAATCTTGTCACAAAAACAAGCAAGAGAATTTAATCTATATTATGGGAAGCAGCTATTCAATAAAAGAATTTATTGTCCAAAGAGGAGGTAGATACACTTTTACCAATTTTGAACAAAGGACATAGCTTGCTTCAAAGAGAGACAAACTCTCACACATGAGACTACAAGATCACTAAAAAAAAATGTTAGTCTCTAGGACACAAATTGTAGGATAATCTCCCCCTAAATAGGTGCATCATGTATTTGAATATCATGTCACATGCACTTGATCAATTTAATGAGTTTGAGGAGTTTATCACACAATTTGGTCCCGGCACATAAATAAATTGCATTTATTGACAAGGTGCCAAGAATACTTACTATCACAAAGATAGTGCATAAATTGTATGCCATGGAAGTGCTAAATGAATTTCTTGTAAAATTCCAAATTAGATGAAACTTGACAATCAAACCTCTGCCGGAACTTCTGGTAGGATTTGGTCGGAAATTTCTGGTACAAGACAGAGGCTGCCGGACTTTCGGGTCGGAAGTTCTGACATGAGACCGAGGCTGTCGGAACTTGAGGTTTGCTAACTGGGCCAGCACCGGTCAGACCGGTCAAGGTGACCGGTCAGACCGGTCAGTTCCAGTCAGCAGACATACAAGTGGAATTCTTTTCTTTTGCTTGCTCCAAGAAATTTCTTCTTTAATTTTTTTCTGTGATTTCCTGCACCAAAAAAATATTCTCTACTAGAGAGACATTAAAAGCATCACATGGCATAAGGGGAATAAATCAAATAAAAATGTCAAAGTCACTTTCTCATGCCTCACAAACTACACTTGTGACCCATAAGTGTTCACTTAGAACTGAGAGTGACTAAGGCATGACATTAAGCACTAGTTACCGAGATGACATTGGTTTTGTGATTTCAACACTTTGCTAGTCACTTGGCTAATTTTTTTCATTTCTTGCATCTTTTCTATAAGCCAAGTGTCCAATGCCTCTCGACGATCCTGCAAGCTCAGCAAGCACTCTTTGGTACCCAAATCTTGTTGGGTCCTTTGAGGTTAGTCACAAGATGCTTAGGAACCCAAATGGCTCTTATGCTAATTTGAGGTGAACTAATCACTCTTATAGCACAAGTGTCAGTTTTGTCTTTCTCAAGCTTACTAAAATCATAATGGACAAGATTAGATTCAAGAATGTTACCATTTGGACAATCCTTGCCCATGTGACCCTTTTGCCGGTAAGTATAGCAAACACGGCTCTTGTCCTTGCTTGACTTTATATTTCTTTGCTTTTCTTGCCTTTGCTTGCTTTTGAGTTCCATGGATGAAGAGGTGACTTCAATCTTGTCACTTTGGTGAAGAGTGGCTGCCCTGGCCGCCACCGGTCTGACCGGCCCTGGGGACCGGTCTGACCGGTCAGGGTCAGAGCCAGGACACATGGCTATTGTGTGTCCCTTCTTCTTGCATCCATAGCAAATCCTATTCTTTGCAAGACTCCTTTTCTTGGATACTCTATGCTTCATTGTCTTGCCTTTATGCTTGATCGGGCACATAGATGCATAATGCCCCATTGTTGAACAATTGAAACCTTGTATTTGATCAAGCTCCTTTTTCTTCTTTTCTTGAGTCTTGTCTTTGTTGACTTGTTTGTCATGCTGAGGAATTGAGTCAGTGACCATTGATCCCTTCTCAAACTTATTCACCACGTTTTCACGGTTATCTTGAGAAGGTTGCACTTGACCCTTTCCCTTAACCTTGATCAAGTCATTCTTGATCTTTTCTCTCTCTTGCTTCATGTCTTCCAATTCTTCATCAAGGAGATCATCACAAGACTCTACAAAAACATGCTCACCACAAGTTTGGGTTGCTTGGGAGCAACACGGTTTCTCACATAATAAAATAGGATTCATGTAAGAGCATGTACATGTGTGTGTATGAGGTTCAAGATATTTTACTGATTATAATACAACCTCATGAGCAATGTCTAGCATAGCATATGCTTCCACAAGCTTCTCATGAGAATACTCAAGTTCTGTGTGAGTTGCTTGCAAAGCCATATGCTCACTAGTGATCTTCTCAAGTTGAGCAATGAGCATTAGTTTATCTTGTTCTAAGGATGCTATACAAGTAGATAAATTAGTAGCACAAGCATAATCCTTAGACAAGAATTCATACTTACTGACCAAGGAGGCATATGACAACTTGAGCTTTTCAAGTTCTTGAGTTAGAGCCTTGATGGTTCCAACTCTATGGAATTCATCTCTCTTGGTCTTCTTCTTCTTTCTGCAAGCCATCAGACACTTAGGTCCCTCATCATTGGATAATGAAGAACCAGAAGTTGATGAGGTGACGCTTGCGGCTTGGGTGTCTTGAGCACACTCGGGAGCAGCTCCCTGCGGAGAACCGGTCAGACCGGTCCCCTGCACCGGTCGGACCGGTGCCTCCAGGCAGGCTGCAATTTCTTCATTTTGCTCTTCTAGCTCCTTGGCAAAAACCACCTGAGGCTCAATGAATATTGCTGATGCAGTTGAGCACTTCTCAGGTGATTCCATAACTTCTTGCTCTTCATCATCACTTTCTAAATCTTCAAATGTTTCCGTGATGAGAGTCCAAATGTGATGAGCATCTCTTCGGATTTCTTTCTTGCGAGAGATGATATCCCATAACTCTTCACAAACAGAACTCCGCAAGAAGTTAATAACACAAGCATTAAGTTGCGTGCAAGCTAGCTCCTCTTGAGTGAGATTTGACAAATCAAAGTTGTCATAATCAAATTTAGGAGGTAGAATGCTAGCAACTAAAATATGTTCAACTAAAGGATCTAAATTTCTAAAAGCATTATGAACATTACCAGACCAAGAAGCATAGTTTGAGCCATCGAGCTCAAGTGGCTCAAATTGTACCTCACAAGTAGTCGACATCTTTTCTCACGGCGGTTAAGCTTGGATGTGAGTCCTTGCTCTGATACCAATTGAAAGGACCTTGATGTCGCCTAGAGGGGGGGTGAATAGGCGATATACCGCAAAATCAAACTTTTCCCCTTGTTTTACTCTAGCTGCCTGGGGGTGACCGGTCAGACCGGTGACGTGCAGTGCACTCCCCCAACAGCAGCTCGAGCTTCTTCTTGACTTCTAGCACAAACCAAACTTGGTGAGTTGCTTCTGTAGGTGATATTCAGCAAGGCAAAGCTATCCCTGCACACAATATAAGCACACCCAAGTAGATCGAAGCGGAAGCACAAAATATGCTAGAAATCAACAAGTGAGGCAAACCACAACGGAGACACAAGAAGTTGTTTTCCCGAAGTTCAGATTCACCGCTCGCACCAAGCAACCACCAAGGTACGGTGAATCCTACTCTCCGTTGAGGAAGCTTATGCGACCACCACTTAGGTCAAGCTATCTCCTCCTTCCACTAGTTTGCTTCTTCCCTTCCGGAGGTGAAGCACAACCTGCACAAACAATCCCGAGGCTCACCACACAATTTGGTAGCTCACCGGGCGACGCCTAGCCGTCTAGGAGGAAGAACCTCCAAGAGTAACAAATGCTTCAAATTGCTTTCTTGTCAGCGAATCAAAGTGCTCAAGCTATGGTTGCTCTTATTTTGCTCTCTAATGCTCACTCAATCTTGCTCACTCAACCCAACTCAAAGATATCACAAATATCACACAAATCTCACAAAGAGAGGTTGGGGAGGGCTTTCCTGGCTTCTGGAGTATGTCAAAGTCGTGTGGAAGCAGCAGCCCACCAAGAGGGGGGCTGAGGGGTATAAATACCCCATCACACAAAAACTAGCCGTTGGAGAATCTGTCGTGACCGGTCAGACCGGTCACCCTGACCGGTCAGACCGGTCAGACAGAGCTGATTCGAAAAACTAGCCGTTAGAGCCTTACACCGGTCAGACCGGTCCCCTTGACCGGTCAGACCGGTCAGGTCTGTCCCAAAAACTCACAAGTTAGATCAAGGTTTCATCCGGAGATAAAACCACACGATGTTTAGTTGAGCTGGGATTTGTTAATACACTCTGTGTCTCTCTCAAGGCTATTCTCACATGGGTCAACTATTGAGCACTTTTGATATTTGTCAATAAGCAAATGTTGCATCCCTCTTGATATTTGTCAATAAGCAAATGTTGCATCCCTCTTGATAGTACGGCGTACCTATACTCAAGGATAAATATAAACACAAAGACATCCTCTTGAGTTTCCAAGTTTTGATCAATGCCATACTTTGATAGTTGTCAACTTGAGGGCTTTCAACATTGCTAACTTTCTTGAGCAATTCCATACTTGAGCTAGTGACTTAGGATTTTCCATCATCTATTGACAAAGTGTATTTGAATCCTTAAGTCACTCCATTTTATCAATCACAACTAATTGATGCTTTGCATTGCTTCCCTCAACAAAGCTTGGATATGGTTCTTCGAAACCCCACGGACCTAGATACTTCACCTTAGCAATTTGCACACATGGAAAGCCGTCGCTTAGCCAAAGCACTCTAGTCATCTCGGTTGATTTCTTCACCACTTACCCTTGCCATATTGAGTTTAGCTTTGCTTCATCATTTTGAAATCCCATTTGAAAGAACTCTTCAAATGCTTGTTCTTGATTGACAAAGTACATTCAAACCATTGCAAGCTTCCAACAATGAGACCAACGTATATCACATAAGCATATGTCCCTTTGGTGTAAATGCATGAAGCCTTGCAATTTCCACTTTGAATGATCCCTTCATATATTAACAAGCTTTCTCATAGATTGGAACCACATAGATATACCTTTGTTGACTTGTCCAAAATATATCAACACTCATGCTTGTCATTCATTTATTTATGCACAAAGAGATCACACACTTGCTTGCCTTTCTCATTATGAGCCAAAGAACATTCATTTCATATATAATTCAACATCACAACATGAATGTACAAATAAAAACCTGCTCATAGTCTTAAGCAAACAAGTTAGTCCTTTAATCGTTTTGTCATACAATTCACCAAAACCCACATGGGGGCCTAGATGCACTTTCAATGTCCCCTGCCATAGAAGGCCAAATTACTTCGGCTTTGGACCCTTGCCATAGAAGGTCATTGGTTAGGGTATAACACTTGACAGCATTACTAAAATTTTTGTTACCTAGTTGTATGATAAGTTATGTACAAAAGTTTCATTTAGCGCGTAAAAGTTGTTTATGAAAGTTTGCAACAAAACTTATGGATGAAAACTTTCTGTTATCTAGTTGTAGAAAAAAATTGTATTAAAACTTATCTGCGGTTCAAAAAACTTATGTATTACGTAGTTGTATGAAACTTTTGTATTCAAACTTATGTGAAATTCAAAAAACTTGTAAATTTTTATGATAAACTTTTACGATAAACTTTTATGATAAACTTCTATATAAAATTTTACATTGCGAATATGACTTAGCAATAGTATTATCAGCATTTTTAATCTAAAACTTTTATATTATTAAATTTAGATTGGGAAAATAAGGTGTTATGCATTTCTTAAAAAATCTACTTTTCTT
Source organism: Alloteropsis semialata (assembly GCA_004135705.1). Classification (NCBI taxonomy): domain Eukaryota; kingdom Viridiplantae; phylum Streptophyta; class Magnoliopsida; order Poales; family Poaceae; genus Alloteropsis; species Alloteropsis semialata. The sequence goes on from CM014273.1 coordinate 63,781,589, forward strand.
CGGCTTTGGTCCCTCTGCCATAGAAGGCTGAATTGGTTAGTGTTCAGGGTTGTCGGGGGCGACTCCGTCCTATCGGGTTCAGAAAGATGTTGGGGGTTTAGGGCAGCCATTTACCCCTGCCATAGAAGGCTAAATTGTTTCAACATCGATACCCTGCAATAGAAAGTTGAACTGGTTAGTGTTCAGGGTTGTTGGGGGCGACTCTATCCTATCCGGTTCAAAAGGATATTTGGGTTTGGGGCGGCTATGTACCCCCTGCCATAGAAGGCTAAATTGATTCGGTTTCGGTCCCCTGCCATAGAAGGCTGAACTGGTTAGTGTTCAGAGTTATTGGGGGGAGACTCCGTCCTATTGGGTGTAGAAGAATGTTTGTGTTTGGGGCGGCTATGTATCCCCTGCCATAGAAGGCTAAATTGATTCGATTTCGGTCCACTTCCATAGAAGGCTGAACTGGTTAGTGTTCAGGGTTATTGGGGGGCAACTCCGTTCTATCGGGTACAGAAGGATGTTTTGGTTTGGGGCGGCTATGTATCCCTGCCATAGAAGTCTAAATTGATTTGGTTTCAGTCCCCCTGCCATATAAAAGTTTCATTTAGAGCGTAAAAGTTGTTTATGGAAGTTTGCTATAAAACTTATAGATGAAAACTTTTTGTTAACTATTTGTAGAAAACTTTTGTATTAAAACTTATCTGCAGTTCAAAAAACTTATGTATTACGTAGTTGTAGAAAACTTTTATATTCAAACTTATATGAATTTTGAAAAACTTGCGTAAGTAAGTTTTGCACCAATTTTTTCTTTTATTTGTACTGTATTCGAGTTTTGAAAGTTACTTTTATTTTATTTTCCCACCCTTTTCTTCTCCCTCTTTTCCCCGATCCCGAATGTTTTTATTTTGTGAAAGGAGAAAATGAAAAGACACCAGAAAGAGAATGTCTCAGATTTTTTTTTATACTAAAGAGCGTGTAAAGAGAATGTACGGTGCAGGTTAAAAAAAAGAGAATGGATCATGCACGATGTCTCTATTTTTTTTATACAGAGAAACAGGAAGCTAGAAGCGGAGGAAGCCGTAAAGAAAATGAATGACGTAGGGAAACATTCCAGAAAAGAAAACCACGTGGGTCTGTCCGATCGACCGGACGGAAGACAGAGAAACAGGAAGCTAAAAGCGGAGGAAGCCATAAAGAAAATGAATGACGTGGGGAAACATTCCAGAAAAGAAAACCATGTTGATCTGTTCGATCGACCGGACGGAGGCTTCCATCCGGGCGACCGTAAATTAGATGTCCCGGTGTTCGGATGGGTAGGGACAAAAAATTGTCTTCAAGGAATCTTGCATGTATGGAGTACTAAATAAAGTCTATTTACAAAACCTTTTCACAGATGAGTGCAACTTTGCGCGACGAATCTAACGAGCCTAATTAATCCATGATTTGCTACAGTAATCATCCTCTAATCGTGCGGTCAAAGGCCTCATTAGATTCGTCTCACGAATTTGCCAGGAGTTGTGGAGATAGTTTTATAAACTGACTTTATTTAATACCCCTAATTAGTGGTCAAAGTAGGGATAAAAAATTGATCCCTACATCTGAACACGGTCATGGTATTTTCACTGATCTATAGACGTCAGCTACGCCGTCGGCGAGCTGCCTTTCCTGTTTCTTGTACGCAGAAGCCAAGCCAAGAACCCAGCACACCTACGCACCATGAGTTGACGGCTGCGAATCCTCAACGTCACCCACGTCCTCCCAGACCGACACCAAGCCGCCGCCTGCTCGCCGCAACCGCTCCCCGCCGACGGCCTCGTCGGGCTCTCCTTCATGGACGTCCTGTTCGTCGACAGGGCGATGCCGATGCGGCGCCTCTTCTTCTACGAGGGCCCCAACGTCCCGCCCTTTCCGCGCCTCGTCCGCTTCCTGCGGTCCTCCCTCGCCACCGCGCTCGCCGTCCTTCCTCCCCTGTCGGGGAAGCTCGCCTAACGCCCGTCGCCAGGCGGCGGCGGGGGCGAAGTCTCCGTGGACTGCTCGCCGGCCGCGGCGTCCTCTCCGGGCGTCAGGTTCGTGGAGGCCGAGTACGACGGCGGCATCGGCGACATGCGCCGCGCGGCTGGCGGCGGCGACGGGGAGGCGTTGGCGCTGCTCGGGCCCGAGCTCGACGCGACGCGGCTGCCGGCACCCGTGCTCGCCGTGCAGGTGACGAGGCCGGCCGTCGGCGTCGGCGGCGGCCACGCCGTGGTGGTCGGGGTGGCCGTCCACCACGCCGTGGCTGACGGCCACCCACTCAGTGTGGCAGTTCATGAGGGCGTGGACAGCGCTGTCGCGGGTGGAGGGCTCGGGGTCCGTGGCGGACCTCGCGACGCCGGCATTTGATTGACCGGGTGCCGTTTCGGTACCCCGAACTCGCTCTCAGTCTCTCACCGCACACCGTTCCTCAACATTTTTTTGGAAGCAAGACTGTAAATTTAAATAAGCGATTGAGCAGGTCAGATCGCCGTCCTCAACAATCCCACCGGCCCGATGCAGGAGAAGCTTTCTGATCCACGCCGACGAGATCCAATCGGTGAAGCAGCGCATACGGGCACAGAGCCAGGCCACAGGCGGCGAGCAGTCGGACGCACATCCAAGCACCTACCTCGCGGTGTCGTCCCTGGTGTGGACGTCCGTCGTGCGCGCCAAAGCCAAGTCCCCGCACCTCGCCGGCGGCGACGCGTACTTCCTGGTGGCCGTGGACTACAGGCGCCGCCTGGGCCCTCTTATCGACGAGCGCTACTTCGGGGACTGCGTGGCCCTGTGCGTCGCCAGGGCCGCCGCGCGCGACCTGAGCAACGACGGCAGCGCCGGCCTCGCTTGCGCTGCCACGGCCATCCGTGACGCCATCCGCGCGCAGCCGGAGGACCCGGTGCGTAGAAATGTCCTTTTGAGCAGGGCGGTACCTACCCTCTCTCTGTCCAGAGCTGTTGGATCTGCTTCAAGATTCGTGCCTGCTGAATCCAACGGTGTTTGATTAATGACTGCTGTTAACATTATTAGTTAGTGTTTAGGGTTTTTAGGGGTTAAAAATAAGAGATTAAGGTTTAGATTTTAGGTATTAGTGTTTAGGGATTAGGATTTTAGAATTTAGGGGTTAGAGTTTAGGATTTTGGGTTTTAGGATTTAGGATTTTAGGGTTTAAAGGTATAGGGTGGGTACATAACCCCGTGTATAAAATCCGCGTTAACCCGGTGCGCGCCACGGAGGCCTGGCTCGAGTTCCATGTCACGGTTCCCAAGGAGAGGTTCACGTTCACGGGGTCGTCGAACCGGTTCATGGCGTACGAGACGGACTTCGGGTGGGGCGCGCCGAGCCAGGTGGAGCTCGTGTCGCTGTTCGCCACGGAGTTGGTGCTGCTGCTAGGCGCGGCGGACGGCGGCGTCCAGCTCGCCGCGACGCTCTGCCCGGAGCACATGGAGGGGTTCGAGTCCAACCTCGTCGGCCTTTCAGGGCGAGGAGGGGACGAAGCCTAGCTCATTGTAATTGAGTCCGGCCTGTTAATCCTAACTGAAATTTGCATCAGCACAGGTCGATGGAATGGAACGAACTGCTATTTTTACAGTGGCGCATCATAGACATGCTCAGCGTTTAATAGGCAGATGCTGAATTCAGCCAATACTCGATAATTCTTCTTGAGATTTGTCCGCGACTCCTCAAGTGACGGATCGATGACAGCATCGTCCGAACCACCATGGTCGTCGTCTCCATTCTAGAGGGCCTCTAGTATGGTATAAATGACAATGAGGGTGTCTTGCTCATCAGCCAACAAAACCCCGATCTTATCTGCCTTGATGGTGTGTAAAGTATAACTATAAGATATTGCCACACATGCAACTTTGCCAACTCGCATGCATTTTGTAAGTTAGTGTGACTGTGTGTGACGGTCCTTGAAAATGTTCATCGGATAATCATAATCTTCTTGCTGCTAATCAGTTCTCTCTCTTGGCCAGCAAAAAAAATGCCATAACTTATAGGCAGCGCGCGGGCGCTGATCAGAGGTAGCTGGTTCTTCCGCCAAGGTCTCCGAAGTTTGAACCATGAGCCTCCACGTGAAAGTTCTCAGCGCCACCCATGTCCGCCCGGACCAGACACGAGCCGCCGTCTACTCACCGTCGACGCTCCCCGCGGACGGCGTCATCAAGCTCTCATTCATGGACTATCTGTACCTCGACAGGGCCGCCCCGATGCAGTGGCTCTTCTTCTACGAGGGCGATGCCCCGCCCCTCCGGTTCCTCGCTGCCGATCTTCGGTCCTCCCTCGCCACCGCGCTCTCGCCATCTTCATCCCCCTCGCGGGCAAGCTCACCTACCGCCCGGCCACCGGCGACGTCGTCGTGGACTGCTCGCGTGCTGCGGTAACCTCGCCAGGTGTCAAGTTCGTGGAGGCCGAGTTCGACGGCACCATCTGCGACATCCGCCGCCTCGCCGGTGGCGAGGAATACCGCCGCGCGGACGCGGTGGCGCGGCTCGCGCCAGAGCTGGACGCGGCGCGGCTGCCGGCGCCGGTGCTTGCCGTGCAGATCACCAGGACCAAGCCAGGACCGGGCGTCGGCCGCGACAGCGACGGCGGCGTGGTGGTCGGGGTGTCCGTCCACCATGCCGTGGCCGACGGCCACTCTGTGTGTCAGTTCATGAGGGCGTGGGCTGCCCTGCTCCGGGCGGACTCGCAGTCACAGATAGCGGCGGAACTCATGCCGCCCAGGTTCGACCGGGGAATGATCCAGCACCTTGGAGCCGACGAGCTTGGCACTAAGATACTGCGCACGATGAATCTGGTAATCAATTCATTCTCGAATACTGTAGCTCTAGTGCTCTACGATCAATCCTCCCAGCACGTACATCAATTGATTACTCGGTGATCGTGAACAACGGAACAGGCCAGATCGTCGTCGTCTTCGCCGAACGTCTCACCGGAGCAGTGGAGGAGAAGCTTTCTGCTCTGCGCCGACGAGATCGAGTCCGTGAAGCGGCGCGTCACGACACAGAGCAAGACGATTGGCAAAGCGCTGGACACGAATCCAAGCACCTGCGCCGCGGTATTGTCGCTGGTGTGGACGTCCGTCGTGCGCGCCAAGACCAGTCGGCACTTCGCCGCCGCCTACTTCCAGGTTCCCGTAGACTGCCGCCGCCGCCTCCGCGTCGACCCTCCTGTGAACTCGCGCTACTTCGGGAACTGCGTCGCGCCGTGCATAGCCACGGCCGCCGTGCGCGACCTGCGCGACGACGGCGCCGGGCTCGCGCGCGCGTTCGCGGCGTGGAGCGCTGCCTCGAGTCTCTGGAGGTGGTCTCGGGGGAGTGGTTCACGGTGGCGGGGTCATGGGAGACGTTCCTGCCGGGCGAGATGGACTTCGGGTGGGGCGCCGCGAGCAGGGTGGAGCTCGTGTCGCCGTTCGCCGCGGAGCTGGTGCTGCTGGTGGGCGCGAAGGACGGCGGCGTGCACGTCACCGTGACGCTCTGTCCAGAGCACATGGAGGGCTTCGCGTCCATCCTCCGGCAGCTTTCACGGCCAGGGAACGACACATAATTGACGCGCATGCCTGCTGAATCCATATTGTTGTTTGCATAAGGATTTCCTCTTACATGAGGAATGTATAAATTCATTATTATCTGATGATGTATTACTTTCCTGATTGCCTCATCTAAATCCAGGGTTTTTGACCGTGGGATGTGAAACGGGTGTCTCAAATCAATTTGAGATTCATCTAATCTCAACTTGCACTGCAGCGGTGGTGAGTGGTCTTATGATGAGCCACACATAGCGCTATATGGCCAGGTCTAGAATAAAATACTAGTACTGTCTCGTCCTTTCCCTCCTGCCTCCGTGTAAGGATAATGGCCCCATATGCTATTATAGTAAGGATAATGGCCCCATATGCTATTATAGTGTGATTTTGATGATTGAATGATAACAAAGTCATTAGAACTAATAAGTTTGTTAAATGTTATGCATAGAAAATTACGTCCCAAGGATGATTCCAAAGCATAGCCATGATATTGACATGAGAAACCATGAAAGGGGCTAAGTTGATTAAATAGGATAAGCCCGCAGAAAAGACACACGATGTATGATACGTCGACCACCAGCGTACAAGTTAAGAAGCATACGGCGTGTAAAGATCTCTGAAGACAAGCAAAGGCGTATAGTATGGCGATGCACGACGTACAAATGTGAAGCAAATGGCGTGCACCGGGAGTGATGAAGTTCACCACGGCGTATAGTCCATTGTCACTGTTTGCATACAGGGCAAAATATACAGTGTGTGTGTCAGGGCAGGCGCTAAAAATTTTTACATGGCATATTATACGGCGACCTATGGCATGGTATCAGCGTACAAGTTATACAGAAATGATGTAAAGATAAAGTTGGACAAAACCACGTGGTGTATGGTACGCCGACCCTCGGCGTACTAGTTGAGAAGTATACGATGTGTGAAGTAGCCATTGGAAAAGTGAATTCGGCCGTTTGAAAAGCACATGGCGTATTATATGCCGATGGGGAAAAAGTGCACGGTTGAGTATACGACGTTCACGATTTCTGTGCAGATTTGGAACAACGGCTAGTCCAACCCTTTTGGCTATATATGTCACCCCCATTTGCCCATTTCAAGGGGCTGGAGTCCATAAGAAGTTCAACCACAACTGCAAGACTTCCAAGCCACTATTTGTGCTACATTGATCATCTATAGTGAGTGAGAGAGCTAGAATAGGCCTAGTGAGAGAGTTTGCAAGGTGTTGAGCCTTGTGTTTGGTTCTAGAGTGAACCAACCCTTGTAATCTTGGTGTGACAGTCCTTTGGAATCTTAGTGACTCGTCGACAAGTTTTCGACCCCCCCGGCTTGGTGTGGAGGGACGTCGACGACGTTGTGCGGGGGACGAGGAGACCCCCTCCTTGGTGAAGAAACTCTGTAGTGAAGGCGAAGTTAAGATCTCCAGGAGAGTAGGTTGATGAGAGCAATGTCTTAGTGACTTCCTCATCATCCTTCTTGAGGAGCCTTTGCGGCGAGCTCAAGGCCTTGACCGGGAAGCAAGACTGGGCGATCGGGAGCACATCCTTTATGGAGTTCCAACGTGGAGTAGACGTTAGCCGAACAACGGAATAAATTTTCGTCTCAAGTTTGCATCCCTCTAACCCTTCTCTAAGCTTCCGTATTTCATACTTGCAATTATATGCCTTTACCTTTTCTAGAGTAGTATCTTGATAGAATTGGCTCTAGGTTACAAAACTCCTTTGGGTGGGTGCAAACACTAGAAGAAATCTTAGTTGCACATCTAGATAGTATGGCTTAATTTTATTTTGTGCATTAGAGGCATGAGGTACGTTAAGTTTTTTGAAAGCCTAATTCACCTCCTTCTCCTCTTAGACTATCATGAGCATCGGTTTCTTTCATTATGTCTTTTTCTCTGGCAATGAGACACTGACTCTGTTTTTTTTTATTTTTCAAGTGGGCCTGCTTTATGAACCTCACATTGCCCAGATTAAAATAACTAATGACCACTTGTGCAGGTCCCACACTTGTCTTGGTGCCCTAAGATAGAGCCATAAAGGGCACCAGCAATATGCCCCAAAAATGGTCATTATAGCCTACGTGGCGCTCTTATGGACTGGCCATAGGCCATAGCATTGGGCAAACAGTCTAGGAAAGATTCCTTGAAGCACCCATAGGGGGCTACTGCCCACCCACAAGCAATTAGCAATATTTCTTCTCTCCTCTTCTCTCTCGGACTGGTTGGGATTTTTTTTTTGGTACAGTACCACCTGACGGTCTCCTTCTAATAATAATACACATTGTGGATTATGCAACAGGTATGATCTGCTTTTGTAGGATCCACTCTAATTGACTAGATAGGAAATATACACCCAGTAGAGCAATATTGGAATCAACTTATAAAGCCGCTTGAGTCCATCGCCCAACGTCGAGTTAATCGTTTTTACACAAAGTGTGGACGAAAACATAATAAATAGATTGACGAGAGTGCGTGGTCAGCATGTCGGTGGATTTTGAGTTGTTCAGGCTCTAGGGGGTTACAGTTGGTATTACTGTATTAGAAAAGCAATGTATGGCTTATGACGTGTGTGTGAAGGTCAGGAGCATGTGGAGATATGGCGCAAAAACATATCATACGGTAAGTGTTATGGCCAGTTGGGCCCGGTCAGCAGTCTAGCACCGTTGCTTGTTTAATTTGGATTAGGCTTGTTTAGTCTTGGAGATTAAGTTAAGTTAGTGATAAGGTCCACAAGAGTTTAGATATAAGGCTTGTTAATTAACATCTTGTACTACGCCTGGCTATAAATATAGCCGGCCCAGAATTAAGATCTAAACTACTCAGTGGAGTGTTTTCTCTCTCTCTCTCTGTTCTGAAATAATATAAGGCATCGAAGGTTAAAAATTTATGCTCAAATACAAGATATTTTAAGACTTTTAGACAAATATTAAAATAAATAATATAATTTTTTGGCTCTCCACTGTATACTTATCTTTGGCTCTCCACCGCTTAATCTTAGGAGAAAATTTAATTACAGCCACTAACGAGAAGGTCTGAGAGGGTACATGTGTCTTTTGTCTCTTCCCCTTCCCCCTCCAATTTGTCTTAAAGTTGCTAAAATATTTTGTATTACATGACGGAAGGAGTAGGTCTTTTCCCAAGTTGAGTGTAAGTCGTGAGTTAGATTAACTCTTAGCGCTGAATTATCTACCCCAACATCAAGTTATTATCACTGAACACATAGATGTATGATAAGAGGGATCGTTTTGGGTTATTTCACCATGTTGTACTTCAGCTGGTCGATCCAAAGGACTTCCATTTTAGATATAGCCCACGAGGAGTGCACCAACATATCTGGCTACGTTACCTAAAATGAAAACTATATTTTTATTTCATAGTAAAATATTGAATAATTGCGAAAAAGTTGACTCGACAAACTTATAAAAAGAAGTTGAGTGAACAATAAAAATGTTCATTCAACATTTCTTTAAAAAATGTTTATCCAACAAATATCACATCAATAAGTTGAATCCCTTAAAATGTCGAGTTAATATAGTGTTTCTATACTATAAAGAGAATAACATTTGAAAACAATTCTCACCTAAAGCCTACCCAGCCTTACCCCTCACAGCTTCCTTAGATGGGCCCACAAGGCAGGCCAAAAAGTTTGACGAAAGGGGGGGGAAGAGGGAAATTTTGATAGTTGCAAAATAGCTGCGGCCAAAAGTTTAATTTTTTTGTCACCAAGCTCTGATTTACCTGCCCATGTGCCTGCCTTTTTTGGTGTCAAAATTGCCTGCCCTTTTTGATGGTAAACGATTTCAAAATTTGAAAATGCCTCACGGCAAACCTCCATCACGCCTGTACTTGCCGCACGCCAACCTCCATCACGCCTGAAGTCAATCAGCCTCCTTATTTCTTTCCTTTTTCTTTCATCTTTCAATTGCCTGCCTTTTTTTGTGTGAAACAATTCGTAGCGATCGCGCCGCGAGTGATCTAAACGACGCCACGCCGAAATACTCATCACCAGGGACGGGCGACGGCGCCGTCCGTCCCGTCTGCTCCTCGCCCTCTCTCCCTATTCGCTGCCCTACAGGCGACGGCGGCACGGTGACTCCGATCTCCATTGTGCCTGTGCGTTTTGCGACGGCGGACGGCGACACAATCCCATCCCCTGGCTGCGGTCGACAGCGGCGTGACCCCATCTCGGACGAGGAGTTCCAGCAGCGGCCCCATGCACCGAAGTCGCCGAGCTCCAGTGCTGCGAGGCCTCAACCTCACCCCCGCCACCGCCTCCAAGAGGTAACCCGTCCCCCACCCCAAATCCTCCGCCCATCCCCCACCCCAAATCCTCTGTTTCTTACAAGAATTTTGGCTGGGTCAATCTTGAATCGAAGTTCGGTTGATTCCTAAACATATTGCTAATGTGGCTCTTAAAGCACCCATAAGATGAAATAAACCCCAACAATCAATTATCAGATGCAACTAGCACCCTCACTATGGGAAATTAAACTTGGATTGAATAATTACTGAAATAGTTTTGGTAAAATGACCCTAGAGAGGTGTCTTCTGTATTATTTTTTTTTGCGAAATCAGGCTTGATAATTCTTCTATTTCACTTATCGTAATGCAAAGTTGACAAGCACACTTTTTTTCTGACTTGTTTAATTTTATTACTTGCTCATCTATGATGTTTTTTTGGCAGGAATATGGAATCAAGGAATTTCCAACAATAAAGGTGTTTGTCCCTGGTAAACCTCCAGTGGATTATCAAGGAGCAATAGATGTAAAGCCAATTGTAGAATTTGCTCTATCTCAGGTTTGTTGAACCATACTGGCTGCTATTTGTTTGTTGGATATTTCATTCACTTCTATTTTATACTAGGTTAGTAGGCAAGACTTATGCTTTTTGCTATCCTTCTCTGTGCAAGCCCCTAGCACTCTACGCTTTTTGCAAACCATTTAGCTTCAGTAGGTCAGAAGTGACTGCTGTGTACTAGCGTAAATTACTTTGGATCTCAGCGTACTATGAAAACAATCATTATATTTCTATTTGCCAAAAATAATTCTTTGTCAGGCTGTTTACATATTTTTAAACACATGACTATCCTGACCAGTGCCTTAAAATATGAAGTTCTTGCCTTGTAGGCATTGAGGGATCCACTGCATTTATCTAATTCTGAGTGTGTTCTGCTATTCACAGGTCAAGGCCCTTCTTAGAGATAGGTTGAATGGTAAGGCATCAGCAGGGTCAAGTGGCAAGACATCTGGAGGTTCAAGTGAGAAAAATGAACCAAGTGCATCAGTAGAACTAAATTCATGTAACTTTGATGAGCTCGTCGTCAAAAGCAAGGACCTTTGGATTGTGGAATTTTTTGCACCATGGTATGCAGTTTATTGTACATATAATTTCATCATGTCACTTGGATGATTATACATTCTTTGCTACCATTTGGCATCTGATTATTTCTCCAGTAGAATTTAAGGAATATGGAAAAAAAAGGTTGCACAAAGTTATGTACAATTTCAGTCATCTCTTACTAAGTATTCTAGAGGCACACTCTTCAATTTTATTATTTGTGGGGGTTTCAGAGTTTGACATATAGATCTGTTCAGGTGTGGGCACTGCAAGAAATTGGCACCTGAATGGAAAAGGGCTGCAAAGAACTTGAAGGGCCAAGTGAAGCTAAGTCACGTTGATTGTGATGCTGAAAAGGTGTGTCTTTGTTTGTTGTTTGAACTTATTGGCTTTTTTTGTAATGGTAATTTTTATTCTGTATGAATCCCTTACCGAGTTTCAGGCTTTCATAGAAGTAATCTCTGCCAAATTGCCAATAGTCTAGAACTCTAGATTGCATCATTCATGTATTGCCCATAATTATCAGTCTCTTCAGAACTTTCAAATATTCCTAGATATAGGCAGATGGCAGTAGCACCTAAAACCTTAGGCCGCCATGATATTAAAACAAGTAGCACCTAAAACCTTAGGCCGCCATGATATTAAAACAAGTGAAATTCTTTCCTGATTATTTGTGCTCTAGAAACCTCTGTAATGCCATCTATTTCGCATATCTCTTACACAGTTTGACCTTATTGCCACATTTAGCAAAAACTGATGTAGTACAATTGAGCCTACCTAAAGATTTTACTCATCTTGATGCTTGTCAAAGGAGCCAGAACCTGTGATGGCAAGGAGTCGGGAAGAAGGTCAGTTTCAGGGGATGGGTTGCTCCATATTTGCGCTCAATGTTCTCTATGCCACCGTGATAGGCGGCGGCGACGATGTCTCAGTCGACGAGCATCGCTTCCATGTCCTCCGCTAGATCGGCAAAGGTGGCTTCCTCGGCACAAGGACGCCTCTTGTCCATGAACTGCTGCAGCGACGGCACAGGGACGTCGGCCGCCCCGGCCGCGTCCGGCGTCTGCGCGGCGAAGCACACTAGCTCGTCCTTCCTTCCATGTGAGGTGAGAACTTTTTGTTTTTTTGCTAGGTTGCCTATATCTTGTGTTATTCTTTTTTCCTGTGGGAAAAAATAGAGGATAGTTGGTATTTTGATTTTGGTGGGTGCTAGCTTTGTACTGGACAAGCAAAAGGGTTTTTTAATCTGTTGTCTATTCAACCTGACATCTTGAATTTGTGTGTTTTTGGTAGATAGGCCCCTAATAACAAAAAGGGTGTATATCACTGTAGTCCAATGGATAGATCCCAGAGTAAACCAGTATATGTGAACAATTTATGTCACTTTGACATTCTCTCTCTTTTCTGTAATCAGAACACTACTGCTGCTGCAAGCCTGCAATGCTCTGGTTAAATAATATGATGAATCAGATATGTAGAATGCCTTGTTGAATGAGATGATTCACACCATGTTTCATGGAAGACAATATCAGTTACCACATGTACTTGTTTGATAGCAGCATCTTTTTTAAAATATAATTTTGAGTTTCTAATTCCCTCTATCAATATTGAAATTGTAATAAGCATTGATCATGGTGCAAAAACTGATGGATACAATCTATTACGGAAGCAGTGACCAATTGATGACTACAATGTAACTCTATTTTCTGAGATCAGAAAGAAATATTATCAAAATAAGAATCAAGGTTGTAAGTAAAGTTTTATTTATTTATTTATTTATTTATTCACATTAACAGCTAGCAATTTGTGCAGTGTCAAAGCTGTATAGATTTGATCAAGCAAAGAAAGATGGGTGTTGGACCTATGTCAAAACTGTATGTCGCTAGCACTGGGATGTATATGAACTTCATTTCAATATTTATGTTACTTGCCTGTTAGGTAAAATTAAGTATCCCTGTAATTGATGACAGAAATACAAGATAACAGTGAATCTTTTCATCATGTACAAGTGTCTTGATTCTCATGGGCTAGGAGCTGAACAGAAATAAAGGACCGCTGCAGTTTATCAGGTCTCGACATGGTTCCTTATATTTATAATTTCAACCAATGTTCAATACATGTGATTCCCTGATAATTTACATTGCTTCTAATTTGAATAAATGTTTTCATTAGGTTTGACTCAAGGACTTGCCATGTGGGCACACGATCCGATAAGCTATCGCTGCACCGGCAGTGAGGAGCTACAACATCTATGGATCATTACTCCAACCCCAAAGGTTTTGGAATGCGCAAATTCATAACTTCACGAATCCATGGTTTAAGAATATCGTAAAGAGAGATGGCATGCCTAATTGCTATGATATATTCTACTTTTTCATTGTTAGAGAGATTGCCATCTTTTTTGTTGCTGAATGTACCATGTGGTTCTATTTAAACCTACTTTTCTTCTTGCATTTACATTTTTTCTGTCCTAGCAGATTATAAAGGTACTATGGTTGCATGTTAGATCCTTTTTACTTATATTATTAATTATTTAAGCTCTGATTATGTACTTATTTTTGCAGGTTTAAATATTTCTTTTCAAACTGCCTGTTTGGATGCCACGTGCTGCGATGTTCCTGTCAATGAGCTGTCTCACAGAAGATGCAATGGGAGTTCTCCATGATGTCGGCGGCACAAAGCAAGGTGTAAGCTCACTGTGCCTAGGCTAGGCACCAGGCCTAGCAGTGTTTCCATCTCTCGATGACATCCAATGAAAGGTATACAACTCATACTTTTTTTACTGTTCTTTTCAGATGCACTTAATTGAACCTGTAGGTTGCAGTATTTTCAGTTAGATTGCGAAGAATTTGATTGATTTTGTTTTGTGTTTTGTTCTGCTATGATAAAAAAAATTCTAACCATGTGCTATTCTATTAGTTGTGGATGCATGTCTAAATCATGCTTGTAGACTATTCCACAGTTCATATGGTTGATCTTATGCTTTTGTATTTTTTATCGCCTTTTATGTTGATGATTTTTTTTATTTTTCTCAATAGCACATTCCTCTGTGCATTCTTAGATTGGGTTTCATAAAAAATACTGATATTAGAAGCATAGAGTTGTGAAATTAAGACTGTAAAAAGGAACATATAATGCAACCTAGATATTTACAGTTTGAATCGTAAGGTTTGTTGGTTTCCATCGCATAGGACAACAAATATATCACCATAATTGTGTCCTAATTTCTCACTTGTTGAAAATACTTACACATATTATATTTGTAGGTTGACATTGCAATGGAGGTTAGCATAGTGGCCTTAAACTGCGCTAACTGAAGATGGAGAGATATTCCATTATCTTTAATGAAGGCTCGCCATCTTAAAGATGCATGCATGCAACCTTTTGTTGTTTTACTTCTTTCTCCATGGTAGTGTTTTCAAATAGTACCGAGAGAATTTAAACCACTACAATATTATGGTTTAAGGAGGTAAGCAAAAAGAGGGGAACTTCCAGGAGTTTTCAAAGATGTCATGCTCCAGGTGAAGAAAAATGTGATGTCTTTTTGTTTCATCATTTTTGGGTAGGCGAGGTAATTTCTCCCAGCAGTTCATCTAGGATCAGCTCCTGCCGCTTCATGATGAGAATAGGAACCAAGTAAAATATATTCTTTATGAAATAAAATGGTATGATAGTTGTGCTGTTGAGGTGTGCGATAGAACTTTGTTTGGGTCCACAACAAATTTTCCTCAGGGACTTGAAGTTGGAGATTGAAGAACACGGTGTAGGATGGCAGCCTGGTGTCGCACCTAAAATCTGCGACTTGATTTACTACTCCAAGGTGACATCTCCCTCTTTTTCAGTATATGTTGTCTTTGGAAAAATATGTATACAAAAAAGTGATCTTTCAAGTACTATTTGGTTACTAAGAACGTAGAGTGATTTTCAGTATACTTATATAGCACTATATATTTTTCTTGTTCTAACAGTAGATATTGTAATCAGATATGGGAAAGACCACCTACGTAGGCTTTACCAAAGTTGTGGATTCTTAGCCATAATGTTTGGTTTTATTAGTGCTATATAAGTATATGGCTAATTCAGCCTGTGGGTAGCTTTTTCTTTAGTTTGATACACAACTTCTAGCGCGTGGTAATTCTGTATTTGTATACCTTATACTCTCAAAACCAATGTGAAGTTTGCAGCCTGCTAAGAATCAGATGGTTTGCTGGGTGGACAAATATATTTACTGAACAGACCATGTCTTCCAAACCTCAAATTTTTATATCACCAACTTAATAGACTTCTTCGATTTTGCTACAGCTTAATTTACTTTTTTTGATGGCCCAGGCTTATGCTGCTCATCCAGCAGTTTAAGATGCAGGTGGACAGGACAAAGGTGAGCTGGATGGGGAGTCATCGATAGTAGCATCGGTAAGTTGATCCTTCCCTCTGCCATCCAATATCCTTGCCTCTGTTGTTCTGAGAATTTTTCTAGCAAATTCATATTTGATCAATATTTTCAGTATTGTTTATATTTCCGGTAATGCTTGGTCTATCTTTTCAAGTGTGTAATCTACCATAAGAAAATTATTAGGATACCTTTAAAATTGAAAAAGAACGGTGCTTTCAATCGAAACATGATGGCATGTAGGTTTTTATTCTTGTGAAACGAGAAGGTTTATAGGATTTTGGCCTGAATGATGTTTCAAATTGTAGGGTCCTGTGCTGGGTTAGGTCTTTCCTTTCTTTTCCTCTGTAACAGTTGGGTTCTAGATCTTCCTTTTTATTTACAGCCTCAATCCTTCTATAGTTTGGTTGATTTTTCATGTTGTTCTCCTGAATCCATCCTTTTATTTACAATCTTAATAATTTCTATGGAAATATGGATGACCGATATTAGCAACAATTGATGGGTCTTAGTGAAGGAAGATAGAATATGGAAATAACATAAACAAGTGCTCTAAATTAGTGATGGGAAATTATTTCTTCTTTGACCAACAACTGTGGGGGAAATGCCCCTAGGAAGATCTACTTTCATCAAATGAGAATTAATAAAAAAGAATTTGTATTTTTTATAATAATGTAGCATGTGGATATTGAATGCTATGTTTTTCTGAGCAATGCTGGTCACTATATGTCTATTGTTTGGAGACATTTTACCATTAGGATGCAATGAAGTGGTAGAAACATTATTGCAACAACAGTGGCTGCTGGTATGGTTAACATAACAGAGGCTGCTGGTAGGGATGGTTGGTTTATTGTTGACTTCAGGAAACAACCTGCTAGAAAATTTATTTGATTGTTTACCGATCTATCTAATGTGCAGGCAACTGGTTTCAATAAAACCATTTTTGGCACCCAGGGATGCATATGGAATTGTGGATAAACATAGTAAGCTGAAGTCTTGGCTAGAGTGGCGGATTCTCTTCTGATGATCAGGTTTGAGCAGGTTTCCTTTCTCAGCTAGAATATGTGCCTTTTATTTTTCACGATATAAATATTCTAGGTTAAAGATAGTCTAATATGCAGATAAAAAATTATGTTTTGGTGTCATATAATCAAGTGCCTGTGCATAACTGTTTGTCTTTTGGTAGCATTGCATATGCTCATACGAGATGCATCATTTACCGATGCCCCAATCTGCCAGGTTTTGGTATTGCCATGGTTTACCATGACATATTTAAAGGCGTGTTTAGATGTTAGAAAAAAATTATAGTAGTGCTTTGTAAGGTTTATTTGTGATAAAGTTATTTAGTATTTGCATATCACAGGTTGTTTTTTCATACAAATAAAGTTTCAAATAAATTGTGATAAAGTTATTTAGTATTTGCATAGCACAGGTTGTTTGTTTGAGGTAATGATATGATAGTTTTATGTGAATGGCCCTTTCCATTTCTTTTTTCTATAGATGGAAGGAACACCTGCGTGATTTCAGTGCCCCATGAGGTGCAGTGGAGTATATGACTACATGACTAGAGATTTGCTTGGCTTAATATTCAAACTATTGGGGCACAAGGCCATCTTGATCTAGTAATAAAGACACCAAATGTATACACACTTATTGTATCTTCCTCTTTGTAGCCGTATGTATGCTTTTGTTTAATTTTTTTGGATCTTTTGGCCTAATCAATCTTATATCTTCTTTCATGCTCTGTTGTAAAAGTAGCTAAAGGACAACGAATCTACATGCTCCTGAATGGTGTTTAATTTTTTTCTTGGATTTTCACGAGAAAATATGGCCATATTTCT
This sequence comes from Alloteropsis semialata, assembly GCA_004135705.1. Lineage (NCBI taxonomy): Eukaryota > Viridiplantae > Streptophyta > Magnoliopsida > Poales > Poaceae > Alloteropsis > Alloteropsis semialata. Next base: position 63,798,689 of record CM014273.1, read on the forward strand.
GAAACTGCCAATGACACATGCTATTCACAAGGAAAAAATGGTTGCCTTGTATCTGTGCCTCTGCAGGCACAGGTTCGGACAGATACACTTTGGTGACCACATTGTGAGCAATAAATGGAAGCTGTCCTTAACACAGTTATGTGCCTGAGACCTCAAAATACTGCTCATTTTGATAGAAATTGATAGAACTGTTGCAGTAAAAACTCGACCTGTTCATGTTTGGATTATTTATATTTTTTCCCTCATGTGGTATTTATAGATGTTGGGCTGGACTGGCAGCAAGGGCAGGGTGTGGCATCGTGCATGAAGTCTAAGAAGCACAAGCGGCATTTTATTGATTCAAATACTCTCAGCATCTTTCTAATTCTGTGTGCAAATAGTAGTAAGCTGGCAGCGCTATATATGTGTTAAATTTCATATATTCCGTCCAAGGATTTCTTGGTGCTCAAAGCTTGGCTACAAGATTCATAAGCTCTGGAATGTTTTTATATCTACCACTTGCTTCTGATTTTTTTGGTTAAACTACCATGTTGCGCGTGGGTTGCACCTTTTTCTGCGTTGTCACAACATTGACCGTCCGTCGTACCAGGCCGGCACCCTGTACTTCTACATCCATGCATGTTTGCTAGCCATCAGTTATTTCGCCGTTCCATTTGCATTTCATTGCCACTCTTTGACTTGCGCCTGCTCGTGACAATTACAAAAGCTCTTTTTTTTTCTATTCAGAGAAATGTTTATAGATCCAAATAAAGACTTATAGGAATGCCAAATATAGTTAGAGAAAATTATACTTTTTTTAAAAACATACATATGTGCCATATGTACATATTTATTATAATTTTCTCAATTTTTTTAGAGTATAAAATTTTACTTTACTAGGTCCTTTGAAACCACGTGCCTGTCATCTCTGTTATTATATTAGATTTGTTATAAAAATACGCATGTACTTTACATCGTTACTTGAAAACGCACATGTTCCACTTTTATCTCTACTATTATATTGGACTTGTTATAAAAATATAAATGTACTATATATTATAAGTTTTTAAAGCGTGCCTGTGGCACGTGCATATCCACTAGTATAAAAAACAAGTTAAGTCAACGAGAAAAGCTTCAATTCACATTCTGTGTAAAAGTATTGGATCAACAAATTTGGTAAATAAAAAGATATGAGAAGAAATATCTAGAAATGGAAAGATGGGGAAATTGTATCCTACAAAAAAAGGTGAGAGAAAATTATCTAACAATAGGAAATATTTGGGAGGAAATTGGAACTATGCCAAAATAGAAATTGATCACTACATAGGCATGTAGTGGGTGCACAGTTCAACATCCGGATTGATACAGTTATGTTATATGCAGAATTGCAGATCACTCGTCTCTTCCGGAATCCGAAGTCGGGACGACAAAGTTGGCCAAGAAGGCCTCCATCACCACCCGGTCGAGCGCCACGGACACCTGCACGCCCCCGCCGCTGCCCCTCGAGTCCAGCAGCGTCACGAGCTCCCCGCCGAACACGGACGCCAGCTCGACGCGGGTCGGCGCGCCCCAGCCGAAATCGGTCTGGTACGCTATGAACCGGTGCGACGAGCCCACCGCCGTGAGGGCTCCCGGAGGGATGGCGAGGTACACCTCCAGGCACCGCTCGATGCCGAGCAGCGGCTCCTCGATGTCTTCCAGGTACTCGCGGATGGCGTACTGGATGGCCACGGCCGCGCGCGCGGCGCCGGCCTCGCCGCGCAGGTCGCCCGCGCCGGCACGCGCGAAGAACGGCAGGATGGCGTTCCCGAAGAAGCCGTCGCCGAGCGGGGGGTTTGGGCGGCGGCGGCAGTCCGAGGGCACCATGAAGTAGGCGTCGTCGGCGTCGCGCATGGTGAGCTTGGCGCGGACGATGGACGACCAGACCAGGGAGGAGATGGCGACGTAGGTGCTCGGCGGTTTCGACGGCTCGACGCCCGTGACAGCAGTGATCCCTTGAAGGATGTGCTGCTTCAGAGACTGGATCTCGTCGGCGCAGAGCACGAAGGTTCTGCTCTGCACCGTGGTGTCCGGTGCGGAAGGTGACGAGGGTGGCCTAAGCTGCTCGTTAGTTCACGCGCCCATGTATCAGAAATGATTCGCATCAGAAATTCACACTTCAGAAGTTATAGAAAATCTACTCTTGCAAGCGTGTAGTAGAAGTGACAGTACTCACCAGAGGCAGCGCCGGCGCGAAAACGCGCGACATGGTGACGACCAGTTCGTCAGCCTTCACTGCAAGATATACCACCTTTTCTGACAGTTCTATGCAAGTGGCCAACAGTTTTAGTGGCTTCTATTGTTTTTTCTCGAGTGACCAACAGTTTTTCTATTATAATTTGCATATTTCCCAACAGTTTTATCATATCACCCACAACATAATTCCCGACAAGGTCATTCCTTACAGTTATTGAATATAGTGATATGAATATACTAGAAACCGTTGGCCACTTGTCAAAACACTGTCGGGGAAATGGTAGCAATCTTGTAGTGCTTGGGGTGTCGAACGCCGGCGCGGTCAAACGTCGGCGGCGGGAGGCCTGCGGACGCGAGCGAGCCTTCCCGCGCCGCCGTGGACCACGCCCTCATGAACTGCCACACCGCGTGGCCGTCGGCCACCGCTTGCAGCATGGACACGCCGACCGCCACGGCACCGCCGTCTTCCCCAGCGGGCCTCGTGACCTGGACGGCGAGAACCGGCGCGGGCAGCCGCGCCGAGTCGACCTCCGGGACGAGCTGCGCGAACGCCTCCGTGTCGTGCTCGTCCGCCCTGGCCAGGCGGCGCATCTCGTCGGCGTCGCCGGAGAACTCGGCCTCGACGAACTTGACCTCCGAGGACACCCCGGCCGGGGAGCAGTCTAGGACCACGTGACCGGAGGCGGGGCGGAGTGCCAGCTTCCCAGCGAGGGGGAGGAAGGCCGCGAGCGTGGCGGCGAGGGAAGCTTGCAACGAAGTGACCATGGAAGGGAACGGCGGGAGGTCGGGCCCGTCGTAGAAGAAGAGCCGTTGGATCGGGGATTTGTTGATCTGCAGGAGATCCAGGAACGAAAGCTTGTGCTCGCAATGGCACGGCGGCGACTGATCGCCGATCTGGGCGGGGTGGACATGGGTGACGTTAAGAGCTCGCACTCGTGAGCTCATCATGGTGGTGGATTGGTGGTGGAATGTGGAGACGAGAATAAAGTTTGGCGAGTGCTAGCTGCGTGAATATAACGAGCACCGTGGTGTGAGAATCTTGGTATGATAGGTAAAACAATCCAACACGTTATGCTAGTGCTAATAGAATATAACTACACAGGTTGGCACAGGATACGTATCTATATAAATTATGTTAATTCGAAACAACAACGAAATACAAATTTGTTATCCTATACAATGTTAAAAGCAGCATCGTATCGATGCATCGAACCAATCCATACTAAAAGGAAGATTGAAAATTGGACGTTTTTCAACCAAGTTATAACCTCGTACCTCCTCACAGAGGGCCCCACTACGCAGGCCAAAGGGGTGACGAAAGTTTTTGATACCGGTGAAAACACGGTGGGACTTTCACAACTCGTCAAAAAATTTTCACCGGGAGTTTTACGCGTACCCGCTCTTCAATCCCGCCCGCGATTACCGGTGTTTAACTTTTTTTTCGCCGTGTCTTTCCTCCCTCGCGTGGTTCTCTCCCCGGTCACGCCCACCAATCACGCCTACTCTCCTTCTCCGCGGCGGCGCGCCGTCTCCTCGCGTGGTTCTCTCCCCTTCCGTGCACGGTAACCCATCCCTATCTCTGTGGCGCAGTGCCCCTCGCCGGTCTCGGCGTCTCGCCAATCCACCTCCCGCTCCCCCACGGCCATTAACAGATCGATCTGTGACTCTCTTCCTTCCCACGACAAGGTGGCGCAGCGAGCTTCCCCGTTTCCCTGCCGGCGGCGGCTCATGATCCTGGAGGAGGCATACAGCAGTGGCTCATCTCCCATGAGGCGGCGGCAGGGAGGAGACGTACGCGCGGCCGAAGGTGATGTTCCCTCTGCCCCGCCCAGCAGTGCCTTGCCTCACCATTGCCCCTGTGACGGCGGCTTTGAGCACAAGGGCGTCCACCTTGAGGCATCCTGGAAGGACCCCGTTGGTTCCGGCCGCCATGGCCGGCCTCGCCGTGCGCTTCGGTTGGTGCATTACGCGAAGCAGCAGTGCAGACCTTTGTACGATTCACGTTCATCCCTATCTTCTACTCTTTGGGTTTGTTGGCTTCGTCCATCTATTAGACTTCTGTTTATGATGTGATATATAATTGGCATTTGACGGAGCAAAGTTTGATTCGATCATTATCATTTCAAAGAATTGTGCTTCTTTCAGCTCTCAGTCCATGATTTCTAGGGGTGGTGCATACTTGCATCTGTCTGATTAATTTTAAGTTTGGTGTGGCATCGGATGTGCAGGCAATTGGTTGGAAAAACCATCTAATGTTGTGGATTCTCTTCTGATTATCAGGTTTAGCAGTATGCAGTATGAAGTGATTGCCATGACATATTTCTAGATGTATTCAGTAGACATATACTCTAGCTGCATGCTGTGAGCTATTTTTTTCATTTTGTCTATGTGACTAGGTGGCTGGCTCAATGATAATGAATTTTGGCAACTTGGCATCTGAATTTTGATTAGGAATGCCATCATCTGATCCTATGAATGTATGTGTGGTGTTTCTTTAAAAGCGGCGATGTGCTGCCTTTTTTATATGGATTGTTTATATACAAGGAAAAGGGAAGAAATCCTCAAGAATATTTATGCATTCATGAGTCTTTCTCCTGAATCATTGATAAAAAAAACTTCAGCCGTGGATCATGTTTAGATTCTGAAATGCCTAGCCCATATCACTTATATCACTGATCCATTAGGATAGTAAAATTGGAAACTTGCACTGATTGTCTTCATACATGGTGCATTAGGCACTCTAAAACAGCCAGCCATGGCCGTTAGCACTTGATCCATGGGCACTAAATCTCCATTTTAGACATCACAGAGGCATTATTGCTCTAATATTTTTTTTTGGCCGGACAAGTATCACTGAATAGGGAGCATTGCTCAGGTGAGTTGCTTCATCATTTGTGTACTTTCCTTTCTGGATAAGTATATTTACTTCTTGATATTTAGCCGCTGTAGTTGATGGCAGTCTAAATAATTAGTGTCTTTGCATAGTGAGCGTTAATCTCAAGCTCTAGAATTTTTTGTAAGCAAATGTACATTTAAGTTAAGGTCCTTTTGTTATCTTGGTTAGTTTGTTGGAGTGATCGGTTTTTGGACAGGTCCAAGAGGAGGCAACAATGTTTTTTAACTCTGGAATTCAACGGGCATGGCTGCTGCATTATGAGGTTACTGTTCAAAGCTTATTCAGTTTTTTTCATTAATTTATCTTCATGGTTCTTATGGTAACAAAAGAATACTGCTAAAATATGCATATGTTCTTCTTTATTTTTTAAGCATGTGGATTTTGTAAGGGAGTAGTAGTTGCAGTTTCAAAAAATGTATATCTCATTAATTTTTTTAATTTTCTGTGTTATCTGTGGTGAGCTATATCAAAGACTCATGTTTTATTGTATATTTCATTTTTAATTACGGTTGCCCAACTAGAATGACGACCATGGAAGCACCATGTCCAGCTAGCTCACAAATAATTATTGTTAATCACTCCAGTAAATATTCTATGAGCTATTATGCTTCAGAGCAATATGTTTATGATGCTGTAGAGCAATATGTTTGGGATGCTTCAGAGGAAAATGTAGAGCATTGTCGATTACTACAGAGGAGAGAGCGGTCTATGAGCTATGATGCTTCAGAGCAATATGTCTGGGATGGAGCAGGAGCATACTGCACCCTAAAGGGTCTCTACATTGAATCAGGTATGCAGCTTTCTTGTGAAATGATGCTGTCAAATTTCTAATGCTGGTTTTCATCACAATAGATTTAAGTCTACTTAATAATGTACATAATTCAACTTTTAGTCTGTTTTATTTGAAGCTATGCTTGAGCTCAGTTACCAATAATTTTACAATGGGGGTTGGCATGTGAATCGTACATACTATGTATGTGTACTAAAATACCTAATGTGTAGCACAGTAATAATATGCATTCATATTAATATGACAGTATACACAGGATTGGCATGTAAGTCGCCAAGTACGGGTACTGCTCCCTCGTCGTGCCTTCTCGCCTTCCCATGTTCGTGTCTCTCCAATGCTGACGGCGTCGCTCGCTCACGAGCTGCAGGTGTCGTGGGCCTCGTGGCCAACTACTCGTGGTGTCGCGGCAATTGCTGCCGACGTTCTTGCAGGGTCGCCATCATAGACTCTGCAGGGGCGAGCTGTCGAGGAGATGCAGTATGACGCCGGCGGCCTCCTGGGTGGCGGCGTGACGTGAACTGTGGAGTTGAGGTGGTGTGAAATTTGGAGCAGTGTGCATCAAAGGTATGAATTGTTGTTGGCTTGACTATGCTTTGCTTGGAGTGGAGTTCGATCGAGGGATAGCAGTAGCAGGTTTATTAGGCACATATGTGTGATTCCCATATGACTATGGCCTCCTTTCTTTTCTACCTGGTCACAATTGTTACCTAGGATTTGAGCGGACTAATCCTCATGCATGTCGATTTACAGATGTATGGTCAGTCCTACAGGTTTATGGATACAATTCGTGCTACAGGTTTCACGACCATGACAAAGATTAAGGTTTAGAATTAAAAATACTATCTGAATTTGAGTTTTCTTTTTTTTTCTTGATTAGTGAAGGATTTGTGTAGGTTTACCAAGAGTGAAGGTGCCCAATTTGGCATGTTGGAGGATTAATAATCAGAGATTGGAGACCCTGGCATCTCGGAGGATTAATATTCTGTCTGGTTTAAGCTACCAGCTTTGAGTTTTTCTAGCGAGCAAGAATTGATGAGTAATAATGCTGGCCTATCTAAGTTAGTAAAATAAGTTACAGAAGGAAATCGGTGAATCCTACAACTAATAATCATGTCCTCCGTACTTTATTCTCTGAAACTGAAATATGACTTCTGCATGTTTTTAAAATAATACTTTACGCTCTTATACAAAAATATGTGGTATCTTCTTACTTGAATTTATCTCCTTTGCCATAGACTATTTGTTGGAAATGATGTCGGTGTTCGTTGTCAACTGTGCTATAACAACATTATTTGTTTGACATGGATATTTGATTGCCCGTGAATTAGGGTTGGTGAAGATGTTGTCTGAGTTGAGCAGGGCCATGGAAAGGCTGTGCCGAGCTGTGGAAGTTACCATGTTGTTAAGTAAATTTTTGTGCAATATCTTTCTATTGGAAACATTGTTAATTTTCTTCATGTGGTATCTTCCTGAGACTGGGTTTATTTTAGCTCTTTTTTCTATTGGCAGTATGTCAGAGTTGTTAGATATGCAAAACATTTTTGTCACTGGCTTTTTAAATCTCCCATATTTATAGCTTTAGTTCGACTCTTTTTTTTGCATGTTAATGAGTTTTTAGAATGTGATTTCTAAATAGATTTGGTTACTGTGTATATCTGAAAACATTGTTATCCCTTTGCTTCACAGCTTGGGAGCCCTTGTCTATGCTTCTTCAAGGATTGTCTGGTAGTTCAAGGTGGACAGACAGGGAGCTAGAGCTTGAACCAGCAACTTACAGGTAGATCAATTGAACAATGCTTATTTGACTTTGACGGCTTGTCAGCATCTATTTAAAATGATTGGCTTTGGAGCAAGTTTATACTATTTCTGATGTATAAAAATATTGCCTTTTTTTGGAATGAGACCAAAAAATTATTCAGAAATTCATAAAAGCCAATATGGATCACTTGTGACAGATAAGGTACATTGCCATTATATTCATAATGAATTAAGTAGTGGGAAATAAAACATTGGGTATCAATCATTGCCTTCAATGTTTTTCCACTTTCTTTATGCTAAGGTACATCATATGCATTCTCTTTTGGGTTAATGCTCTGGCTTCAGCGGGAGGTGGTAGTGGATCCATATCATAACTAAAAGCATGTCATGATACTGAGCTCTGAGTTCCTCATATTGCCTGTCTTTGTAACTGTGAGCAAGCTGTCGAAGATCCTAGAGTGAGAGTTACAGATTTCATAATCGGTTTCTTTGGATGGATGTATTACCTAATCTACAGTGATGGTAAGTGTTGAGGCTTTTCATTACTTTTTTGAATAGGTGTTGTTTCTGAGAGTCTGATATAACTGTTTATGCCTGGACAATGATTATTCTTGGTAAGCATTGATGCTTGTACATTACTTTTCTGAACAGGTGCTTTTCTAAATAATTTCTATATTATGAAGGAAAGTACTTACTTGTGTTGTTTTTAGGCATCTAAAAAGTGTCTTCTAAATAGCCTTTTCATATTACACTAAATTTTGCTTTTTCCCTGAACTTTGTTCTAACTTTTGCAGCGGTACAACGCCTGCAGTTGCGAGCAAGTGACTGAGCTACAAATTGTGTTTTTTCTGCCATATGTGTGAATCCCATGGGTCAAATAGGGTGGCACATTTTCCTTTTGTTAATTACAGTGCCACATGATATTCATAGTCTTTATTATAGTTGTAGGGACACTAATCTTGTCCGTTATTGCATTAAATATTTGCCTTGACATGGGCAAATAAATCGAGGATTTCCACCACAAAAGGTTCCTTATGGTGTATGTTGTCATATCAATTGTTTGTAGGAAAAAGCAGGCAAGTAGATGATGGGTCTGCTTATAGTGGCAAACAACCCACTGCAATTTAAGCAGAAAGCATTGCTTGCCTTCTGATATTACAAATACATGGATTTTTTTTTCCATATTTACTATTTTGTAACTGCACCTATCATGGAGTTTGATCTTTATTTTGACTGGAAACCCTTTTCTTCTCTTTCATTGATCGCGTTTTGTCCAAATAACAATGAAGTACACATTTGTAAGTTTTTCACAGACAAGTGGGAGAAACTTCATGTCTGTCCCAATTTATGTCTCAGAAAGGTACAAGGAATCTTTTTAAATTGCCTAATTGGAATTCAATTCATTATCTTATTTGTGTTTATATTCATCCAACTAAATTGTAACAGTTTCACATGATAGAAATTCATAAGTTTACGTCAAAATGCAGAGCTTTTTCATTCCACTGAAGATTTACATATTTTAAGTTTTTTATTTCCAAGAAAAACTGATGATTTTTAAGAAGTGCCAATGTAACAGGTAGTAAGAGAGCTATTCAAAAACAGCTCACAAGGTTTAGCTGTCGATGCTTGTCTTTGCCCTTTCCTGTTCTTACTTTCATATTTCTTCTATTATTTTATTTTGTTTATATATAGCACTTCAGCCTTTTGTTTGTTTTGCTATTTTTTCCTTTCATTTTCTGGAGTAACAGGAGACATGGTGTAGGATTCTCATTTCTTTTATTCGTGGCCTTGTGCAAGTTAAAGTTGTGGGCTTATGGCTTTGATGTGGCTTGTTACCACATTTACATTATTTCTTGTGATGTGGCTTTGATAATATGGGATGAAGTGGCCATGACTAAGAGGCACACAGTTGAGGCACTTGATGTGGCTTATTATTCAAAAAGGCAGTATTGGTTTTGAGTTTTTAGTTCTGTCAACATGGTTGCCACGTATGAGACGCAAGGTTAGCAAACTTGGCCATACTTAGGTGATCTATTTAATCATCGCATCAATGCTCATCCTCAAATATAATGGTTGATTCATTTTTTATTATGCAGATGTTTTATTAGGGGATGGCTGATTTAAAAGTTACTGAATCATGGATGGCTGTATTTTATGAGGAAGACAAAAACATTGACTATGGATGGATGTATGTTTCAAGATTCCAGTTGTTTGATTTTGGTAGACATCTGCCAGCCTCTGTAGGTAAGAAGATTTCCATTTTTTTGCCTGAAATATGTAGGTACAAATGTACTCATTGTAGCTAACTGCTTCCACTTTAGCATAATAATTGGTATTGAAGAAAAAACTCTCCATTGCTGGATTACTCATTTTTTTTTGCTGCAGAGTTAACTTCATTTATTGTTTGTGTCATGGGACAAAAAGAGCGATTATTTATGGGACAAAATGAGTTAACTACTTCTAACATGCAAAGAATCATTGAGTTCATTATTTATGGTTTGTTGAATTCAGAATACTCTTGTTCTACAAAGATTTCATTTATTTCCTATTAGTGGCCTCCTATAGTCTTTTCTATGTTGCTCTGATGAATATTTGTTGGAGAAACATTTTGTAATTGACTAATTGGGTTTTAGAGGCCCATACTTTTGTGATTTAGAGGCTTGATTATTAGATTTACCTTTTATTCTTTGATAATAATAATACAATTCACTTTTTCAAAACTCAGTCAAGTGCATCCTAACTGAAACTAAAGTTAAACTATTGATTTAGCTCTATTGTAAATTTCTCATGTCATACTAAGCAAATATTGAGTTACTTGTAGGAGTTGTGGGTGACCATCGATGAGCCCTGGGACGAAGAGTTGTGGTCAGATTAGCATTGAGTACAGACTTGGATTGATCTTGGCATAGTGCATTTTAGGGAACAACATGATCAGTTCAATGGAATGCGCCATATTGATGTGAACAAGGTAGCTAAGATAAGACTGGTGTCCGCAGGAGTTATGTTTTTTCAAATTTAATTATTCACTATTCTGGTCGTGGGCACTGATTTGGGTATTTAATGTGGCCAATACATGACTTATTCTTGGCATCGTGCTATGTTTTTGGGGAGGATGGCTTGATCGGGGTGATGTAAGGAGCCCTGGAGTGTAAAAGTTCTGCTGTCTAAAAGGAACTTGTGTTGATGTCCTTTGGAATATGATAGAACTCAATCTTTTCTGGAATATGATAGAAATCGACCATTTTGCGGTTCATGACAGATTTGAAGTCATTAAGCTTCCATACCAGCAAGGGAAGGATGAACGTAAGTTCTCCATGTACGAAAACATTAGATCACTTGTATGTTTCCAGGTTCTTCCCTTGTATGGAGTATATCTCGATCTGACTGGTACATGTGGTTATCTTTCCAAATAAAAAACATGTAGACTAAGAGTGGGGCATTACTAAAATCTCTCTACTCTGAACGGGACCAAATTAATTTTCCCATGACACTTATTGTGTGATATTTTGTGATGAGCCTATTAAATTTTAGTACAACAATTTTGAAGAAGCATGAATCCAAATTCAGTTTTTTTGTTTTATTTGTATGTCACCTTAATGTTTCCTTCTTTCAGGTGATTTTACCATTCATCTAAAGGCTCAACCGTCGTAGTCATGGGAAACAAAGAGGTTACAGCAAGTCATCTTTTTTTGTTATTTTATCCTTAAAGGGCATTCCACATTTGACTTGAAGAATTGTTTACGACTTGCACTCTTTACTGGAAAAGCACCGTACCAATTTTTTTTATGTCAGTGTTACTTTGAATAAAAGTGCTCTTCTGTTTTTGTCCAGATTTAGCTCAAGGTCGAGCAGGATATTTTTATTCCATATTGACCTCAACTTTGGAAAGAGGTGCTGGTGGCAAAACTGGAGGCACAAATAAAAGAACTGGCCTAAATAGAGCACATCTGTAGAGACAAATAGGTTGGCCAATGTAATGTTCTATTCCAGACATCTATGATTCTTACTCGAGTATATGTCTTCATTGTTTTCTTGTTGCTTGATATTCTAATTTTTCTTGTAAAATAAATTGGTACAAGATAATTGTATTCTACTAAGGAGAGTACAAGGGAAAAGGAATGCATTAGCTAATTTGATACAAGTTATATTTTGAAGTCAACCAATATGAAAAGGAATGCATACACCAAAAGGATACATATCTCCTTGTTCTGAGTTGCACTGTAGGCATGTTTAAAAATAAATAGTACATAATTATATAGATTTATTCACGCGAACAACTTTAATGCATGTCTCAGTTGGTTTGTGTTTGCGAACAAACTTAATCATGCGTGTCGCACGTTGCTGCCTAGCCTGTTTTATGAACCTGTTTTCTTGTGCTTTGCTTCCTTGGTTGGTTTGATGCATGTGTCAGTTGGTTTTAGTGGTTAATGAATTTTTAAAACATGATTTTTTTAAACACGTGTGTGTCGCACGTGCACTCAGCTATAAAAAATAAAACCTAATGTAAAATCGAATTGATTGCATCCAATGTTAAATTAAAATATTTTCTCATCATAATAGTTGTTCGATCATTGTATCAATTTTTTCTTAGAACTTTATTGAATTTTGGGGCGTATTAGAGGTAAATGGATTGATGTCCTATATAAAATGATTCAATGGTTGTGATAAATGTAAAAGATAATATTTTGTGAGTTTATGATTTGAAAGCAAGTCAAAAAGTATTATATTGTATACTTTTGTACAACTTATGCAATTGCAAAATTATAGAAAAAATTGTCATTGATATTTTCTTTTAAAAAATACTTGGGACCCACTCAATAGTACCATGGATCCCCACCTAAATAGTGTATGGGTTCCACATAAACAATCATGCTTTGGCGTGACTCCGCTTTATACAAGGCCGCGCTCGCGGCCTTTCCTTCTTCCTCCTTTCTTTCCTCTTCCCCTCTCCAACCGTGCCCGAGCTGTTGCCATGGCAGCGTCGACCGCCGTAGCCCCCAAGATTTGGCCCGTTCTCAACGGGATTAGAGGGGAAAGGAGGGGAAGTTGCTCATGGAAGGCATCTTCTTCGTTCTATCCATTTAGTTATAGTACATTCCATTGTTTTAGTTGGATTTCACATGGGGAGGGTTTAGTTAAGGTTTGAGCTTCAATGGTGGATTTAATACGAAATTTAGTGTATTGAGCTCGCCAGCGTAGTTCCTTAGAAGTTTGGATTGAGCCAGCGTATTTAGTGTATTGAGGTATGAGCCAAGGGAGCGGAAATTAACAATGATGCTCATCATAGTGAATTTTCTATTTTTAATCCTTTTAAATAGTATTTTAATATTAACCCGGTAGAAAAATTTTATTCCACGGCATGACCCTGCGTCGTGGCGCGATAGCCAACCGTTGCCGCGCCACTACATGTGGCGCAACAAGGCTACCACGCCAGCACGACGCTGACTAGGCGAGGCGCTGTCACACCACACGCACTGGTGCGACAAACTTTCTCTGGTTTCATCGTGAATTTGTGAATATTGGATGAGTTGGCTATCTAGGGTTAGGATTTGATTTTGATGAAATGTTGAAATAGATGTTTATTTATATGAATCGGATTTGAAACGAAAGTTAAATGCATCTGGGTAAAAGACGTTGTCGTGACTCGTGAAACTTGTCGCGTCGGTGCATGTGACGTGACAACGTGTAACCCAGTTAGCGTTGCGCTGTTCGCCACGCCACGCCCACGCTGATGTGGCAGCCTAGTCGCGACAACGCCTTGGCTGTCGTGCACGTGACGTAGGCGTGACGAAAGGGTCACGTCGTGGAATAAAAAGTTCATACCGAGTTATTAAAATTAAAAAGTTAGAAATCTAACACAAAACCAATTTGTATACTAATTGTTCCACTTCGGTGGGGAGTTGCCTAGAACACTATGGAGTTTTCGAATGGCAAAACTCATTTGGTACTCACTACTCACGATCCAACCGAGCAAATCCAAGTGAGGGAATGACCTTTGGACCAATCCATCTGCGTCCCTACCACCTAGGTCCTAGGCACAGCATTGTGCCTCGTTAGTCGTTCCCTTGTCCTGAAGCCCACAAGAAGTTTGCCGCAAAGCCCTCCATGTGCTCGTGATGCAGCGCCACGGTGACCTGCACGCCGCCGTCCTCCGCGCCCAACAGCAGCACCAGCTCCCTGGTGAACAGCGACACGAGCTCGACACGGCTCGGCGCGCCCCACCCAAAGTCCGTCTCGTACGCCATGAACCGGTTCGAGGACCCCGTGTGGGTGAACCTCTCCTTGGGCACGGCGAGGAACCTCTCCAGCCAGCGATCCGCGCCGCCCAGCGGGTCCCTTAGCCGCGCGCGGACGGCGTCGCCGATGGCCGCGGCGGCGCGCGCGAGCCCGGCGCCGTCGTCGCGCAGGTCCCGCGCGGCGGCCCTGGCGAAGCACGGCGCGACGCAGTTCCCGAAGTAGCGCTCGTCCATCGGCGGGCCGAGGCGGCGGCGGAGGTCCGCCGGCACCATAAAGTAGGCGTCGGCGGCGGGGTCCAGGGACTTGGCGCGCACGATGGATGTCCATACCAGCGAGGACACCGCGACGTAGGTGCTCGGGTGCGTGTTCATCTGTTCGCCAATGGCTTTGCTCTGTGCCAGTATGCGCTGCTTCACTGACGTGATGTCGTCGGCGCGGAGCAGAAAGGTTCTCCTCCGCTGGTCCGGCGGGGTGTGCAACAACGACGGCGGTCTTGCCACTGGCAGCGCCGGCGCAATCGTGCGCAAGAACTTGCGGGCCACCTCATCGGCCTTGGGGTAGCGGATCGCCGTCCGATCAAACGTCGGTGTCACGAGGCCCGACGCGGGATCCCTGGACATTGCCGACCAGGCCCTCATGAACTGCCACACGGAATGGCCGTCGGCAACGGCGTGGTGGATGGACACGCCGACCACGACGGCGCGCCAGCCACCGATGGCCGGCCGGGTGACCTGCACGGCGAGCACCGGGGCCGGCAGGCGGCCCGTGTTCAGCTCCGGCCCGAGCAGCATCAGCGCCTCCGTGTGGTGCTCGTCGCCGACGGCGAGACGGCGCATGTCGCCGATGCTCCCGGCGTACTCCGCCTCGACGAACCTGACGCCCGGCAAGACCGCGGCCGGCGAGCAGTCCACGGCGACGTCGCCGGTTGACGCTCTGTGGGCGAGCTTGCCGGCGAGGGGGCGGAAGACAGCGAGCGCTGCGGCGAGGGAGGACTTGAGGGAGCGGACGAGGGACGGGAACGGCGGCACGCCGGGGCCCTCGTAGAAGAACAGCCGCTGCATTGGCACCCTGTCGACGAACAAGGCGTCCATGAACGAGAGCTTGATATGGCCGTCGTCCGGGAGGGCTTCTGGCGAGCAGACGGCGGCTTGTTGATCCGGGGGCTGGGAGCACATGGGCAACGTTGAGAACTCTCACCCGGGATCTCATGGTGCGGGCAGCTTGGCTCGAAGACAAGCTTGTTGATCACTGGCTGCTGCTGGTCATGAGTTGCAAACAATTTATCATCGTATGGTTCCTAGATGATGTCGAAGTTGTAAAATTTGTAGTGTGTAAAATATAAACTTTGCCCGGTGCAGATTGGAATGCTTCCATTTGGCAGCAAGTTTGGACTCAATTGTCCGAGACTGACTGATCGTTCCAAGAAGACGCCGTCTCCATCCTCGGACAGCTGGGCACCTAGGCCTAAGCGATGATGAATGGAAGCAGTCAAGCAGAGAGAGTGGCCAAGCTCGATCTACTTACTGAAATCATGGTCCACAGATCACAACGGTGAAGGGAGCATGGTGATTAGTAAAAAAAAAAAATCAAATGTTGGAACGCTCAAGTATCGAATTGGGTTATTGAAACGACCCGGATTTCCAAATCGGAGAATCCGACTCCCTGTACCATTGTGATAGTCCCAGAATCAACTGCTATCACGTACAGAACTCATTTCAGCATAATATCATATCCATACTTCGAATCAGAGTACAATTATTACAAGGATAATATGGAAAGCGTAGCTTATACAAGCCCTTTGGGCTAAACGACAAGAAGAAAGCCTACGAAGCGGTAGCTAGGTCTTCAAGTCTTCATCTCCAGTCTTCACCACAGGCAACCTTGAGCGAAGCATCACAACCCTTCAAAGTAGCATCCGACGAATGAACTCGGAATCCAAGTCCAAACCTGCAAGCTCACGAACTGTCCCCAAGGATTGGGACAGGTCCACGTCACCATCCGTATGCAGCTTTAAGGTGGCCTAACTCTAGTATATCAAAAATATATCAAGGTATAAAGCTGAGGGTTTCCTATGCAGCAGCAGCAAAGAAATAAACATCTCCAACAACTCCCCAAGCTATCATCTCCACGGTCAATCCTAGCACACCAGGGTCCCGTCGCATTCTCACCTCCTGCTCCTCACGAGTCGATGGGAAGACTCCCACTCTTCCCATCTCAGCGGCTACAAGCCGGAATCCGCACTATCAGCTCTCAACCAACCCAAAGCTATGAGAAAAGGGAGAGGTAGAATATCCCAAAACACTAATCAGAAGAAGCTGGATCGAGGGGTGTCCATGACCGAGGACGCGGCTATACGTATAGTTTCAACTCTGCAGAGTGTGTACACCTGGACCCACTCGGGTTGCAGACGGCTGCGCAACCGTCTAGAGACACAACCCACAGCCATGACTTCCTAACCAGAACGGTACCATACTGTATTCCCAGGCTTGGGACCCGGGATCGTGAGTCTCTAACCTGGCCACAGTGGTGTCGAGAGTCTCGGAAACTCAGGGCTAGAATAGCCGGGTCCCGAACATCCCGGTGTTCGGCCAACCCAATCCTATACACACTTCTCCACAGATCTGGTACCGCCTAGCTAGAAATGGCTGGAATCCTCCCCATGAGGATAAGTGGTGTGCACGTTTGACAAAGTCCCGTCACCAGGTCCAACTGACTCGGCCTAAGCCAGAGCAAGCAAGCCTCCAAACTGGGCCATCCGACTCCGCGGTCCGCCCGTCTACCCATTACAGGTAATATCCACCAACTCCTCCAAAGATCCACAACAAATGTACCCGCCACAGGTACTCCGTAGGAAGTGCCCAACACACTCCCCAAGCCCCGACCAAAAGGCCGGTTAATGTCTGCTCACTCCAACCGGGGGTTCGAAACTCTTCGGTTTTATCCCAACTCAAAACTCACGCCAAGATGATCAAGGTCACAGCTAATCCCACACATGCAAGCATAGCACAAGTATAACAGTGTACATAGGTAAACAAGGATATCGGGTAATTATCAAAGGATATGCATGGGTTTAACATCATCAACATGAATTAAAGCGCTAGCAATTCTAATAGCAATGCCTAATAGGATTCAAAGTCGGAATGGGCGTGAACCTAGAGCAAGGTCCTTCTCTTTCACTTTCTTGTTGAAGTCACGTTCGTCGTGGTCGTAGTCGACGAAGTCGTCCAAGTCTTCCGGAAATCCTAATAATCGGATAAATAAACGATAAGCTAGTTGCAAATAAACTCCAAATAAGAACCAAAGAAGAGCCAAAAGCACTCAACTCCTACACTAACGCGTAGATCATGATTTTAGAAGAATTATGAAACTGGTTTCATAATTTTCTGAGCTATATTGAATTTATTATGAATTTTCTTTGATAAATCCTAATTCTGAAATTCCGAAAAAGAAAAAGAAAAAGGGGCTGACACGTGGCAACACCGAGGCGTGACACGTGGCAGTGCTGACGTCAGCATGACGTCAGCAGCGGGGTCCGCCTCTGATGACGTTCAGCGTTGACCAAGTCAACGGTCAACGATCAGTGGGTCCCACGTGTCAGTGACACGCAGTGTATGACAGGTGGGCCCCGGCGGTCAGATTGGGAAAAAGAAAAGGTCTGGAGCGGGCTGAGTTTTGGGCCGATTTCTTCGGTAGTTTGGGCTGCGGCTGGGCTTTAAAGGGACAGGAGGCCAATGGGCCGGCCATAATTCGGCCCACGTCTGATGATTTGTGCGCGAAGGGAGGGTGAGAGAGATGAGATCGCGGGCCCACTGGTCAAAGAGACAGAGAGTATGGCAGGTAGGGCCCGCATAGCAAAGAGAGAGACTGGTGCCGGGATCTTCCGTGACGGGTGTGACCTTGAGTTGGTGTGGTCCTCCCTGTGTGCATCGGCGGCTCTGGACGACGGTGGGCAGGGTCACGGCGGCAGTACGGCGACGAGCATGGGGCGTGTGCGTGCGTGCGGGAAGAGAAACACGTTCGCGTGTGCGGAACCAGTGACGAAACGTCCCGCGGCCATGGCAAGCAGAAGCGGCGAGGAGGCGTTCGTGTCTCGGCTGCGGCGGACCTCCTGTCCGTGGCCGACCACAAGTACGAGCAGGGCGGCAAGGCGGACAGAGAGAGTGAGGCAGAGAGCGTGCGAGACCTGCAGGAAAACGAACGCGGCACGAAGGCCGGACAGGCAGGCAAGTGGAGCCGAGCTCCCGAGATCGTCCATGGCGGCGTCAGAACAGACCAGAGCAGATCACGGCGATGCGAAAAGTGAGGTAGAGAGATGGAGATGGGCGAGGCTCACAGCGAGGCAAAGTAGTAGAACATGGCCGGCTTGGTGATGATCTCGCGGTACAGCTGCAGCGGCGACGCTCCTCGTCGTCCCCCTGGCTTGCGGTGGCGCGGCGGCGAGCTTGACGGCGGCGATTCTAGCGCGGTGAGGCCTTCTCCGTTCGATTCCTTCCACGAGTGGCTTCTCCACGTCCTTCTCCCCCACTTCCCCTCTTCAATTTGGTGGTGAAGCAATGGAGCAGGGCTCCACCCGTGGTGGGATCGATGGAGCAGAGAAGAGAAGGGAGAGGATTAAATAGAGGAGGATTTCGTGGGCGAGGAGGAAGGGGCTGGACATGGCTGGCGCGGCCAGGCTGGAGGTGGGGCTGGTGCCGTGGGAGCGCGGTTTGCTTGGAGTCCAAGGGAGAGGCGCGGGCGAGGGGCTTGCGGCGATGGCGTGCGGCGCGCGCTTCCGTTTCCCGTGACGCGCATCGCGCGAGCGCGTGTGGAAGAGGAACAGGGGCAGCGGTGGCTGGGCTGGGCCGCGCGGTGGAAAAGAATAGAGAGGGAGGAAGGGATTGGGCCAGTTGCTGGACTGGCCTGCTGGGCCGGCTGCGGGAAGAAAGAAAGGAATGAGAGGAGTGGGCCGAGTTGATTTCAGATGTTGAGGGATTTGGGTCCAAGACAGGTTAGGATAGTTAGATGTTAGCTTTGAATTTGCATTTGAAAAAGAATTTCAAATACCAATTCACACTCAACAATTTGAAACCAACAAAAGCCAAATCACACAATCAATTATTATTCCTAATTACAATTAAAAGCACAATTTAATTACTAAGAGTTATTAGAGGAGAGAGAGGTCACACTCCTAGGTTTAAGCAATCAATTCAAACAAAAATTTTTAAATCCACAATTTTCAACACGGAATGTTACAGGTTATCCTCTGAAAAAGATGCTGGCCACACCACGCAGGTCCCCGCCATATCTTGTGGCGCGCTATTTTAGCGCCATAGCCAAATGCTCTTTCTTCCGTTGACTGTAGCATGACGAGAAAATCTGTGGCGAGAGCTACAGTACATTGGCAATCCGTGACGGTAAACCAAGCACCCTCTCAGACCATCATGTGCAATCACGAATTCACGATAGAAAGGCCATGATACATGTGACATGTCACAAACCCTGCAACTGCGACAAGAAGTTGGCCTGGAAGCCATCCATGCGGCCGCGATCAAGCGCCACGGACACCTGCACGGCGCCATCCGGCGCCCCGACCACCGCCACGAACTCCCTGACGAACACCGACGCCAGCTCCACCCTGGTCGGCCTGCCCCAGCCGAAGTCCGTCTCGTACGGGGCGAACCGGTTCGACGCGCCGATCTGCACGACCCTGTCCGTCGGGAGCGCCTGGTGGCGCGCCAGCCACCGGTCGGCGTCGGCGAGCGGGTCCGCCAGCTGCTCCCGGACCGCCTCCCGCACCGCCGCCGCGGCGCGCGCGAGGACCTCGCCGCCCCCGCCGTCGCGGAGCTCCCCCACCGTGGCCCTCGCGTAGCACAACTTGGCGCAGTTGCCGAAGAACGCGCCGGGGAGCGGCGGGCGCAGGCGCGCGCGGCAGTCCGCGGCGAACATGAGGTACGCGTCGTCGCCGGCGCGGCTGTGGACGTTCTTGGCGCGGACGCCGGACGTCCAGACCAGGGACGCGACGGCGGCGTAGGTGCTGACTGGGGGCTTCACGGCGGCCGGAGCGGCGTCGGCGTCGGCGCCCTCGCTGTGCTGTGAAATGCGGTGCTTCAGCGACCGGATCTGGCTGGCGCTGAGCAGATAAGTTCTTCTGCCCTGGAGAGACCTGTCCGGTTCGGGGAATGTGTTCACCTGTGTTCAGATGCTGGTGTGATTGCAATGCAAATTCCTTGCAGGCTTTCAAAGATCACAAAGTACCAAGAAAATCCAAGGCAGCCAAATTTGACCGCATAAAATGGAATTCAACTGAAAAATAGTCGGAAAATCCAGGGAATGTGTGTGTCTACCAACTTGATTGTCGTCATGTTCTACTGTGACTGAGACAGACGACGAACCGTGAGAGCAGACTTCACTGTCACACTTCGTCCCTCACTAGCTGACTTTTGTGACCACATTGATGCAGAAAGGCATGGACAATGCAATGCAAGTGGCTGCAACTCCAAAGTCCAACTAGGAGTCCGACGCGACTAGGGGTGAATAACGAGCCGGCTCGGCTCGGCACGGCTCGTTATCTTAACGAGCTAGCTCGGCTCGGCTCGGCTCGCTACAGCTCGCGAGCTAGCTCGGGCAGCTCGCAAGCCTGAGCGCGTATGCCCAGCTCTGTCGGCGAGGATGGCATGGCTCGGCACCGCCGTGCGTGCGTCTGCTGCTCGCGCCG
>CM014273.1:63821577-63833677 GCA_004135705.1 Alloteropsis semialata
GGCCACACCGGCCACACGGGATCCGGGCCGACGTGGCGAGCCACGCCAGCGCCACGCAGGCGCCACGCGTACGCCACGCACGCGCAACGGAGGAGCCCCGTCAGCGCGCTGCACGTGCCGCTGACAGGCGGGACCCACTGCTGACGCATGGGTCCCACCGGGCAGAGCTGACCATGGACCGTTGACCGGTCAACGATGACGTCAGCAGGGCCCACGCTGACGTCATCATTTTGGGACCCACACGATGACGTCATGCTGACGTCATCCTGACACGTGGCACACTCACGGACCGCCACGTGGCTTCACCAGGTGCTGACACGTGTCATCGCCTGTTTAATTAATTTCAGAAATGATTAAAATGGCTGAAAACCTTCAAAAATTCATAACTAATTCATTTCAGCTCAGAAAAATATGAAACCAGTTTCATATTTTTCTATAAATCGAGCTCTTGCTGTTTGTAGGAAGATTGGAGTTATTTGGATCTTATTTGGTTCCGTTTTGGATCTTTTTGCATTGTATGTTTAGGCCGTTTATTTACTGTTCATATATCTTGTTAATTCTCTAGACCCCAGCTTGGACTACACCAACTACGACGACCCCAACTACACTGAGGAAGAGAGGATCGACGAACCAGGTGTCTAGTCACTCTCCATCATATAGAATCCTATCAGGCTTGCAGTAGAGCTAGTGCTTTGATGGATGAATTGCATGTCTTGAATTGCATAACCTGTTTAATTAAGCCATGCCTTGATAATTTAAAACTTGATTCCTTGAAATTACCTAATCGGAACTAGCTACTTACCCATAGCTAGTTCCTTACTACTTAATCACATGCTATTTGTGTGATGATTGGGCATGTTTATGCCATGGATTGGTGATGGGATCCTTGACCACTCTCGGCGTGTGTTTTGGGTGAGTAAATTCCTTGATGTGTTTTAGCGGGGAGCGAGCCAGGACGGTACTGTGGAAGTGCCTTGCCGGGAAGGAGGTTTCGGGACCTTCCCATACTTTGTACCTGTGGCGGGTACTTGTTTGCGACTTTGACTGAGGAGTTTGGTGGCTGGTCTGTGATGGACTAGCAGTTGTACTGCGGTACTACTTGAGGAGGAGAGTGCTCGCTCTCTGCAACCTAGGACCCGAGTCGGTATACCACCAGATACAATACTTTTAGTACAGACCACTCGCCTTGTATGGGCGGGGGACGGTTTTGGGACTGGTGGGAAGACAGCACCTAGCCTGTAGGCGGATTGGCGGATCGTGTACGAGATGATGGACTCAGAGGGATTTAGCCCACGCTGGCCCCGTGGGCGGTCGTCACAGCTTCGAGGTCTACAGTCAGCGACGGTGTGCCCTGTGACTGAAGACATCCCCGGACTCGGAGAGGCAGGACGGTGCTGGCTTCCCACTAGCGCTCGGGCCGTTGGGTATAGTTGGATGGCTGATCCCCAGCCAGCTGTATCTCGGGTGGGTACAGTTGTACACCCTCTGCAGAGGTATAATCTATACGTATAGCCGCGTCCTCGGTTATGGACGGTACTGTTATCTACTGCTACCTCCGACTAGACTTTTCTTGTGCTTCTACCTTCCCTCTTCTTGATATTCCGGTCTTGGGGACCGCTGAGATGTGCAGGGGAGGGAGCTCTCACATCGAAATGTGTTGGGCCGGAACATGGGAGATGTTCCGGGTGTTGGTGCTGACTTCCTTGGATGGGGGCGAGGCCCCAGAAATGACTTGACATAATCCTTGACTGCTTGCTGCTGCATAGGAAATCCACAACCAAATATGTAGAATTCCATGCATGTAGTATATTCCCCCGTTTTCCTTGGCTTGCTGCTATGGAGAGTGACTCGGCCTACCCGCTTCCCGGGTAGATGGTGGTGTTTCAGGAATAGACCCGGAGTACCACACTGAAGACGAGGATTGGGAGGAGTAGGGCTTCGCCTATGCTCAAGCTGGACTGAGGGATGGGAGTTCCCCTCGCTTCTACTTCGCTGCTCTTCGTAGATGTTTTACTCTGCATGATTCAGTCCTGTCGGACTTGTACCGGCTAGAATGCCGAAATGATGTAATAAACATAACTGCTTAATCTATCTATAAACCTTGTTATTATCTCTATTGTGTGTTGTGCATGGTTTGTAACAGCTTAAACAGGGTTTGCACGCGATAGCCACTTCCTGGGACTATCGCAGAGGTGCAGAGATTCGAATTCTCAGTTTTGGGAATTCGGGTCGTTTCACCTCGACCACCACGGCACCGACCCCACCGCCGGCGCCCGCGCCACCCGCGGTGGGCCTCGTGACCTGCACGGCGAGCGCGGGGGCCGGGAGCGCGCCCACCGCGAGTTCCGGCGCGAGCAGCGCGTACGCCTCGGCGTCGTGCTCCGCGTCGGCGGCCAGGCGGCGCACGTCGTCGGCGGTGCCGGCGTACTCGGCCTCGACGAACCTGACGCCGCCCCGGGAGACGGTGCCGGGGGAGCAGTCGATGACGACGTCGTCCGCATCCCCCGACGAGGAGACCGCGACCCTGCCGGCCAGCGGGGTGAAGACGGCGAGCGTGGCGGCGAGGGAGCGCCGCAGCGCGCGGACCAGGGCGGCGAAGGGCGGCAGGTCGTCGCCCTCGTAGAAGAAGAGGCGCTGGACCGGCGTCAGGGCGATGAACAGGGTGTCGAAGAGCGAGAGCTTGATGGCGTCGAGCAGCGGCGGGCTGGAGGTTTCGGCGGGCCGGACATGGGTGACGCTGAGAGCTCGGACGCGGGAGCCCATGGTGGTGGTTCCGTGGTTGCCGCGAGAAGCAGTGTCTCGACGTCCGTGTTGGAGTTCAAGACTTCCAAGTGCAGGACTGGTTTCGACTTTCGACAAGTGACTGGTACTAAAGGATTAGGTGAACTGTGGTGTTCAGATCAGGCCAGTCCAATTCTGACAAACGACTTGGATTAGGGCAGGCCCAACGCGCCACCGTGTTTGGGAGCCTCAGCTTCCACGTAGTCACATTGCCTCCACATCAGACGGGTTGGTGGTTCCGCAGAGAGTCGTGGTAGCCTGCAGAAGCAGCGTTCGCCTGGTCTGACAAAAAGCCGAGGCTACCACTGGAGCGCGCGTTGTGGCGAGAGGGAGACTGCACCACGAGCTTTCTTGGGAACCGCAGGAGCCAAAACGCCATGCAAAAAAGTTACTTTTCCTGCCGTAGCAGAGAGAACATGTGATGTGCATAGTAGCTTGCGTTGGAGAATTAACTGCTTCCTACATTTACTGTGGACGTGGCCTGACATTTCTGGGCGAGGCTACCACTGGCTGCTTCCCGCGTTGGGCCTGCCCTTAGGTGAACTGCGCACGGCTCACGGCTCACGGCTGCTGGATTAGTTGCCATCCTTGACAGGACTGGCACATGATTTGACATCCTCCCCACTAGAGATGATCTAAAATATCATTGACATAGTTAATTAGATTTATTATGAAATATATTCTTATGATTTTTTTGATGTGTTAGATGTTGTAGCGCATTTCTCTATAAAGTTGGTAAAATTACACTGGTTTGACTTAGTACAGACGAAACATACACTTCAAAGCTTTGTCACTTGATCACTCTCAAATCGGTGCTACATTATGGGATGAATTACACACATCTGGACTCTGGAGTATCGAATGTGCCAATGTGGTCATCTTTGCGTTTCCAATTACTTTTTTTTTCCAAAACAAAATTGCCACACTTTTCCCTTCCCAAAAGTTATGCAGCAAGATGCCTGATGGTACTCCATAGGGTTGAAAACGGACGGAAAAAATCCCGTTTCCGTCCGCCCATATTTCTATATTTGATCCATATTTCCAGCTCTACGGAAACGGGACGGAAAAACACGGAAACGGGACGGGAAATGGGATAGGGGTAGACGGGAATGGGACGGGATATGGGTGAGGGTGTATCCGGCCCATATTTGCGGGATCCCGTTTTTAACCGTGATGGACCCGTATTTGTCCCGTATTAATATTAACCGGGATGGACCAATAGCTTAGATCCCCCGCCATAGTAGGATTCGCCGCAAGCCGCTGTGTGAGTCCGTGATAATAAACTTACTTGTGTTGTTATAAACTGATAGTGCTAGCCTTGTTTTGTTAACTACTGGTACTTGTTTATCGTATATTTAATTGTGTGTGTAAAGTGTCGTCACACTATAATGAAATACTAAAATGTTTGATCCCGATTTAAATCCCGACTTCTGTCCGTTTCCGACATACTTCCGTCCATATTTGTTCGGTTCCGTGAACCCGTATATCCCGATCCCATTTCCGTATATCTCGATCCCGATCCCGTTTCCGACTATCCCGTTTCCGGTAAAAAAAATATGGCAACGGAAAAGAGAGAGGGGTTTTCCCGCCCGTTTCCGTCCGTTTTCATCCCTAGTACTCCAAGATAACTGATAAACTGAACCAAGCAACCAACGGCAAATGTACGTGTTCATCAAAAAGTACAACGAGATGATCTTTTCTAAATCAGCCGGCAGGAGCTCTGCCCTGTACAGAAGATCTAAAGTACAAGCACCAAACCAAACAAAGTTAAAGAGTAGTCTTCACTTTCGGGAAAACAAAATTAAAGTGATGATCTGTTGGTCATTGAAAATTACAAAAAGGATTGACCTTTTGGGTGTCTTGTGCAAGCTCACTGATTATTAGTACTCCGTTTCTGAATTCTGGATTGAAGCTCCTGAAGCAGGGGAACATCCATAGCAATAACACGTCCGATCTCATGCTGCTGCATCGCCGGCCGATGCTCCAGAAGAATTCGCAGCCGGGTTGTCCCTATACGTGCTTATGAACTCCAGCCACCGCGAGGTTCTCTCGAACGCGCAACTCTCCTCGCAACTCATCCCCAGCATCTCCTCGACGATGTCAGGGAGGACGATCGGGCGCGGGCTCTCCGCCGCCGTGTGAGCGGGGTCACGGCGGCGCTCGGCGGGAGCAGGGGCGTCGGCGGCGGCGACCGTGCACCGGCACACGGGGCAGCTCAGGCTCACCCGCAGCCACCGCTCGACGCACGCGGCGTGGAACCGGTGCCCGCACGGCGCGACCCGCCTCCACGCGGCCGGCGCCGCCGCCCCGTCCTGCAGGCACACCGGGCAGCAGTCGTCGTCCGGCGCCTCCGCCGCCTCCAGCGCCGCGCTCGCCGCCTCCGACGCCGCGGCCGGCGGCGCCTGCACGGGGAAAGGGTACTCGTCGTCCTCCTCCTCCTCGTCCTCGGCGGCCGTGGACCTGCGAGCGCGGCAACGTGCTGGTCCTCTACTGGGGAGGTCGAACACGTAGTAATGCTCCGAGTACGTGGCCGCCGGATGGTCCGCGCCGGCCGAGCTGCCCGTGCCCACCGGAACATCAGCGCCGGGCGCCTGAAACCCTTCGTGAGTGTAGCTGCGGATCGCCCCCGTCAGATACGCCATGAAGAGGTCGCCTTGGTCCGGTTCCTGGTCGAGGACATCGTCGTCCTCGTCGGCGGCCATGGAGATGTCATCTTGGTCCGATTGCTCGTCGGATAACGAATCATCGTCGTCGGACATGAAGTCGTCATCTTGGTCTGATTGCTGCAGGTCGAGGGAATCATCATCGTCGTCGGACATGAAGCTGTCATCTTGGTCCGGTCGTCGCTGGTTGTCTCCGTCGTCCTCCATGCCAAACGGCGCCATTGATCGAACGAGGTCACGAGGATGAACGAAAAGGTTGGAGATTCTAGGGCTGGGGCGCGGCGTGATTTATATGGCTGTGGGATCGGGATTAATCCGTGTCGGGGTACGATCGGAATCCGATCTTTGATCGGTGAGTTGGCTTTCGGATTGCGTCTTTCAGATTAATCAGGGTCGTTAGAGCACGCGCACCGGAGGGCGCCTATGTGCGAGGCCTATATATGTCATAGGTCCTATAGTTAACGTGACATGGGTCAGCGGTCAGCCCACGAGGAGCTCCTAGGCATCTTACGAGAAGATGGATAAGCCACGTCGGCCCACGAGGAGCTCCTATGCATTTACGAGAAGATGGGCAAGCCATCCATCTTTATTCTTTAATAAAGCCCACTAAGACCCGACCATCAGCGTCGTTTCTCTCCCGTTAGCCTTTGTCTTCCTACCACGCGCCGGTCAAATATGGGTACGAGCGGTCAAACTTCAAATCAAAAAAGTCAAATAATTTATAATTTAAAAGAGTATAATTTTGGGCCTTATTGGTTTGATGGTAAATGACTGAAAAGGCTGAAGGGCTGGTTTGGTCGGGATCAGTAGTTAGAGCGGACCGGTTCGGCTTGGCTCAGATTGGCCGTGTTCAGATGGCCAGGATAATTTTTTGATCTCTACTTTGACCACTAATTAGGGATATTAAATAAATCTAGTTTACAAAACTACCTCCACAACCCCTGGCAAATTCGCGAGACGAATCTAATGAGGGCTTTGACCGCACGATTAGAGGATGATTACTGTAGCATTACTGCAGCAAATTATGGATTAATTAGGCTCGTTAGATTCGTCGCGCAAAGTTACACTCATCTGTGGCTGGGTTTTGTAAATAGACTTTATTTAATAGTTCATGCATGCAAGATTCCTTGTGGACAAAAAAAATTGTCCTGCCCATCTGAACACGGCCATTGCACACAGAGCTTCACTGCCTGTCCATGCACCAAACCACACCGCCAGGCTTCTGAAGCGGGTGAGCGCTCGTCGGCGTTGGTGAAGATGACGCTCATGTCACCAGCAGCCGTGGATCGCATGAACGTTCATATTTCTAATTTTTCTAAATTTGGAACCTGTCGATTTGATTTGTTACTATCTTTTTTTCCTCGAAGCAAAGTGGTTGGTGAAGATGGCACCGCTGTCACCTTGTACTTGGAAGGTAGCAAATCAAGTCCAGAAATTTGTCCTCATGATTGGGACACAGAGCCTTGACTACATGGCAATACTCAAGGATTCCCTAATGCCAGGACGTCAGGACCCCCAAATTCGAAGGCAACTTGTGGCCGGCCTTTCTCCTCGCGTGGCGCCCCAGAGCAGCGGCAACGACGTCCCCACACGGTCACGCCGGCAGCCGCTATATATATACCTGCGCCCGCGCCCGGAACCGCGCGCACCACTTCCTGCGCCACGGTGCCGCTCGTTCACCGGCCACGGGACGGGAGGGCTCAGAAACCTTCGACACCATACACATCCTCTGAGCCTTTCCCCCGCGGTGAGACGCCGGGCCGTCGGCGTCCACACACAATGGCGGGCTCGATAAGGAGCCCTCTGTCGGTTCTCTTCTGTGTCCTGGCCACGGCCGTCGCGGCGCAGACGCCGTCCAACGTCACCTCCGATGAGGAGTACTGGGCGGCGCGCGCGGAGGCGGCCCGGTCGCAGAACCGCGCCGCGTACGTGAGCGACCCGATCGCCGCCATGAACCAGTTCAACACGGACGTGCTCCGTTCCACGACGCGGCGGTCCCTGCGGCGGAGGTACGAGGGCCCGTGCGTGGCGACGAACCCGATCGACCGGTGCTGGCGCTGCCGCGGCGACTGGGCCTCGGACCGGCAGCGTCTGGCGCGGTGCGCGATGGGGTTCGGGCACCAGACCGTGGGCGGCGCGGGCGGCAAGGTGTACGTGGTGACGGACGCCAGCGACGACGAGATGATCGTCCCCCGCAAGGGCACGCTCCGGTACGGCGTGATCCAGGAGCGGCCGCTGTGGATCGTGTTCGCGCGCGACATGATCGTGCGGCTCCGGCAGGAGCTGATCGTGAGCCACAACAAGACCATCGACGGGCGCGGCGCGCAGGTGCACATCGTCGGCGCGCAGGTGACGCTGCAGAGCGTGCAGCAGGTGATCATCCACGGCGTGCACATCCACCACTCGGCGCCGCACTCGGGCGGCATGATCCGCGACTCCAAGCGCCACTACGGGCAGCGGAGCCGGAGCGACGGCGATGGCATCTCCGTGCTGGCCTCCAGCAACGTGTGGATCGACCACGTCTCCATGTACCGCTGCTCCGACGGGCTCATCGACGTGGTGAACGGCTCCACGGGGATCACCATCTCCAACAGCCACTTCACCAAGCACGACCACGTGATGCTGTTCGGGGCCAGCAACTCCAACCGGCAGGACGCCATCATGCAGGTCACCGTCGCCTTCAACCACTTCGGCAAGGGGCTCGTGCAGCGGATGCCCAGGTGCCGCTACGGATTCTTCCACGTGGTGAACAACGACTACACGCACTGGCAGATGTACGCCATCGGAGGGAACCAGAACCCCACCATCATCAGCCAGGGGAACCGCTTCATCGCGCCCGACGACCCCAACGCCAAGGAGGTCACCAAGAGGGAGTACACGCCCTACGCCGAGTACAAGGAGTGGGTGTGGAAGTCGCAGGGCGACGTCATGATGAACGGCGCCTTCTTCAACGAGTCCGGCGGCCAGAACGAGCGCAAGTACGACCACCTCGACTTCATCCCGGCCATGCACGGCAGCTACGTCGGCGAGCTCACCAAGTTCGCCGGAGCGCTCAAGTGCGTCGCCGGCAAACCGTGCTAGGCTGCATGCGCTCGTTCGGATCCAAGACATTCACAGAAGAGAAACCAAACCATCATACATATAGGTTCGGGATGGGCGTGTAATTAATTACGATGTATTATTATATGGCCCGTTTCTGGAAAATATGCATCAAAAAATAGGGTTGCTACTACTCATGGCCTTTTATACATCTCGATGCGTAAATTTAGTGCTGATTAGGTACGCACGCAACTGCGTGCTTTTGATTGCTTGAAACCCTGCCGAGTGTGCATGCCCTGTTTCATCTCCTTCCCGTCCAAAAACAATTAATGGAACAGCTAAATTATGGCCTTCTATACATGAGGCGGGTTCTGTGTTTGACACCTAATAAAGGTAAATCAGTTCTCTATGTAACACATAGAGATTTTGATCTTCATAATTTGACATTAACTCTAAACTTTAACTCTAAACCCTAAACTCTTAAAAACTCAAACCGACGTCACGACGACAGTATCAAAAGAGTCATAACAATTTAGCTTCAATGTCAAATAAGAAATATCAAAGTTTCAAGTGTCACATACTGAATTTTTTATCTTTTGGTGTCATATAGAGAACAAATTCTGTATACATCAATTGGTACATTTCAGTGCTGATTTTGTGCGCACAACGCAACTGTATGCGTGCTTGCTTGAAAATGGTCCTGAGTCCTGACTTCTGGCTTTAGCTAAACACGTACACACCTAGCTAGCTGTATCTAACTACCAACATTGGGCAAATATCCTTATTCCCTTTTAGGCTTCCTTTGGAAGCCGCAAACCCCGCGTGGAATCTGGCGTTTTTCCTGGGCAGGAGCGCCGCGTGGAAGCGACGTCCGGGTTAGATTTCTGCGCTGTTTGGAGGCCCACAGAGGAGGGGGTGGGCGACCCTATCCATGTGTTTTCCCCAGGCGGCTGTTCCCCACCTCTGAGGTCCAGGCGTGGCCTCCCCGTGCTCGCGATGCTAGATGACACTAGCATTGCGCCGTGGCTGCCTGCCTGTCCGCCCAGTTCTCCAAACAGCAGTAGAGATTTGGTACTTCCGGTGGAAATCTCACCCGGGAAAATATTAATCATCAGGAATCCCCGTCGGGGGTTATCAACCCTGGGTTAGCTGCCCTTGTTCCCTAAACTAGGCCTTAACGAAAAAACATTCTCACACATAGTCACGGAAAAAAAAATGCATTGTTTGTTCAAAAGCTCAAATATCACTCGACAACAATTAGTCGGAATTCATATTAGCCCTATATTACTAATTGAAAGATATTGTGTAATAGGTATTGAAAAATATCAGTTGAATACTTTTTTTGCCAAAAAATTATCCATCAAATACAATGGCTTGAATACAATAAAGGAAGTGGTGGTTTGGGATATTTGCTTACGATTGAGTAGAGGAGATATATGACGAGTATGGTTAGTATATGGATAAGTAAGAACCACACATATTAGGTCATAAGGTATTCCTCACACAGGGGCCCCAAACTCTATAAATATCTACGGTTCATGTGATCTACATTGTGATTCATGTCTAACCAAGGTCCCACTATTCGGAATTGTTATTAATAATCCAGTATTGGACACTTTCAATTTAATGATAATGTGATATATATTATTTAACATGTATAATAAGTGTTATTACATACATCATGTATAATGCTTTTCTTTCTCAATTTAGTCAACTGATTTGATGTCTTTAAGTAAAACATTAATCAACATAGTTGCAACTTGTACGGAAATTGCAAAAATAATATTTGAGACTTAGGGTTTTATTAAATTGTGTTAGGTTTTGATAGAAATAATTATAAACTAATAAAAATAATTAAACTACAGTCACCAGAATCTCAAGTTGACTGGTCGAGGGTCGATAATTGATAAAACTATGTTACGAAGGGTATATGGAACTATAGATTTGATATGTGGTATGTGGACTCTAGAGCAAATTCAATGTCAAGGGTCATGACCCTATAAATTCTGTGTCGATCATCGTGGTGGCATTTCCCAATTAAACTAAATATGAATTCAACAAATAGTTTGATACTCTAACTCTCACTCACATCTGAATTATTATTAAATAAAAATGAATATTACTGAGTACTAATGGCCGACGAAAGTCCATAGTCATGTTCTTGATCTTTTTTAACACTCCCTGTAGTCATGCAGCTCCTGCACTCCTGACATGCAATCAATAGACACGATTTAGTATGAAAAGTTTACAGGCGTGTCATGGACTTCACAACAGACTATAAGGTTTAAAATAAAATTAAAAATACAATGACATACCGATCATTTATCATCCACCGAATCATTTTAGTGAAATTGCTCAAGCTTCACACTTACTCCACCATGAAACTTTCATCCGTATTTGCATCCCACTTGCTGATAGGTCTTGTTTTGTAGTTCTCAGAAAACCTTGACAAAATAAAGCCAAATGTTGGAGTGTACATAAACCAATTTTATCTGTTGTTTTTGTATTGAGCCTTCACACTATGTATGTATGAAAAATGTACTCCAATTTATTTTAAAGATGTGTTGGTTTTGTCATATATGTTTGGACTTTGTTGTTATTTTTACTATCGACTTCAATGTTATTTTTATTATCGACTTTGTTGTTCTCTATTCTATTTTCTTTTTTCTCTACGTTCATCGCTATCATTGTTCTCTATCTCAGTCGCAGCCTCACATGAATATCTTGAAGGATCTATCGTTGTACGGTAGCCAACCACGAGTTAAACGGAGAACGTAGGAGGAGTGCAATGTCAATATCCATTGGGCTAAAGAACAAATATTTTTTAAAAAATAATGTGTTGATTTCACATAAAAATGTATTATGCCTTTTTAGAATTTTGTGTTTCTTCTTTAAAAGAAAAAATATTATATATTTATTTCTTATCAAACTTTGGCAAAATTTTGCCACATTTTTTGTTACAAAAATCTTGATATTCTTTTATAAATTTTTTTCGATTTTATATTGAAGATGTTTGCTTCCAAAGATTACGATCATATGGTTGGCCCAAATTTTTTAAAAAGATTGTCAAGCATTTTTTTCTATATTTTAATATTTCTTAAAACAATCTACTTAGGCCATGTTTAGTTCGTGAAACTTTGAAAACTAGTTTGCAAATTTGCAACTTTGGAACTAAACACCCCCTTCAACTAGTTTGCAAAGTTGCAAAAGTAACGTATTGGAAAACGTGCCCTCTTTCTCGTGACACGCTTTCCAATGCAACTTTTACAACTTTGTAACTAAACACCTCTTCAACTAGTTTGCAAACTTTGGCACTTTTGCAAACTAGTTTTTAAAGTTTCCAAAGTTTCACGAACTAAACATGCCCTTAGAACATTTTTACAAACACTTTTCAATGTGAAGATCTTCCTAGATTCTTTTAATCATTGTTTTTGGTTCTAAGTCGAGTGGAGGCGACCTGGATCAAAAGCTAGGTCGAGGGATTGCATGCATGGTGGTTGTGGCTTCTGTGACAAAAAGGGAACATACACTCAAGTGTTTAAGTATATAGCGCGAGAAATTAAAAAAAGAAGGAGAAACTCTATAAATCACTTGTTTGTTAAAGTATGTGATGAATC
>CM014273.1:63836978-63847263 GCA_004135705.1 Alloteropsis semialata
ACAGCTCGCCGGAGTTGTTCGCCTTCACGAGGAACGGCGACCAGAAGATGGAGATGGTGAAGTTGTAGGACTCGTAGCGCATTGTCCTGAATTCGGGATCGGTCGTCATGGACATGTCTTTTGGGTACTCAACCTGCAAATAAGCGCTGGTTTAGGAAGGTTGCAATCTACTATGCATTTGCAATCATGCAGAACTCAGAGAACCGAGGATAAAATTCGTTCGGAAACAGCCATTTTTCTGCAAGATTCTACGGTAATTGTCTCTAATTGCTTTTTGACTCTATATCTAAAAAAAGTATTATATTACCTTGGACAGGAGACACATGAGCGACTGCATGTGGTTCCTGGCGAGCGAGTCCCCGACGAAGGCCAGCGACCTGCCTCTGACGACGTCGAGGAACGCCGCGGCGTCGAACCGCGGCAGCTCGCAGGCGGCAGGCGACCTCAGGAACCCGAGGTCCGGGCGGCCGTACTTGAGGCAGTTCTGGTGCTCCTGGATCAGCGGGCAGCTCCGGTTGGTGTAGTACGGCCGCGCATCGTCGTCGGGGACCCACTAGCCCCGGAAGATGTCGCATCCCTTGGGCACCCGGCCGGTGATGGCAGTGGAACTCCCAGCGGCCATCGTCGGACGGCGAGGACCGGCGGACGACAAAGAAGAAGGCGAGGCGAAGCTGGGCAGGTAGGCATCGAGGAAGGAAGCGTGGCGATCGGCGAGGAGAAAGAAGACGACGGCGGCGCCGATGAGCAGCGCCGGGAGGGACACCGCGGTGGCAGGGTTGACGCGCCCGAGTAGCCTCCGCATTGGATTGGACGGTGATCAGCTAGCGGTTGCTACAATGTTCAGGAGCAGGAGCGGCCGCAGCAGTCCTCTGACTTCTGCAGCAACGGCGAAGAGACAACAATGATCATTTCAAGGAGAGGGACAAGAGATGGAGACGGTGGTGTCGTTCAATTCAGGGCTTCGTCTT
The DNA here is from genome assembly GCA_004135705.1 of Alloteropsis semialata. Classification (NCBI taxonomy): domain Eukaryota; kingdom Viridiplantae; phylum Streptophyta; class Magnoliopsida; order Poales; family Poaceae; genus Alloteropsis; species Alloteropsis semialata. The sequence continues at coordinate 63,837,947 of CM014273.1, forward strand.
GGTGCTGGTGCCTTTGGTGGTTGCCCTCTCCTTGACCAGTCCATCACATTGAGGTTGGAGGCTCGTAAGTGGATGAGCACGTAGGCAGCTCCGCAGCTGTATCACTAAAGCAATTTTTTTTCTACAAAATTCAGGCGACAACTTCATCGGTCCATCCTGCTCGGCGTAAAAGAACCAATTCTCCATTCCAAATTACTTGTCTCTAACTTTTTTTTTTCTAACATTTGAACATTGGTCTTATTCAAAAACTATGTCAATATCATTTTTATTTGTGACTTGATTTATCACAAAAATACTTTAAATATTATTTATTCTTGCATATCTGTGTCATTGCAAAATTTTTAGTAGCGGAGCAGAAGAGGACACAGTTCATGCGCCCTCCCCTGTCGCGGACACGGACATCACATCACTTACATTTTTTTCTCTGTTGTTACTTTATCTCCACCCACCGCCAGCCCATGGTCGCTTTATCCTTGCTGTTCTTGTTATTTTCTTCTTCTGTTGGTACTTTTCTCTATTGAATCTATGGAGGTAACAAATAGGTCTCGAAGTTAACCTTAGATGAGAGGGCTCACCAATTTATGGTATTTCAATGAGCCGCCCACATGCAACGATCTCAATTCTCATCAGGGAACTTGCCACGTCACACTCGCACGCACCCCTCTGGCTCTCTAGTCCATAGACCGCTTCCACGCAACCCTCTCCTCTGTTCGCAAAATCCTTCGCTGAACCCTAGCTCCCGCCGCCGGCCGCCCCCGCCCCCGCCCGCGGCTCCGGATGGCCGGCGCCGCCGCGCTCCGGCGGTCCGCTCGCCGGATCGCGCGGCACATCGCCGCCGTCCCCGCCCCCGCCTCGTCCAGGAACGCGCTCCAGCAGCCCGAGCGCCTCCTCTCGTCGCAGGCGTCGCCGGAGCACGGCGCGCGCGGCGCGGTGCCCGGGTCCGAGCTGGCGCTGTACCCGCCGGAGCGGGTCCGCAACTTCTCCATCATCGCGCACGTCGACCACGGCAAGTCGACGCTCGCGGACCGGCTGCTGGAGCTCACGGGCACCATCCAGAAGGGCCACGGCCAGCCCCAGTACCTCGACAAGTTGCAAGTGCGACGCTGGTTCTTCGCTTTCACTCTCCTTCTTGTTTCTAGACAACTTATTAGAGAAATTAGCGAAAATGTTGGCCCGTTACCGCTCAATCATCAGATGGTTAGGGGTGATCAGTTCAGTTAGGCCACCATCCCCCTACTGCTATCACGATCAGATTCTAGAACTATATCGATGACCACATTAGTTTTTATAAATAACCATTACATTTGGCCTCTCAGATTTTGGCATTGCACTACGGGCAACCGTCAATGTCTGTATTTGTGGGTGGAATGTCGTGTTACTGGATCAATTGTTGTCTATCTGGTAGCTTCAGGACCGAAACTTTTACAATTTTTTACCCACATTCTATGATTCGGTATCTTGTAGCTACTGTATTTAGCTTACCTGTAGTATATACTCTTGTAACAATATGAGTATGCTAGGTCATCTGAGGGTTATCTAATCCTGTAGAAGAAAAAGCTTTACCATCATTCTATAGAATGCAAAAAGAGCTACTGGATTGGTGTTTAACTCTCAGAATTTGGGACAGTACACCTTTTTTTTTATATTTGTAGTATTATGTGATTCAACTACATTTAGCGATGAGTGTTTATTTCCTTAACCTCAATTATGATTTGGACTTTACTTTTAGAAAAATGCTTTGACACTGGATCAGGCCTTCATGTGTAGTTTGATATTGCGTGTCTTCTGTTGTAATGTTTATATTTGTGTGATCAGGTTGAGAGAGAAAGGGGAATTACAGTCAAAGCACAGACAGCAACCATGTTCTATAGGCACACTGCTGCATCCCAGGACTCAGATGCACCAAAGTATTTGCTCAATTTGATTGATACACCAGGCCATGTGGATTTCAGCTATGAGGTGTCCAGGTCCCTTGCAGCTTGCCAGGGTGCTCTTTTAGTAGTTGACGCAGCACAAGGTGTACAAGCTCAAACAATCGCAAACTTTTACCTTGCATTTGAATCAAACTTGAGCATTATCCCTGTGATTAACAAGATTGATCAGCCCACTGCTGATCCAGATAATGTAAAGGATCAATTGAAGAGGTTATTTGACATTGATCCAAGCGAAGCTCTGCTTACTTCTGCCAAGACTGGTAAAGGCCTTGAACATGTATTACCTGCTGTTATCGAGCGCATACCTTCCCCACCTGGGAAATGTGATTCACCTGTACGGATGTTGCTTTTGGATTCCTACTATGATGAATACAAAGGAGTGATTTGCCATGTTGCTGTTGTTGATGGTGCTCTGCGTAAAGGTGATAAGATTGCATCAGCTGCAACTGGCCGTGCATATGAAGTTCTGGATGTTGGCATTATGCACCCTGAGCTTAAACCTACTGGAGTACTCTACACTGGGCAAGTTGGCTATGTTATTAGTGGAATGCGTTCAACTAAAGAAGCACGTATTGGGGATACCCTTCACCAGGCAAAGTGTACTGTTGAGCCACTTCCTGGTATGGAATCTCATTCTTGATACATTTTTATGTCCTCATCTGTATTTTCGCTTTTCAGTTAGTCCCATTTAAACTTAAAAGAACATGCATGATGTATTGCAGTTCCAAAGCCATGTTTCGTATTCTCTTTCTTTAGTTTTTGGTTGCATGTGATATCATAAAAAATAGCCTTTCAGGTTTCAAGCCTGCGAAACACATGGTTTTCTCTGGTCTCTATCCTGCTGATGGTTCTGACTTCGAAGCTCTTAGCCATGCGATTGAGAAACTAACATGTAACGATGCCAGTGTCTCTGTTACAAAAGAGACAAGCAATGCACTTGGCATGGGATTCAGGTACCAGATTTTACATATGTGAACTAGTTATTCTGTATAGTTCTCATCACACTGAGTGGATGATTTGTGTAATTCATTGTTGATTTTCTTATAACTGTCTGCTGTACAGATGTGGCTTCCTAGGATTGCTACACATGGATGTATTCCATCAACGGCTTGAGCAAGTATTGTTTTTTTCCATAATTTTGATTCATTGATTGTTTTACAGTTAGTCGCATGATATGTACTCAGGATACACAATACATCAATTGATATTGAAATATTAATTTTAAATAACTTCATTTCTAATTACTTTGATAGTATCTCAAGGCAATTTGTAACTTTGATGTGCTGCCTTTAGAAGGCTGAAATATTTTAGCAGAAAAGAACTAGAAAACATGACTACTATTTTAAGTGCATTGAGTACCTGTGTCAACCTAGAAACTCTTCGTTCATTTGAACTTATAAATAGGAAAATGGATTATAATGTGAAAAGGAGGATTTTATCAGATGTCATATAATGTAAATAATTTGTCTGACCTATAATTGCCTTGAAATTCTGATTCTATCACTGGGTTTATTTAGGAATATGGAGCTCAAGTCATATCGACCATACCAACCGTACCTTATATTTTTGAATACGGTGATGGAAGGTGTGCATTCACAATTGTGTTTGCTATATTTGTTTCCTGCTAGGAAACTAAACTTAGGTTATTTTTCCAGCAAGGTACAAGTTGAGAACCCTGCTGCTTTGGCTTCAAATCCTGGAAAGCGTGTAGCAGCCTGTTGGGAACCCACAGTTATAGCAACAATCATTATCCCTAGTGAGTAAGATCTGCTTCCTTTCTCACTTTTTTTCTACTTTTTTGGATATCTGAGCATTACAAGTAGAAATTTATTATCATGCTCAATCACCTTTTCAGGTATGTTGGACCTGTCATCATGCTTTGCTCAGAAAGGAGGGGCGAGCAGCTAGAATATACATTTATTGATGCGTAATCCTTTTTCCCTTCCAAATCTCTCTGTTTTGTTAAGTGTTGTTCTATTTTTTTGTTTCTCATGGCTATTTTTGATGCAGGCAAAGGGCTTTGTTGAAATACCGATTACCATTGAAGGAGATAATTGTGGACTTCTACAATGAGTTGAAAGGCATTACGTCTGGCTATGCTACTTTTGACTATGAAGATTCTGAGTAAGTTCCATTGTGAATGCAGTAACAAGGCATGGTCTTGCTACACCATTTTTCTTTTTGGAATTTTCAGATGAGAAAAACATAATGTTGTTTATTTCAATTATTCATATGCTTTGATTACTTTTATATTTTGTTCCACTCCTGTATATTCAGATGGTGTTAGTACACCTTGCTGATTAGTATAATGCTAGAGTGGACTTTTTTTTTTCAAATCTAGCATTCGACTAGTGATTACAAACAGAAAGTGGTTGTCTTACGTATACAAGGTTTTAGAAATATTCTTTTGATCAGATCGGGATTGTTTGACTTATGAGGAGCGAGCATCATCAATGACTGAAATAATTTGCATTTTTTTAAAAAATTACTCTTAAAGCGGCAACAAAAAACTGTTCCAAAGTGAAATGGATGATAGGAGGGAGAAAAGATACCAGAAATTTATGTAGTTTATACATTCATTTATTCCCCTTTCCTTCTTGACAGGTACCAACAATCTGATCTAGTTAAGATGGACATCCTTCTTAATGGTCAACCGGTTGATGCTATGGCAACTATAGTGCATAACCAGAAGGCTCAACGGATTGGAAGGGAATTAGTCGAGAAGCTCAGGAAATTTATAGATAGGTATTCATCATTCTCCTTTCTTGGACAAGTGAACTGTACCTGAGACATGAGAACATCCCTTTCTGAGCACATTAGTTTTGGATCAATATATAAATAACACCACAAATTTGTGTAACTAACTGGGAAGGGAATAAGCTTAAGTAAGAATAAAATGCTGGAACAGTTTTCTTTTTGGTGGCTTTTGCAAGGCTGAACAGAATTTTGCTATGGGCTCATGTTGAGTGGTGACATGATTTACATTTCTGCTGCCTAACATAATTAAGTTCATGCTTTTGTTTCTGGTAATGCAGGCAAATGTTTGAGATCACCATACAAGCAGCAATTGGTTCAAAGGTTATCGCAAGGGAAACGTAAGATATTTGAAGCTGCTGTTAGTTGTTCGAAGTATATTTGACATTGGGGGGATGCACTGCTGTCCTTAAGCTTTTCCTGGATTCTCACCTAGGCCCTACTCTCAAAGTGAGGCACTTTGAGAGTTTATGGACCTAGTTGAGAATCAAGGAAAAGTATGAGGACCCCAGTGCACTTCTCTTTACCATTTTGATTTCATTGTAGATTATTTTTTCTATCAAAACATATTCAAGTTATTATGTGCATTTCACTGAGTTTACAGCAGCATTGCTATCCATTCATTCATCCATAATGTTTTAGCCATTATTTTCTACTATTTTATGTAAGAAAGTAATGCAAATTTATAAGAAAGTAATGCAAATTTATAGTGACTTAACAACTGGAAAGACTTTCAAAAACTTTCCTGCTAAACCTTTCTGTAAGATCTACCTGTATTCCTACAAAGTTAATGTAAACCAATCAGCCTTGGGCAATCAGCTGCAGTCTTGGTCTTGGCTATCTGGTTGCATCATATATGAAAGGTTCAGGTTTCAACCAGTAGGAAGCTGCCTTAGTTTTAGCAGCATTGTTCTTCTGCATTGTAAATAATTAAATATATTGTTCACTATCAGGTTAACTTACCGCATCTGAAAAGCCATGTAGTTTAGAGGTAAATAATTGAATATGAATTACTCTCACTTGGGTTTTGCTTATATGCTCCGTTTCACTATTTCCAGCCTGTCAGCAATGAGGAAGAATGTTCTGGCCAAGTGCTATGGCGGTGACATTACGAGGAAGAAGAAGTTGCTAGAGAAACAAAAGGAAGGCAAAAAGCGCATGAAACGCGTGGGATCTGTTGATATTCCTCAGGAAGCATTCCATGAGCTACTGAAGGTCACCAATACAAAATAGTTGGGATTCACTGCAACTGTAGTTTTTGTAGCTGTCCAAATTTGAAAGTAGCTGCGTGGTGATGACTGGCAGCCTCTTCTTGTCATATTCTGAAAAGTGAGTTTTTATTCAACTGTTCCCGTAAATCATTATGTTAAACTGTTTGTGGTCTGCAGAGTCTCATGTGTTATCTCCTGTCACAGGTCCTAACACAATCATCCATTGAGTACATAATGATGGCGCCTGCTAAAATTTTTCCCAGGAATGCAAGCGCTGCAGCCATATTCTGCTGAGCTGACAGCTGAGGTGTGCGGAGCCTTTGTGCCTGCAAGTTCTTTCTGTGGTGATGTTTCTCACCTGGTGCAGAACCGCAGACGAATCCCTGAAGCACCCAGTACAACTGTCGTCTCTGTATTTGTTAATTGATGGAGAACCATCCTGGAGTGTCTGCTGAACCCAGTTTTTGCTGCTGCCTTGTTCTGACTTGATACGAGCATAACCGTGTCACGCTAGACTTAAATTTGTTTAGATATAATTTGAGCGGAAGCAATGGATCATGCACCGCAGTTGTTCACTGAAACAATGTGGTACACTGGTACACCATACATGTGAAAGGAAGTGAATTGAATAAAATATGTCATGTTTTTGGAGAATGTCGTGTGATCGTGCCTGGCTGACTTTTCACGTTCCCCTTGCCCTTTTGCACTTCGATGGGAGCCTTTCCAGCTGGAGGATCATTTGGCTGAAAACACGAGAAACATGCAAAAAGAAATGGTCGAACAATTTATGAGAACGGGCAACATGCAAAAAACAGATGGTTGAACAATTTATGAGGTCGGGCAATTGAAGAATAAATTAGAATCCACAAAAAAATATATTGCACCAGCCGGGAATCGAACCCGGGTCTGTACCGTGGCAGGGTACTATTCTACCACTAGACCACTGGTGCTGATGTTTGTGGTTTCTTAGTTTATTTATATAACCTAATAGATCGTGTTCTCTCCTGTTCTACGATTCTACCCGGGTCGCCCAAGCCCAACGAGCGCGGTTGGGCCGAGCGAGTCAAACCCAAGGCCCCCTCGCCTCGCTCCCCGAGGCCCGAACCCCCAGCACCTCTCTCCCAGTCTCCCGTGGGCGGCGTCCTCCTCGCGCGCCCATGGCGATCTCGCGCCTCCACCCCCTTCTGCTCCTCCTGCTGCTCCGCTCCTTCGCCTCGCTTCTCACGCAGGCTGCCGCAAGAGGCGACCACGGTCCTTCAGGTTCTCCTCTTGCCCTCTGTGTGATCTCAGGGCTGTATGTGCATTTCAATGAGACGATGGCGCCGTATGAGAACATAGGAGCGTTTCCCATCCGTGCGCTAGTGGTGCGATTTGTGTAAGCTGGAATGTTTGGAGACTCCGGATCCGGTAGCTAGTTTCACTTTTGTGGGGCTTTATCTATTTTTTGCTTCGATTGAATGGTACGGTACATATGGACGGTACATTTGGTTTATTTAATTTTTGCTTCGATTCAACCCAATTCGTTTTGGTATTATAGTGTTTATTTCTGACTGGGGATGAACAGAGCACAAGCACAGTGATGGCGAGCACGAACATTATATATATATATATTTTTGCCGTGACCTTGAACACGTGATGAGTGTGTCTGACAGTTGAAGGCTACGGCTACGGTCCATCATGTATTTAGCTTTAAAATACTGGTATAAATGGGCATACTTGACATCAGATGGAATCATGAGGAAATATTGATCAATCTTGATGACGCTGGAATACGTATCGATATCCATGCCCTTCTCTGATCTAGTGTTCAACTTATTCTCATTTTGGCTACCTCAGCGTCTATCTGTTTGATTGTTACGTCCTCAACATGTTTGATGTATCTTTCTGCATATAGGCACCTATTTCTATTATCCAGTAACTGACACATCTACTTTTTTTTTTGTCAACCATGTACAGATGATGGAGATCATGGGTCATTTTCACGTAGCCTGCTTCAAGATAAGCCTCAGATCACGTATGTTTAAAATAAGATATTTAAGTTTTATCTAAAAAAGAAATTAATGTGTGTCTGTCTATGTCACATGACAATATTGGTTGACCATGTTGTGTTCGATTTTGGACTAAATTCAGGGATGAAATGGCTCGTGGATATATGAGCAATGCTGAGCTTGAGATTGCTGTACATGCCTTTGGAAGTCGTTGTTCTAATATCTCCAGGATATACAGGTACATGATGTATAATACTTTACTTCTCTGTGATCATTACATTTGGGGCTTCTAAAACAACTTTAAGACCATCAGTTCTTTTAAGCCATCTAAAATCCATATGTATTCACTTTGATAGGTAATAGCAAATGGAATGAAGCATGTAGCTTTCAAAATAAATAAATCATGAAATGCCACTTCTGATTCTGAATATATTTTCACAAGATTTGTGGATAATTCTGTCGTAATCTCTAGAATGCTATTTTTTTTTCCATGTTCAGCTTTTTAGCATTGTCAAAATAACAGAATATTTTGGTTTGAATCTCTCTCTGTTTGTTATACAACTCTGATGTTGTCTTTGATTATCTCAGTTTTTTTGTAGTTTTTTCCCTTTTATTTTCTTCCCTCCAGTATTCTCATAAGTTCACAATTCACTTACCTATTATTTCTTCTCTCTTTGAGGGATAACACAAACCTGCTATCAGCATTGGAAAGAGTGTGAATAATTTTCCATTGGTATGTAACTTCAGTGGCAGTCTATTTTCATATGCTTTGCTTAGTGCCAAATTTATATACTGGTGAACTGTGCTGATTGTAGTGGGTGATTGAAATATCGGACAAGCCCAGGCAAAGGGAAGCTGAACCAGCATTCAAGGTTTGTGGTACCATTTTCTTAATGACTGTTAACTGGGTCTTTTCTTTTTCGAAACTTGGATAGTGGAAATAAAATTTTGGTTGGAAATTTCATGCAGTGATCATCTCATCTTATTATTTTATTCATCAAACCCTTGTGATCTAAAATGAAAGCTGTGCCAGAATCATATTCGCACGTGGGATATGTTCGATGACGATGCAATCCCTTTTCGTCAATCTTAAATTTGACCCATGACCCCATATCCTTGATTACCTTCTTCCTTCTTTATTAATTTATTATAGGGGACTAACTCTTTTCCCCACATCTTGAGCACTTAAAGTGAGGTATAGTAGGCTCACACTTAGCACACATTTCTCTGCAGCAGCGAACATGCAAACATTTAATTCCATATTGTCAATTACTTAGCTCACTCTCCTCTACTAGGTCTACTTAAACACAGGGTTTTCCGGTGATGAAGTTCCATGTTGACAATTATTCTGCTGGCATCCTCTGTTGCTTGAGTCAATTACCTCATAGTTCTGTTCTTATTCAACTGCAATTGATGACGGATTGATGCCC
>CM014273.1:63848263-63912773 GCA_004135705.1 Alloteropsis semialata
ACTATTTAGTCTGCACTTGCTCTTGAATCACATGACAAATATTTCAGTTAATGTTTTCTGAACTAATTAAGCATTCAGCCATGAACTGAAAATCTTACGTTTGCTGAAGCTTTGTCCAGAACTTCATCAACCCATCTTACGTTTGCTGAAGCTTTGTCCAGAACTTCATCAACCCACCACTTCTTGATATATTTTAATCAATGAATATACCATGATTAAGTATAATGTTTTCTTGTTGAAAAAGGTCATGCGGGCACAAGATCTGCTCTTCCCGGCAGAAAATTGAGCGCCCTCTGTTTACTGAACATTTGGGTATGTACCCTTTAGTTTTGTTGCTGCTCGATCTACCTGCATCTTCTTGCTCATTTGCTTAATGATCTTTGCATAATGTTCCTTTTGTTGTGAGAAAGAATAGGATTACCGAATCTCTAGCTCAGCGATGCATATAAAGACCATTTTTGTCATTGCAAGACCCTAATAACTCCTTTTACTAGCTCTAATTTGCAGATATGTAAGGTGTGGACATATGAGAGGTATATTGAATCACTCTACCAATTCACTTGCAGCCAGAGCTGAAGAATACTCGTCAGTTAGACAGTCTCCGATGGAGAAGGATCTGCAAATAGTGTGATGGCCAAACATTGAATTGTTGAAGTATTCTGGGAGGAGAGGCGCAACATAGTCTGGAGCAACACCTGCGTGCCCAACTTTCTTTGGCCGCGGATTGGGCTAGTGAAGTTGTTCCATTCTCTTTATTCAAAAAAAGAAGTTGTTTCATTCTAGCTTATCTTTATGCTTAGATGTAATTGTACTTTCTATTTCCTAGTTTTGTTGATGTACATGTGTACCGAATTAATACTTCGACTCTCGCATGACAGGTTGCGGTTGAATGATGCAAACATCATAAATAAAAACAACCCTTCTATTTAATGTGTTCTTCTCACCTAAAATCTATCCACATATTAATTTATTTCATATTTTTGCAATCACCTCAAATATTTCTGCACGATCCTTCTTTAGGGAATTAAAGTAAAACCTAGTACAACTCGCAAAAAAACAGAGAGTAAAGCCTACTAGGAGGCAACAACACGCTCCCATCCACGCGGCACGAGGCATCACCAGTTCACCACACCAGGACGGCAGGACCCCAAGCTCAACTCTTTCTTCTCTAGTAGTGTACCACTTTAGCATAAAAAATGTTGAATGTTTTAAAACATTAGGAAAAATTAAGTTTGACTAACTATTGATAAAAAGTATCAATATTTATAATATTAAAAACATTATTAGATTAGAGCTATAAATATGAATACAATATACTAGAAACTTGGTCAAATATGAACTACTTTAACATGTAATCCATAGTTGTGTTTTTTTCCGGATGGAGTACATCTAAATATGATGAAGGGTAAAATGTTCCTAAAGTGTGAGACCAACTTGTGAAAGGTTTCATGGTGTGTTTGTGCTTGAGCTCACGCACATAAACTTGCTGCAGTTTTCCTATAATCCTTCCGCCATGCCCCAGACTTGCTATCTTCATCCTTGCCCGAACGCCGACCTTTGCCGATCATGACGCGGCTGTGGTCAACCACGTACTCGTGTGCTCTAACGACCTAAGTTCTGGCCCTTCGCTGCCCATAACCAACCTCCCTTCAACCTCAGCCATGACCCGACCTAAGCTTGAACCACACCAAAGACCACCTGGACTGGTGCACAACTCGCTGCATCGGATCCTGACTTTGCTGTCGACAAGACGAGTAGCCTTGCAAGCTGGCCCGCGAACCCTTAAGCTCTGCTAGCCCCGTAACGACCCGCTAACAATCCGTCTTGGCCCACTAACATTTTGGGCTCATCTTCTGATGAGTCGGTTCCACTTACTTGACTAGCTATCTAGGCCACTAACACTACGGGGCCCACATGATGACATGTGAACCCCACTGACTTGATCAGCCTAGCCACCTGACCGATGGGACCCATACGAGGATGCATGGGACACGCTAACTGTTTGCTAACTTAGCCAACTAACTTGGCCGTAGACCGGATCTTGACCCCATTGACCAGTCAACACTCATCGTTGACTTGGTCAACACTAACGTCGGCAGGGCCTACTGTTGATGTCAGATACTAACCCTATGTGTTTATGTCGTAATGATGTTAGCATGGCTAACCCGAGCCTGGCATGTGACGCATTCCGATGTTGTCACGTGTCAACTTGTTTCCTTTTCCTTTTGTGGAATCAATAGAAAATCTAGAAAAGGGTTTCTTAAAGGAAAATCAATAAAATCAACCATAGCTTTGAGGAGTGTGAAACCAGTTTCAGTATTATTCTAAAATCATGCACTACCCGTTAGCGTAAGTTTTGGTGTTATTTAGTTCCTATTGCTTCTTATTTGGGGTATATTCGCTTTAGAGTATCGTTGTTTATTTATGCAAACGTGTGTTAGAATTTGAGGAAGATATAGTCGACTTGGACTTCATCGACTCCATCAACTTGGTCTTGGGCAAGTGAAGACTTGTACGACTATGTCAAGATGAGTTTGGATCGCAAAGTCACAAGTGTCCACGCCCATCCTACTTTTGAATCTTATTAGGCATTGCTACTAGTATGCTATTGCTTTACTTTCTCACATGATGATGATGCTTGACCTATTGCATAGCCTTATTTTAATACCATATTCCTTGATAACCTGTTACACTTTGATACTATATGCTTGCGATGCTTGCATGTGTGATGGGATGGATGTGCTAGGATTCTTGGCGTGTGTTGGGGTAAAAACCCGGGAAAGGAGCAGGGGTTTTGGGAAACTTTGCGGGGGTGAGCAGACTAACTCGATCTTCATATCGAGGGCTTGGGGTGTGTGCTTGGGCACATCCTACGGAGTACCTGTGGCGGGTACATGTTCTTGTGATACTTGAGGAGTTTGGCGGCAATACCTGTAATGGGTGCGCGAGCGGACCACTGGAGGTGGATACGCTATTTGACGGTGATGCTCACCCCGGCACCAAAAACCGAGTTGGATTTGCCTGGTTCACAGAACTTTACCGTGCACACCACTTTCATCTACTGGGGGGTGTTCCAGCCAGCCTAGTATAGTGCGATACCCGGACTATAAAGAGATAGCTGAAGTGTGGGGGGAGGGGGGAACTAGCGATGGCCTTTGTCCCCCAAAGAGACTCATACCCCACTTGGCCACCGCGGGGGAGGCCATCACAGTTCTCGGACACTGAGTTGCGTCTTCGGTGTATCCTAAGCCGGGAAAAGCAGGAGGGTACCGTTCACTGCTAGGGTCTATGCTGCGGGTTGTGTCTCAGCCGATTGAAACCCGGCTTGCAGCCCGAGTGGTTCCAGGTGTACAAACTCTGCAGAGTCAAAATTATATATATAGTCGTCGTCCACGGTCAAGGATGAATCTGTGAATTTCACGTGATCCGCCATTGTTTTGGGGTTTTCTACCTTTCCTCTAGTCCAAAGCCTGTCTCAGGCAGTTGAGATGTAAAGAATGGGAGCTTTCACATCGCCTAGAGAGGGCAAGCGGAAGATTGACTTTGATGCGGGAACCTGGTGCGCCAGGGATGCCCGAAGTGTTTGTGAGAGTGGTTTGGATTTGGAGATCTCGTTTATGAGATATTGCTGTATAGGAAACCTCAGCTATATTTCTTGTATATTTTGATATCCTTAGAATAGGCCACCTTAAAGCTTGCATACAGATGGTGACGTGGACCTATCCTAATCCTTGGGGCAGTTTGTGAATGAGCAGGTAAAGACCCAAGTCGCAAGACAGGTTGTTGTGCTATGCTCAAGTATTGCATGTGGAAGTGGCAACCTGAAGATAAAGTTGGCTTGAAGCCTAGTTACCGCTACGTTGGTTTTCTTATTGTCGTTTAGCCCAAGGGACTTGTATTGGTACGCTTTCCGTTAATCCTTGATGTAAAGCTAACTCTGATGATTGTTTTCATTGTTTGGATGTGATATCCTACTAAAATGAGTTTCTTACGTGATAGTTGTTGATTCTGGGACTATCACAATGGTACAGGGATTCGGATTCTCGATTTTGAAAATCTGGGTCGTTTCAGGCCTGGTGTCACAAAGGTTTTCTAGATAAGTTAATGATCACACATAAAAGAATATAAACCCGATATAGATGAAACTTATAAATATAGTTAGGTCACGTCCACATAGATACATGAAAAAACACAACTAAAGGTAACTTGAGCCTAATGCTTTATAGTTAGTTGTAGTTTTAGTCCAGGAAGAAGTTCAATAAACATCTCATCTTAATCGATCTTCACCGTAGGATAAGTCAGTTCACTCACAACAGTAAACATAGATAAGATCACTTAGAAAGGGCTCTTCGACCCAATTTCAACTAATAAATCTTTTTCTGTTACAACATATACCGTGGGACTAAATTACATGAGCTCTCTTTAAAGCCGCCGGGCTCGACGGCCAGCTAGCCCATCCACGTCAGCGAAAAAAACGTGTGCCCTCCGATCTGCATCCGTTGATCCTGCTTTCCGCAGCGCTCCGTTCTTCCCACGGGGCCACACGTCGGCGCTTTGTTGGCCGGAAGGCTCCCGAAGCTCGTCGGCTATCTCCCTCCGCCTCCCCACCGCACACACCGACAGCGAGCGTGTTCGTTTGGGGATCAAAAAATTGATCCCCCATTAAATGCACCTTTGACCATTAATTAAGGGTATTAAATAAAGCCAGTTTACAAAACTACCTCCACAACCCCCTGTTAAATTCGCGAGACGAATCTAATGAGGCCTTTGACCGCACGATTAGAGGATGATTACTGTAGCATTACTGTAGCAAATCATGGATTAATTAGGTGCAGTAGATTCGTCGCGCAAAGTTGCACTCATCTGTGAAAAGGTTTTGCAAATAAACTTCGTTTAGGGCTTCATGCGGGCGACAGTAATCCGGATCAATTTTTTGATCCGGCCAAACGAATACGGCCAGCGATGGACGAGGCGCAGGTGTTGAGGCGGCGATAGCGGCAGCGGCGACCGGCACTAGTCCACTGGTGCGCGGTCGATGGCCGCACGCCGCGTGGCCCCACCCCACTGCGCGGGCGTCGCCGTGCTGCCAGCGGCGGGCAATGGGGGCCAGTTCGGCGCTGGGCCAGGCACGACCGGCGCTTCCCCTCCTTCGCCGATTCTTAGGAATCCCGCCGCCCCCTCATCCTCGGCTCCGTCCTCGCGCCTTCCCCCACGCGATGCGACGACGCGGTAGCCAGCGGGGGAGGTGGTGGCCAATGCAAGGAAGAGGCAGGGGCAATCGGCGGCCGGCGTGGGGAAGAGGAAGAGGCGGCGCAGCGTAGAGGGAACGGCGAGCGGGGGCCGGCGCAGGCGAGAGGCAGGAGCGACCGACTATCGGCGCGGGGGAGAGGCTAGGGCGATGCTTGGGTGGAGCGGAAGAGGAAGAGGAGATGCGGCGGGGGCGCGACGTCAAGAGCAAGAGAAGCACCAGCCCGCGCCTCGCCTCGGCCTTCACCACATTTTCCACCTCATCACCCCATCTCCTTGCACTCAGTTATCCATCCGTCTCAACCTCCGTCTCCGAATCCACCGCTGCTATCGCGGCGCGTTCTCTGATTGCTATCTTCGGCAGGGTCTAGTGGCGAAGGGAAGGAAACATGTACACCGCGAGGAAGAAAATCCAGAAGGAGAAGGGCCTTGAGCCCTTTGAGTTCGAGGACCCCATCGCTCAGGTGATCAGAGCGCTAATCCCTCTCCTCTCTTCTCCTGTCTCGTCACCGATTTCTTATCTTTGGGGTTGCGTCTTTGGGGTTGCGTCTCGGGGGGGTTGATGTTTGTGCTCGTTGACACCACGCAGGCATTCTTTGACCTGGAGAACAGCAAACAGGAGCTGAAGAGCGACCTCAAGGACCTATACATCAACAATGCTATGTATGCCGGCCGTTTCTTCTTGTAATACAGTATCTCTGTTGAATCTGTAGTTGCCATTAGATTATGGATGTGACCTTTCATGATGATGCTTGTTCTTATTTTTGAGCCAGTTGGATGTTGCCGGGAACAGGAAGGCTGTAGTGATTCACGTCCTATACCGCCCACGAAGATGCACGTCCGGGAGCTGGAGAAGAAGTACAGTGTCCAGGTGAATTTCTTATTCTTTTTTGTGTTACTGTTGTCAGGCTTATATGGCAATGTACAGTTACAACTTACAACTATGCTTGGATTGAATAAATCAGCTTAAAGCAAAAGGTAATACATAAGCAGTACATGTATCAGGATTAGGTAATATAACACCAAATTTAGCAGATCTTCTCCTTCTTTCTCAAAGCTGTTTACCATTTATAGTTTCAATTATAAACAGTTGTGGTTTGTCCTTTTTTAATTACTCAAGAATTATTGAATTGAGCAATACAGTAGCATTTCTGCTATATCCTCTTGGTCAATTGTTATGTTGTAATACTGCTTTTAATAAATGTGCCGAACCTTCTTCCTGGCCTTACGGCTCAACAGCATTTTAGTAATTTGCTCCTCTATGTTTTATCATTTCTACTTGCACTACCTGTGCTTCCTTTTGTTTTTAAATTAATTTCATCTTTTCAATGCTTCAATTGTTTGTTCAGGCCTTTTGGTGCTGTGGCATATGTTGTAGAAATTTTGACACAGCTATACTGTTTAGTGTGCTTCTCTATAATTGTAGACATGCTTTCAATAATTGAACAGCATTAATATGATTTTTGCTTGACTCAGAATGCCGTAACTGTTGGCACAAGAAGGACTGTGAGGCCGCCCAAGAAGGTTTCAGCTGTTCAGCGCCCTCGTGCCAGGACTCTGACTGCTGTTCATGATGCACTTTGGAGGATGTTGTCTACGTAGCCAAGATAGTACATAGTAGGGAAGCGTGTCAGATACCGCTTGGATGGTACCAAGATCATCAAGGTATATTCCATCTTCTTTTCTTCTGGTAATTTAAATGTCCTGAGCTTTACCCACATCAAAGAGCAGGCTTGTTTCTCTCCCAGATCATCTTGTTAGTTTAATGATGCGCAGCCCTCCTGCATCTTTCGGGGAAAAAAAAACTTCTTTCCCAGATCAAATTTTCTTCCTCTACCTTAATTAGCTTTACTATTTGGAACAATGCTCTAATTACAGCACGACATATGCTTGTAAATTTAGCTTTACCTATATGTCCAATTTCTTATCCGCTGAACATGTGCTGTTTCGTGGCTTCAGGTACATATTTTATTTTCCGCTAATTTGGTAACCTTGTCTGATGTGTCTATGATTTGCTGATGCAACAGGATCACCCTGCATAGACCATGTGTTATTGGAAGTCAAGCCCAAGGAGGACGAGATCAACTCACTCCTCTGTGGTCCGAAATTTAGACAATGAAGTTACAGATAACTAAATGTTTGATAAATTGGAGTTAGAGCTAGAAAATAATCCAATTGGTAAGGCTCACATTTTGATAGGTAAATGCAACTCTTTTTATGATTCAGTGAGTAAATTTAATTTGTCTGAACATATGGTTTCATTGTACTTTTGTGCACTATGCAGAAATTTCGGTTTGGGATGCAGCACCACACTATATTACCAGGCTCATAACAAATCATGGTATTCATCTCTTTTCTTCGCTTACCTTTTTTTATGTAAATGCTTCTTATCACAATATTCCTGTCAGATGATATATGCATGTTCTTATTACAGGTATTCATGTTAAATGAGATGTGCATCTAGGACCATTTAGATACATTTTCTGATCACAATGCCAAATTTACTTCTAAATGGAATTTACACAGCTTTGTTACCTCATACATAATTTACTTAAGTGTCCTTCTCAAACAATGTATTCTGTTTGACTTTAAGGTCGTACAGTGACTCCATATAGTTTGATTGTTTTTCTTCTAATGATGAGTATAGGTGCTATTTCGCTGACAACACAAAGTATTGCAGTATTTTTATTTGACAAATCAATATGCACAGCATGGTAACCTAATCTTTACGATGCCTACAATTATTAAATATTAGTTTGCAAGATGCACTATTATCACAGAGTACCTTCCCAGTTCATGAGCACGTTTTTATCTATTGGATCCCAGCTTGTTGTTTGTGTACTAAAATCGAAAAGAGCTTTTATGCTCATCATACAATTTTGGTTCCTTTAATTTGAACCGTTAAACTGCATCTTGCCCGCCGTGAATTTAAGGGTCATGCTATGTGTATGGGTGAACATTTGCCAAAGAATTATAAATGAGTTTGGTGATACACCATTATATTCTTATTGGACAGAAGAAGCTATCAGTCGCTCAAACGTGACTTCTTTTTTGCTGTTAGAGCATACGTACATCAGTAGTGCACAAAAATGAAATGGCTATAATTTTATACACGGAGTTCTCATTTGTTGTCGCTGTTTTCTCAGCTCTTTCCTTTGTGCTTGAAAGTGACTATTTTTTGTTTTCTTTTAGAGCACAGGTACATTCAGTTCAATAGTGCACAAAAATGAAATCACTATTATTTTATTTATTTTATAGATGGAGTTCTTATTTGCTGCTGTTGTTTTCTCATCTCTTTCCTTTGTACCAGCGGCCTATAGCATATCTAGAGCCCTATCATGAAATACTTTTTTTATCACTTAAACTTACAAAAGTATTGTTGACAAATGGGTGAGCCCAGCAGGCAGATATAACAGTTAGCTTTATTCATAAAGTCCAGTTTGCTAAAGTGAGAGTTCTCATGTGATGTAGGGGCATTGTGATGGAGCAGTGCGTGCTGGATTGATGGATGTAGCAGTGTGATTATAGATCAACTATCTCGAATCACTTTGCAATTGAACAACGCTATCTCAAATTCACAATGTGGTAAAATTCTAGGTAAGTTATTTATGCTCTTACTGCACGTGCTTATGTGCTTAATGTCACTGCTAAATGTATGTTTATTTCTCACATTGACAACTATGCTCAGTGTTACGTAGTTGTATGCATGGTCACCATTCGGTTCAGCAATCCAATGTTCTTAGTCTATATTAGCTTATTCAAATTTTAGTGTATAGCATAAAAATGGCTGTGACTTAACATCTTTCACATTATAGGACTTCTAAGCGGCTTAAGTGCAAAGAAGTTATCTATGAGGTTGTCGTCAGTCCCTCAAAAATGTCTTCCATTAGGTTCATACTTTTTTTCCCGAGCTTTGAAGTACCACTGTTATTTGACTATGTTTCCCTCCATATGTTCCAAGTGGCATTATATTTGTTGTTGCTCCTATCACTACAAATGAAGAGATGGCCAATAAATGTTTTGGCTCTATATCAAAAAAATAGTCCGATGCTGACAAAAAAAAATGTAAATGTGCTTGGAGTATGTATTGCAGTGTGAGTACATGCCTTGAGACTTGAGTGAAAAGAATGCAAAGGAGAGGAGAAGCACTGTACTTATCATTCATTCTGTTCCTTGAACTGCTTACTATGTATAATTAGTTTTCATGATCAGTGAAATTGAAGATTGAGCTTTGTCTGTGACGAAGGGATATATTTTCATGGTATAGTTGGATCAAATTTCAAATCCGAATGCTATATTGCAATATGGGCTTACTCAGTAACAGACATGCTAAGGTTCGACGCGCGCCCATGCGCGCGCAAATTACTAGTCAAGGTACAATCAAACCATGTGGCTCGGCCCACAAGGCTCACACTGTAGACTTGGAACCGCCGTTCCTGTGGTAATGGTGCCTGTACGCTCTTTTTGACTTTAGGGCACGTTTGATTTAACATCAATTACAACTCTTCCAAAAATTGGTATACTTACGGTATTTAGTGATCATTTGGTTTGCTGCCGATGGTTGGCACGTCAACATTCAGCAGCAAAAACACTACCAACATGGGCGAGAACCAAGGCGAGCAAATCGCTCGCCAAATTTTTGGTGGCCGACGGGAACTTCAAGCTACATGGCAGCACCATATTTATTGCACGTACTTCAAAATGCAAGGGTTAACATGATTTAAGTACTAATATCTACTAAATGGTGCATTTAATTTGAATTCTATTTTATATTAATATTTCTTGTAATTAAATGTATAAAATAAGATCTCAGTTGATTATATTTGAAAGTAAAAAAATTATAACATAAGAAACCCACGTGTAATACTCACACGTTGCACTATATTTAGGTGATGTTTGGTAAGATCACAATCCAAACACTAACATGGCCAATTTTTGCAGAGCAATTTGGGCACAAATCAAACATGCGCTTAGTCCACGCGTGATGTGCGACGTCTTGACTTCGCTGTGGCTCCGTCTTGACTTTGCCTAGTCGCTCTCACTCCCTGACTTCGTTCGCCTTGCAAGAGGACGCGTAGACTTTGTCAGCGAAGGCAATACATAAACAAATGCTTAGGCTGTTTCGGCCTCTCACCCAACAAAGATAAACTCATATTTTCTGGGGCGCTGCGCTATGATGTCCGACTCCCGAACCCCAACAACGACCAAGGACCCCAGTAAGGGAGATATATATCTCTGGACAAGTCTAATTACAGGGCATCGACATGCTAGCAGGATCTGATCACCACAGTTATTACGTAAAGCATGTTAAAAGTCCTAACTATTGAATTACTAATTAAGGGTAAAAACATCCATGCAGTAGAAAACGTAAAAGGACATACTGAGTTGCTAATAGAATGGAAAATATATGATGAGATCTTTATCCGAACAAGGTATATATTACATCGTCACAACCAAGGTCATACCACTACGGGAAACCGCTTGTTCGCCGTGCGCCAGCGACGCACGGCAAACACAGGAATGCGCACGGCAAACTCTTTGCCGTGCGTATTTCCCAGGCGCGCACGGCAAAGGGTGCACGGCAGAGTTTTGCCCGGCAAAGGCGGGTTTGCCGTGCGCCTTTTATCGCACGCACGGCGAAACTCTTTGCCGTGCGTAAAACGCAGCGCACGGCAAACATTTTTTAACGGCGGCCACCGGCAGCCGCGCTAACGGCGCGGCGGCGCTGACGGCGGCGAGGATGGACTGTTTGCCGTGCGTCCTCTTCCTAGCGCACGGCAAAGAGTTTGAGTTCGCCGTGCGTCCTGTTGCGAGCGCACGGCAAAGAAATGAAGTTTGCCGTGCGTCCTATTTTCAGCGCACGGCAAAGAATGGCCTGTTTGCCGTGCGCCAGATATTCCGCACGGCAAACAGGCCAGAGGGGCCACAGGAATGGTCACTTTGCCGTGCGCCCCCCTGTTTGGCGCACGGCAAAGTGACCAAATTGTTTCTGTTTTTTTTTGTTTTCGCGTTTAAAAATCCCCATTCATTCAAAAATCACAGGCATAATATATATCTCATAATAACCATCACAGGCATAATATATATCTCATAATAACCATCACAGGCATCAACAATAACCATCAACAATAACCAGCCAGCCGTCCAGCCAGCGGTGCAGAAGCTGCTGCTGGCGCGTGCTGAAGCTGCTGGTGGCGCCAAGCTGCTGCAAATCCATTCACTCCATTCAAATTCAAACTGTTGAAACTCACTGCATACACCAATTTTTTCTTACTTGGCGCCAACCCACCACCAAATTAACTGCTCACAAACAACATTCTTAACAGACTGTGAAGCAGTTTGACCAAATGAAAAATACATAGCACATGAGTTCTCAGTTGCAGTCCACACGCACAATTCACACACACGAACTGTTAACATTCTCACATGACAGCATATGATTATTAGAACCAAAAACAAAGCATGTTACTAAACTCTTGCTTCTGATTCCAGCAGTTTGATTCCAGCAGATCAGTACATTCCATCAGGTCCAGGTCCAGGTACTGAAACTCCCACTGCACATAGGCACAAAACAAAGCATCAAACAGGCAGCCAGCCACAATTACATCTACTGATTAGCACTAGAATTCAATAAATAACCAGCTTGTTTGACATACCTTAATTTATTTCTGACATTAATTTCTTCTGCAAACATTTCAGTATAGATGACTGATCAGCCATTTCTTGCTCAGACATGAGTTCTCAGATATATTAAGTTATCACACATTGACAGGTTCATTAGCAAAATCTCAATGTGAACAACTGGTCACTTGATACCTCAAGGTTAAGCAGTTAGACAAAATGGATGACCCTCCTATCCAATTGATCCTACTACTACTTCAATTGGGTGCTGACCGAAAACAAATTCACAAAATCCCAACACATTAATATATATATCACCAGCCTTGCTTAACCTCCATGCCTCCAGAAACTACAACCTGCCATTGACAAAAGCATATATATCACAATTCTTAATTTTGGCAAACCAAGATAAGATGCATGGACAGGGGTGGAGGGAGAGCTGCAGCTCACGTGTTTCTTGCGCTAAGAACCCAAGATATGAGCTCTCTCATCCCCGAAGTAGTTGTTGTCTTGTGCATCTCCGCAAACTCTGACAAAGGGTACCATCGACCATTTCCAAACTTCCTGCGCCACAAGTAATTGTCCAAAGCAAAGCAAGAGATGATAATCTTTGATTGCTTCTTCCTTTCAAAGTAAGGCACCTTTTCCAATATCTGCCATCGCTCCTTCAACACCCCAAACCTACGTTCAATTACATTGCGGAGCTTCGAATGAACATAGTTGAACTTCTCCTGTCTAGCCAAATCGCCAATTTCCACATCCTTAAACTCTTTCTTACGGTACCTAGTACCAGGGAACGGAACCATGTATCCTTCCTTGTCCATATAACCCGAGTCCGCCAGATAGTACCGTCCTACAACCACATATGCACGTTAGCCTTCCTACCTGAACTCAGCTGATCCCAGGTTATCAGTGAGCTCACATTCACTCACACACAATCACGCTCATAGCTGTTGGTTGAAGAAGGAGACAGGAGCAGAGGTAAGAGCAGAACACACACACTGATTGTGCTCGGCTGACCTGAGCTACAGGTAGCAGCTCCTTTCAATATATTGAAGAACACGAAGGTTTACAAGGTATGGCTAATATTTTTTCATCAACTTGTACTATTGCCACTACTTGGCACTGCACTGCCCCTACTTGCCACTGCTTCTACTCAGTCTACAACCATGCTGCTAGTTGCTAAGCATATACATCAACCAGCCATGAATACCATGTGGTCGAGTAGAAAGCCAAACCTACTGAGCTCTATTCGGTCAATTTACACAGAGAGGAACAGGTAGAGCACTCACAATTATATCACAATGCAGGCACTAGTGTCCCAACCAATCCACATTATAAAAATTGTAAAAGCTTCAGCTGAACAAGGTTGTGAAACATTGCATTTACCTTGTGGCGGACGAGGGAACCTTGCTTCGGCTTCGCAGTCTCGCAAAACAGCGATGTCATGACATGCGCCTGCCATTCCAGATCCAACATATGTCCACATGCCATGCAAGTCCACCACGGCACACACATTGATGCTTACAATATCATTCCTATCCCTGAAATCCATTTTTGCTTCTCTGTTGACCTCTACTGGGATGTGTGTACCATCTATGGCGCCTATGCACCCATCGAAGAGGGGTTCATATTTTTGAAGTTTGCAGTTCACTGACCTATACTCTCTATCCATAGGTCGTAACACATCATGAGACCACATGAACACAACTTCAGCCACCTCTGACATCTTCCTACTAACTGTGTCCAAAGACCTTTCGAACCTATACTTGGTTCGCCTACAAGAGGCTCGAGTTGCACAGGCCCACACAAACAACCCTAGAGCTTCTACTGACCCACACTCACGGGTAATGGGCAGCCCATACTGACATAATATGTCATGCAAATGGAGGAAATCATCACGGTTCATACGAAAATTGTCATAGCAACTTGTCTCGTCTGAAAGCATCAGGTGCATCCACTGTGCACCCGTGAGCTTGGGTACGGCACACGGAGGACTTACCTGAGGCTGGTGCAGCTGCTGCAATGTCTTGAGCTTCTTCAACATACATCCAAGCCTGCCAGCAAACTTGAACCGCTTCTCCGTTGACGAATCGCTTGTGGTCGAGTCGCTGTTTGAGTCCGTCTCCATGTCCCTGTGAGAACAAAACAACAGGGTGAGTACATATATATGCATACAAACTTAGGCAGCACATGTATATGCATACAAACTATTGACATATAATTGTGACTACCATAGCTGCTGATCATCATGTACTTAGAGGTAATAGAGGACAGTATGTTTGGTTCTTCTTGTGCCTGACCAGTTTGGACTCAAGGGCAGGTAGATATAGTCATACCAACTTCAACCATGGTTGTAGGCTCACCTCCTGCAGTGCCAAGCACTGCCTGTGCAGTGCCAAGTAGTGCCACTATTTGTTGAGGTAGATGATGGAACAATTTAGGCCTTACCCACCATATCCACATACACACAAATACCAACACGGAGGTACATATAAAGTCTCTGAGCACAACGTTATTACAAATTTTGTCTTCGAAACAGCATGACATAAATTCGACAATAACTAAAACAAATCAACAGTAACTCATAAAGATGCACACTAACTGAAACAATTCCACACTAAATGAAGAAGATGCACACTAACTCATAAACATGCACACTAACAGAAAAAATGCCGCCCTAACTGAACAAGATGCACACTAACTGCAAAAATTTGACAATAAATGAAAAAGATCCACTTCCAGATGTAGACACCATGATCACACAGGCTTGTTGCTTCTGTTGCTGAAGTAGAAGTTGACATAGTTCTCACGACCCTCCTTTGTTTTGTAATCCAGGAATGCCTTACGATGCATCCTGTCCGTGCAAAGATGCTTGGTTTGGGTGAAGAACATGTCCGCCTCATTGTACCCATCTTGTTCAAGAACCTGATGAACTTTCTCCATGTCCAGAAGGTCTGCAGTAGTCCTGGACACCGACAGTTGGCGACGGCCCTCATTAACGTAGGAGCTGATGTCACCAAGCACGTCCTCGTATGAGGGAGTCTTGCTTGCTTTCTTTCTCGGGGAGTGAACAGAAGGTTCTTCCCCGTAGGGTCTCTTGGAGGGCTGACCAGAACAACCTGGGAGTTGTGAATCACATGGTGGAGGCGTGGGAGTGTGTGGGCTCTCACCAGGTGTTTCCTCACTAGCATGACCCCCCGATGATACCAGCACTCCCCTATCCCGAGGTGTATGGCCTAACAGTTTGTACAGTTCCTCACAGCATGGGGGACATTTGAATTTCTGACCATGTCTCTCACTACTTTCCTGCAGGGGGCATAGGATGACAAGTTAGTCGAAGTTAGATATGGAAAAGGCTAGTGCACTACATGCTGCGACAAAGTTGGAGTGAATACCCCGGTGAGAGCTGCACACCAAACTGGGTCATAATCAACTTCACCAGTAGCTGGGTCAACACCCAGCCCCGTCTTGTTGAGCAGACCTTCGCGCCAGTTAAAGTAGGCATTTTTCAGTTCAGTGTACTTGTTTTGCAGTTGCCTCTTTTTATACCCAAGGTTTGTGCGGTCGTTGAAGGCTCGGTGCACGTTGCTCCAGCCGTGTTGGGTTGGGGTTTTATCACCCCAAAAGCAGTGAGTTTTCTGGTCAGCTATAAGTTGAAGCAAAAGGGTTATGGTGTTGTCATCCCAGTGAGCCCGATCCTGCGACATCTGCGAGTACGTAACCCAATTCTTACTTTTGCGGCAGTGGTGCAGCACGACAATTGTAAGCAGCGACGGAGTAACAGGGAGGTAGTTGGTTCCAATGTATGCAAGGACAGAAAAGGGGACTTGCCTTTGCACAGCGTGTAGGTGGCGAACACGACGATGCCGAAGAATAGGGCAATACCGAGCTGCAACCAGGAGAGGCACTGAAATGAGGAACATAATTTGTGTACAAGGCATACAAATGTGTCGTACTGGAATATCACAAATGTACTGCTCGAAGTACATTCCATTGTAAACAGCACACATCTGATGAACACAACTTATTCAACAAGTAGCTTGCATATCATATATACAACCACAATTAGCTTGCAAGTTGGCATGTCAAATCTGAGCTTGCATTTATACTCTATTTATATATCAAATCTAATTCAACAAGTACCTTGCATGGACACAACTGATTGAACAAGTAGCTTCCATTTATATATAAAATCTGAGCTACTGTGACAACTAATTACTACTGTGAGAACTGAATTCATTTTAAGAATTAATTATCATACCCCAAGTAGTTGCAGCCATCAAATGTAGGAATATTATTTAATGCTTTGTTCCACATAATGATAGAAAGCAGTGTGGCACAAGGATAATCAAATATTTTAGTCTTTGATATGGATCATTAACAATTGTCCACAAAAAATGATGTTTTGTATTGGCTTTGTAATGTTACAAGGACATGTAATGAAGGTGTGCAAAGTAGAATTGTGGTAGCATGCATGTATATATTCCTGGGATCTAATTCAACAAGTTGCTGCACACAAATGATTCAACAAGTAGCATGCATGTATATATCAAATCTGAGCTTGCATTTATACTCTATTTATATATCAAATCTAATTCAACAAGTAGCACCACATTATACAAGAACATGGATGAAAACAAACCTGGATCTTTCGATGCCGGTTGCCTGGGTGTTTAGTTGGAGGTCCTGCATGCAGCACATGGAATGCGGAACCATGAGAGGCCGAACCACGCAGCAGCAGCGCAGTTCTGAGGACATATAATAGAAACTAACCTGGATCGTAGTTGTGGGAGTGGAACGACGGATCCGATGGCGGCGACGGCAGGGGAGGCGGGCGGTTGTGTTGTGGAGGTCCCCGGATGCTCTGATGGAAGAACTTCGGAGGGAGCGGCCGAGATGTCGGTCCTCTTGGCGTCGCTCGCGATGGCGGCTGACGGGAGACCGTATCGGGGCCAGCGTGCTGGCCCACGACCCGGCTGGAGGCCTGCGGGGTCAACCCTAGGCGTTGGGTTCACCGGCCATGAAGGGAGAGGCGTTGGGGGTTGAATGGAGCTGCGCCTGCGGCTCAACGGCCCCCTGCATGATGTGGAAAATATGATACAACAGCATCTAAATTCAATATGCGAATCAGCAGTGAGGCCACAATTTGGTAGTTTTGCAGCAATTACACCTTCTACAACAGAACAGTAAGCATATCCATGCGAAGCTCGCTTATACACTTAAATCACACTCACGAACTCTGGCCATGCAGTCAATGGAAGACAAGCCATAGTGTTGTTGAAACACAGTACTGTGGAACATTACAACGTATGTTATATAACTAAAAAAGATAGCCCTAGAAGATAGTGCAGTGCAAAATTACTTGTTGATGAAGAGATCATTTTACAGTTCTCTCTACAGGCATGGCAGATCTAATGGGTATTTTCATTGCCTGGCTTGTCTAATTCTAAGAAAATCATGAATGAGGGGCAGCACATTACACATACTATTTATTACCCTTATTAGTTCTAGTATTACAGGGACAAGAGCACCTCAACCAAGATGTCATGCAGCACAATAATTTTCCAAGAACCACATCTACAGGGCTGACAAATCTATAACAATTCCACGGGGCTGTAATTAAATTAGTGTTCATATATGCACCATGGAGCACAGCAGACACAATTGCACGTGAGTAGATTATGCAAACAATTCCACGGGGAGAAATACAAACAACATTTATGGATCAGCAGTTCTATTGCTACAGGGAAGGGAATAACTCATGTATCTCTGCTGCCATCGTCCAAATTTAGACGCAAAACTTACGCATAGATCCATTGCTATAGAGGGAAAACATGAAAGGGCACAGAGGATGAAGCAGAGCACGCACCCCTCACAGATCTGATCCTCTCCAGTCCGATCGATGTAGGTCGCCTTCTCCCCAAGCACCTACCGGATCTTTCCTCGCACCACTAATCCTGTCAGAATCTTGAACACGAGCAAGGGTTAGGGTTCGTAGAAAAGATTGGGGTGGCGATGGAGATGGAGATGGAGATGGGAAGGGAGAAGGACAGGGGAAGGGGGTGGCTAGTCCTCACCGGGGAGATGCGGTGGAGGCAGTAGCCGCTGGCGGTGTGGATTGCTGCGTCGCCGTCTGGCGTAGGAGGCGGCGGAGGTGGAGGGAACGAGGGCGCCTGCGTGAGGGAGAGAGGTGAGCGAGCGGAGATGAGGGGCGCCGGCGAATGAGAGGAGCGGGGAGGAGGGTCACGTGCTGACGGGGGCTAGGGTTACGGCAGCTTGCACATACCTCTTGGCGTCGCTCGCGACGGCGGCCGGCAGAGTCGGAGGGAGGCGGATCTGGTGGGATCCGGGGTTGTTGTCGGAGGGAGGTCGCGGGCTGGAGAAGGTGGCCGCCGAGACCGGATCCGTGCGAACCTTTGGGCCGCCCCTCCTCCCCGGCCGCGGCCGTCGTCCCTGGTGGGCGAGCGGGGAGGCCGGCGGGTGGGTCACCGCGGAGGTCAGCGCCCGGATCTGCCGCCCGCGGAACGCCCTAGCGCGGTCGGTACGGGCCCGGACGACGACCGGAGGGGGACCGACCGCGCCGGCGGCGGGGCGGGCGAGGATGGCGGGGGGAGCGCGAGCAAGGAGGCCAGACGGCGGCGGCCGGACGCGCGTGCGAGAGGGAGAGAGCCGCGAGATGGAGAGGATAAGGCCGGGACGAGAAGGGGCGGCGTCGGGTGAGTGGATAAGCCCAGCCCAGCCGGTTTCAGGCCAGCCGGATCTGTCCAGCAAAGAACGGCTCTTTGCCGTGCGTCCTGTTTCAGGCGCACGGCAAAGATCAGGGGTCTCTCGATTTTGTTGAGGATCAAACCAATGGCATTTGAATATGACAGGTTTAAGAGGTTTGCAACCAGGAAACGTGAGTTCATATATTTCTTCAATTCTTCCATAATAGTCTTTTTCATCATTGCCTTTCGTACAAACTCCGGTGTTTGTGGTTCTTCGATTGGGCCGACTCTGCTCGTGGCTTTTTGTGTGAAAGCGGTACCCATTCACGTCATAGCCGCCGTATGACATGACCCTATAGTCACAACCAACGGAAACCTGTCTCAACTCAGGATCCATAGACACATCGTTTTGGCCCTGCAAGTAGAAGCAAGACCTTTCGTTATATTATTGGCACGTACGAGGAACTTGTAATGTCAAACAAAAAGTACGAGCTCAGAATGACCGTACCTTCCGCTTGAACCAAGAAATGAAATCAGGGCATCCATGTCCCGCACCCTTATCAATAAGGGTATCAACTTCCCGCTGGGTCGGTTCCCTTCTTCCCCGCCAGAATTGATTAGTAAATTCACTGTACGAACGAGGAGGTTGGATACCATTAATATAATGACCCTACGCTAGCAATAATCGACAATTAATTTGTTGAGAACTTACTCAATGTATGGCTGCACTTCGGAAAGGTTGGTCAACACATAAATCATGATAGTGCGCCACTCTTCATGTTGCAAGTTCTTACAAGTCGAAACACTTGCACTTCCGAGTTGCCCTCTGAAGAGACTGAGTTTCGATTCATTTTCGTCGGCATTGTAACGAGGGCTTGGATTATGCACGCTAGGAAGGGTGTCAGCATAGTATTTTGTTGTGAAGTTTGTCACCTCCTCAGTACAGTATGCCTCAGCAATGGAAGCTTCAATTTTACATTTGTTTTTACATTTCGTTCGAAGAACCTTTTGCTGTCTCTCAATTGCATAGCACCAACGGCCATGCACAGGCCCCCCCAGTCGTGCCTCATACGGGAGGTGCAAAATCATGTGCTGCATCGGATTGAAAAAGCCGGGTGGAAAGATCTTCTCCAACTTACAAAGCAACAATCTAACATTTTCAAATTTGTATACGAATCATATATAATCTAACATTTTCATTACAACTAATAGCTCACAATCTATTATTTCATGTACTTGTACAACTTAACTTCAAATTTATCGTGAATGAAATGTTAAAATTTTCCTTTCAAATTTTTGGATAAAGCTATACACAGACTCAATAACAAGAATATCGTTTTTAAACTCACTTTATTCTATTATTTCATGTAGTTATAGCTCAAAATCAATTTCTATTGATTATAATCCTATATAGTTACAGTTAATTGATTAAAATTGTGAAACGGATTTAGAAATTTACCATACATTACAATTAACCAATATATGTTGCCTTTTGGTTATAGAAATTGTTTTGAAGTCAATTCCCAACTCGAACTTCATATCCACTACAAACCAAATCATATAAGTCTAAACTCTAGGAAACTTCTCATGAGACGCTTCGGTTTCTAAGCAGCTTACGTGACAAATTGTTCGAAACCTTCTCAATTTTTTACCACTCCCTCCACATATGATATCATGAGCTCTTGCCAAACCTCATTAATTTCCACCTTTATTTGAATTTCATACAATTAAAAAACATTGTTTCCGCACGTTCATGAACATGCTTCGGGAGTAAAATGTTGTAAATTTACTTTATATTCATGGATATGTTCTTACACAGGTCTCAATAAGCTAAATATCATTTTTCCACAAATTTTATTCTATGATTTTATGTACTTGTAGTTCAAATTTGGCTTACACGAAAAATATCTATTAAAAGACAGAAATTTGTTAAATATAGCAAACATGTCGAGAAATGTATCAAATTGGAATATGATGTACCAACAAATGGAAAAGTTGTAGAGAAATAGAAGGGAGGGCATAAATCAATTTTTTTTGTTTCTTTGCCGTGCGCCGTGGATTGGACGCACGGCAAAGTGGGACGTTTGCCGTGCGTCGCGAGAGGCTCACGGCAAAGTGGATCCTTTGCCGTGCGCCGTGGATTGGACGCACGGCAAAGTGGGGAGTTTGCCGTGCGTCGTAGTCTGGCGCACGGCAAACCTGACGGTCGTTACTGTTTGGGCGGGTGGCGTTACTCTTTGGGCGGGTGTCAAGCACGTGACGAGAGTTCGCCGTGCGTCGCTATTGGAGCGCACGGCAAAGATGGTGTTTGCCGTGCGTTGGCCTGAAGGCGCACGGCAAATCACGGTTGTGCCGTGCGCTCGGTTTTTTCCGTGCGTCATGTGTCTTGGCGCACGGCAAACGCTACCTTTGCCGTGCGCCCGATATTTCGCGCACGGCAAAGATTTCGACTCACGGCAAATTGTCGTTTTCCGGTAGTGTTTCACAGGAGAAGTTCCTCTAGATGTTCGTCATCTATTTGTTGGGAGTTGTGACAGAAAGATGCTTGCCGAGAAGATTTTCGAATTGCAGAATTTGCGTACTCTTATCTTTAATGATTGGTTTCCATCTGATGATGAAGTCCTTCAGAGAATGTTCAGGAGCTTGCGAAATGTGCGGGTGCTGATTTTATGGTTAACTAACCATGATGATATTGGTGATCGTGGTTGTATCCTCTCTGTCCTAGCATGTATTAGTCAGTTAAAGCATCTACGGTTCCTTCAGTTGAGGATGCGTGGAGGGTTTCTCGCTGACAGGCTTATTCTTATTTTACCAGACAGTATTACCGAGCTTTACCACATGCAGCAGTTAGATGTTTGAGCAACAATTTGAAAGGTACATCTGCAAATCCCTTTGATTGTGCCACGTTTTATGCTTTGTGTGCTTGGTAAATGTTACCGTGTACCCTCCGTAATTAAGATTCAGTTAATCTACTATGTGTTTCTTAAAAGCATCATTTACCGGGGAAATACGAATCTTGATCCCTTTTCAAACCATCAAATGAATACCACCAGGTTGCATGCATGCTGTGGACGGGAGCTGAAGAAGGTGTCTCTGCATCACTGCATGCTTCACTCGATAGCCAAGCGTTTTCTGGGACTATTTGGTTAGCACTTATCATATCTTACGTTTCAGAGGAGACGATGTCAGATGCCATTGATACTCTGTTTATTTATTTCCTATATATGGTGTGTTGTGTAGTACCGTGAGACCATGAACATCGAATTTACTTGATTCTCGTTGGGTTGTAATAACGTGGAATGCCCGATGCCGAACACTAAATTTGTGTGTGCCCTCTAGTTTGTAATGTTGTGGAAATATTAGCGTTGTTGCCCTTGAGTAACTTTGGTATCTATGTTAGTATTGTCTTACTCCTATATGTAAATGCAAGTAGAATTTAAGTGCATATTTCAATATGTCTGAACAAAGGGAAGTCCACAGAAATGCCAAGTTCAGGGGGTGGTCTTGTTCGTAGTTCGTACATGGATCTCGCTGTTGACCCGCCAAAGGCGATCATGACCTTGACCTGGCCCGGGCCGCTGTACCCCGTGGCCTCGGTGGCGGGCCTGGCGGCGATTCCCCGCTGCCCGCTGGGCTCTCTTCCCGCACCCGTTGTAGGAGATGGGATGGAGTCCACACCCGATGGACGGACGGACGGCCGGCATGCGTCGCGGCGTCAAGGCTGATAGGTCCACGTGTAGCTTCCTCTGGGCCCCGCTCGTGTCCATTAATGAATCGCTGGCTCGCTGCTACTTCCGAACAAGGCTTTCGCCTTCTTTCGCGCACCAGAGAGAGACAGAGAGAAGGCGATTGTCTGCAAGATCGAGAGGGCCGGTGAGATTGCAACTGTCTGTCTGTCTGTCTCCGGAGTCCGGACAGCACGGACCGGACGAACGATGAACTGGAATAAATAAATCGATCCAAACATGTTCGAACCCAAAGTGGCTGAAGAAATCTAGATACATATAAACCACAAATTAGGCGTCAACCCCATGTTCTCTCAGCAATATTTCAAACTTAACACAGTTTAAATCATAGAAT
This sequence comes from Alloteropsis semialata, assembly GCA_004135705.1. Classification (NCBI taxonomy): domain Eukaryota; kingdom Viridiplantae; phylum Streptophyta; class Magnoliopsida; order Poales; family Poaceae; genus Alloteropsis; species Alloteropsis semialata. Next base: position 63,870,922 of record CM014273.1, read on the forward strand.
ACCCGTGCCCGTTTAATTTTGACCACTAGAGCACTGTTATGCAACGTCCAAAAGATAAGTGTTCCGGCCAAAATTTAACTATACATGCACTTCAAATTATGTCGCCTCAAATTATTCATCATATATTAGCTTGATTGGCAGAAAAACACGACTGAAAGACAGTCCTTGCAACAAAAAGTTCAAATGGTAATACATACAAGCAAAGGCAATGCAGCTTTGATTAACTTTGAAACCTGCACTCTCTTTACACCTCCCAAACGATACATGGGTAAAGAAGACAAAGCATGTGGCACCCGCCAGGCCAGAGAAGGAATGCAGCCGAGTGTTGTAGACACTGGTGTAGCCTGTCGCATCATAGCAGAGGATTTTGTTCTTGCCAAAGAGCACAAATATATCCATTGAGCGGTGAGGACCAGACTCGGATGGTCTGAAAGGTTGGTAGTGTACACTCGGTCAAGGTAAAAATCCGATGCTCCCAAGCACTTCTGGTTTATTCGTACCATTCTTTGTCTTCTTGACTTTCGCGGTTTCGCCACTACATCAGCTTCTGCTATTGATGGATAGAACAGTTTCTTGATGTCCATGCGACTCAGTGAATACATTGCCACGCCCGCTGCTTAACACCATATGCAGAAACTGCCGGCTCAACTTCTTGCAGGTTGCAGCTCATCTTGAATCAGTGAGTGCTCCCTTAACCTGAAGGTGCAGAACCAAAGAAAATTATTTTTCAAACTCAAAAGTGATGCCAGACTTGAAATCTGCCCTACCATAGAAACCTCAAACCTGATTGACACTAAAAGAAGATAAAAAGAGGCAGTAAGTCAATTACTGAGAAAAAAGAAACATCTACCAGCAAGGACGGACCTAGCATAGGACATGGGTGCACACACACATGTACACCCCGGATTATTTTTTTCGAACAAAATAGAAGCTGGTAGGTAAAATATCGTGACTAGGACAGATCCGAATACAAATAGCTTGCATAAGGTTAATTGTGCTCCGTTTCGTACAACAGGAAGGGAAGACGAGGGGTGGGCATACCTGTTGGCTACTCGGCGTCGGCAACGGTCCGGTGAGGAGGGAATAGCCGCCGCCGCTAGCTCAGTCGTTCATCGCTAGGAAAAGAAGACCCAGAGAGGAGAGAGAAAGAGCTCCTGCTCTCTCAAAAAAGAAGACCCAGAGAGGAGAGAGAAAGAGAGAAGGGGACGGGGGGAAGAAACAGAGGTGCGGGGAGAGGGGTGAACAGCAAAGCCCAGCAGGCACATGCTAAGCAGTGGGTTGGCGGCGGCGATTGTGCCGACTCCTGGCGATGAATGGGAGGCCGGGAACGGGAGGGGACTCAGGGGAGAGGAGGTAACAGCGTGCGACGGCTGCTAGGGAGCCGAGAAAGGGGGATAAAACCGAAGAGCTAGGGTTAGAGGTGCGGGCCAGCTAGAAAAAAAAAAGAATTCTAGATTTTACTTAAATTTACAGAAGTAAAAACTAGTTTTTTTCTGAAATAATGAAAATCCAGTTTGCAGCCTTAAAATAGCACGGAATTCTGGAAAGTTTTATTTTCTTTGGGTGGTTTTATATTTTCTAGAAATGTGTAATAATTCTAGTTTAGTCTAAAGAATTATAAGCAATTCACTTTAAATTAGAAAAATATGAAATCGGTCCCTTTCTATTGATGCCTTTCACGGTCGTCCTTCCATCCCGCCCTTTCTAACCCAGCTGCCATCGACGCCCCCATCAGGGGCTGCTTTCCACCGGTTGTCATGCCATGCCCGGGAAGAGGCCATGTCCATTGGAGGCCCCACCCTGAAAACCCGAAAATCTAATTCAACCGTCAAGCCTCTTTTGCCCACCTCCAGCACTCTACTCACAGCTTCTTCCTGATGAGAGCTGGTGGTGGCTCTTGGGACCAAGCGAGTGAGAGTGAAAGGAAGAGGAAGAGCGAGTGTGAGAGGAAGAAGGAGATCATGCGGTGAATGCGTGCCACACGAGTCTCCCATAATGAAAGCTATGTAGCTTTTGGGCTTCTGAAAACTACATAAAATTCCTAGGCCGGGTTGGCATGTTATACGAGCCAGGCTTAGACCGGCACGCAGCGCGACTTTGATCGTTGTCGAAGCGCAAATTATTCATGTTGTTTTCATTATGGGATTCCCTACATTGCTAGGAACTTGTTTGTTTTTTGGCCCAGCATGTCGTCTAAGGGAAAGTACATTGGTGTCGTCTAATAGGCGGGGGTCTTATGTACACGTAATATTGAAACGGTTTAACAGACAACTTGTATAATGTGTTGTCTTATAGGTTGTCTCATAGTAATTAATAATTCCATCATTTGTAGATATACAAATAATTATTTGTGAGTTGCATGGCAACAGCAACTCGTACAATGGTGATTAAGTGGTCTCGTAGTCCTAAATTTTAGGTTTGAGCTGATTGCTTCGCGAAACAACCACCTTATTCTCTCACTTCCCTTTCTTTTTTCCGTATCACCAAAAATTCTACTAAGTGGACCTGTATGAGACAAGTTATAAGACCACCTACGTGTAGCAATATACTTGCCCTAAGGATCTGGACATGCCGACTAGCATGCTTCCTCCCGTTTACGTTTTCATTTTTTTCCTTTTTCTTTCAGTTAAGGGTTTCATTTTTTCTTTTTTCTTTGATTTATTTATTTTTCCCAAAATACCTCAACTAGTCGCAAATATTTGTTTTATGTGATTGTAATGTGTTTTATTCCACGAGGTGACTACGTTTGTGCCATTAGTTCAAACAATTGTTCCAAAAAATGTTCATGATTTTCATTATATTATATGGATCTAGATTTTTAATGAAATTTTGTTTCCCCATATCTTCCAAATTATTGGCCTGTGCGGACTAATTGAAAGCTCCTTTTGAAGTCTCCACGTGAAGCCACGTAGGATGCTAGGTGGATGTTCTAGAAAAAAAGAGAAATCCTAAAAGTTCTCACAAAAATCAAAACATATGACCATCTATTTGTAGACACTAATTATCATACCCATTTGATCTATTATATTTCTAAAGAATTACACACTTTTGACATTATAAACATAGCCTAAAATAACCCCCTAAATGTATAGGTAAATTACCTACCTCTCCCATTAAAAAATAACTGAAGTAACCCCTAATATTCAACTAAATTTCCTGCCTATGCCATTATTTAATTAATTTATAGTGACACCTTAAATTTGTATCTAAATTACCTATGTTTGATGTTATTAAAATATTACTCACTTTTGCCATTATGAAAATAACTTGCAATAACCCCTAAATCTGTAGGTACATTACCCACTTCTACTATTATGAAAAATAAACTAAAGTAACACTCTAATATTCAACTAAATTACCTGCCTATGCCATTAAAAATAATTTACAGTAACACCCTGAATTTATATCTAAATTATCTACGTTTAACATTACTAGAAAACCAGCATGTACTAGATATAGGAGATCATAATAAATGAGAGTAACTTAATTTCAAAAATCTTAAAATAAGATATCATAATAAGCCCCTGTGAAACCTACTTTTCATCAAGTAAGCTATCGATCTTCATAGTATGGGCCGTCAATGTCGTCAAAGTCATTTTCAGGTCCTATTAACTACTTAGAATAAATAACATGAACAACTTTTAGCGAAAAAATAAAAGTATAATTATAAGAGATTTAAATAACTTATAACTACACCCTAAAAGTTAAAGCGTGATTCATATTTTTCTGAGCTAAGACAAATTTTCTATGAATTTTCTAAGAGTAAGCAAGATTTTAGGATTTTAGTTACACATATTTTCTTAAAAATATTTTTATGTTTTTGTAAAGTCTATTCGATACACTCAAATTATCAATGAGGTCCAATTTATCCCCTTGTTGTTGACGTGGCGCCACGTAGGACGGCTGACGTGGTGCCACGTCAGCAAAAACCGCTTTCAAAACCACTGAAGGGTGTAAATCGAACGGTTTCAATAGTTTGAGAGTGTCAAATAAATGGTTTTGCAGTTAAGGGTTGTAAATCGTACGACGCCGATAGATGAGGGTTGCGGAATGGACTTTATCCAATTAAGAACCCTTAGGCTATGTTCGGTTGGGCCGGGAATGGCCGGGGTCGGGGCCCAATCCCCATGTATCAGCCCCACGCGGATTTATTTTGGAAGAAATATTTGTGCCGCTACAGTTTTAGTTGAGCTGTTCCCATCAACAATACATCAATTGATTGGCTTCTAAGCCTTGCCAAATGCTAGGTTTATGAGTATATGATTTTCAGTAGTTCTATGTCTAAGCACAATTCTACAGAAGGGAGAAAATATTTGTTGTTAAACCTGTCTTGCTTAAAACTGCAGCTTGTTGTTGTAAAATCTTCAAATGTACAAAGTCAGAATTTTGTATGGACACTGTCAAGTGTCAAGGCTGATTAGCTGCATGGCTGACTTAGTCTTACAAGCAGCTGATTAACACATTGCCATGTATGAAGTGATTCTGGATGTTCTCTCCCTCTCAAAACATCCAGTGATGTGATGATACACCTATTTCCTCAATTCTATCTGTGGTTGCTTCCCTTGCTTTGCTGCTTTTCACCTCTGATCTTTTAGTCCACAATTGTACTTGCTTGATGTCACATTTTTAGTATTCTCAACAAAGATTTTACTTCTCACAGCAAACGTTATTATGGATGTCCTGATGATAAGACATTCCGGCACATGGCATCAGTGTATAGTCAGTCCCACTACAACATGTCCTTGAGCAAAGAATTTGAAGGAGGGATAACAAATGGAGCCTTCTGGTATAGCATTTTATTCACACTGTCTATGCGACTTTCTGTGTATGTCGGGGCTTTGCATCAATCAGCATCTTGTTTGTAATTCAGGTATCCAATATATGGCGGCATGCAAGACTGGAATTATATACATGGAGGTTGCTTTGAGTTAACTCTGGAGATTAGTGACACAAAGTGGCCAAAAGCAGCTGAGGTACATTTGTATCATATCTATGGTTCCGTTTCTGTTGTTGCAGACCATTTGTTTTTTTTCTTTGTTCTGTTTCTTATTCTAACATTTTTGTACAGCTTCCTGTCATTTGGGAACACAATAGAATGAGTATGCTTAATCTCCTTGCAAGCTTAATAAAGGTAATATGTTTCCACAGTAATCAATTGTCTCCTATGCACTTGAAAGGGTGACTTTTGCCCTGATTGAAATAAAATCGTGCCAGCACCTGGCTGCTAATGTTTATACAGTCTCCTATGCACTTGAAAGGGTGACTTTTGCCCTGATTGAAATAAAATCGTGCCAGCACCTGGCTGCTAATGTTTATACCAGCGTTTCTTTTTTTTCTCTCTCCAATACCGTATCATTGCATTAAGAAGATTTATACCAGTGTTTGATGTACTAACTGCTTCATAGTAACGTATGCAACTAGCCAGTTACTGCCTATAATTGAAAATACAGGGCACATCAATTTTTCAAAAAGGAAGCTGGTTCAGGGTAACACATTTTGGCTAGTTGGTCAGTGTTCTGAACAAGCTCAACCTGTGTTTGTCAGAATTTGTGTTCACTGTCACCACAATGGCATGAGCACTAGGAACCTTTTCCCTTTCCAATAAACCTTTCACTGTTTGACGATGTATTACTGTCTAGTTGGGACAATGTTTTTGCCACTACCATCTCTGGCTCCGATATGTATATTTTTGGGGTTCACCCCCTCGACCGCCTAGTCTGTTTAGGCAGGATTTGTGGGGCATTCTTCCTCTTATTTGGTAAAAAAAGAGTTTATCAAATAATCTTACAGTTGAACCGAGCGAACGCTCGGGTGGCTAGCTCCGACGGTGGTCGGGCAGCCTGTCCGAGTTCGATTCCCAGGAATCGCAACTCGGACGTCTCACCGGGTGCTGAGGTGTGTGCGTGTGTGCTGGTGTGTGTGGGTGTAGTGGTGTGCGTGAGCCTCGGTATGACGCGTCCTGAGATTTCTCAGGCAGTCTCGTCTGCGTTGAGTCCGGTCAGCGTGGGCGCCCAAAAATCCTTACATGACAGGCCAGTGCTCCTGGCAACTTTCAAAAAAAAAAAAGTAATCTTACAGTTATTCGGATTCCCATTGTCTGTCTGCATTATAGGATATCCATATCATTGTATTTAAATTCTAAAAATGGGGAATTCATGTCAGGAATGGAGGAATTCTGTTAAGCTGTGACCCTTCAAAGGCCACTTAGTCAGTGTTAATGTTATTGTGACACTTATTTAACCAAAAAATGTGGCTTGCCGGTGCCACCATTCATTCTTAGCCCCACGAAATAACACTTTCCTGTATGACGATTAACCTTATGGTTGCCCTATCTGCTTTTGGGATTCACTCTTGTTTTTTTGTTCTATCTGTAAGAGTTGTCATAGCTCAGTCTGTTCTTTCTGTCATATTAACTCTAGTTTTAGTCAGGAGTTCATGGAAGGATATTTGCAGCAGATACTGGCAGGCCAATACATGGCTCAGTGATGATAAAGGGCATCGATTCCAAGGTTAGTTTATTTTGGTAATATTAGTTTAAGTTATGTTAGAATGGACAGACTGATAAATGAGTGTGGGGTTGTTGCTATATGTTTCGAGAGTTCCCTAACATTTTCTTGCTTCTAGATAAGAGCAAGCAGAACTTTTGGAGATTACCATCGAATTATTGTGCCTGGTGAGAAATATGAAGGTACACCACTTTTTCTCTCAGCATTTATGTATATGATTACATCGCCTGCAACTGCAAAAGAGATTGGGGACCCTCAGACCGGCATGTCTCTTTCTTGACATGGCTTTTCTGAATTTTTCTCTCACATATTCTTAATGCATATCAATCAGAGGTAAAATGATTTCTGCTTGGCATCAACCAACCAAGTTTTACCACCTATATGAAACAAAATATTCGTCGACTATTGCCATGTTAGCTAATAAGACCGGGTTGACACCCATGGTAGATGCAGACTGACAAAACCTATGGTCTGAAAAGCAAACAACCACTGTCTCTGTATCCACGTAACTGTGACATTTCTGTCCATGGTTCTTGCAGTCATGGCATCTATGGAAGGCTTCCGATCAAAATCCACATACATTGTGCTGGAGCAGGAAGCCGTCAACCTTGACTTCATCCTGGACCCGGACGGAGCTGATGGGCAGACGAAGCTGCTCCGTAATGATAACGGTTGCCGCTGCAATGACAAGATGTTCCATGTTCAAGAAGCTCACCTCTGGCTGTATCTTCTTGTAGTGTGCGTTCTCCTGACCCTCTATTTGGTCTTCAAGAGAAAAGCCGCATCTAGGTTGCTGACATACAGATACTCGCCCAGACGGCCTGTTGCTGTATAAGAGGAATTTTACACCCTAGGACAGTTTTGTAACTTATAGGATCTCACCAAAATAGTCTGTTGTATAAGCTGAAGGATTATGTAAGTTTTGCGTCTATGGAAAATTTTGCATCGTGGAAGATATCATATCACAATCTCAAGGCCTCTGGCTTTACGCTGTGCCAGTGCAAGTACTTACCCTTTCTTTTTGAGAATTGTGCAAGTACTTTTTTTGAGGAAACATGTAAAAAACATTTTGGTCTCCGATTTTTTTATCCGACCTGTAGCTGTAGGATATTTCTACTTGGCGAGCTTCTTGAGAGCCGAGCTCGATCCTGTGGTTGTAGGCTCGGTTCGAGCTGCAACGGAACACGAGCTCGGCTCGTTGACAGTCTCGACTCGCGGGCCCACCTCATCGTCTCCTCCTCTCGTGCCCCCCCGCTTCCCGCAGAGCGACGGTTGCCCAGTCTCCAATCATGGCCGCCTCCGCCGCCGTGGTGCCGGCTCTCACCTCGCCACCGTCCCTATCTCCTCTGCTCCCCTTGCGACCGAGAGTCCTTCGCAGCAACGTTACCCTCTCGCTCCCCGCAAAACCGCGCGCCTGCGCCTGCGCCGCCGCCGGTTCCGACTCCTCCAGCTTCGGGTACGAACGCCTTCACGTGTTTGATGTAATGCATACGTCCTCTATAAGTCTTTTGGTTCCCTCGACCACTAGATTGTTAGGCGCTAATTGCACAACTGAAGAGCTACAAATTAGAGAGGAAGCTAGCAATCTTAGCCTCTTAGGTTTTTTTATTTTAATTTTTTAGATTAGACGTCTCTTAGGCTCTTAACTGTGTGGCCGAGATAGGGCAGTTATCTCTATTTGATTGTTGGGTGGCATAAACATCAATCTTGCGCTATAAATATGCATGGTACAAGTCCTAAAGTGCGGAATCGCAGTTGGGTTCTTTGTAATTAGCAGCTTGCCTATCAGTAATCAGTTCCATCATATCTGCAGCAAATTTTGTAGTACTTCATTTTGATGTTGAAGACTTGAATTAATTCTGGATTACCTTTTCTAATGCATACATCTCATGCCTCTTCCATTTATCAGGAATCAAACATCATTGATGCCGCCGTTCAGCTTTACACTTGATGAAGGTTCTTCTAGGTCGAAAAAGCCATATAGATGGCGTCGTGTACTGCTTAAAGTAAGTGGGGAGGCCCTTGCTGGTGATCACACAGAAAACATTGACCCAAAGGTGAGCCTTCTTTCGATGGAGCTGGAACGTATTTGAATCTAAGCAGTAAACAATTAATGTGTCCGGATCATGTAATTTGATGTAACTGTGCGGTGTTGCAGATTACAATGGCGATTGCAAGAGAGGTTGCTTCTGTCACCAAGCTAGGTGTAGAGGTGTGTCCTCTCTACTGCTTTTCATTTATTTCTTGATTGCTATTGCTTGTTTCAAGATTTAGAATTAGTGAATTAAAATCCACATAGTTTTCCTTGTTAGTAGATATTAATTCAGGTTAGGTTCTGTTGCCTTGGAAGCAAATTATCTCAGTATTCTCTAGTATAATCATATGCTGTATTAAAAATGTTCCCCTGCAGGTTGCTATTGTTGTTGGTGGGGGCAATATCTTCCGTGGGGCCTCTTGGGCTGGATGTAGTGGGCTTGACCGCTCATCTGCGGATTACATCGGGTAATATGTCCAATGCTCGATGCATTTCATTCGGTCATCCTATGCTCGGGTTTTATGTAGCCTTTTAAGATAAGTTGAAACCAATAAAGTGTGATATAATTAAAGCAGGTAACGAAACAAAACCTGAGCCTAATATCAACCCATTTTAGTAGTTGCACGCATCGTGTGTCATTTATATTAACTTCTTGGCAGATCGACATTTGTCATGCCAGGCTGATCCTGTCTAAGATACAACCAGCATCTAAATTTGCTGGGTATTCCATCAAAATAGTTTGCTGACTGGAAAATATGAACAATACTTCTAAGAAATTTGCAATTTTATCAAAGTTCAAAATCACCTGAAATGTATTACTTTTTCTCCGTCCATAAATATTTTGTGACTCTGCTGCTCATTTTGATAGACATCTATTGTGACAAGCAATAGTATGGTTTCTTACTATAAAAAATAGGTCAACACTACTTTTGACCATGTTTCCTAATTCAGCATGTTGGCCACTGTGATGAATGCTATATTTCTTCAAGCAACGATGGAGAGCATTGGAATACCGACCCGTGTCCAAACTGCCTTCCGTATGTCAGAGGTTGCAGAACCATACATACGCCGAAGAGCTGTCAGGCATTTAGAGAAAGGAAGGGTTGTTATATTTGCTGCTGGGACAGGGAACCCATTCTTTACAACTGATACAGCTGCTGCTCTCCGTTGTGCAGAAAGTGAGTTCGTCCCCTTTTCTTCACAAATGAACTGTTTTGGTAAAAAAAGAATCTAGACAAATATTCTTGCAGAGATGTGTATGTATTTCACTCCTAAATTAAGTTCTTGTTTTGGTGTCATGCTGTAGTCAGTTGCAGGTAACTTGACTTGCATGGACTTACCTACTGACCTCGCTTCTTTTAGTTTGTCTGATGATGAACATCCAGTTGCACATTTAGTTAAAATGAGAACTGTCAATGTAACTATTAGGTTAGACAGTAATTCTGCACCAATCTTCAGCTGATTTTCTGCCACGGTGCTTGAACTTGTACAAAACCTGTGTTAGAGTGTGTTTTCACCAATTCTATTACTGTATTACATGTTTACATAAGCAATCATGATTCACAAGGTATAGTTTGCCTGTAGAAAGATCCTATGATTGTGTGAACTTGAACTTATTTTTCCTAGAGATGGCTTCTCAAATGGACAGCATTGTTTCATTGAGTAGAAGTTATTTAACCTGACAATATATTTTATACTGACATTTTTCCCCTGCTATTACACAAACAGTCAATGCAGAGGTAGTGCTTAAAGCAACAAATGTTGATGGTGTGTACGATGCGGACCCCAGGCATAACCCAAATGCCCGCCTTCTTGAGACTGTGAGCTATAATGAAGTGACTACAAGAGATCTCTCCGTAATGGACATGACTGCCATTACACTATGCCAAGAAAACAACATTCCCGGTATGGACGCTATCAGTTTTGATACCTTTTTAGATAATGGAATAATAAAATCCCAGCCTCCACTTTGTGTTTCATTTTATTCCCTGTTTTAAATTTTCAACCTGGCGCTTCATTTTGCAGTTGTCGTGTTTAACTTGCAAAAGCCTGGAAACATTGCAAAGGCTATTGTTGGTGAGAAGGTTGGTACATTTATTGGATGCACAAGAGATCAGCAACAAAACGGAAATGCACTGGTGGAAGAAAGATGATTGATGAACGAGGTTTGAGCTCAACAGCTGCATGAGCTGGAGCTCCCCCTCTTTTCTTATTTAGTTTATTCGTAGGAGGTTTTAGGGAGTTGTGCTGGGGCTGGTGCTGGAATTAGACTAGATTAGCTACAAAAATTCTAATAGTCGTAACCTTTGGATGAAGACACTTGGACCAAAAAATTCCAGCCAGGTGGTGCTATCCTATGTACAATAGACTCAAGGAGACTACCTATAATAAAATTAAATTAGGCCCTGTTTAGTTCGATGAAAGTTACCAAAAAGTGGTAACTTTCTTTACACTGACAACCGTGCCCCCTCTCACAGAACACGCTTCCCAATGGTAACTTTCTTTCCAAACTTTCTCAAACTTTCCCAACTAAACAAGCCCTTAGTGAGGAATTGAGGATTGCATGTGGCTATGGAGGTGGAGATTTGGTTTTTGCGACAGGCAGTTTTGCTGCTCATTTTGTGGCAAAATTTGGTGGTGCAATTAAAGTTCAGGCGGCAAAAAATGGTCATGCCCAGATGAGGTGGCATTTTATTTCAAATTTTAGATACAACAAGTGCCTGGTTTTGATAGATACTAGCACCGTAGTAGCACGTAGAAAACAGTAACCAACATTGACGGAAAAAAAGTTCAGTAACCGACATTTCTTTTGAGGATTCAATAGTTTTGCCTCGTATTTTAGTTGAGCTATTTGCATATTTGCTTTTTACCTCCTTCTCGGATGAAAACTAAATTGATAATATCTGATGTTGCGTGTGAATGAAATGCAAAACGAAGTTGTTGGAATCCAACCAAGACTTTAGATTTTCAGATGCTGCGTGAAGCTGTAAGAAGTTATAGGATTGGCTGACGAAGCATGGACCAATCCTTACACCAAACTGGACTGTAACTGTAAAAGACTGCAGCCCATGCCCTCACCATTAGCCCAGCCCAACACGAAGCCCACAAGTAGTGGGCTCTTCTCCGGGTGCGCACGACTAGGACTCGTGCGGCTAATTTATTACGGGTTCATCTCGACGGTTTCAGATTTCTCTCCGATTCCGGCGAGGCGGCGACTTGCTCCTACTCGCGCCGTCTCCTTCGCAGATCCCACGACGGCGCTGCTGGGCCAGTGGCGGTGGCGGTTTGTCTCGATAACCCGGATCGAGCGTTCGCCGCTGGTGTCCGCGGGAGGTTAGCACATCTGCACATCTCCTCTCCTCTCGATGTCCGGCGGCCATTAGGCAAGAGTGAGATTCCCACCCTCCTCTCCCTCCCCCGAGAAAATTGCTACTACTTTACGAACCAAATCTTGCCTATCTGAGTTGATCTGATTAGTTTGGAATCTGGGAGACCCTAAGTTTGTCATTCTGCTATTGTAAACGAGAGATTTCATATATTGGGTCTCAATTCATGAGCCTTTCATCGACATCGCTATCCCAGTAACACGTAGGGTCACTCTCGGTCAATGACATGTGGGACATGGTGTCAAATTTTGAAAGGCTTGCGAATTGAGACCCAATATCTGAAATTTCTCGTTGTAAACTGCATGTGGCCTTGCTGAACATTACTGATTACTTCCTCTGGTCCAGTTTATAAGGTATATGTTTCCAAAGTGACATTTTGACTATTCATTTATGTCATTTATATATTTCTATTATTATAATTTTTTGCTTATTGGATAGTATATTTGATTACAAGTCTGTACTTAAATTTGTTAGCCAAATCATTAGCCAAAGATAGTAGAGTTTGAAACTTGATAAGAATCTTATAAACCGGACCGGAGGGAGTAGGCATTATTGTTAAGTTTGTTGTTTGTTAACTGTGAGACCTGTGCCAGTTTCGTGTTATTAGGTTTCCAATTTGTATGACGATGAAGAAGAAGGCACTATCTTCGCCCTGGCCAGACCTCCAGCCAGAACTCTTGGGACTTGTCCTCCTGTGGCTTCCCTCCCTAATCGACCGTGTTCGACTAAAAGCGGTGTGCCGCTCATGGCGCTCCAACGCTCGGATGCAGCCCTTGCCCCCTCCTCTTCCCTGGCTCATCCTGCTCGACGGGACCTCTCTCAGCATACCTGATGGAAAAATTGTCAGAATGCCGGCGCCAGATGATGCCTTTTGCTGCGGTTCCATTGACAGCTGCCTCTTCTTTGTGCATACTGATGGTAGATGCTCACTGACGAACCCTTTCTCCAAGGCCACGTTGGATCTTCCCAAGCTATCCATCAAGTTGTTCGATGTCAGCTCCACATTTCCTTTTAGTTTCCATAAGCTGGTGGTTCCCTCACCCCTGGAATCATCACCAGGTTCCACTGCTGTGCTGATCTTGGGCCATAGTGTTCGTATTTGCCAGCCACCAATTGCAACCCACTACTACATCGAGGGGATTCTGGGGCAGTCTAACTACATTGTTGATATTGCCTTCTTTAATGGTAAATTATATGGTCTTGGTCTTGGTGACGAGCTCTGGATATTTGAGATTAATTGTGGACTTGATAGTAAACCAAAGATATCACGTGTCAAATGCATAACAGCTTCCCCCGGTGGAGAAGTTATCTTGCCTAATGTTTTGCCCAATAAGGGGTGTTTCTTGAACAAAAAATATCTAGTTGAATGTTGTGGTAGACTATTGGTGGTGCTGCGACTGATTGAGTGCATTGATACTATAAATTGGGTTCCCTCGGCAACTGCGATATTTGAGGTCTTTGAGGCAGATTTGAGCACCAAACCAGGCCGATGGAGACATGTCTCTAAGTTGGATGGCCAAGCACTATTTGTTGGGAAGCATTGCTCCAAGTCGTTCCCTGCTGGAGAGTGCACTGGAATTCAAGAGGACTGCATATATTTCATGTGCGACTATCGTCCGGAGGGCCTTGCTGTTGATCCTCTTCATGATTCTGGTGTGTACAACATGAGAAATAGGACCATCACACCTTTATTGTCAGAGACTGCAGCTATGCCGCGACATCGTGATGGTCAGTGGCGTCCAACTTGGCTATTCCCTACTGATGCTATGTAATCGACCCAACTTAGCTTGCTTATTGTTTGGGATTAAGTATTTGAATTTTGAACCGTGTCTATGGCTACTCTCCAAGACTTGCGTATTATCTGCATACAATACTATCTTTATGCTATAAATGTTCTTTGTACCAGGTTTATTTTGAATATATGTTACTTAGGATGATACTGTGGCAAAAGGAGCATTTCATTTCACAATATATACCTCGAATGATGGCTGTTGAGAATTTGTTTTACCTTCTGCCATGCCTTGCTTTGTGCTTGAAAAGTTGCTAGTTCTGCATGTGGACGTATCAATCAAATTTTGAGTCTTAATGCAATCCCTGCTTCATCATTATCATCTAATGCGCATATATGTCTGACCCAGATCGCAAACCATAATAGACTGGCATTTGTTTTGCTTTCATGATCTCATAGAATCCTGGTGTTTTTTTTGTTCGGTGTTCTTCTGCAGTCTCTGTTTTGTTTTGTCAAATTTTGGGGAGTAGCTCTATGCATACAGAATTTAAAATCTGTTCCCGTCGGATTAGATTTTTTAGCTAAAAAAAATGTATATTACACGGATGTTTTGACATCTGCAATCAGATCTGTAAAGCAAATCATTTTCACAGAAAAAAAGGGGAGCTGACGAGGCGAGCGATGTGAAGGCTCACAGGCGAAAACCCAGCCAGCCGGTGCTCTGCTCCTCCACCGGCCGGCCAGCACGGCTTCTCGCTTGGCCATGGCTATTTCCTGATTTGCTGTACTCATGTGTCGGTGTGCGTTGTTGTTATGCGGGCAAATACGATGCTCTTGCTCTCTTTGGTAGCCTAGGTTCTAAATTTGGGTGAAATTCCATCGTAAACTCGTGAATTATGATCTTTTTGGACTTGAAAGTGTATTTTTGGTCATTCAGAAATTCCTTTCTAATTCAGTTTTGCAATATCTCTTTGGTTTTAAAGAAACTTAATGTTGCGATATTTCTAATACCAAAAAGGTCTCCTATGCTTAGACAGTTTGACAAATCAGCATTATTACGGCCTCGCATGAGAGACCGTGAGAGCCCATGGTAGTAGGAACTGGGCTACAGCCCAAAGGCCATGTCTTATCTTTAACGACCGACTAGTTCTATACCAGTACGGCGCTCTGCTCTCGTATAGATGATTCCCCAGGTAGCTCTAGCTAGCCGGACACGATGGAGCTGAGCCTGCCCAGTTCTCCCTGGCCGGCAACAGAAAAGACCAGGTCAACGTTCTCTCTGCTCATCACAAGGGAAAAAATTAAGCAGCACGAACGACGAATGAAAGCTCAGAGCTATTGGCACTTGGCAGCGACAAATGACACGCTCGCGTTACGCATCTTGCAGCAAATCAAAATATCTGCAGTCACGACGTTCTAGCAGCACAGCAGACATCCACAACAACGAACTGATCTGATCTGGCCGTGCGTGTACTGTCGCTTTCGACGCAGCATGCAGTGATGTACATGTGTATAGTACGCATCATGTGCATTAGCAGAAACCATGCGACAGTCCTCCTGCGTCGAGAGCTAGGCAGCGCCATTAGCAACAGAGCCTCCAAAAACGACCTGCATTATTTCCCTGATGCTGCTGCCTGCTGCCTCTCTCTGGTGTCATCTCTATCTGTCCATGTCGTCGATCTCTTCGCGCGTGGTGAAGCCGTGAAGCATGCACGAGGCCGGAGATCGATCGAGAGAGCTGTACTGTACGTGTAGCTATCTAGGCTAAGGGGGGCATAGGCGAGTGCTTTGCCCACTGAGGAGGCAGCGACACGTCACAAAAGGCGCAGCCTAGGCCTTAGCTGCTAATACCCGCACCCACACGGCCACACCCTGGGCCATCCCCTGAAATGCTTAACTACTTGATCAATCAGTCAGAATGTCAGATGCTAATGTAATCCGGCACTATCTAGTTTCGACTTTCGAGCGATGTTGTGACGCATGCAATGATAGCCGTGACAGAAATTAAACCAACGCGGCCATTAGCTGGCATACATCTAGGCTCCTAATTCAATTTTAAAGATTAACGTTAATTCGTTTACTGCCGCACTTACTCTCTCAGTCCCAAACCGTCTCAAAATAAATATTCGTTTAGCCTCCAAATTTTATTTTATAAAAAAATATTTATTTAGTTTGTAGTAAGAATCATCTAATTAAATTTAAGTTAAACACTAAGAAAAAAAGCATGACCCAATCAAATGCCAGGGGTGAAAAAGGAACGGAGGCTAGTCGAAGCTCCCATCGATTACCCGCCCAATTACAAGCCATAGCCTTTTCTGATCACCTTGTTACTAATTGTGTGCACTAATTTTAACACTTAAATGCCGGTCAAAACAACAAAGATGTCAAAGAGGTGAAGGTGGCGTAGCATTGCTAGCTGTAGGGTGTAGCGGCAGCCCGAGTACGTGGACGGCGGCGAGAGAGAGCAAGCAAAGGCAAAGGGAAATAAAAGCAAGGCAGCGGAGGATGGGAAAAAGAGGAGGAAACGGACGGGAAAGGGGAGGGGTCAATCGGAGGGACGACGATGCATGATGCGGTGTCGGAGCGAGTGCGGGGGATTATGCCGCTCGACCCAGGGAAGAAGAAGATCGAAGAGAGCCCCTGCCCTGCGGCGACGGCGATGCATGCCGATCGACGCCATTGATGATGCACCGATGCGATCTAACCATCCCCTTCCACGTTAACGACCGACCCACCGACCGCGCCATTCGCATTCGCATCGCGTTCGTCGATCTCGCACGTACGCACGGTGCCTTTGTCGACAGGCTAAGCTGATTCTGCATGCCCTGCTAATCACCGGCACGGACGACCAAAAGCAGGGGTGCCTAGTTGCGATCTGGAATTCTGGACCACACGGCTGATGCTGCATTTGTGGTAAAAATCCCCATCCTGTAACCCGGCCTCAACTGAAATCGCGGCATTGTTTGCACAATTTGAGTACTACACTAGTACGGGAGAAGGTGCTTTCTTGCTCGGAAAAAAAAAACCGAAACAGAGTCATGGAATATCATCGCAAGGCACCGATTACTGGACACTCTGTTTCGAACAAATTCAGTCAGTGGGGTACCATACGGTGTGCAACACCACGGTCTTTTTTGTATAAAACTCACGGCGGCCGTTGTTAGCCGTCGTCGGTCCGCCGGCCGTAACTGAAGTGCGGTTTCCTCCCGCGTCGTGGGCGAGCCAACCAGACCAGGTGCTCAAGGAAGGAACAATGGTGCGCACGCGCCCGAAACCGCCGAGATGCCGCGCGCACGCACCCATCCTCCTCTCCGGCCTCCTTGTCGTTGACGAGCGCTGGACTCGACGCGACGCGCCCCGTGGCCGTCGCCCTCGCCCCCCGTGCCCGCCGCGTCCCCCCTCTTCATTCACGCGGCCCCCGCGCGCGCGCACTCGCCGGGGCTCCGGCGCCTATCCGCTTCCGCCGGCACGTCGGCTCGGTGCTCACGTACGCCGCGCACTACTCGTAGCATCTCCGCATGTAACCCACGGGTCCTGGACCGGTCGTCGTCCGGCCCCCGCCGCTTCCTCAATCCTCATACGCGCTAACGCCCGGGATTGGATCCCCGCGCTGCCTGCCAGCCCGCCCGCCTTTGACTCCATCCATCCGCCGGGGAGCGAACCCCCCGTCCGGTCCGGCCGCCGAAAAGGCCACCCCGCCGGCCGGGCGGGCGGGCTAGTGGAAGGCGGCCACTCACTGACGACGCGCGCCACGCCGCCGGCTGGGCCGCGGCATGCAAACGCATGGTGATTAGCCGTCGCCCCGGCCCCGCCGTGGCCTGCCTAGAGTGAGTGCGCTCGCATGAACGGGCGCCGGCGGCCGGGCCCACGTGGCAGAGGGACGGCGCTCAGAACGCGGCGCGTGTTCGGTCCTCTCACCTGTTGGGCCCGACTTTTTTTTTTGCTTTTTGATCCTTTTTGAAAAAGAATTTCACAAATAGACCCTTTGGGGAAAGAATTTCAAAAATGGACCCTGGGGTCGGCGCCGTGATTCACGGCGCTGAGCTATAACGTCTCGACGCCGTGAATAACGGCGCTGAGGTCCACACAACGTGGAAACTCCGTGGCCGACGTGGCGCTGTCGTGGCGCCTGAGGTCAGCGCCGTGGATCTTGGCGCTGACCTCAGCGCCGAGATCTGTGGCGCTGAGTTCAGCGCCAAGATCCACGGCGCTGACCTCAGCGCCAGGAAACGGGCAGGCCTCTCCGCCCGAACTCTCTCGGCCTCAGTTTCTTTCTTCCTCTCACTCCGCCGCCGCCGCAGCCAGGCCGTGGACCGCCGCCGCACGGCCGTCCCCCGGCGCCNCGACGGTAGCCCCGGCCGGCGGCGTCCCCGGCGTGGCCCGCGCTCCCCTCGCCTCGGCCGGCTTCGTCCCCTCCACCACATTAAGGTATTTTTCAGAAGTACTTAGATAGTATTACTTAGTTTTAGTAATAGTTTCGGTTGGTTATTAATATTTGTTAGAATTTGTTAGTATGAGTAGTATTTAGTAATAGTTGGTTAGTAGTATTTAGTATTAGTTAGATTTTAGTATAAATTTGTTAGTATTAGGCAATGTAAAAATTAATTTGGAATTTGTTAGTATAATTTGTTAGTTTTCTTTTTATCATTTAGTCATTTAGTATTAGTATAAAAGTTAGTATTAGTTAGTCATTTAGTACTAACTATTAGTATTTGGTATTAGTTAGATTTTAGTATAAATTTGTTAGTATTAGTTACTAGTTAGTATTAGTTAATTTGGAATTTGTTAGTATAATTTGTTAGTTTTTTTTATTTAGAATAGTGTGTTTATTATTTAGAATAGTGTGTTTACAACGATTTTGTAATATAAGTTATTTGTTAGTATTACATATTACATATTATTTGTTAGTTCTTAGTATTACTTATTATTAGTTAGGTTTTAGTAATAATTACTCATTTAGCTAGTACTTATCTGTTTGTGCTAAACAAACTTTCTTTCTATGAAAATTTAGATGGATAGTCTAGTAACCATGTATTATAGAGGTACTGTTGAGAGAGATGAAAACTATGGATATGTTCAGTTTGTTGGGATGCAAAGTTTGCCTTTGCTATTCAATGAGAAACCAAGTTTTAGTGAGTTGGTTGGTCGGGTTCGTGAGGAGTTACATGGTTCTGGAATTAATGATGACATTGCAGTGGATGGAGTATTTTATGTTGGCTCTCCATCCAACATTCTAAGGCGACTCATCCCAATTGGGTGTCAGAATCAATGGAATAATTTTATCCGAGCAGCATTACAGAGTCACATGCAATGTTTGGACATTCTTGTGCGTCTGGTGTTTAGAGCTCCCACCCGGCCCTCTCTCAGACGTGTAGCTCATGTCCGAAAAGTGCCAGATGCTAGATCCGCTCCAAATGAGCCTCATATTTCTTTGCCTTTGGGAGATGATGTTGCTGGAAATGAGGTTCATGATGTCCCTTTGCCACTCTATGAGGGGATTCCATTCACACGCAAAATGAGGACATTCCATTGACACAAAATGTGGAGATTCCATTGACTCAAAATGTGGAGATTCCATTGTCACATAATTCACCTAGTAAGTGTTGCACTTGTCTCTATCAATCTCTTACGGTCCCAATGAAATCTATTTGTCTCATTCAATTATTGTCTTCGCACTTGTGTGTGCAGCATTTGTCCCCGATAATGTGGGTGGTCACTTTGGTGATGGATTTCGGGCTTCAAATAGTGTTGAAGTCGGTGTTCAGTCAATGGATTTTCATGAGGATGATGATGAGGATGACGATGAACCTTACCCAAGTGTGGACGAGGAGCCTTATGAGTTTGCTCGAGCATTAGATTCTGATGATGACCGTCCAGTTGGAGAGCTTTCAGAGAGTGATTATGAGATGATGAGGCGTATTCTCCCTGGCCGTGACATAAGGGTCCATGCTTTCAGCGATGCTGGACTATCAAATGAGGCATATGCACAAGGACGGGATGACGACCTTCTAGATGCTCCAGAAACTAGCTGGAACATGACAATTGAGAAGGGACGCGTTTTTAATGACCTTCCAGCGTTGAAGAGGTGGTTGCAGCATTATGCAGTCATACGTAAAAGGCCATACAAGGTTCTCCATTCCTATGCAGAGCGGCGGTACACAATTGTGTGTGACAAAAACGGTTGTCAATGGAGGGTTTGTGCAAGGAAGCAAAAAGACACCGGTAAATGGAAGATTACCAAGGTTGTTACCCCACACACTTGTGCTGCTGCAGACCTCATAACGAAACATCGACAGTTGACATCTACACTAATAGCGACACGGCTTATGGGAATATTGAAACAAGAGCCAAACATGAAGGTGAAGACAATTATCCAAACAGTTAAAGAGGTGTATGATGGTCTAACAATTTCCTATGGTAAAGCTTGGAGGGCAAAACAGCGGGCGTGGAAGATGATTTATGGTGATTGGGAGGATGGGTACAAGCAGTTGCCAGCGCTGTTTAATGCAATAAAGGCGGTGAATCCAGGCATGCATTACGAGTACATGCCAAAGCCTAATGAAATGAAGGATAACCAACACATTTTGTTTCGTGCTTTCTGGTGTTTCCCTCAGAGTAAGGAGGCCTTCAGGCATTGCCGTCCTGTCTTTTCGATCGACGGCACATTTCTTCTTGGAAAGTACAAAGGGATACTTCTTGTGGCCATATCTGTTGATGCAAACAACAAGTTGGTTCCGTTGGCATTTGCTTTGGTTGAAACAGAGAACAAAGATAGTTGGGGATGGTTCATCAGGCTAGTCCGGATACATGTGGTTGGTCCTGGTAGGGAGGTTGGTGTCATTTCAGATAGGCACCAGGGCATTCTTAGTGCAGTGCAGGAGCATATAGACGGGTATCCACCATTGCATCATCGATGGTGTACTCGTCACCTTGCGGAGAACCTACTCCGTAAGGATGGTGTGAAGGATAATTTTGCATGTTTCGAGGCCGCTTGTCGTAAACTCGAGGACAAGTACTTTCGTGAGAAGTTGGAGGAGGTAAAAACAGCCTCAAATGCTGAGGGTAGGCACTGGTTGTCAGGATTGATGACAGAATTGGAGAAATGGACAAGGGCTCATGATGCAGGTGGATGGAGATATGAGTTCCAATGCAGCAATATGGCTGAGTCATTCAATAAATTGTTGTTGGGCATTAGGGGGGTGCCAGTGAATGCTATTGTGTCCTTCACATTCTATAGGCTTGTATATTGGTTCAATGAGAGGCACGCCGAAGCAATGAGAATGCAAGAGGCTGGTGTGAGATGGCCACCTAAACCTGCTTTTTTTCTTCAGCAGGCCAATGAAAGGGCTAACACACATGATCTTGAGATGTTTGACAACGCAACAGGTACATATGAGGTCATACAAAGGGGTGGCACAACCTCTGATGGAGAGGTCCGAGAGCCTCGTAGGCACGTTGTAGTCCTCCAAGACTTTACATGTACTTGTGGAGCACCAAGGCAATACCACTTTCCTTGTTCCCATATGGTGGTTGCAGCAAGACGTCATAACTATGACATTGAGAGCATGATACCTATGTGTTCAGTGTTGACGCCCTTGTGCGCACATGGAGTCCACGATTTGTGCCTTTTCGTGACTCTGGAGAGTGGCCTGCATACAATGGTCCTAGGTACATTGCGGATCCGAGTTGCAAGTGGGACAAACATGGTTCCCGTAAGAGGTCGAGGCACAAGATGGTCATGGATCAGATTCCTGGTAGAGCAAGGCATAGAACGCGAACCCCATTTCTTACTGAGCCAGAGCAGTGGGAATGTGGCAAGTGTGGACGATTGGGCCACAATTCACGTAGTTGCAAGTGGCAGATTAGTCAGGTGAAAACTTTAGAATATTGATTCACATGTATTTTAAAGTTTACATTTATTTGTTCTTAATTGTTATGTCGATTAGCTTATATTTTGGGTACTAAATATGTTTAATTCTTTTGCAGGATGGAGCTACCGTACCTACTCGACCCGTACTACGACGAGCACCACAGAGGACGACGCACCATGGAGGGGGAGGTATGAACTAATACATTTACTTTCTATGTATTAGTAATTTGGTCTTATTTCATTTGGCTTTCAAATGCTAAAACATTTACTTTGAATGTTTGCAGGAATTGCCCCTCTTGCGTCCTCGAACCCATGACAAGTTCTTGGACATGCGATACGACGACAGGTACACTCCTCTTTTGCAGAGGGCTGGCCTAGACGTCGTATCGTACCAGGTTCGCCGCGGGTTTCCTGCCATCAACCCGGCGGCGATCACAGCTCTTGTTGACAGGTAAACTCACGAACAATTCAAATATGATTTGACGTTTTCAAAATTTTATGGGATACCTGACCTTACATGTTTCTTCTACAGGTGGAGGCCGGAGACTCATACTTTCCACTTACCTTGTGGTGAGATGACCATCACACTTGAGGACACACAGAAGTTTCTCGGTCTCAGTGTTAGAGGTCGTCCGGTTACCGGTGACTGTAAGGCCGACGGTTGGAGGGCACGAGTCGAGGCCTTTCTAGGGAGACCGCTTTCTGCAGCCGGTCCAGTTCCCCGCACCTCAGGAGTACCTCTTCTTTGGCTGAGGCAGAATTTTGGTGAGTGCCCGGCCGATGCAGACGAGCAGACAGTTGCGTACTACTGCAGAGCTTGGATCCTTCACCTTTTTGGGTGTGTTCTCTTCCCTGACGCCACTGGCGACACCGCCTCCTGGATGTACATCCGTTGCTTGACCGACTGGGACCAGGCAGGCGGGTTCAGCTGGGCCTCGGCTGTGTTGGCTTTCTTGTACCGCCACCTCTACGAGGCGTGTCGGCGCACTGCACCGAACGCTTCCATTGGAGGTTGTGTCTACCTTCTTCAGCTTTGGATGTGGTCTCGTATACCGGTTGGACGGCCTACTGTTCTAGCACCACGCCCCTGGTGGGACGTGGAGGGTGTTCGGCTACGACCGACAGTAGCTTACGTTTGGGACCAGGTCACGGTGCCCTGGTCGAGGACGCAGCGGGCGTATGTTGAGTACGCCAACGAGCTTGACGCACTGACTCCCTCCATGGTTAGTTCGTTTCAATACATTTTGTTTATGCAAATTGATTTACGTAATATAACAATATCCTAATACTTTTGCAGGTCATTTGGGAGCCGTACAACGACATACAGGTGCTGCAGCTAGCACTCAGCACCGAGTGCTTTGCAGACGAGGACCTGTACCGGATGACGTGCCCGCTCATCTGCTTCTACGCTGTTGAGTACCACTTGGCGCATAGGGTTGCACACCAGTTTGGCATGAGGCAGCAATGGCCCGTCCACCCGTTTCCGACTTCTGTCGAGTTGCATAAGTAAGTGCTCACATGATAATTTCATTTTTGTGTCAAATGGCGTTTACTATATGTTTTTTGCCGTTCATGGGACATGTACTTTACAGGATTGATCGTCAGAAGCAGAAAAAGACGACGGATTTCGAGACCTTGCACCAGCAGCACATAGAGAGATGGGACCTCTTGCACGAGAACGTGTGGGAGAACACCCAGCCACACACAAACTACAACTTCCGCGGGTACCTATCTTGGTTCCAAGGTACGAGACGTGACATCTATACTTAATTTTATATGGTAATTAGTTAGATTTTTATTACTCTTTTCGTATGCTGATAATCTCAATTGATTAATATTAGGTGAACATAATTTTATATGGTAATTAGTTAGATTTCTATTTCTATTTTCCATATTTGATCTTCACTTCTATCTTCCATACTTAATTTGAAATGTCCAAACTAAATGTTTATTTTATTGATGTTAGGTGTTACGAGGACAAGGTTAAAGGTGCAATGGACGGGCCAGGACTACGCGGACATTCAATCTTCCGAAGACGAGGACACGTCGTACGATCTTGCGACGAGGGCAGGCACGGTGGTGGAGGCTGCGCCAATCTTAGATCGAGTGGTATGGTCTCTTCCATGAGTTTCAATTCAGCAATATTATCTTATTTTCACACGTATTACCGTATGGCGACTAAGCTTTTGCAATTTATTATGGCAGGGGAACACGCTAAAGCAATCCGTGTATGAGATCGAGCGTTTTCCCAGGGCCGGACTGGACGAGCACACGAGCAACTTTCTTGGAGTAAGTGTTGACATCATATTTCCATTGGTTTATTCAAATGCTTGAACTAATTATTTGTCTCCACAGACTTGCACGTCGCCTACGTCGTGCTGCTGCTCGTTGTGGTTGCAGGACAAGAGGGTTCGACGTGCAGGCGCCGCGACCACCACGTTCGGGCAGCGCTTCAGGTCACCGTGCTCCTATGCATGGTGAAGGTGGCTCTAGAGGACAGAGCGCATCCCGTTCCACGCGGGATACTTTCGACGACACTTCTAGTGGCGACGGCGACGACGACGAGCAGGCCGAGGAGATTGGTCTCTCTCAGCTCGAGGACGCTCCGTCCACACAGCCTTCGCAGCCTGCAGCACGTAGGCGACGACGTGCCCCTGATCCTTACACTCCAGGCACCGACGCGCTTCGTAAGGGGAAGGATAAGAGTAGGAGGCAGTGAGGGATGCATGCCCTGGTGTATGGATATGGACTATGGACTTTGTTTGTGATTATGTGCTATGGACTATGGACTATGGACTTTGTTTGGACATTATGGACTATGGATGGATTCTGCTTTATGTTTGTGGTATATGTTGGTATTGTGGAGTTTGGATTGTGAGAAATGTTTGTGGTATATGTTGGTATTGTGGAGTATGGCTTGTGACACATGTTTGTGGTATATTTTCATATAATATTATGATGTTTTGTTGTGTTTGTGAAATCTTCTAAAAGAGGGGAAGTTCTGCCGAAATTTTTAAAAATTTGAGGCGAAACTAAAGCAAATAGGGAAATGTATACCGTGTGCTGTGTGTGTGGTCTCGTATACCGTGTGCTGTGTGTGTGGGCCATTCAATCCGTGTGTGTGTGGGCCCTTCAATCCGTGTGCTGTGTTTCTGCATTCACTCAAAACTGGGACGGTGTGGGCCATTCAATCCGCGTGCTGTGTTTCTTGGAGGTCACTGGTATTGCTCCCCTTCCGGCTATATATACGCATTGCTGCTTGTTTGAAAACGGGAGAAGTGTTCTTGTGTAGAAACTATGGCTGGAGGGTCATCTAGTGGGAAAGGTTTCATTGCTGGGAGAGGAACTGGGGGAAGGAAGGGACCTCCCATTGTGTGGGAGGGAGCTGTTGGTCCTCGATTCTTTGGGGAAGCAGTGTATGAGTTTCCAGTTGAGAGCAAAAGTGATTTTACCAAAGAATCCCCTCTTAGAGGATATGATACACGGAAGGAAGATTGGCCAAAATGCATGCATGGTGAGGACTGCTTAGTGCAGATGGAGACAGAGGGGGACAATGGAGGTCGTCGTTTCTTCAAATGCCCACGAGCATGGGTAATCTCTGTTACTATTACTATGGATACACATGTCTAATTCGATTTTCTGCACTAATTCCTTTTGCTTATTTTTTTAGTGTTCCGACGCTCCAGAAAATTGTGGGTTCACCAGGTGGGTTGACCCTGCCCCGATTCATCCACATCAGGAGTATATCAGCTACCTGCAGAATCGTATATTCGATCTCGAAACAGAAGTGAGCCACCGTAACAACGCCGACGAGGAAGATGATGGCGTCGACGACTATGATGATGCGGCTTCAGGGGAAAAACTATGCACCATTCCAGGCTGCAGCTTCCCTTGTCACAAGAACAAGGGAACTCCACCTTCACCACCACCACCACAGCAGCCATCAACGGGACAATACTATGGAGAAGGTTCAACCCAGTTCGCTATGTGGTGCAACTACTAGAAGTAGCCACTGTTGTTAGTTTATTTTTTTTAAGGCATGTTAGGTTTAAAATAGCTAGCCAACGTTGTTAGTTTGAATTCCCTAAGGCATGTTAGGTTTAGTTATGAAAGGACTAATTTACCCTGGTTCGGTAAAAGTCCTCACATGCCATTTAATCGTCATTCATTATGTACCTGCACCAATTCATTTATGATTCAGTGCGTATTTCACATTCCCATCACAACACAAGGAAACATCCATAAAGATAAATGAGATACATCAGAACACAATGCTAAATCCACAATAAAGGTTCAAAGATAACTGAAATCAAACACAGCACAATCTTAAGTCCACAACATGCCTACGTAATGAAAGGTCCTGCATGACATGACAGCCATAATCCTAGCTAACTACTGAGTGCAGCGAGGCCACTTCCCCTTCCTCAAAGCATCGAGATTCTCCTCCAAAGCAGCCTTCGCACGACGAACACGCTCAAGCTTCTTCTCCCTCTCCTCCCTCGCCTGAGCCTGTAGCCTCCTTTGAAATTCCTCAGCACGCTCCTTTTGTGCTGCCTCCTCCTGACGCCTCCTCTCCATACGCTCCTTGCACTCCGCCTTCCACTGCTTGTCTTCCTCCAGCCATTTCTTGTCTTCCTCTTTGATCTCAGTGTCGATCCACTGCTCAAAATCACAGAGCGGGGGAGGGGTCTGCAAATGAAAAATGCACACTTCAAAACTGTAAGGCACCGATTTAAACAACCATCATGTCAATCAAATTAAGCAATAACAATTTCTCACCAACAAGCCAATGATAACTTGGCGACGTGTAGGCTCAAATTCATAGTTGGCGCACATCCAATACCTCTGCCTGAAGGTTTTCTCTTCATCGGACACGGCGACCTTGCAATCATCACCGCAAAAACACATAGGCACGGGAACACCATCAGGCAGCGGCAAGACCTCATATGCACTTCCAAAGCGACGACTGTTACAAATAAAATTATATACATAAGAGCTACCACAAGCAAGAACAAAAATTAACGGTGCAAATTTATATAATGTATTGGACATTACCTTGGCTGCAAGGTCTTACTACTTTTACCACGTCTCGGCATCCTAAAATCCAATGGAAGACATATAAACTATTGGTTTAAACACTAACTAAATATGTGCCTAAAGTGTCAAATACATTAAACATAGACCAAATCAATGCCCAAAAAAAGAGTAGACAAGAGAGTAGACCTTGCTCTCGAAGATGGATGGAGCCAATCGAAGTTTCCGCGGTTGAATGTGTGGATTTGTGAAGTTTTGGCGGCGAGGGGATAGGAAAAACCGAAAGAGAACGAGTAGAATGGGTGTGTTTCTGCGTTCGGAAGAGGGCCGGCCGGGGCGTTTTGCCTGGGCGCTGAGCTCAGCGCCGTAGATCTTGGCGCTGAGGTCAGCGCCGAGATCTGTGGCGCTGAGGTCAGCGCCGAGATCTGTGGCGCTGAGGTCAGCGCAAAGATCTACGGCGCTGACCTCAGGCGCCACGTCAGCGCCACGACGGCCAAGCCGTATCCACGTGCAATGGACCTCAGCGCCGCTATTCACGGCGCCGAGACGTTATAGCTCAGCGCCGTGAATCACGGCGCTGACCCCAGGGTCCATTTTTGAAATTCTTTCCCCAAAGGGTCTATTTGTGATATTCTTTTCCGAAAAGGGCCAAAAAGCAAAAAAGAAAAAAAAAAGTCGGCCTGTTGGGCCCGACCGCCGTTGGGTTGGCGCGCGCAGGCGGGTTCCTTCGGCTGCCCCTGCACGCACCCCCGGCGCCGCGGCCAGGAGCAAGCGCGTGGCCGGGATCAAAGGCTGGCCGGCCGTCGGGCTCCGATCTGATCGAGAGCGAGATCCTGAGATCTCTTCCTCCACGTGAAATTAGGCCGCGTTGCCCCCTTCTCGCCCCGGCAGCTGCTTTACGCCGTGCTGGCGGCCTGCATGGTGAACGGATGGACGTGCGACGTCCGGCGGCCAGCGCCAGGCGGCGCCATGCTGCTCGATCGCTCTTCTGCGGTCTGCACTGCTCTGCCTCGCTGCACGTCTGCACCGCACCGACCGACGTGTCGGGAGATTGGGAAAAACGCCTGTGCTGCCACAGAGCCTTGTTCGCCAAAGCTTCGAGCCTGGCCGCAGGCTCCCGATCGCACAGGACAGGAGATCGATCTTGCGTACGGTTCCTGCCACTGAATAATGTCCAGCTAGCGGTGGGTATTATGTGTATCAATTACTATTATCTTGTCCTCTAGGAAAATGTATGAAAAAATAGTCCATCGTCTCTGACTCCGCCATTCTACCATACTTAGTACGTGTTTACTGCTAGGAATTTAAAGGATCCAGCATTTCACTAGGGACGATGCATAATCTGTTTTTTTTTGTCATTGGGTCGTCTTTAATTTGAAGTTACAACTAATCAGCTTCAACTAATCAAAATTCTAAAAGAAAGAAAAATTTATACCCCTCCGTCCTATAATACGAGACATCCTAGTAATTTTAAGACATATTAAGGGAGAGAACAAAAGACACATGTACCATCCAAAATCTTTCCATTTAGCAGCCATAATTAAAGTTGTTCCTAAGACTAAGCAATGGAGAAAAGAATAGAAAAGATAATTATGCAATTAGAGACAAGAAAAATTAAATGATTTTCTTTAGTGCTTGTCTAAAAGTCTTAGAATGTCTTGTATTTAAAAACAAATTTTGAATCCGTCAATATCTTATATTATAGGAAGGAAGGAGTACAAAATAAATGAACTAAGTGATCTAATCAACATTTCTATATAGAACAAACCACTTACCATGCATTCTGCATGTGGGGTTGGGTTGACGGTTGAGGTTGAGGACAACAACAAGTTACACATTGTCACCCAACTCCTGTCGAGATACAGATCTTGCGGCCTGTTCGTTTGGCTTATCAGCCACCAGCCAGCCAGCAGTACTTCAGTCTCACAACAAATCAGCACCAGCCACCAGCCACCAGCCAGCCAGCAGTACTTCAATTTCACAACAAATCAGCACCAGCCACCAGCCAACCGAACAGGCTGCTTGCTTCCATTGCATTGCATTGGCTGCATGCACGATTATTCCACTACGAAAGTATGAAGACCATCTACAACTGCCGGACGACAGAAAACGTGAAATCATGACAGACCTCTCTGCCTTTTATTTTTGTTCACGGCGCATATGTTCTCTCTCAACGAGAGCCATCCAATTGGTGGGCTAATGATTATACACATAGACGAGTGCTCCGATTTTTCTTTCTTGGTGAGGGAAACCCAAGCTCCAGAAGAGAATCTACCAAGAATATCCCACCCAACCAAAGTACCTAGCTCTCTACTAGCTTAGCTGGTACCAATCTAGGAGTACTATGCATAGCAATCCAATAAAGGCAATCTGAGTACCCTCCATACGTAAAGCACAAAGCATAAGGTCAATGCAAGGTGAAACCTTTCTTAAGGGCTTGTTTAGTTGGTAGAGAAAAGTTTGTGAATTTTACTGTAGCAATTTTAAACCGAAGATTAGAAGGACTAAACATGATCTAATTATAAAACTAATTATATGGATGGACGGGAAATCGCGAGACGAATCTATTAAGCCTAATTAAGCCGTCATTAGAGATTGTTTACTGTAGCACAACGTTGTCTAATTATGGCCTAATTAGGCTCATTAGATTCGTCTCGCGAAGTTATTTGGGGGTTATGGAATGGGTTTTGTCATTAATTTATGTTTAATACCCTTAATTAGTGTCGTAACATTTGATGTGACGGATAAATAGTAAAAAGTTTGAAAAGTTGATGCAACTAAACATGGCCTAGCTTTACACATACATGGAGGACAAGCTTTGCAGTTCCATGCGAATGATTATTCGTTGGAGTGGCTCCTTTTTGTACGCCCATGTTCTCGTTCTGACTCGACCTGACGATCGAACTGCTCAGAACCAATGCGAATGCTATATTGCTATGTACTTTGACAAGGCCGTATCTAGGTCCCTTTACATTAACAAATCAGTGGACTTAGAAAATTGTCGGAAGGAGAAATATTCCACGGAGTATGCCATCACTAACTCTTTTGGTCGCGCAAACGTAGAAAGAGGGTGATCTTGAAGAGCCGACATGCACGTGGCAGACTATACCACTATTATATCGACAGCAATTAAGAGTCATTAGATCTAATATGTACTATAAAAACTTGATTTCTCCTAAATGTTGCAAGGTATTGCATCGAGAATATTAATTTCTGTGTTTCTATTCTTGACGTACTTTGGCTAACGGGGCATGTCAGCATGATTTTTATGATGAGGTTTTCTCTGTTCTTGATCGGTTTATCCCATCAGGGAAATTTGAGTTTCTAGTAGTGATGTAGCATATATTTCCAGTTGCCTAATTCACCTCCCTCCTTCTCTTAGGCTATCTACGTGCACCGAGTCGTTTCACGAATGGAAATGGGGACTATGAGAGATTCATCGCAACTATATCAAGAAAGTTGATCTTCATGCGTGTTGTGTCATAATTTTTTTTCCATTAGCTGAGAACCCTCTACTCGAGTTCTCATGTTGTCACAAGCGACCAATGTTGATGAGAGTGCACTAGTTTATCAACGTCCAGTACAGACTAATGATTTAGAAGACATAAGTATTAAAAATCATAAAAAATCTAGACCCATGTATAAAAGTAAAAACTATTTACCTTGTGACCTCTCTTATTAATTAAATTATTATTTTTACTTTTACACCCCACATTTAGTGTGTTCTATTGAATCCTCGATTTGAGCTACACAATTAACATAGAAATCGATAATCGATATTCTGCTGATTGTTTCCTCCATACATGTATACATAGTTTATATGGTGACACTCATCATATAACATTGTATGTATATACCTTACCTTAATAGATAATTTAGAATTATATGTTTGTGTATGGTATAATTTTTTAATGACATACGTGGGTAATTTCAATGCAAGTTTAGAGTTTAAATCAAGTTGAACATGAAAAATATGTGTTTTCATAGTTTGATGTACATTTATATATGATCCGCATGTTGAGACACACCATGTATACACACCCTATGACCCTAAGTTAATATCTCTTATATGAACAATTAATGGAAGAAATATGTAGCGTAAAATCATATGTTGGTGTGTTTTGGGATTTTTTTTTATATTGACATGTTGTTTTTTAACAATAGCAAATGTAGGTAATATAAAAGCAAATAGGGGTGTTAATGTAAATTATTTTTTAGTGGCATATGTTGGTAGTTTAGATGAATATTAGGGTGTTACTTTATTTTTTATAATGACAGACGTGGATAATTTGCCTGTAAATTTAAGGGGTTCTTTTAGATTATTTTTATAATAGCAAGTGGGTAATTTTTTAGAAAATATAATAGATCCATCTTAATATTACTAATTGGAGGCTTCTTTTGAAGCCTCCAGATGAAGCCACCTAGGATCCTAAGTGGACACTCTAGAAAAAGAGAGAAATCTTAGAAATTCTCACAAAAAAGCAAAACATCTGGCCATCAATTGGAACACTGAAATCATCATAGCCATTAGATCTATTAAATTTTCTAAAAATTTACCCACCTATGCCATTATAAAAATAGCTTAAAATAACCCCGTAAATCTATATCAAAATTACCCACCTCTGCCATTATATAAAATAAACCAAGGTAACCCCTAATCTTCATCAAAATTACCCACTATGCCATTATAAATAATATTTAAAATAACCTCATAAAATTTTGCAACTAAATTACTCCCTAAGAATACCTAAAAACTTACTTAAATTGATTTTTTACATCTATATTACCCACATATGTCACTATTAAAAATAACATGAGGTAATGCTACATTGGATTCCAAATCACCTTAATTAAAAATATACACCAATATAAGATTTTAAATCGTGTATTTCATACACTATTGGTATATTATATAGTGATTAAGGTATATACGCATAATGTGTGTTGTAATTTATTAATATATAGGGGAAGTAACGACAATATAGAATTCTACGTTAAAATTATAGTTCAAACTTAGGATTCATTAAATAAATTCAAGTCATACATGTGATACAAAGTAAAAATTTAAAGATTATAATTGTGTATGAAAATATTGTAGAGTAATTACTAACAAAGATCCATCACAATCAGATGAAAACAATAAGTATATATCTATATAGGTATTGTGTTCGAATATTTAAACAAATGAGAGATAGCTCATAATAGTTTGGTAGAAATGTAGCCTTAGGGTCTGATTGGTTGGGCACAAAAATGTGCCAAACTAAAATCAGGGCATGCCCAAAAATTTGGCTAGTGTGTTTTGGCATTAAACCAATTGGAGGCCAAAATTTTGGTTGCACATTTTTGCCCTCAACCAAGTGTTATCCTAAAACTTTGACCCAGATTTTGGCAACTTTTGCCCAGATTTTGGCAGAAAATTTTGGCATGACTATGATTTGGCATGCCCCAATTTTGGCAGGGCACATTTTGGCGCCCAAGCAATCATGCTTTTATTTTTTTTATTTTGAGACCCTGCATTAGTTATCATGAGACATGCTAGAAAAAAGACAAATCCTAGAAATTCTCATAAAAATCAGAAATGTCAATCATGTAAACTCTAATAACTATAGTCATTGGTCTATTATATTTTTTAAAAACGTTACCCACCACTATCATTATAAAACTATTCTAAAAATGTATCTAAATTATTGAGCTATGTGAAAGGACCGACACTAGGCCTAGAGGGGGGGGGTGAATAGGCCTTGTTAAAAAATTCTGCAAACTTAACAATTAAATGACAGATGGGCCGGATGTTCTGGCGCTGTGTCGGAATTTCCGGATTCCCGGAATTTCCGGCACAGGGGCAGAACTTCCGGATCAACACGAAAACTGAACTCGAGATTCAAAAACTGATAAGTAACTGCAGATTCTATATGAATAGAAAGTTCACCACAAGTGTAAGGAAGCTTAAAACTATGATCTCTAGCAGCGGAAACTTATAACAAGATAGATCGGATGAATTTAAGCTCAAGAACAATATGAATATGAAGAACAACAACAAGAACAAGAGACAAGAATTTGTTCACCGAAGTTCACTCCACTTAGGAGCTACGTCTCCGTTGAGGTGCTCACGTAGAGCCGGGTCAACTCTAACCCCTTGCCTCCTTCAATCAACCACAAAGGTCGGATTGAATTTCTTACTATTGTTCCCACCAAGGGATGAAGATTACAAACGTTCGGCACTCAACCACACCAAGTTTGGGAGTTGCCGGCGACGCCTAACCGTCTAGGAGCTCAGCTCCAAGAGTAACAAACGCGAATCGAAGAATCAAAGCTTGCTTCAAGTGCTTCTTGAGATGAACAAGGGATGAACTCACTCAAAGCTTTAGTCTCACACCTCAAGAATCACTCACACCCAAAGCCCTACTCAAATCTTTGCAAGGATTGGCTCTAAAGAGAGTTGGGAGAGTGGATTGAATGCTCAAGAGGGTGTTTGTCTCGGGTTTGGTCAGCAGCAATGAATGGGGGGGGCTGAGGGGGTATTTATACTCAACCCCCAAAAACTAGCCGTTATACACTGCCAGGTCACTTTCCGGAACTTCCGACATAATGTCGGAACTTCCGATAAGGCACTATTCTGAACTAAGAAACAGCACGACGAACACCCGTGTCGGAACTTCCGGCACAACCCACCGGAGCTTCCGAGACCTCACCGAGCCTACCGGAGATTGTCCACCGGATATTTCCGGGCAGGCCCAAACCCTAAGAGTTAGCACGAAGAGCAAACCCACCGGAACTTTCGTCACTACGCACCGGAATTTCCGAGGCTGCCGGAACTACTGCACCGGATATTTCCGAGCTGGTCTGAATTTTCGACGTAGTACCGGAACTTCCGGCCAGCAGCTGTGCAGCAGCCAAAAACCAAAGTTTAGATTTCTCTCTTGGGTAGTTAGCATCTCAATTAAGCACTTTAGACACTTTTGATCCATCAAGCATGTCCCCTTTGATAGTACGGTGATTTCCTATACTCAAATTCAAACCAAAAATAAATTTAAATCCTCAATGAGCTCATCCACCATACATAAAGAATTGGGGGCCATCCTTTTATAATCATAACTCCTTCTTTTCTTTTATTTCTTCATATACCTTAATACAAGCATCAAATCCCAAATTCTAATTGTCATTATCACCAAAACACATGGGAGGCCTAGATGCACTTTCAATCTCCCCCTTTTTGGTGATTGATGACAACATAGTTTGGGTTCACAAGATAGGAATAAAATCATGTTTTTGTACCCAATCATATTTAGAAAAGCTCCCCCTAAATATGTGCATATCCAACATAAGTGGCCTCAAATGCCTTGCACATATTCATGTAAGAATTTCACCAATATTTTTGCATACAAATGTACAATAGTGCAACAAGTGTCAATTATAACCGTGATGCATATGACAAGATATATCACACAATAAAAGTGAGAATAACATTACACCATCCATTCATCATCCAACATAGCATCACATCATAAGTAAAAGGAGTTCAACATCACACTTAGCACAAATTAAGTCTTACAAATAAAAGTTCTCACTTGGCACACACCACACATGACACCAACACATAGTTCTTACATGTCCAAAGATAAAAACATGAATAAAAGATAGATATGGGTCTCCAACCACCAAACCACCAAAGCCATCACAAATTCACTCCCCCTTTGGCAACAAGCACCAAAAAGAGAGCTACTCATCATCTTCGCCATCTCCATCGCCTTCATCATCGTCATCCTCCTCTTCTTCCTCTCCATTGCCATTTCCACCATCATCATCTCCTTGGCTCTCATAAGAGCCCTCTTCCTCGGTCTCCTCACCATCTCCACTTCCCTCACCACCACCAAGGTCTTCTTCTTCAATTTCAGCCCCAAAGGTATGAGCTTGAGAAGATGAACCACCTTCCTCATAAGGATTATAAAAAGGTGGAGGAGGAGGGTAGTCCTTGGAGCACGAACCGGAGAGTGAGGAATATTATATTGATCAAGTAAATCCTTTTGCTTTTTATCAAGTTTAGCAAGATCCTCATCAAATTGCCTTGTGCGCTCCTCAACCACATTCACACAATGGCGGCACATATTGAAGCAAGCAAAGATACTTTGAGCAAGTTGATCAAGCTTACCCCTCTTCTTGGGAGCACCACGTGTAGGAGCAAAAGAAGGACCATGAGAAGTGGATGGTGCACTAGGTGGAGGTGGAGCACGGGATGAAGAAGCACCTTGAGTTGAAGGAGAACCCTTTGTAGGATAAACACCCGGAAAAGGTCTCTTGGGAGGAATAGGCGTTCTTCCATTTGCATCAACCATGAGAACCTGCAAAATCTTGCCCTTGGATGCCTTGTATCGATCATGTTCGCTATTTGTCAGTATGTTGAGCCCGGAAACATTCTTGATCATGTGAAATATGAAGGGGCATAATGGCAAGCACTTGAAGCATCATGTGAGCAGAAAACAATCTCATACCAAAGAAAATCAACCACATCAAAATTAGCTCGGTCTGGTACAGCTTGAGCCAAGAGATTTCTTGCCTTATGAGAAATATTGCTAGCATCACCACCACGAGGGCAAAGAGTAAACCTAAACAGCTGATGAAGCATCCTATAAAAAAGAGTGAGGCCCTTGGTCTTGCCAAACACACATTGTCCATGTTCCCCATAAGCTTGGTCATACATAAAGTGCATCTTGCTCACATCAAGATCGCCATGGTCATGGATATAATCCTTGTAGATATCACGAGATGCATCCCTTGGCAGTCCAAAAAATTGAGCAAACTCAATCATGTTGATGGTAAAGCGCTTACCACCAAGTGTCCAATGAAATCTTTTCCGACGATCATCCACATAGAGGGTGGCATAGAATTGAGCCACGGCCTCCTCATTCCAATCACACTTAAAGTCCATAAGATTCACAAGGCCCAATGAGCCGCTTCCTTAACCGGTGAACTAAGAGACTTGAGATAGGCCCAATCAATCCATTTCATGTCAGTGGTGATGGATTTCTTCCCCATGATAACGAATTCATACCAATCCGCTTGAAAAGGGAGCCAAAAGCGAGGATCACCCTTGAATGCCTTGG
Source organism: Alloteropsis semialata (assembly GCA_004135705.1). Taxonomy (NCBI): domain Eukaryota; kingdom Viridiplantae; phylum Streptophyta; class Magnoliopsida; order Poales; family Poaceae; genus Alloteropsis; species Alloteropsis semialata. The sequence goes on from CM014273.1 coordinate 63,906,583, forward strand.
AAAGAGAATCAGGAGGGTCTTCACCATACATTAGAACTTTCATATTTGTCTCCCCCTTGCTATAATCAACCAAAGGAGGATCTTCTGAGCATCTCATGGGAGAATGAACCTTGATAACTTGGCTCTCAAGGATAGAAAGATCGATGTCATCATTGTACGTCTCACCTGTTTCATCCACATTAGCATGCTTGGTGCGGCGACCACGGGGAGGAGCAGCAGGAGCTTCGGGATTTGCACGCCCTCTTCCAAGGCCCCTCTTGGGCACGGCTTGCTTCTTGACCCTCTTCCCCTTCCCTTTCCCTTTGGTTGGTTCCACCCTCTCATCCGTTTCGGTCTCACTTGGAGAGGAGGATGGAGAGGGAGTGCGAATCACAATGCCCTTGCCACGAGGTCTTTCACGGCCCATCTGGAAATACATGAGATACTAAAGCTTAGACCATGAAAGAGAATCCATTAACAAGTTTGATTGGCGTGCACAGGCTCCTGCCGGAATTTCCGACACAGGGTCAGAATTTTCGGCTGGCGCAGCGCCCGGCCAAGAAATCAAGGGATTGAGAAATTTAGCCCACCAAACTTCACCATATCATAGGCATTGCATCTAAGGAGGTATATGAGTCTATCCCCAAAAGGAAATCCACTAGAAACTATGGCATTGTGAGATCAGGATTTGGGGATTTTGAATGAAATACTTTGAGGATTTCCCACGTGATTTGATGAAGATTCGCGGAGGAACGGAACTTCCGGAGGGTAGGGAATCAAAGGAACCACCAAGAGACGAATTCCCACGGCCAAAACTTGAGTTCCCCTCACAGGATTGAGAGGAAGGAGGGAGGGGCGGCGCTGTTTTGGAGAAAGAACTGATTTAGGGTTTGGGTAATGGTTCAGCCCGACATATATAGTCGAGGCAGCTGCCGGAAATTCCGGCAAGCGCCAGAAGCTACCGGAAATTGCAGCCGGCAATTTTCGGCCCAAAATTCCGACCGGCACAGATAAAAGGCAGATTTTTGAGATGAGATTTGATTTGAGATTTTGATAGATTTGGGGATTGGACATGTAAGAAACTTGACTCAAAATGATCAGCCACATTCAACATTACATAACCATGATCATTTAAGCCAAGAAATGATCCAATGATCACAACTCCAAATATTTTGAAAAACTCACACAAATAAATCAATTTTGCCTAGTCTAAGCATCAAACAAGAGGTGTGTGCAACAATTCAAGCCATGTTACGAGAATCCAAGATATTTAGCTCATTCCTCAAAGCACAAAACCTTTGCTCATCAAGAGGCTTGGTGAAGATATCGGCTAGTTGTTTTTCGGTACTCACATGGCTTAGAGCGATATCTTCTTTGGCTTCATGGTCTCTCAAGAAATGGTGTCTTATATCAATATGCTTGGTTCTTGAGTGTTGGACTGGGTTGTTGGCTAGTTTTATGGCACTCTCATTGTTACACAAGAGTGGGATATTTTTGTACTCACAACCAAAGTCACTCAAGGTTTGTCTCATCCAAAGTAATTGAGCACAACAAGCACCGGCTGCAACGTACTCGGCTTCGGTGGTGGATAGGGCAACGGAATTTTGTTTCTTAGAACTCCAAGACACCAAAGACCGGCCAAGAAATTGACAAGTCCCAGTAGTACTCTTTCGATCTACTTTGCAACCGGCATAATCCGAATCGGAATAGCCAAGTAAATCGAAAGTGGAGCCCTTGGGATACCATAAGCCAAGGTATGGAGTATGCACCAAATATCTCAAAATTCTCTTAACGGCTATTAAATGACATTCTTTAGGATTAGCTTGAAATCTTGCACACATGCACACACTAAGCATAATATCCGGCCTAGATGCACAAAGGTAAAGTAAAGAACCAATCATGGAGCGATATACCTTTTGATCCACGGATTTTCCATCTTCATTAAGATTAAGATGTCCATTGACGGCCATGGATGTCTTGATAGGTTTTGCATCGGCCATGTCAAACTTCTTGAGCATATCATTCACATACTTGGTTTGACATATGAAAGTCCCTTCCTTCAATTGCTTGATTTGAAATCCAAGAAAGAACTTCAATTCACCCATCATGGACATCTCAAACCTCTTGGTCATAATCTTACTAAATTCCTCGCAAAACTTCTCATTAGTAGAACCAAAGATAATATCATCAACATATATTTGGCATACAAATAAATCATTGTCTACTTTTTGAGTGAAGAGAGTAGAATCGGCTTTTCCCATCACAAAGCCGTTCTTGAGAAGAAATTCCCTAAGGCATTCATACCATGCTCTAGGAGCTTGCTTGAGCCCATAGAGCGCCTTATGGAGCTTGTACACGTAGTCGGGATGCTTGGGGTCTTCAAAGCCCGGTGGTTGCTCCACATATACCAACTCGGAGAGAGGCCCATTCAAGAATGCACTTTTCACATCCATTTGATAAAGCTTGAAATCATGGTGAGTAGCATAGGCAAGTAATATACGAATTGATTCAAGCCTATCTACGGGAGCATAAGTTTCACCAAAATCCAAACCTTCAATTTGGGTGAACCCTTGAGTAACCAATCTTGCCTTGTTTCTTGTGACAACACCATGTTCATTTTGTTTGTTGCGGAATACCCACTTGGTGCCAATCACATTTTGCTTGGGTCACTTCACCAATTCCCAAACTTCATTTCTTGTGAAGTTATTCAATTCTTCTTGCATTGCCATTACCCAATCCGCATCACCAAGTGCTTCTTCAACCTGGAGAGGTTCCAAAGAGGAAACAAACGAGTAACTAGCACAAAAATTTGCTAAACGAGAACGAGTAGTTACTTCTCTTCGGATGCTCCCAAGAATATTATCCGCGGGATGATCCCGTTGGACACTTTGATGAACTCTAGGATGAGATACTTGAGATTGCCTTTGAATAGGCCCATCATCATCTTCTTCATTAGCTTGAGGAGCAATATCATGAGTTTCTTCATCTTGACCTCCCCCTTGAGCAATGCCATGACCATGATTGTCACCATGAGCTTGATCTTGACCAAGAGGAGAAATTGATGGTTCAACTCTTGTTGAAGAAGATGGATCACTAGTACCAACATCTGGAGCTTGAGCTTGCACTTGATCCTTCATGAGAGTCTCCCGTGGCCTTACTTCACCTAATCCCATCTTCAAGATGGATTCACTTGGTGGCTCCTCATCATCTACAAGATTCTTATCAACTTGCTCTACTTGAGAGCCGTTTGATTCATCAAATTTCACATCCACCGTGACCTCAACACAACCGGTGGTTTTGTTGAAGACACGGTAGGTGTGTTCGTTAGTACCATAACCAAGTAGAAAACCTTCATAAACCTTAGATGCAAACTTAGAACTTTTGGCCTTTTTGTTAAGAATGTAACATTTGCAACAAAAAACTCTAAAGTAATGCACCTTAGGCTTGTTACCGGTGATTATCTCATAAGGAGTCTTGTTCAAGTACTTTTGGAGATAAAGCCGGTTGGTGGCATGGCATGCGGTGTTGATTGCTTCGGCCCAAAAGATATCCGGAGTGTTATACTCATCAAGCATGGTTCTTGCCATTTCAATCAATGTCCTATTCTTCCTCTCAACAATGCCATTTTGTTGAGGTGTATAGGGAGCGGAGAGCTCATGCAAGATGCCTTCTTCATCAAGAAATTCCACAACACCTGTATTCCTAAACTCCGAACCATTGTCACTTCTCATGCGCTAGACCTTCAATTCAAATTCATTTTGAGCCCTTCTAATAAACTTCTTGATAATTCCTTGAGCTTCACTCTTCTCTTTCAAAAAGAATACCCAAGTAAACCGAGAGAAATCATCCACAATGACAAGACCATATTTGTTGCCCCCAATGCTAATGTAAGCAATGGGTCCAAATAAATCCATATGAAGAAGTTTCAAGGGTCTTGAGCTAGATAATATGTTCTTGGGTGGATGTGGAGCACCAACTTGCTTCCCGGCTTGACATGCACTACACAACCTATCTTTCTCAAAGACAACATTTGTTAGTCCTAGGATGTGTTCATTCTTTTGAAGTTTGGCCAAGTTCCTCATGCCAACATGAGCTAGTCGGCGATGCCAAAGCCAACCCATGCTAGATTTTGCCACTAAACAAGTCTTCGGTTCCACTTGAGTAGTTGTAAAATCAACTAGATAAAGCTTTCCCTTAAGTTGACCCGTAAAAGCAATAGAGGAATCCTCCCTTCTCAAAATGGACACACCCTCATTAGTAAAGAGACAATTGTAGCCCATCTCACAAAGTTGTGATACCGACAACAAATTGTATCCCAAAGAATCAACTAAATAAACATTTGAAAGTGATGAATCATTTGAGATAGCAATTTTACTTTGACCTACCACATCACCATGATTATTGTCACCAAATGTGATCTTCTCAATAGGTGTATCATATTCTTCTAATGATGAGAACATATTCTTCTCTCCGGTCATATGATTTGAACATCCACTATCAAGCAACCATGAAGTCCCACCGGAGGAATATGCCTACAAAACAAGTTAAGCTCAAGCTTTAGGTACCCAAACTTGTTTGGGTCCTTGAAGGTTAGAGTAAGCAATCTTAGGTATCCACACACTCCTCATCATCTTCCTAGTGTGAGCACCAACATACTTTACTACCATCTTGCCATTTTGAAAAACAACCGTGTAGTCCATGGTGTAGTTGGGAGAAGGAGAATGTGTCACATTCTTGTTGGTTGCATTAACCTTGGTTGAGCTCTTGATGTTTACCTTGTTTGAGCTCTCAACTATGGCCTTACCTTGTGCAACACTCCTCTTGGTGACACCATGAGCCATGTCCATCAAGTCACCAAGATTGGCACCCTTCTTCCATAATGGACGTGACTTGCCATTCACAATCTCTTCACCATTTGTCTTGTTTCCTCTTGTGTGGCCAAGTCCATCACGAATGGTGGGATACCTTGCGGCTTTGTAAGCCGGGTGAGTATCAAACTCACTCTTACCTTTGAGCTTGTCTTTTCCAATATACATGTTCAACCTATGGATTTGAGCATCCTTGTCCTTGATTGACTCTTCTAGCTTTGAAAGGTTAGTAGCACAAGCATCGATATCAATATTATAACATCTTGAGCAACCTTTGCTAGTGGAGACATTCGAGTCAAGAGTAGTTTTGGAATTAGTTTTGGTGCTTTTCCAAAGAGTACCATAGCTAACTTCAAGCTCTTTGTATGTATCTTCTAGGCGTGAATGCCTTTCTTGAAGCTCGCTATGCACATTCTTTAGGTTAGCTAGAGCATCATTTGCCAAAGCATGTTCCTTAGACATCCTCTCATATGAATCATTGGCAAGAGACAAGTCCATTACCAACTTTTCAATCTTTACCTTTTCCTCAACTAGAGACTCTTCTAGAACAAGGTTTCTCTCCTTCTCAAGGATGAGCGATTCTTCTTGTTCTCTAAGTGCCTCTTTTCTTTTCTCCAATTTCTCCATTAGCTTTTTAATTTGTTTATAGCCCTTTTTGCCAAACTCTTTTATCATGTTTGCTTTGTGTTCGGCTTCTTCTTTCTCATCTAAGTCATTTTCTACATTACTAGATGTGGAGGTAGGAGATGATGGAGGATTGGAATAATTTGATACCTTAGTCTCCTTGGCCATGAAGCACATGGGATAATCATCTTCATCATCGGAGAGGTTGTTGAAGAGCCTTGGTGTTGGTGAAGCTTTATGCATGGCAATGGATGCCACACCTTCATCACCGGACTCATCACTAGAATCCCATCCTTCACCAACATGAGCATGGCCATTCTTCTTCTTGTACTCCTTGCTTTTCTCCTTGTACCTCTTCTCTTTGTCTTTAGACTTCTTCTCTTTCTTGTTATCCTTATCATCATCATCATCATCTTTCTTGTCCGAACACTCGGCAATGAAGTGACCAACTCTCTTGCAAGCATAGTATCTTCTTGAGTTATTCTTTTTCTTGTCACTTCTTCTGTTTATGAACCTTTTGAAGTTCTTGACCATCATGGCTGTTTCTTCATCGGTGCTCTCATCTTCGCTTGAATCAATCTTTTTCTTTGATCTTGATGGTTTCTCAATTGATTCAACCTTCTTGCTTGGCTCGGCATTGAGAGCAATAGCCTTGACCTCATCTTGCCCAATTGACTTAGTGAAATCCAAGTCATTCATCTCATGATATTCCAACTCATT
>CM014273.1:63913773-63924791 GCA_004135705.1 Alloteropsis semialata
TCCTCCTCGCCGCTTCTTGCGGTACCGCGTCACCCACCCGGTGCGCGACGCGCCGTGGCTGTGGCTGGCCGCGCTCGCCTGCGAGCTCTGGCTCGCCCTCGCGTGGCTGCTCGCCCAGCTCCCCAGGCTCTCCCCGACAACCCGCGCCGCGCGCCTCGACACGCTCGCGTCGCGGTACGACGGGGCGGGGCTCCTGGCGGCCGTGGACGTGCTCGTGACGGCGGCGGGCGGCGCGGGGAGGGAGCCGCCGCTGGCGGCGGCGAACACGGTGCTGTCGGTGCTGGCCGCGGACTACCCCGCGGGGAGGCTGGCCTGCTACGTCTCCGACGACGGCGCGGGCATGCTGGCGTTCGAGACGCTGTTCGAGGCGGCGGGGTTCGCGCGGCGGTGGGTGCCCTTCTGCCGGCGGCACGGCGTCGAGCCCAGGGCCCCCGAGCTCTACTTCGCGCGCGGCGTCGACTACCTCAGGGACCGCGCCGCGCCGTCCTTCGTCAAGGAACGCCGCGCCATGAAGGTGATCGATCGGTCGCTCACCCCTCGGCTGGAAGAGCCATCAGGCGGTCGGCGCTCAGCAGCGCGGTGGCTGATCGTGGTTGGTTGCAGCGCAGAGGGAGTACGAGGAGTTCAAGGCGAGGCTCAACTCCCTCGCCGCGAAGGCGCGGAAGGCCCCGGAGGACGGGTGGGTCATGTCGGACGGCACGCCGTGGCCTGGGAACAACCCGAGAGACCATCCTGCCATGATACAGGTCAAAATGACAAAATCCCAAGCCTCTCCATTTTGGTCTGTAACAGTTGATGGACTTCGATTCTGACATTGTCTGCAGGTTCTTCTTGGACATCCCGGCGATCAGGACGCCGAGGGGAACGAGCTCCCCCGGCTGTTCTACGTGTCGCGGGAGAAGAAGCCGGGGTTCCAGCACCACAGCAAAGCCGGCGCCCTCAACGCCCTGGTAAGGGTCTGATCGCGAGCAGTACGTTGTCGTTGGTTTCTGATCTTCAGATGCAATCTGCAATGTCCTTTTTCTGCGTTGCTCATCGGCAGCTCCGGGTGTCTGCTCTGCTGACGAACGGCGCGTACGTGCTCAACCTGGACTACGACCACTGCGTCACCAACAGCGGCGCCCTGAGGGAGGCGATGTGCTTCCTCATGGACCCTGAGGCCGGGAACAGGACGTGCTTCGTCCAGTTCCCGCTGCGGATCGGCGTCAACGACGACGGCGGCGGCGGCGATCGGCGCGCAAGCCGCGACGCTGTCTTCTTCGACGTAAGAGATCAAGCTTGCTTACTTGCTCGCTCACTAGCTCGCCGTCCGCCATTGCTCTCTGAATTAGAGTGACTCGCTGTGATGCTTTGGTTCAGATCGACATGAAGTGCCTCGACGGCATCCAGGGCCCGGTGTACGTCGGCTCCGGCTGCTGCTTCAACAGGAAGGCGCTGTACGGGTTCGATCCCGCGTTCTCTGAAGACGACGAGGAGGAGATGCCTAGCCGGTGGTGCTTCGGGAAGGCGAAGGAGCGCGCGCTGAGGAGGACCATGTCCACCGTGCCTCTGCTTGACTCGGAGGACGCCGACGAGCTGACCGAAGCAGGCACGTCGTGTCAAGCTAGTGATTCCCCATTCGTCCTCCGTCGTTGGATTGGTTCGGATTGGTTTGAAACGATGGCGAATCCTAACCGTTGGCATTGCAGAGAGAAGGCGGAGGTTGCGCTCCTACCGCGCCGCGCTGGAGCGGCACTTCGGCCATTCGCCGGCGTTCATCGCGTCCGCGTTCGCCGGCCAAGGGCGCGGCGGCTGCTCGGACTCGACGGCCACGGACGCTCGTTCTCTACTCAGAGAGGCCATCCACGTCGTCAGCTGCGCGTACGAGGAGCGGACTAGGTGGGGCAAAGACGTTGGCTGGATGTACGGCACCGGCGGCGGCGGCGGCGTGGCCACGGGGTTCAGGATGCACGCGCGCGGGTGGGCGTCGGTGTACTGCGCGCCGGCGCGGACCGCGTTCCAGAGCTTCGCGCGTGCCAGCCCTTCAGAAGTCCTCGCTGGGGCGTCGCGGCGGGCGGTGGCGGCCATGGGCGTCCTGCTTAGCAGGCACTGCCCCGTGTGGGCCGGCGCCGGCGGGCGCATGCGGCTCATGCAGCGGCTGGGCTACGTGAGCTGCGCCGCTTACCCGCTGGCCTCCCTCCCGCTCACCGTCTACTGCGCGCTCCCGGCGGTGTGCCTCCTCACCGGCAGGTCCATCTTCCCAGACGACATCAGCTACTACGACGCGGTCGTCCTCATCCTGCTCCTGTCCTCCGTGGTGGCCACGGTCGCGCTGGAGCTCCGGTGGAGCGGCGTGGCGCTGCGCGCGTGGTGGCGGGACCAGAAGCTCTGGGTGGTCACCGGCACGTCGGCGTGCCTCGCCGCCGTGTTCCAGGGCACCCTCCGCGCGTGCGCTGGGATCGACGTCGGTTTCTCCACGGAGACGGCGACCGTTCCGCCCCCGGATGACGGTGGCGGCGGCGAGGAGGAGGCCTCGGGCGCGCGGAGGTCCGTGCAGTGGTCGAACCTGCTGGTCCCGCCGGCGAGCCTGCTGCTGGGCAACCTCGCCGGCGTGGTGGTGGCGGTGTCGTACGGGGTGGACCACGGGTACCGGTCGTGGGGCCCGGTCCTCGGGAAGCTGGCGCTCGCCGGGTGGGTGGTGGCGCACCTGCAGGGGTTCCTCAGGGGCCTCCTGGCGCGGCGGGACCGGGCGCCCACCATCGCCGTGCTCTGGTCGGTGCTCTTCGTCTCCGTGCTCTCGCTGCTCTGGGTCAACGTCGACTCCTACTCGGCGCCGCCCGCGCGGTCCTCGCCGCCGCAGCCTGTCTTGTGAGAAAAAAATCGGGAAACTGAAAAAGGAGAGTCCAAGCTGGGCCGTGGAGTTCGAGCAATTGAGCGTGTCAAAGTCCATGACAAGTCTCTGCATTTTCGTTCTCTAGGCGTGAATTACTGAATTCTACTCATCTGGATTTGAAAACCAAATGTCAGCTCTCTGAGCTTTTAAAATTCGAAACAGATAGACACTGGAGATGGTTTTTGAGTGTATGTTTTTCTCCAAATTCAAAAAAGGGTTTGTTTTTCTAGGAAAAGGTCCAAGCTATTCTTTTCAGCTTGGGTGTTGTAGCCATTTTGAAGCCCAAAGCTATAAACCATGTATGTAATCAACAGTCATGTGTTCTTGGTATACAGGTTCAGGGTTGTCAGATACCCAATTCCACAGAGCTTCAAAGGTTTTAACGTGACTAGCACTACCAAAGTTCAAATTTAGACTGCACTTACCAACTAGCATCTCCCATGGGCAGATAATAGACTCAACATCTCGTTTTAGAATAGGTAGCCCGTGTCGGTCTCTGTTGGATTCTTTCCGTTCTTTCCGGTTCTTCAGCAGGGTCCCAACTCCCAACACAGACAGTAGCACAACACAACAGAGGTCTGGGTCACGAGTCCAAAACGTCAATGGTCAAGCACGCGGCTGCACGGCTCAGGCGTTGGGGGTCTCTCTGCTCTCTGGACTCTGGAGGTAGTGCGCTACGCCGCTACCGCTACCCCTTTTGCCCGAAACGGAAACGGCAGCAGGGCATGGGCGGCTCCACGTACTCCCCAGCATCTATCACGATCTGGGCCGGCTCGTTAGCTGCTTCTTGAAATAGAAGCTGATAATGGAAGGTGTCGAGCAGTACGTTCCTCTCTCGATATAGAGCGCAATAATTCAGCACGGTTTCATACTGTTGACACTCAAAAGTGGCAGATCCTGCTGATATGACAAAAGACACCGGTCGGACCGACCTAGTCGACCAATCTGACCGGTCAGTGGTTCTGTAGCCGATCTGGCAGTGCAGATCGGTTACTTCATCGGTCAGACCGGTGAAGGAAAGGTGCTCAAAATGTGAATAGGACTTCACCATTGGATAGCTCTCGTCAAGAAGATCGAAATGCATATGTGGAACGTCCAATTTGGAGTCCGGATGAGGGAGTTATGGTTACGGCAAGATTCAGCTCTGTGCTAAGGGGAACCGGTCTGACCGGTATCCCTAACCGGTCAGATCGGTAGGATTAAAGTCTTCAAAAGGCAAATTAAACTTCATCATTGGATTGGGCTCGTCGAGTAGATCAAGATTCATATGAAGAATACCAGATTTGGACTTCGGATGAGGGAGATACGGCTTCGGGAAGTCCTTGCACCCCAGGCGGACCGGTCAGACCGGTGCCCCTGATAGGTCAGACCGGTGTGGTCTATAGAGTCCGAGTAGGAGTTGTATTTTGACACGAAATTTATATGAGTTTTGACTCCACCAGGGGTAAGACCTCCCCTCCCTATAAATATAAAGGGCCACGGCCGATTGAAAGTATCCCAATCGAATCAAACAACAATGTATCTACTTTTTATCCTCTAAATCCTAAATCTCTCTTCCAACCTCTCCATGCTGTTCGTCTACTGATCTCTACGACCATAGATGGCGTCCTAAGGCTTGCTGGTCAACCTAGGGCACGTCCGGTGACGTTCACGCCCTGACGGGGTCCCTCCCGGGCGAGAGCTTCGACGGCCTTTGCTAGTTTGCTCGTAAACTAGTCGTTCTTCGCTACGTAAGTGTTGGTTATTCCTTTGCTGGTTTGCTCGTAAACCTCGCTGTCCTTCACCACGTAAGCGTGATAGTTATCTCCTCGAAGTGATCGATCCGGCGAAACACTAGGCACCGGTCTGACCTTTGTCCCTGACCGGTCTGACCGGTCAAGGCAGCCCTACAGCGATTCGGTCCGTTCGCGACCCGCGCGATCTAGCGCTCTCGTGTGTTGGCCGAATTTTGCGTCAACATACTTTTGGCGACTCCGCTAGGGAAGAATATTCTGGATATCTCAACATCCGAATTTTTCTGACCTAGCCATATACCTAATTGATCTATTACCTGGATTCGCTACTATAGTAGGATTTGGTCTTTTTAGACCGATTGCATCTATAGTTGTGACTTTGCATCAGGCTGCTCAAGCCGATTGCATTGTGCTTTGCTTGCTCTATTGAAGATCAAAAGAGAAGCGAAGAGTTGGTCATTGATTGCTCAAGATATCAAGAACAATTGGATTTATTGGTGAAAGGACCGACACTAGGCCTAGAGGGGGGGGGTGAATAGGCCTGTATAAAAAATCTGCAAATTTCACAAAATAAAAATTAAATGCACCGGAAGTTCTGGCACTGTGTCGGAATTTCCGGTGGAACGGAAATTGCCGGCACAGGGAAAGAACTTCCGGCAGGACAAAACCTGAACTCGAGATTCAAAAACTAAAATGAAAGAGCAGATTCTATATGAATAGAAAGTTCACCACAAGTGTTAGGAAGCTTAAAACTATGATCTTTAGCAGCGGAAACTTAACACAATATAGATCGGGTCAAATTAAGCTCAAGAACGATATGAACGTGAAGAACAATAACAAGAACAAGAGACAAGGATTTGTTCACCGAAGTTCACTCCACTTAGGAGCTACGTCTCCGTTGAGGTGCTCACGTAGAGCCGGGTCAACTCTAACCCCTTGCCTCCTTCAATCAACCACAAAGGCCGGATTGAAATTCTTACTATTGTCCCACAAAGGGATGAAGATTACAAACGTCCGGCACTCAACCACACGAAGTTGGGAGTTGCGGCGACGCCTAACCGTCTAGGAGCTCAGCTCCAAGAGTAATGAACGAGAATCGACGAGCCAAACTTGCTTCAAGTGCTTCTTGAGATGAACAAAGAATGAACTCACTCAATGGCTTGGTCTCACACCTCAAGAATCACTCACACCCAAAGCCCTACTCAAATCTTTGCAAGGATTGGCACTAGAGGGAGTTGGGAGAGTGAATTGAATGCTTGTGAATGTGTTTGTCTCGGGTTAGGTCAGCAGCAATGAAAGGAGGGGCTGAGGAGGTATAAATAGAGGTCCCCCAAAAACTAGCCGTTATGCACTGTCAGGGCACCTGCCGGAATTTCCGACATAGTGCCGGAACTTCCGGCAAGGCACTGTTTTGAACTAAGAAACAGCCTTACGAACAGCCCCACCGGAACTTCCGGCATAACCCACCGGCATTTTCCGATCCCGAACAGAGCGCACCGGAGATAGTCACCAGATATTTCCGGGCAAGCCAAAGTCAACTGAGTCAGCGCTAAGAACAGAGCTGCCGGAAATTCCGGCACTACCCACCGGAGATTTCTGGCGGCAAACAGAGCGTACCGGAGATAGAGCAGCGGCTATTTCCGGCCCTACCGGAACTTCCGGCGAAGTGTCGGAAATTCCGACAGGACGCTTTGCAGCGACTGAAAAACTAAAGATAGAAACCGATCCGACCGGTTTCCAAAACCGGTCAGACCGGTTTTTGGCCTGAAAAACTAAGCTAGATTTTCTCTTGGGTGGTTAGCATCTCGAATAAGCACTTTTGGCACTTTTGACTCATCAAACACGTCCCCCTTGATAGTACGGTGATTCCTATACTCAAATTCAAAACAAAAAAGAATTTAAATCGCCAAAGAGCTCTTCCACCATACATAAATAATTGGGGACCTTCTTTTGATATTCATAATCCATTCTTTTCTTTTATTCCTGCATACACTTCAATGAAAGCATCAAATCCCAAATTCTAATTGTCATTAACACCAAAACATATGGGAGGCCTAGATGCACTTTCAATCTCCCCCTTTTTGGTGATTGATGACAACTCAATTTGGGTAAAGAAGATAGGAATAAAAACATGTTTTTGTACCCAATTATATTTAGAAAAGCTCCCCCTAAATATATGCATATCAACTCAAATGGCCTCAAATGCCATTGCACATATTATGTAAGAACTTTTCAAATATCTTTGCATACAAAGGTACAAAAGTGCAAGATGTGTCAAATTATAACCGTGATGCATATGACATGGTATATCACACAATAAAAGTGGAAAATAACATTTCATCAACCATTCATCATCCACCAAGCATCACATCTCAAATAAAAGGAGTTCAACAACACACTAGCACAAATAAGTCTTACAAATGAAAGTTTTCGCTTGGCACACATCACTCATCACACCAAACATAGTTCTTACATGTCCAATAGATAAAAAAAAACATGAAAAAGATAGATATGGGGGTCTCCATCCATCAAAGCATCACAAATTCACTCCCCCTTTGGCAACAAGCACCAAAAAGAGAGCTAGTCATCGTCGCCATTGCCTTCATCCTCGTCTTCCTCCTCTTCTTCTTCGTCATCTCCATTGCCATTGCCTCCATCATCGTCGCCTTGGCTCTCATAAGAGCCCTCTTCTTCGGTTTCCTCTTCCTCTCCACTTCCCTCACCACCACCAAGGTCTTCTTCTTCAATTTCAGCCCCAAAGACATGTGAACCTTGAGCATAAGTGGAAGAACCACCTTCCTCATAAGGATTAAAGAAAGGTGGAGGAGGAGGATAATCCCTTGGTGCACGAACTGGAGAGTGAGGCATATCAAGCTTAGCCATTATTTCTTTTTGCCTCTTTTCAAGCTGCACATTGTCCTCATCCATTTGCCTTGTGCGCTCCTCAACAACGTTCACACAATGCTTCATCATGTTGAAACAGGCAAAAATGCTTTGGGCAAGTTGTTCAAACTTACCCCTCTTCTTTGTAGCACCATGTGGCGGAGCAAAGGAAGGACCTTGTGAAGTGGATGGAGCACTAGATGGTGGAGCACGAGATGATGAAGCACCATGAGCAGAAGCAGCAGAACCCTTTGAAGGATATGCACCCGGAAAGGGTCCCTTGGGAGGAATGTGAGTTCTTCCAGAGCCATCAACCTTGAGCAACTGAAGAATCTTGCCCTTGGATGCCTTGTACCGCTCATGCTCTCTATCTGGCAGAATTTCAAGCTTTGACACTCTCTTGATCAAGTGAAAGACATAGGGCGCATAGTGGCAAGCACTAGAAGCATCATGTGAGCAAAAGACAATTTCATACCAAAGGTAATCAGCCACATCAAACTGAGCTCGATCAGGTGCAGCTTGAGCTAGAAGATTTCTTGCCTTATGCGAGATGTTACTAGCATCACCACCACGAGGGCAAAAAGTGAATCTGAACAATTGGTTGAGCATCTTGTAGAAAGGAGTGAGACCCTTGGTTTTGCCAAACTCACAAGCTCCATGTTCTCCATAAGCAGAGTCATACATAAAATGCATCTTTGTAACTTCAAGATCTGCATGCTCATGGATACGATATATAGTAGAGCTAGAAATAGGATTTGGAAGTCCAAGGAGAGCAGCAAACTCACTCCTATCAAGGCTGAACCTCTTTCCACCAAGTGTCCAATGAATCTTCATGCGAGGCTTGTCCACATAAAGAGTGGCATAGAATTGTGCCACTACTTCCTCGTTCCAGTCACACTTGAATCCCATGAGCTTCACAAGTCCTAGCTCATTGCACCTGTCATATACCATATCAACCACTTCTTTGACTGGCGAGCTAAGAGTCTGAAGATATGCCCAGTCAATCCATTTCATATCCGTTGTGATGGACTTCTTCTTCAGGATGACTGATTCATACCAATCTGCTTGAAAAGGTAACCAAAACCGAGGATCACCCTTGAATACCTTGGAGAGTTCAGCTCTAGGATCTTCACCATATCTTAGAGACTTCATATTAGTCTCTCCCTTGTTATAATCAACCATGGGTGGATCTTCAGAGGATCTAGTTGGGGGAAGTGATTTGGTCACCTGACTCTCAAGAAGTGACAGATCAATGTTGTCATAGTACATCTCGCCGGTCGTATCCACATTTGCTTGCTTGGTACGACGACCACGAGGAGGATCAGCAGGACCTTGAGGATCTCCACGTCCTCGTCCAAGGCCCCTCTTGGGCACGGCTTGCTTCTTCACTCGCTTTCCTTTCCCTTTCCCTCTTGGCGAATCCGATTCGGTTCCACTAGAAGAGGGTGATGGAGATCGTGATGGAGTACGGATGACAATGCCCTTGCCACGTGGACGTTCACGGCCCATCTGGAAATATAAACGATGATTAAGCTTAGGACCATCACAAGGATTCATGATTTATGAGCTCAAGATCATTACTAGATATTCATGAAAAAGCTTAAGAATATCACTAGAGAATCATGATAAAGCTTATAGAAAAGGCTAAATGAAGGAACCATATACTTAAGCCAAGAAACAAAGCTTGATGGGGCTCACTGTGCCCTGCCGGATATTGCCGGTCCATCTGGAGTCGGCAATTGCCGGCCGGCGCAGTGAAATCCCAAGAACCCTAGGGATTGAGTGATTTCGCCCACCAAAGTTCATCAAATCACGGGCATTGCATCTAGATAAGTTCTTGAGACTATCCCCCAAAGGAAATCCCCTAGGAACTACGGCATTGAGAGATCGGGCGATGAGGATTTTGAATGGAATACCTTTGAGTTTTCCCGCGCGATTCGATGAAGATTCGCGGAGGAACGGAACTTCCGGAGGATGGGGAATCCAACCAAGCACCAAGAATCGAACTCCCACGGTCGAAAACAAAGATCCCCTTGCGGATGCAGCTAGAGTAGAAAGGGGGCGGCGCTGGTGTGGAAAAGAATGAATGGATTAGGGTTGGGTAACGGTTGGCCCGACTTTTATAGTCCAGGCGCCTGCCGGAAATTACCGGTGGACAGCTGCCGGAAATATCCGGTGAGCAACCGAGGCTACCGGAGATAGGTGCCGGAAAAACCCGGTGGAAATTTCCGGTGGCCAACGAAAATCTGCCGGTAATAACCGTCGGCAAAATCCGGTGGCCAACAGAGGCTACCGGGAATTGCTGCCGGCAATTTCCGGTGGAGATATCCGGTGGACTCTGGATTCGAACAGTTTTGAGATGAGATTTGATTTGAGATTTTGATAGATTTGAGGATCGGACATGTAAGAAACTTGACTCAAAATGATCAGCCACAATCAACAATACATAACTATGATCATTTGAGCCAAGGTATGATCCAATGATCACAAATCCAAATATTTTGAAAAACTCACACAAATAAACCAATTTTACCTAGTCTAGGCATCAAACAAAGGGTGTGTGCAATAATTCAAACCACGTTACGAGAATCCAAGATATTTAGCTCATTCCTCAAAGCACAAAACCTTTGCTCATCAAGAGGCTTGGTGAAGATATCGGCTAGTTGTTTTTCGGTACTCACATGGCTTAGAGCGATATCTCCTTTGGCTTCATGGTCTCTCAAGAAATGGTGTCTTATGTCAATATGCTTGGTTCTTGAGTGTTGGACTGGGTTGTTTGCTAGTTTTATGGCACTCTCATTGTCACACAAGAGTGGGATATTTTTGTACTCACAACCAAAATCACTCAAGGTTTGCCTCATCCAAAGTAGTTGAGCACAACAAGCGCCGGCTGCAACATACTCGGCCTCGGCGGTGGATGGGGCAACTGAATTTTGTTTCTTAGAGCTCCAAGACACCAAAGACCGGCCAAGAAATTGACAAGTCCCGGTGGTACTCTTTCGATCTACTTTGCAACCGGCATAATCCGAATCGGAATAGCCAAGTAAATCGAAAGTGGAGCCCTTGGGATACCATAAGCCAAGGTATGGAGTATGCACCAAATATCTCAAAATTCTCTTAACGGCAATTAAGTGACATTCTTTAGGATTAGCTTGAAATCTTGCACACATGCACACACTAAGCATAATATCCGGCCTAGATGCACAAAGGTAAAGCAAGGAACCAATCATGGAGCGATATACCTTTTGATCCACGGATTTTCCATCTTCATTAAGATCAAGATGTCCATTGACGGCCATGGGTGTCTTGATAGGCTTTGCATCGACCATGTCAAACTTCTTGAGTATATCATTTACATACTTGGTTTGACATATGAAAGTCCCTTCCTTCAATTGCTTGATTTGAAATCCAAGAAAGAACTTCAATTCACCCATCATGGACATCTCAAATCTCTTGGTCATGATATTACTAAATTCTTCACAAAACTTTTCATTAGTAGAACCAAAGATAATATCATCAACATATATTTG
>CM014273.1:63924856-63984098 GCA_004135705.1 Alloteropsis semialata
TTGTTTGAGCCCATAGAGCGCCTTATGGAGCTTGTACACGTAGTCGGGATGCTTGGGGTCTTCAAAGCCCGGTGGTTGCTCCACATATACCAACTCGGAGAGAGGCCCATTCAAGAATGCACTTTTCACATCCATTTGATAAAGTTTGAAATCATGGTGAGTAGCATAGGCAAGTAATATACGAATTGATTCAAGCCTAGCTACGGGAGCATAAGTTTCACCAAAATCCAAACCTTCAATTTGAGTGAACCCTTGAGCAACCAATCTTGCCTTGTTTCTTGTGACAACACCATGTTCATTTTGTTTGTTGCGGAATACCCACTTGGTGCCAATCACATTTTGCTTGGGTCACTTCACCAATTCCCAAACTTCATTTCTTGTGAAGTTATTCAATTCTTCTTGCATTGCCATTACCCAATCCGCATCACCAAGTGCTTCTTCAACCTTGAGAGGTTCCAAAGAGGAAACAAACGAGTAACTAGCACAAAAATTTGCTAAACGAGAACGAGTAGTTACCCCTCTTCGGATGCTCCCAAGAATATTATCCACGGGATGATCCCGTTGGACACTTTGATGAACTCTAGGATGAGATACTTGAGATTGCCTTTGAATATGCCCATCATCATCTTCTTCATTAGCTTGAGGAGCAATATCATGAGTTTCTTCATCTTGACCTCCCCCTTGAGCAATGCCATGACCATGATTGTCACCATGAGCTTGATCTTGACCAAGAGGAGAAATTGATGGTTCAACTCTTGTTGAAGAAGATGGATCACTAGTACCAACATCTGGAGCTTGAGCTTGCACTTGATCCTTCATGAGAGTCTCCCGTGGCCTTACTTCACCTAATCCCATCTTCAAGATGGATTCACTTGGAGGCTCTTCTTCATCTACAAGGTCATTTTCAACTTGCTCTACTTGAGAGCCGTTTGATTCATCAAATTTCACATCCACCGTGACCTCAACACAACCGGTGGTTTTGTTGAAGACACGGTAGGTGTGTTCGTTAGTACCATAACCAAGTAGAAAACCTTCATAAACCTTAGATGCAAACTTAGAACTTTTGGCCTTTTTGTTAAGAATGTAACATTTGCAACAAAAAACTCTAAAGTAATGCACCTTAGGCTTGTTACCGGTGATTATCTCATAAGGAGTCTTGTTCAAGTACTTTTGGAGATAAAGCCGGTTGGTGGCATGGCATGCGGTGTTGATTGCTTCGGCCCAAAAGATATCCGGAGTGTTATACTCATCAAGCATGGTTCTTGCCATTTCAATCAATGTCCTATTCTTCCTCTCAACAATGCCATTTTGTTGAGGTGTATAGGGAGCGGAGAGCTCATGCAAGATGCCTTCTTCATCAAGAAATTCCTCAACACCGGTATTCCTAAACTCCGAACCATTGTCACTTCTCATGCGCTTGACCTTCAATTCAAATTCATTTTGAGCCCTTCTAATAAACTTCTTGATAATTCCTTGAGCTTCACTCTTCTCTTTCAAAAAGAATACCCAAGTAAACCGAGAGAAATCATCCACAATGACAAGACCATATTTGTTGCCCCCAATGCTAATGTAAGCAATGGGTCCAAATAAATCCATATGAAGAAGTTTCAAGGGTCTTGAGCTAGATAATATGTTCTTGGGTGGATGTGGAGCACCAACTTGCTTCCCGGCTTGACATGCACTACACAACCTATCTTTCTCAAAGACAACATTTGTTAGTCCTAGGATGTGTTCATTCTTTTGAAGTTTGGCCAAGTTCCTCATGCCAACATGAGCTAGTCGGCGATGCCAAAGCCAACCCATGCTAGAGTTTGCCACTAAACAAGTCATCGGTTCCACTTTAGTAGTTGTGAAATCAACTAGATAAAGCTTTCCCTTAAGTTGACCCGTAAAAGCAATAGAGGAATCCTCCCTTCTCAAAATGGACACACCCTCATTAGTAAAGAGACAATTGTAGCCCATCTCACAAAGTTGTGATACCGACAACAAATTGTATCCCAAAGAATCAACTAAATAAACATTTGAAAGTGATGAATCATTTGAGATAGCAATTTTACTTTGACCTACCACATCACCATGATTATTGTCACCAAATGTGATCTTCTCAATAGGTGTATCATATTCTTCTAATGATGAGAACATATTCTTCTCTCCGGTCATATGATTTGAACATCCACTATCAAGCAACCATGAAGTCCCACCGGAGGAATAAGCCTACAAAACAAGTTAAGCTCAAGCTTTAGGTACCCAAACTTGTTTGGGTCCTTGAAGGTTAGAGTAAGCAATCTTAGGTATCCACACACTCCTCATCATCTTCCTAGTGTGAGCACCAACATACTTTACTACCATCTTGCCATTTTGGAAAACAACCGTGTAGTCCATGGTGTAGTTGGGAGAAGGAGAATGTGTCACATTCTTGTTGGTTGCATTAACCTTGGTTGAGCTCTTGATGTTTACCTTGTTTGAGCTCTCAACTATGGCCTTACCTTGTGCAACACTCCTCTTGGTGACACCATGAGCCATGTCCATCAAGTCACCAAGATTGGCACCCTTCTTCCATAATGGACGTGACTTGCCATTCACAATCTCTTCACCATTTGTCTTGTTTCCTCTTGTGTGGCCAAGTCCATCACGAATGGTGGGATACCTTGCGGCTTTGTAAGCCGGGTGAGTATCAAACTCACTCTTACCTTTGAGCTTGTCTTTTCCAATATACATGTTCAACCTATGGATTTGAGCATCCTTGTCCTTGATTGACTCTTCTAGCTTTGAAAGGTTAGTAGCACAAGCATCGATATCAATATTATAACATCTTGAGCAACCTTTGCTAGTGGAGACATTCGAGTCAAGAGTAGTTTTGGAATTAGTTTTGGTGCTTTTCCAAAGAGTACCATAGCTAACTTCAAGCTCTTTGTATGTATCTTCTAGGCGTGAATGCCTTTCTTGAAGCTCGCTATGCACATTCTTTAGGTTAGCTAGAGCATCATTTGCCAAAGCATGTTCCTTAGACATCCTCTCATATGAA
The DNA here is from genome assembly GCA_004135705.1 of Alloteropsis semialata. Classification (NCBI taxonomy): domain Eukaryota; kingdom Viridiplantae; phylum Streptophyta; class Magnoliopsida; order Poales; family Poaceae; genus Alloteropsis; species Alloteropsis semialata. Next base: position 63,927,882 of record CM014273.1, read on the forward strand.
TCATTGGCAAGAGACAAGTCCATTACCAACTTTTCAATCTTTACCTTTTCCTCAACTAGAGACTCTTCTAGAACAAGGTTTCTCTCCTTCTCAAGGATGAGCGATTCTTCTTGTTCTCTAAGTGCCTCTTTTCTTTTCTCCAATTTCTCCATTAGCTTTTTAATTTGTTTATAGCCCTTTTTGCCAAACTCTTTTATCATGTTTGCTTTGTGTTCGGCTTCTTCTTTCTCATCTAAGTCATTTTCTACATTACTAGATGTGGAGGTAGGAGATGATGGAGGATTGGAATAATTTGATACCTTAGTCTCCTTGGCCATGAAGCACATGGGATAATCATCTTCATCATCGGAGAGGTTGTTGAAGAGCCTTGGTGTTGGTGAAGCTTTATGCATGGCAATGGATGCCACACCTTCATCACCGGACTCATCACTAGAATCCCATCCTTCACCAACATGAGCATGGCCATTCTTCTTCTTGTACTCCTTGCTTTTCTCCTTGTACCTCTTCTCTTTGTCTTTAGACTTCTTCTCTTTCTTGTTATCCTTATCATCATCATCATCATCTTTCTTGTCCGAACACTCGGCAATGAAGTGACCAACTCTCTTGCAAGCATAGTATCTTCTTGAGTTATTCTTTTTCTTGTCACTTCTTCTGTTTATGAACCTTTTGAAGTTCTTGACCATCATGGCTGTTTCTTCATCGGTGCTCTCATCTTCGCTTGAATCAATCTTTTTCTTTGATCTTGATGGTTTCTCAATTGATTCAACCTTCTTGCTTGGCTCGGCATTGAGAGCAATAGCCTTGACCTCATCTTGCCCAATTGACTTAGTGAAATCCAAGTCATTCATCTCATGATATTCCAACTCATTGAGTAGTTGGATAGGCTTCATCTTCTTGTAGTTTTCCTTCCCTCTAATGATAGTTGCCAAGGTCCTGTTATTGAGAGCATAGGCTCTAAGCATCTTCTTTGTGACCTTGCTATCAGTCCAATAGGGATGAAAATGGTAGGGATACTTTCCGTCCGTCCGTCCGACCGAAGGGGTTTAGACACTAAATGAATAGTCCGATATTCGGATTCTAGATTCAATATCCGATTGGTATCCGAATCCAGGTACCCAAAGTTGGATATTTCTTAAAGATATGTAACATATATCAATATCCGTTCTATATCCGACACATTTTACACTATCCAAATCTGAATCCGATCCGAGAAGAAAATAAATATCTGTATTCGTATTTGTGAATATCCGTTCGTATCCGATCCGTTTTCATCCCTACATTCCAATCCTTGCTTCCAAGAGATCTAATATCGGTCACAAGCAACTTGAGCCTATCATACATTTGTCGGAGAGTTTCATCCTTCTTCATGACAAATGACTCCAACTCTCCTTGGAGTAGATCCATCTTTCCTTCCTTGACTTCACCGGAGCCTTCATGAGACAATTGAAGTATATCCCAAATTTTCTTGGCACTCTCAATCCCTCTAACCTTGTTCTACTCATAGGTGCAAAGGGAGCTTCTAATAACCCGGACGGCTTGAACATTCCTAAACATGTCGTGCTTTAGCTCCGGAGTGATAGGTTCATCTTCATCATGTTGTTTCACACCTACAACCACAACAGTCCAAAGAGCGGGATTAAGACCATAAATATGTATTTTCATATCATCACTCCAACGGGCATAGTCACTCCCATCAAAGTGAGGGGCTTTGCCCATTGGAACCGGAGAAAATGAAAATAGAGAAGGGTTAGAAGTATTTTGTGAAGATGCCCCATATGGATGAGACACCGCATGAAGCCCGGCAAGATGACTCTTTTCCCTTTCTTCTTTGATCTTTTTCTTAAAAAGCTTTTGAGCCTTCTTCTTGGCTTTCTCTTGAATCTTCTTCTTTAGCTTCTCCTTTCTTTTCTTCTTCTTCTCTTCATCATTGAAGTCACCCTCAACATCACTCACATCAAAATCATCATCACTTGAGCTTGAGTCACATGGAGTTGAGGGATGACTTGTACGACCGCCCATCATGAGTTGAGCAGCGGTGGCGGAAGCATTAGAGACATTGGCGGAAGCACCGATGACAACCACTTCATCCTCTTTATCGGCCATAGTGCTTTCCCTTAGCGGTTAAGCCTAAATCAAGAGATTAGGCTCTGATACCAATTGAAAGGACCGACACTAGGCCTGGGGGGGGTGAATAGGCCTTGTTAAAAAATTCTGCAAACTTAACAATTAAATGACAGATGGGCCGGATGTTCTGGCGCTATGACGGAATTTTTGGATTCCCGGAATTTCCAGCACAGGGGAAGAACTTCCGGCTCAGCACGAAAACTGAACTTGAGATTCAAAAACTGATAAGTAACTGCAGATTCTATATGAATAGAAAGTTCACCACAAGTGTAAGGAAGCTTAAAACTATGATCTCTAGTAGCGAAAACTTATAACAAGATAGATCGGATGAATTTAAGCTCAAGAACAATATGAATATGAAGAACAACAATAAGAACAAGAGACAAGAATTTGTTCACCGAAGTTCACTCCACTTAGGAGCTACGTCTCCATTGAGGTGCTCACGTAGAGCCGGGTCAACTCTAACCCCTTGCCTCCTTCAATCAACCACAATGGTCGGATTGAATTTCTTACTATTGTTCCCACCAAGGGATGAAGATTACAACCGAAGTTTAGATTTCTCTCTTGGGTAGTTAGCATCTCAATTAAGCACTTTAGACACTTTTGATCCATGAAGCACGTCCCCCTTGATAGTACGGTGATTTCCTATACTCAAATTCAAACCAAAAATAAATTTAAATCCTCAATGAGCTCATCCACCATACATAAAGAATTGAGGGCCATCCTTTTATAATCATAATTCCTTCTTTTCTTTTATTCCTGCATATACCTTAATACAAGCATCAAATCCTAAATTCTAATTGTCATTATCACCAAAACACATGGGAGGCCTAGATGCACTTTCACTATGTCATTATAAAAAATAATTTAAATTAACAACATAATTTTTATCTAATTTACTCATACATATCATTATAAAGGATAACTTAAAATGACATTCAAAATTTGTATATAAGTTACCAACATATGTTGTTATTAAAGATAACCTAAACTAAACATTTAAATCTTAATCTAATTATTTTCATATGTATTCTACCAAAAAGTCCAAAAGTAAACTGATATATGACTCTAAATTATGATAATTTATCATTGTTAACATAGAAATAATAAGTTAAGGTATATTCACATCATGAGTGTCACCATGTAGACCATTTATATATGTACTAGAAACCTTGTCCGTTTGTTGCTACGGATGAAGACCGCTATATCATTTTTCTAAGCAAGTTATCGTAATTAACTTTCTTTTTTCCTAATCTGATTGTGGTATACAACGGACTACTCCTAATTTGATCAGAGGACAAGATGAAGCATGTCTAATCCGATCTTGAGACGTATATGATAGACCACTGAAATGTTCCTTCCTTTAGAAATAGGTAAATATATAGATAGAGATAGAGAGGTAGGAGATAGAAGATTGATGGGTTCAGTTACGACTCTAATCCAATTAGAAAACCGATGCCGATAGTTAGAACCGTGGTTATAGTTTGTCGCAATAGGTGAGACCCACCTGTCAGGTGGACAAAAAAAAAGAAGAAGCAATCCTCTTTTTAGAAATAGGTAAAGATATGTGAGGAAGTAATGAAAAGTATTAATTTTTATGTTAAATATAATGTATAGAGGCGTGATACAAAGTGTAAGAATTAAGAATGTGGATGAAAAGTGCATAGAGTAATTACTAATTAAAAATCAATTTCAAATAGAAAATGATAAGTACACATCTTTATGAGTATTATGTTAAAGTATTGACAAAAATAAAAGAGTAGTATGTAAATAATTTTGATTATTGGGTAGGAGTTTAATTTTAAATAATTTTTAATATAATAGCTTTTAAAAATATTAGCTCGTGCAAGAGCACGGGTTGATGGACTAGTTGAGTATAATGATTAGAGCCTACAGACGGATGTTTCTGACTTTTGTTAGAACTTTCTAAGATCTATGTTTTTTCTATCACGTCTCATGATGATTGATGTGGAGGCTTCAAAAAACATGTAATAGTTAGATATGCACAAGTGGCTTCGAAGTTCAGTAGCCCAAAGCAGATATGCACATACGTCTTGATAGACAATGTGCAGACCATCATGGACCACCAAATAATCTCAAATAAGCTGTGCATGGGTAGATTATTTCAGCTTATTTGGTGGTCCATTGTGACCTTTTACCATAATGGCCTTGGTCCATAAGTTAGATTATATAATCTAGATGGAAACAGACAGGGCCTAAAGCCACACGTGAGAAATTAAACTCAGCAATGCCAAGAGATTGGAAAACAAAATAAAGAGGGACAGAAAACTGTGCTCTGCTACAGAACCAACTAGAGGCTCAGCTCTAAAAGCAAATGATGGATTTTTCTAACGCACTAACACAAAGGAACAAATTCAGCACATCGATCACCAATGATAGTGTAAGTGTTGTCCCCTTCTTTCAAAACGAGGGAGCTTTACGATATATGCTTAGGTTAGATGCCGGCGCCAGGCTGTTGCGAGGACCATGGAACATGAGAAAGGGAGGCGCCGGCCGAGAATAAAATTTCGCAGAGGCATGTACGCCTCCACGACCGGTCTGGCCGATCGAATCCACCGGGGGAGAGAGAGAGAGAGAGAGAGCTGTCGACGCCGCTCGCCTACCACTCGCCGCTTCCCCTCCGAAAAAAGAGGCGGATCTGGTCGAAACAGTAAAGGAGATTCCCCAATTCGGCGGCCATTGGTCGCCGCTCATGGCTGCCTCTCTCTCTCTCTCCCTCTCTCCGGCCTCTTTTTCCGACGCATGCTATAGCTACACCGTCACATCGAGTGGAACTCCTTTGGTTGCCCATGTGTCAACGCGTTTGGCCTCTCCTTTTCGACTCCAAGATCGATCTTTTTCGTTCTCGATCTCCCATCCCATGCATATCCAAAGTCAAGGCAAGCAAGGGCTGCCATGGATGTCGATGGGTCGATCTTGCAGAGTTGCCTGTGCCTAACATGGATACTCAACGATCGATCAATTCCGTTACTCCACAGATGAGATGAGGAAAGTCTTTTTGGCAGAAAATAAACTCCCGATGATGGTTGATTGATACACTACCTTGATCAGTTGCTGTTTGTTTGTAACGAAAGGAATACATGCATATATGTTGAGTGCTAGCTAATGTGGGGTTCTCGTTCGTTCAGAGAATCAAGAAGAAGAACAAAGAGCATGCTGCACATGCAAAATCTACACGGATCATCAGTCGGTCGTGCATGATAGGTGGACGTCGTCCTGCATCGCGCATTTGTTCTGTGGGGGACGATCGTTGTCCTGGATCGTCGTAGCTTATTAGCCTGGCATGCGCATGAGAACCGTATTCTGCAAAGAAAACGATACATCACCCGTGACACTTGATACTTAAGCTGAGCATCGATCGATCTATACGACTCTCTCGTACATCATCGATCACATTCCTTTTAATCTGGATCAGCCAATCAAAACAATATTCGGACGACGCAAATGGATTGAGCTGAATAATGGAGCAGCACATGCATCGCGATCGGTCGAGTACACGCCGATACCAGCAGCCTGATGAGGTATCGATCCTGAATGGTGATCAGATCACGGCTGATCACTCACTGCATGCACTCTTGCTAGGTAGTGACTCCAATGATTTGAACACGCTATAGCTGAGTGTGCAATGACCGAATCCTAACCTACTGAAAAGCCGTCGTCGTCGTTGACCTCACTGCTCGTCCGTAGTGGCCGGGACGATAACCGCACCAGAACTCTCCAGCTTTTATTTCAATTCAACGATGACCTTTTCATCATCCCGGCTGGATTGGAGCAAAAGCAGCAAGAGATAGATCGATCGATAGATGGATGGAACGGTACGTTGACATGCAGGAGCTGATGGCTACAAGAGGAGAGCAGTCAAGAACACGAGCTAATATTTCTCTGAATGCTTCCTGCGTGGTAGAGAGGAATGGGAAGATGTGCGTGGGGCGCCGGTCAAGTGGTCCAGGGGCAGGGTCAATTGAAAGGGTGGTTCAGAGATGGCTAGGGAGGGTGAAAAGAAGGACCTCACTACGAGTGGTGCACCGTAATGCCTGCATTTTATCTGGGAGCAAGGTTGCAGGGTTACAGATTTACAGGCTTAAATGTAAGGCAATTAAACGCCCATACAACCGTGCAATCTTTGAAATAAAGGGTTAATTGAAAGGGGAAAAATGTCTAATTGCTATCACTTGGTGATTGCTGACTACATGTGAGATGATAAAAGGCTTCGCACGAGAGAAAAGGTTACGGATTTATTACTATTTAGCTGCCAATCCGTGAATTAAGTATGTACTCTGGTAATCCAACATGGAGTACTATTCAAGCTAGCTTTTGACTGTTATTCACTTGCATTTAGCCGCAAATCCGTGCACTTTAAATCTCTTTATCATATCTAATCCAAACTCTTCTTGGGGCTGCAGGTCCTTGTCTTTGCACGCGCGCTAATTCAGTCTCCAATTTCTGCTGTGCGCACCTAGTTAATTGTTCTCTTGGCACGCCTGGTACGGCTGATACACCAAACATACAGCCCACTTACTCCAACTGACTAAACCATACATTTTATACTGTAGTGTCTCGCGTGCTATCTTCTAGTACCATGCCAAAAGTCCGAGGAAGCAAAAGGTTGCAACCGTGTAACTTTTTTCTGGCAACGTTCTACTTAATTACCTTTAGCAAAGTGAGATAAAAAGGGGTACATGTTTTTTCTGCTCAAAAGAAATGAGATGAACAGAAAAGGAACAAATTAAACAGACATCAGATCCTTGTTAAACAACTTTAGACTTTTGATGGCTTCTTAGGTGCCCTTGAATGGACCTCCTCCTTATTTTGACAACATGCATGTTGACTCTCACTGCAAAAGTTTGTACCGTACATTTGGTAAACTAGATGTTTGTGCTCCAGACCAGAAGTACATCAACAAAAATAGAGGATGCTAAATGTTTCATTTGCATCCGCCAACTGCCGCTACGAACTTTGCTACTTTTTTTTTTGCGATAAAACCAGTTTTTCTACTTTTTTGCGGGTACATTTTTTCTACCTTAACATAGACATACTTTATTTCTATTTCTAACACATGTTAAATGTTCCGAGTTTAAAATCATCCTATCCACATCAATTAATTGAAGAATAAAAGAAAATATGCATAAATTTGTTTCTAATTTTCTACAAATCAGCTAGTAGTAATTCTAAATCGTAAAAATACCTAGAGTGAGTTAGCTAATCTGAAACCCTGATACAAAATCTTCAATTTAACATATAAGACTTTAGATGAATCACAAAATTCAGGGACGGCGTCTACCGTACCCCTTCTTTGGTTGAGACAAACTTTTGAGTTCTATACTGAGAGGTTTTAAGTAATTTCAACAGGAACTTCTGGTTTGAGAACTCCTGCCCAAAACTTTAGCTTGAAAGAACAAAATAAGAAGAAAGGCAAGCCAAATTTTGATAGGAATCAGCAACACTTTCAATATAATATAAGACTCTGACATAACAGAAGGGAATATATGTTTGGTGCACTCCATCAGCAGGGGGATTGAGACGGTGATGGTGACACTGCCAAGGCACTGTGCCGCAAGCACGTGAGTCATGACAATTCTTGTTATTATTTTAATTTAGGGAATGTAGGTTAGTGTATAACGAGAGATGTTAAGATACATAAACACATGCTCTAAAAAATAGCTCAAATAAAGATGCATGGGGAGCGAGTATTGGCCGGAACGTATATACAAAGTATACGTGGGCTATCGATCTGTCATTGTGGGTAACTCAGACAGCTCCTTTCTTCCAGAGCCCCAAATTGAGGAGCCAAAAAAGGTGGCAAGAACGTGACGGATGCACTGGACGAATTTCAGCAAAGGAACACATGGAGAATGCCTACTACTCTATTAGCATTTTCTAGTTTTGGTGCTCCACTCTTCTACCTATTTTGAGGGCGCATTTGCTGGCAGACAGTTTCATGTTGCCAAATTGGCCTCTAATATCACATCCTCACCACAATTAGGGCCGCCGATAGGCGCTATAAATGTGTGCATTTCACATGGTCATCCACTAGTTGATCGTCTTTCCTTGGGTTCAAAGTGTTCCTCAACGTTTGCAAGAAAATGCAGGACGATAGGCTCATAGGGTCACCTTTGGAAGGCAGGTGTAGGCCTATTGACTCAAAGGATATGGATAATTGGAAGTTCCACTCTATGTGGTAAGTGATAGACAGACTTGCCTTGTCATTGAAATATAGCGGTTGGTATCATGGCTTTTCTTGGTGCACCTGTCACAACTGAGTGAATGTAGTATTGCTAGCTGCACTGAATAGTTACTCTTCCTTTAATTTGGTTTGAGTCGTCTAACGATAGATTGGCCGCATTACAATGCTATGCCGTGATGTGCCGCGGAACCTAGCAAGTTAAGCTCATCTTCGTCATCCTGATAGACACTAGTGCTTGAAATTATTTTTCACAATTAAATTTTCCATTTGTTTACTATTCTCTTCTGCTAACAGATAAACATACAAGACAAATATAGAATATATTTTATGAGAAATCTATGGTACTCATTTCACTCTATTTCACTAATCATGAATAAAAATATTATTGGTCAAAGTTTAAGCAAAAAGTCGGTGATAAAAATTTTCGGAACGAAGGGAGTAGGAACTCTACTAACAATTAAGCTGCACCAAAAAATTATCGATCTTTGCTCAGTTATAAGTCTTCTAAGTTGATAATATCCTCTTGATTAAGTAATCTACGGATAGAATATCGAGCTCTCTTGAATGTTGCGATCAATCTGCAAATATTTTTAGAACCAAATTCTCATTTATTGTCGAGATTTGGAGAATGGATACCATCATTTTGAATTTTTTTGTTTAATAACACAACCTTTCCCAAAGTAATCATGGATGGGTCGAGCGTGGGTCTGGTCCAAACATCATTCCTAACCCCTAGCCTACATGTCAGCCCGTTCGGCTGGCTGGTGCTGATTCTGGCTGGTGGCTGATGCTGATTTTCTGTGAGAGAAAAATACTGCTGGCTGACTGGTGGGTGGTGGCTGGTGCTGATTTTGTGTGAGACTGAAGTACTGCTGGCTGGTTCTGAACCAGCCAGCCGAACATTACTTGCCTCACCACACATGTGGGCCCACCATTGCACACGTGGCGCGGGCACGTCGCCCCGGAATCATTCCCTAATACTTTCACTAATCAAAGCTGATGAGCTCATAATTAAGCATGGTCACCGGATGGATATACACGACCGTTAAAATTGGGCAGCCCACTGAGCAAGAGCACAAAGTGATCCGGAGACGAACTTACCCCACCAATTGCGGGCAACCATTCGAGCATCCATCATCCTAGGGCAAAAAGGTAGTATTCACCTTCCACCAGGAGTTTCTTCTTTCTTTCTTTCTTTCTTTCTTTCTTTTTCTTTTTACAAGAGTGGTGAACTGCTGGCTTCTTTTTAACTAGGGGCGGCACTGGATTCGAGACAGATTCACTGCTAGTATAGCGGGGACATGCTTTTCTATATATTTTACTGCAAGGTAGATTCGATTTCAGGAAATAAAAAGAAGCCGGCCAGCAACCAGCAGAAATTCCAACAAATGGGAGGCTAATAAGAATATCAGTTGTTGGGACATCGCCGAAGCCAATATGCTCAAACAATAGCTAAGACTGAGAAATGGAGACAAGCAACAATATATTACTCATCAACAATATTCTTGGGAGTCAGCCCCTTACATGTTAGTGAAGGGTCCCCTTTTATAGAGAGGCCAAGAGGCATCTTTACATTCCATTTATTCCCCTGAAAACCGGGCATCACCTTCTAGACTGTACAACTTGGATAATATAGGGACACAATGGTACATTTACATCTCAAGGTGTGAATGCGTGGACCAGATACACCGTGTTGGACTCGGTTTGGACCCGGTCCACGCTGGCTTCGTAGGCGTGCAGGAGGACTTAATCGCCTTCGTCGTCCGTTTTGGCGACATGGCGTCCGTGGTCTCCCTCTGCTGATCACCAAAGCTATTGGCGCCCTTTTCGATCTGTCAGGTAACAGAACGAAGCAAATCACGGTATACTTGTTAGTTTGAGGACCCAGGGCTGCCTTTGTTTTACCCGGGTCATTGTTTACCCCGTACAATAGAGATAGTCTCTGTGTTGCCCCTGAAATGGGGACTGAAGGCACTCCTGTGGTTATTCTTTTGATCGAAGGCAGATATCCTGCCCTCTTTCAGATCGAAGGCAAATATGTGTTAGAATGTTTAAACCCTACCAAGAGTGTTTCTTGGCAGGCCAATCTCCCAACATCAGTCATGTCCCCCTTATGCAATGATATGTTCAAACTGTCAAGCTGCTCAGGTAATTTTACTACTAAGTAACCCTAGATTTTATAGTTAACAAAAGTAGAAGTCATAGGGATCAGCACCCCATCATTTGGTCTTCAAAGTTCAAATGAGAGAAGAGAAACAGGGGATGGAGAAGAAGAGAAAAAGAAAAGAAGGTAGAGCAGGGGAGACGAGCCCCCTTCCCATTCTTTGCTAGATCCGCACTGAAGCAAATTCAAAATCAAGTCGACATACTCACATAAACCCCGACACCCGTTCTAGAGCTACTACTTGATGGATGAATAAATTTTGTCTTGCTACTTGGGTAGTGCTGTTTGTTCTTGGTGTACCAGAGTTAATTTACACATAGAAAGTAGTGCCAAACTGGTTATTTTTACCCTTTTTACCCAAAGGGTCTGTTTGTAAATAAGTATTATGTTTATGTTCCAGAATCGACAAAATCAAGGATTTCCCGTCACTCCCTTCGCAACAAAAAAAAAGGATTTTCCTCCACTTATGATGGCTTAAAGACTTAGTTTAGAAAGATCACTAATCTTGAAGGGATGATGCATGGTAGAGATCAGGATTAACTTTGTGTTGCTCCATCTGTTTCCCTATGTTTGTCCATAGCCTCAAGAGAATTTATTTCAAAGTACTACCTTCGTTGTTACTGTTGACCTTTTATTGCAATGTTTGACCATCCGTCTTATTCAATTTTTTTGCGAATATACGAATAAAATGATAAGTCGTGGACTCGTGGTTAAAATGCTTTTGATGATAAAGTAAGTAAAAAAAAGTGGTACTTAAATAATTTTTTAAATAAGAAGAATGGTCAAACCTTGTAAACAAAAGTCAAACAAATATTTTGGTACGATGGTAGTATTTGTCAATAAAGAAAATCTGGACATATTTATTGAAATACATCCACTATCTTTCTATATCTTAAAAATAGGAGAAAGATATGGTACTATATCATTTAACAGAGGTACTACTCATACCTCATTGATATTTCTTATTTAATGGTTGCTTATAAATTACCCCGACTGGCTTACAGTCAAACATAAGCAGTGAAACTGAGGAAGTATCAAAAAGGAATATTAAGGGTAGATACTTACGAAGAATTAAGAGGCAACACAAGCTAGTGTCCAGAATTAGTTCAGCTCTAATCAGAACCATGTGCCTCTAATAATCCTACAAAAATACGAATTACCAGATCTTGCCAGTTATAGACGCTCCCAAATTAAGCACCACAGTTGACAGTTGTAAGCTCCTCTCTCTCTCTCTGCTCTCCTCTTCTCTTCTTCTCTTCTTCGTTCAGTCGTCCAAACCAAAGCAAACCAAAGACCGTAGCACCTGCGTTGCGTGGGCGTGGCGCGTGCCGTCTCCCGCCTCGCTCTCCCTCCCTATAAAAGGCTCCTCCCCTCCTCCGCAAGAATCCATCACCCAGCAAGCCAACAACCAACAAACACCTTCACTCCCCTGCAGCCCGCGCCGTCGCAGGCAGCGAGGGCGCAGAAGCCCACAGCCACCGCGTCGGTCGCCGGTGCCGGCGATCGATCGGTCACCGACCGCACGCGACCAACAAGCCGTAACACCAGCATGGTGGTGAACAACAAGGTGGACAGCCTGTCCTACGACGTCGAGGCGCCGCCACAGGGCGCTTCCTCCGCCGCCGCGGCGCCACCGCCGGCGCCGGCGCCGGCCCACCACCATGCGCCCGTGATGCGGCAGGGCGCGGCGGTGCTGGAGCTGCACAAGGTGTCGCTGCCGGAGCCCCGGACGGCGGCGAAGGCGCTGCGGCAGCGCCTGGCCGAGGTGTTCTTCCCCGACGACCCGCTGCACCAGTTCAAGAACCAGTCCTCGGCGCGCCGCCTGGTGCTGGCGCTCCAGTACTTCTTCCCCATCTTCCAGTGGGGCTCCGCGTACAACGCCCGCCTCCTCCGCTCCGACCTCGTCGCCGGCCTCACCATTGCCAGCCTCGCCATCCCGCAGGCACGTGCTCTGCTCTCTCTCTCCGTCTCTCCTCCCCTGCTTCTCTTCCTCTTCCCCTTCCTCCCTCCCTCCCTCTCTCCCCTCGCCTTCATTCAATTCCTAGCTACTTTTGGCACGGTCGTTTATGGCACAGCCCGAAATATAGGCGGCCGGCGCCCGCGGCGCGCAATAACTAACACCGGTCATGTTCTCGCCGTGCAGGGAATCAGCTACGCCAAGCTCGCCAACCTGCCCCCAATCATCGGCCTATGTGAGTTCTTGCTTCGCGCAAATATAATCGATCGAGAGAAATTTAGTTGTTGATCGGCAATGTTTGGTCGACGGATTCCTAATCTTTGTTGGCTCGCAGATTCTAGCTTCGTGCCGCCGCTGATCTACTCGCTGCTGGGGAGCTCGCGGGACCTGGCCGTCGGGCCGGTGTCCATCGCCTCGCTGGTGATGGGCTCCATGCTCCGGGAGGCCGTCTCGCCGGACGACCAGCCCATCCTCTACCTCCAGCTCGCCTTCACCGCCACCTTCTTCGCCGGTGTCTTCCAGGCGTCCCTCGGCTTCCTCAGGTCCGCGGCTTGGGGATGCCATTCCCAATCCATCCATCCATCCTCGACCTCCATCCACTACTGCTCCATTGATTTCCATCCGCAGGCCGGAGCTTACGCGTCCATTCCCAACAATCCATATCTATCCATTGCAGGCTGGGCTTCATCGTGGACTTCCTGTCGAAGGCGACGCTTACCGGCTTCATGGGCGGCGCGGCCATCATCGTGTCGCTGCAGCAGCTCAAGGGCCTGCTCGGCATCGTCCACTTCACCTCCCACATGGGCTTCGTCGACGTCATGCGCTCCGTCGTCAAGCGCCACGACGAGGTACGGCCTCGGCATGCGTGCTCGCTTGCCTGCTGGCTCTGTCAATCCGGCCAGCGGCAGCGACAAAGTTCAGAGCCTTTTGTCTCTTGTATTCACCAGCTACGCTACAAATCTGATTAACATGGTATGGTATTCATGATGCTGCAGTGGGAATGGCAGACGATCGTCATGGGCACCGCCTTCCTCGCCATCCTCCTCCTCACACGCCAAATCGTAAGTTCTTTCCTGTTTGATTCCTCCTCCAAACTAATTTCTTCTTCCCCATCATCGCCTTTCGACTAATTACCATCATCATTCGTCGAGGAATAAAAATACTAAAATCATTAAACTTGAACAATTGCTACTAGTAGAAAAAAAGTTACAGCCTCGACTAATTCAGCTTTTTTCTTGACTATCATTCATCGCCTTTCGACTAATTACCATAATTGTTCATCAAAGAAGAACAACAAAATTATTAATCTCAAGCGATTACTATTAGTAGAAAAAAGGTTACAGGCGCAACTAGGCGCCAAAATAGTAAGAGAGAAGAAGCAAATTAAAGCTGGAGTAACAATGGCCGCACGTACAAAATGTGACGTCGACCGTTTGTAGAAGCGGTTTTGCATTTTTGTCCTGCGTAAATAGACCGTTGCAAAGAACCGGGTAGAATCAGAATGGATCGGTACATGTGCATCTCTGATCTCTGTCGCTTTTCTGTAAAATCATCAGTCGGCGAAATTCTTTGCAATTATTTGACCATGGTTATGGACAGGTAGCTTAGCTTAGCTTAGCTTAGCTTCTAGGAAATTAAAGATGGGGTTGGGAAAAGGGAAGGTGGTGATTCAAGCTTAGAGTTCATGGAGGGGCCCAAAGGGTGCCTGCCACTAACAAGGAATTTGGCTCCACTGAAAAAGCTTAAAAAATAGCTGATAACTCATGGGGGAGAGATTAAGGTAGCTCCTGTTTGTTGGGACCTTATAATGCTAAGATATTTTCCCCACCCCCAAAAATTATCCCATTCATTTGATTTAGTTTCACTGAAATCTACCCCTATTTAATTTGTTTTGACAGAACAATACATTGAGGTAGGAAAAGAAATATTCTATATGTCAAAAATTAGTATGGCTGTGGTTCAGTAAATGAAGATCTTTTGAACTGTTTTATTAACTGCCCAAGATAATATAATACTATGCTATAGGGCTGTACTAAAGAAGAAAGAAAGGTTTCAGAGTTACTTGAGTCAACTAAACAGTTGATATGCCAATAAAAGTTCAGTCCTTCCCCAGGCCTAATCTTCCATGCTATCTAACTACTGGACTGGAACATGGTGCCAAAAAGTGTCCCCTCTTTGATGAGGTTGTGTACTTTTAAATTTGGAATGGTTTAGAGCAATCATCTCCTTCCCCTTTCTTTTGAAGAAAAGCACTGTTATAGCTGACACACACATATTCTGAAGCATACACTTGTTTTGAATCCCCTTTCTTTTGAAGAAAAGCACTGTTATAGCTGACACACACATATTCTGAAGCATACACTTGTTTTGAATAGTTTTAGTCTGGTGTGAAACTAAGAACTCCACTAATCATGTGCATAGATTATAGAATATTAGAATGTTAGCACCCACATGACTAAACCGCATGGATCAAATAAAGCAAGACGTGTGAGTGGCTTTAGAATCTGTTCTAATAAAGCAGGTGTCCCATCCATGGAACCTTTCCCTTGCCCCTTTTGGGGAGAACGCGTCTGATTTGGCCTCTGCTATGTCACCTGCTGGATGAGCAAGTTGGCCATGGCCATCTGTGCATGGGATTTCACCATTTCCAAATCCCAATATCTCCAGAAAACGACTGACAAGCACAGCCATGAGAGTGTAAGGCCTTGTTTAGTTCGGTTGAATTCGATTGAATGCACTGTAGAAAAATGTATTGGGAATCGAAAAAGCAGAGAGGGAGCACGTTGTTCAATGGAATGTCTTTTGGTTGAATTGGTTGAATTAGAGGGAACTAAACAAGGCCTAAATTTCATCGCTCTTTCGCTCTAGTGGGGAAAATTTTGCAGAGGATTTAATTTGCTTGGGAATGACGCTGTTCCTAGGCACTAGGTATGATTAAAGCGTCAGTATGAGAATTCCACTCTGCTGGGGCCATGCAGAGAAATCTTCAGAAGATCCTGCACCAGGGGCTAAAAAATCAACTGCTTCTAGCATTAAATTATAAAATCAATCTACTGGAAATTAAGCTAAATAATCAATTTCTTCTATAAATGTCTATACTAATTTACAGTAAAAAAGATTTTATTCCTTGATGTAATTACTGAAGCAAGAACAGGCAATCAAATGCTAACTTTGTGTGCTGTTCTTTTTTCAGAGTGCGAGGAATCCAAAGCTTTTCTGGGTGTCAGCAGGTGCTCCCCTGACCTCAGTGATCATCTCCACCATCCTCTCCTTTATCTGGAAATCCCATAGCATCAGCGTTGTAAGTACTATCTTCAGTATAGTTTGTCTGAACCAACAGCAGCTTGACACTGACACCTTCAGATCTTAAACAGCTGTCACTATTCACTAATTCATCTCTGAACTTTTTTTGTTGGCACACACAGATTGGTATCCTCCCCAGGGGAGTGAACCCTCCTTCAGCTAACTTGCTCACCTTCAGCGGCTCCTACATGGCGCTTACGATCAAGACAGGGATCATGACAGGCATCTTGTCCCTAACTGTAAGAACCATAAAATTTGCAATGCTGAGTTCGATCTGAGCACAAAGTCTCAACTTTTACCTAAAATTTTGATGCAAAAACAAAAAAAATGCAGGAAGGGATTGCAGTGGGCAGGACGTTCGCATCGATCAACAACTACCAGGTGGACGGCAACAAGGAGATGATGGCCATCGGGATCATGAACATGGCCGGCTCCTGCGCGTCCTGCTACGTGACCACGGGCTCCTTCTCGCGGTCGGCGGTGAACTACAGCGCCGGGTGCAAGACGGCGGTGTCGAACATCGTGATGGCGGCGGCGGTGCTGGTGACGCTGCTGTTCCTGATGCCGCTGTTCCACTACACCCCGAACGTGATCCTGTCGGCGATCATCATCACGGCGGTGGTCGGCCTCATCGACGTCCGCGGCGCCGCCAAGCTGTGGAAGGTGGACAAGCTGGACTTCCTGGCGTGCATGTCGGCGTTCCTGGGCGTGCTCCTGGTGTCCGTCCAGATGGGGCTGGCCATCGCCGTGGGCATCTCGCTGTTCAAGATCCTGCTGCAGGTGACCCGGCCCAACATGGTGGTGAAGGGCCTCGTCCCCGGGACGCAGAGCTACCGCAGCGTGGCGCAGTACAGGGAGGCCGTGCGGGTGCCGGCGTTCCTCATCGTCGGCGTCGAGTCGGCCATCTACTTCGCCAACTCCATGTACCTCGTCGAGAGGGTCATGCGCTTCCTCCGGGACGAGGAGGAGAAGGCGCTCAAGTCCAACCAGAGCTCCATCCGCTGCGTCATCCTCGACATGAGCGGTGAGTTCATGTTCATCCAGTGCTGTGCCCCAAATCTTTGATCGGTTAAAGAATATAAATTCAGTAGTTCTCTCTCATCAAAGGATTGTTCATCAGCTGATTAGAGACGAATGACATTGTTGTTGCAGCCGTCGCGGCGATCGACACGAGCGGCCTGGACGCGCTGTCGGAGCTGAAGAAAGTCCTGGACAAAAGAAACATCGAGGTATAGGCTTGCAGCTTGCTACACACCCATACAATTCAAGAATTAAACTGACGCATGTTGTTACTGCAACTTCTTGTGATTGCCAAATGAACTGTTCATAACATGAGCGTGTTGTGCTGATGAACTTTTGCAGCTGGTGCTTGCCAACCCGGTGGGGTCCGTGGCGGAGAGGATGTTCAACTCGGCGGTGGGGGAGGCGTTCGGGTCGGACCGCCTGTTCTTCAGCGTAGCGGAGGCCGTCGCGGCGGGGGCGTGCAAAGCGCCGCAGCCCTGATGGCGTTAGGCCAGCAGGTGGTGCCCCATGGATCGGACGCCATTGACGATGCATGGGGGCACGGGTCCTCTGACCAGCAGAAGCAGTAGAACAAGTGCTTCTCGGAGGAGGCTAAAATAGTTGTGTTCTTGTGTTGGATTCGATAGGGGGGAGACTGAGACCGGATAGGGCAGGAATAACGTGACGCCGGCGTGCTGATGTGATGGCCTCTTCCTGATCGGGGGAAGAGATTTTGAAGGATGTAATGTAACCCGCAGAATGTGTAGCATTGCTGTAGTTGCTCTCGAGTAATGGAAAAAAAAGAATGGTTCTGTTCTGGAGCAAGTCAGGCCTTTTTCACTAGAAAAATCCTATGAGATCCGGTATGTTGTGAACGCTGTGCAGTTGTTGGGTCCGGATGTTTGATACATTAGTGTTTGTGATAATAGTTAGCAGCTAAAATTAGCAGGCGAAAATCTAAATAGGCTTGCTAATAGACCTGATAATAGTTAGCAGCTAAAATTAGCAGGCGAAAATCTAAATAGGCTTGCTAATAGACCTGCTACCCCACCCTGCTAGCAATTCGTTCATTAACTGATTGATGAAATCTGCTAACAAAAGTGTTGATAGTTCAAAATTAACTATCCAAACCATCTTTAGTATTTCAGATCTTTGACTAGAAAAATCCTATGAGATCAGGTATATTGACAACGCGACACGTGTTTGCTTAGGAGACAGTTGTGGCAGCTAATTTGGGTGTGATTGTCAGGATCTGCTTTTTTTTTGTTAAAAAAAAGGCTACTGAAAAGTTTATTATGCTTATTCAGTTAATTTTTGTATCCTGCGTGTTGATAATTTGCTGCAGAATACTACTGTTTGGTATAATTTCTGCTTGCTATGTGAGAAAGCTGGGGGATAAAGCTGTCTCAAACCGGGCCATGTCCAGTAGGGGGCTAGGGCCAAATGTTACTCGACTATTAGTGCTTGATCCTTACTGGAGACTCGCCATCACCATAATTTGTAATGCTACATTGTTGGCTTGATTTTATATTCATGGGCAACAACTAAGACATAAGACTCAAAGGAATATTTGTTATAATGAGATTTAAAACCCATAAACATCAAGTTAATTACGAGTAAAATAAGTGCTTTCACATATACTGAAATAAAATTAAGCCACAATTCTCACCTTTTGTAAGATCCTCTGTTTTCTTGTAAATCTCTTTCCTGTGTTTGAATTCGCCGCATTGTGAAATATTAACAAAACCAGGGGCGAAGCCAGCCTCCTAGTTCACCGTTGTCAGCACTGTTTTTTACTGATGTCATTAGTACTATAAACAGTGTTTGAACAGTGATTCTCACTAAAATTTAAGAAAACCATCGCTGTCAGCTGACAGCAACAGTAAGCTGTAGCTCCGCCCCTGAACAAAACTCTGCTCTAGAATCTGTCGAAGAATCCACTCTACCCCAGTTTCAAAAGAACTCAAAAATGCAGATTCATCACTAAAGAACACTTGGTGGAAGGTGAATATCTTTTTTCCCCTGGTGATGGATTCTGTAATCCATGGTTCATGGCTGCAAGCAATTGTGGGACTAATTCCAGGATCACTTTGTGCTCAGTGGGATGGCCAAATCCATTTTATTAAACATGATAATAAATGAATAATAATTAGTATAAGCTCATTTTGTGATCCCGTGAGCATGTTTAATCATGAAACAAACTTTTGATTAGTATAAGGATATAAGCGCTGGGGATGTGCCACGTGTGCGAAGTCAAGTAACATATATGTGTGTAGACATGCATGCTGTTTGGATGGAGCGTGCCACCACAGTACATTTGGTCCGAGTAAGGGCTTTGCTATTCAACAAAGCAAATAAAACTATGAAAGGCATTCATACCCTAAATCTGAATCATATAATGAGATATGGATATATATGTTGAGTTATGTTCCAAATTCACAGATAAAAGGCTAACTTCTGACGGAGCGTAGCGGAGTCTGAAGTTAGCCCATTGTGGTTCGCCCCGTTCTGCCCAGGTCGCGACTGGGGGGTGCGGGGGGGCAAAGCCCCCCCGCGGTACGGTACATCTTATTTACCCTGTGTTAGGGTTTCCACCAGGGAGTTCGATCCATATTCTTGTAAGCCGCCGTCGTTGGCGTTGTAACCTGACTCTCGACATAGTGAAGTTCTTGCTGGCTGGCGCCCGTGGTTTTTCCCTTCCGCATTGGTTGGGTTTTCCACGTTAAATCTCGTGTCCCCTTTGCGGTTTGATTTACTTGTTCCATCGATTTCTTCGCCATCGTTTATAACAATATACTGAAGATAGTGGCTGATCAAATCATTCACAGAGAGCTTGACAGTTTGCTAAAAAAAAAGTAAATTCTGAAACAAAGGGAAACCCTAGCTATGCCGCTTAATCAGAAGGAATTTCTTTTGTTTAGACTAATCGTTGTTCCAAGATTCTACTTTTGCACATTTGGATTATTTATCTGTAAAAAATAACATTAATCAAATTACTCAAAATTCTTTTTACTAACTAGATTCCACAGCACATCATAGCAATTAAAAGCATGGTTCCAACTTATCCATGAGCTTAAGATGCCATCGAGAGCTAGGAGAATGGAAATACAAGTGGGACACTGCGCCAAATTAAGGAGAGCCATTATTGAGCGCAATAATAGTCAACGTACATTCTTGACACATGTTGGGGTCGTAGTTTCTGAGCCGTCAGTTGTGACAGGAGCACCAAGAACGAAGCCATGATGGCAGCAGCTATATATTTCAATGATTTTTTTTGAACGGACGGCAAGAAATTTGCTGAAATTTTATTAGAATGAAGAGAGCAGCAACAACTGGTTTACAACTGAGTTACAACTAGCAAAGACCAAGCCCACTGGAAGGAAACAAAAAAACTAGAGCAAACTAACCAATGACTAGAAAAGAAAAACAGCTGGCGAGCACAACTAAACAGAGGCTACCATAAAAACTTGGAAAGCATCTACTTTTGCATACTCAAACTGCTGAATGTCTTCCTTGATGAGGTAGGCAACGTCGTCCGCTATTTTGAACTCCTGATTAAAAATTCGTCTATTGCGTTCCTTCCAAGTATTTCACCAAAAATATATCATCAGTCCATTCAGATATGGCCTGTTGCTTTGTTCCACTTTCCCCCTACATGATTTCCACCATCGATATACTGAGAGCGACGACTCCGGTTCAGGGAGGTGCTGGAAGTTTGTCCAAGCCATCAAACGCGATCAAACTGACCGAGTGAAGGCGCAATCCTTGCACAAGTGGGTTGGTGTTTCTGGGGCCAAGTTGCACAGTTTACAGACGGTGTCTTGAGGCCATCCTCGCTTGGCTCCCGAGGAGATTGTCGCTGTACGAACACTGGATCGACTAGCTGCCGCATTAAATATATTTCAATGATGTTAAGGCAAAGTTTAGCACTTACAACATATAGAGTGGAACTTCCATCATCCATATCCATAGTCAATAGCCTATAGCTTCCTTCCAAAGGTGACCTATGTTCTTGCTAATCTTGAGGAACATTTTGAATAATATAGCAGATGAGAATGGCATCTAGTGGGCCACCATGTGAATGCACGTATTTATAGTACCTACTATTGCCAACCCTAATTGTGGTTAGGATGTGATATTAGAGGCCAATTGGGCAACAAGAACCTGTTGGTGGCCAGCAAATACACCCTCAAATAGATATAGGAATGGAGCACCAAAACTAGCATATATATAAATACTAATAGAGTAGTAGGCGATGTCCATGTGTTTCTTTTCTGAAATTTGCCATGTTGGACCTGTCACGTGTTTTTTCTTCCAGAAGCCAGATTTGGGTTCTCGATTTTAGGGCACTATTGGTGTGTAGAAAATTTAATGTTCTCTCCTTCGGTGTAGGAAAAGGTAGCTGTCGAGTTAATATAAGTGTTTAGGCCAATACTCCCCAACTAAACCAATGAATAAGGCATTTCTGGGGGGAACGTAGGGCATTTGCATGTGCGAACAGAGAAAAAGAGGATCGCAAGTTGGAGCAGTTTAGCTACATTGGTTTGTGTAATTGCATATATTTGCCACAAAACTCAATCTTAACCTGAATTTAATTTTCAACTAGAACAACTTCATACACGTGTACATGCTCCCTTTTCGATCGGTTCTTGCTTGTGTCTGCATCAGTTGGGACAATCTCATCAAGTAGTTAAAGCCAGTGGTGGTTAGACCTGTTCACCGGAGAGGGCAAGCATAGATCCGCATTTGTCCAACTCTATATCCAAACTATTGTTATCCATTCGTTACCCTCCTCAGTCTCACCCAAATTGAATGGATAAATAATTTTCTACTACTAGATATTATGTATTTCCAGTGGATAAATTGTTCTCTCTCTCCATACCCTAGCTAACCGGCCTGCTCATTTCTAACAGATAATATATATTTCTACCCATAGCCTTCCCATGTGAAATAGATATGGATTTGGAGAGTGGACATGGATACGCACCCAGTACTAGGCCTATGTGACGGTGTCCCTATCTACGACCCCAAGTGTTCGGATATCTGCAGATAGTAAAACTCAGATATTCTAGTAGTGTTTTGCTGAATACTGGATATGGATACTTATTAAAATTGGATATTGCTGAATATGGATACGAGGCCACTCATATGCAAAGGATAATAATATTTAGAGATAATTGGTTCAAATATCACATCTGGATAGTTTTGTAGCCTAGAGGGCCTAAGAAAGATTTAAGCTTAACATGATAAGAGATGTTGAGTTTCTTATCCTTTTCCTAATTAAATTATATATAAGTTTCAACTATAGACTAAATTAAAATATATTTTCTAAAATAATCTAAAAACCCCAAATAAGCCCAAAAACTAGAGAAACTAAAACCATTTAAACATCATAATATTTTTGGAAAATGAGACATTAAAAGTAATGAAATGTTTGTAAGAAAATCAGGAAATATTATAAAATTGTAATGCTAAAAACACAAATAAATTATTACTGGTACGGTCGCTATGTTTTGTTGCTTTTACTTGGTGTGTGTGTGTGTGTGTGTGTGTGTGTGTGTGTGTGTGTGTGTGTGTGTGTATATATATATATATATATATGCGCCGTACGTGTAAAGATGCAGAATGCTTCCAAAAAGAAAATGCAGAGTGCCATGCAGTGCATGGAGCGCCGTGAAATACTGAAATGTGACTGCTGCTGCTGTTCAGCTAGCTTTTTAGTTTTTACCCTCCTGAACCACCACCCATCTTCCAAATCTCTCTCTATTTCCTGTTCATTGACGATTCACGGGTTCAACACATACAGGCAGACCAGCTGGTGATGACATGCCTTAGGAATTGTTAACAGGCACCGATCGATCCAAATAAATCTCCCGTGAAGCATATGCATGCATGTGAAGTCGTCCCTACTGAGCGGCATGCACCTAAAGGATGTTAATCGCTCCAAGGAATTATTAATTGAACGTGATGTATGTCAGTCATTGTGGCAGAACCGCCCTAATTAAACTGGCTCAAACACGTTAACCATCATCTCAATCACTTGATCTGGTTACCCGTACTTCAAACAATTCAATTAGACGATCTGTCGGGTCAAGCCCGATGAACCACTGAATTCCCATCGAACCAATGTGCACAAGGCTCACTCGAAAGAGAGCACAGATGTTACCAACATAACCATAAATTACAACAATTCCATTTAAATTTTACAAACCAGAGTTTAACACACTCAAAGTACAAATCAGAGTTCTGAATAAAAAGCGCGGAAGCTAAACGACGAGATACAACAACATGTTCATTAGCCCAAAGAACATGTCATCAGAAACACACATCAAACGCCAGTCAATCTTCAATCCACTCGACAGTCCAGCCCGCCGGAACGGTCTGACCATCGATGATCCACTGATCGGAGCCATCGGACACATTGAAATCACACTCTGAAAAACAAAGCCACAAGCAAGGCTGAGTAACTAATACTTAGCAAGACTTATCTGGATATGGTTTATAACACCGACTCCTAAGAATGCAAAGCTTTTGGCTGTGGGGTTTGTTTTGCCAAAAAGCAACTAATAGTTGATCCTAACTTTCAAATTTTAGCAATCAGGTTCATAGTCATTATCAAGTATCCATGTGAGCTCCTTTTCTATAGCAAACATGTGGAACAACAAATAATCATAGAACCATCATTATTTATCATTCCCTCCTGCTACTTATGCTGTACAGCGGACAAGCGGTATTCATAACGGAGAAGTGCCGCGATCATGATCGAATCTACACCTTGCAAGGGAAACCTAGACACACGTCACGTGAGCGCTCCCGGAGCTTCACGCGCCCACCTTTCCCGTCATCTCCCGATATTCAAACTAAATCCACTCGTCCCGTGTGCAAAGCCCTACTGGTCCCGGACCATGTAGCCGCAACTACACCCGCCATCCGTCCACTCCCAGAGTCGTGGGAAGTAGCCCGAATACCGAGAGACTTAGGTACATCAGTTTTCTGGGACCCAGGCGCCAGTATGTGCACAGTACGTTCAATGCTTGCCCAACAATACAGCAGTGACCTTAATCCATTTCATACGTAGACGGAGCAAAACTCCACACCACAGGAGCATGGAACCACGCCCCGCCCACGAGCCTCATGATTTCAACATAAAGTAAAGAACCTATATCTCGCGAGTGACGGGAAATCACTCGACTTCTACCGGTTCTATTAAGCATGGCAAGCTATCGACCTACACATACTAGTATCTTGACATAGGGGTCCTAGGGATTATGCATCTAGGGTTCCAATCATGTCCAAAACGTAAATGCACAATACTTATGTGATTAAGTTGCATAGTTTTGAAAATAGGGTTATGTTTACGGTGCTTGCCTTCCTGCTCAACAGCCTTGGGCTCTACCGAACTTTGGTTCGGGTCTTCTGGAATGGGATCAGCAACTACAACAGTCTCCACCGGATCAGCAACGGGTTCAACCACCAACTCGTACAAGCCGTCAGCGACTGCGGTATCTACATGAAATGCATCATGCATGGGTGCTATGAATGCGAAGACAACATAAATATGATGCTCATGAGTGCAGCAAAACATTCATAATTAATTTATCTATGTATTCTCAAGAGCACTCTTTTACAAATAATTAAATCTTATCATGCAGTGCATCAAGTAACTGGTGGGGGATGATGTTTAAACACTTTAGTATGTATTCAACCTATCTCATGAAAACATGCAGTGACATCTATTTCTGTACATATGGTTATTTCATACTTTCCACTAGTTTTATTACTAAATGCATAAAGTGAGTACTAGTAAAAACATATTAAGGACATTCAATTAATATAGCACATGCAGCAACACTAACTTCTGATTAGACATATAAACCTATTAAGAACACTAAACATTTCTTGCTAACAAGATTAACTACTAACATATGCACGGGCTAGCTAAACCATACAAGCAAGCCTTTGCTAACATAATTAAACAGAGGCATAAAACATATATTTTATCACTACACATATTTTTCCTACAGAGACAACCTCTGAGCAAACCAACAAAATTTATTCTGCAAATTTTGGATTTTTCTACGATTTTCTATGAATTTCGCAAGGTGCAGCTGTACACAAGAAAACTGCAGCTCGGGATTCAACAAAACGGCCGAAACATCTTCACCAAAGTTCACTTTTCCCCCTCGAATTTTTCCTTTTCTCCTTTGGTCGACCTGGGCCTAACTCGGGCCAGGCCCAGCTCGCCCCCACCTCCTTTTCCCTTTCTTTTTCTTCCTTTCCTCCCCACCCCCACGGGCCTACACGGCCAAGTCCAGCAAGACCGACTGCAGCACCCCCCCTCCCCGTTTTTCTCGTGCGAGACACGAGCAGGGGCGATGCATGCGCCTGACGTGCGGTCGGTGCTGCCGCCGCCGGCCCCCCCTCCTCGACTCCGGCGACCAAAACCCAAGACGAGGAGAGCATCGCGTGTTCTCGGACCACGCGAACTCGTCTTGCTAGGTTGATTGAAAGGACATGAACCATGCGAAGCTACCTACGAGGAAGAACTTACGACGACGAGGATGACCGAGATGTGAAATTCCGGCCAAAGCCGTCGATGGGAGGAGTTGGGAATGGTTTGGATCGGTGGAGGTAAGTGCGTGGATGCTCTGGGTGCAAGAAATTAAACCGTGGACGAGTGAATTTCGTGGGATGAAGAATGAGCATTGGTGGCTATGGTGAAAGGGCGTTCTTATAAAGAACGAGCTGCGCCGTACGTGTAGGAATGTTCGGGATGAGAGCCGATCATGTGAGAGAGCTGGTGGAACAGCCGTTCAACAAGTACGACCGTAGGTTAAGCCGATACACGATGATCGTTGCGATTGACAGCCGAACGTGTTGGATAACGGATGTTCCCGTACATGGTGGAGTTGCAAAAGGTGAGGAATACACCTAGTGCGGCTTTGTGGATGGAACATGTGCAGCCGTTACGCCAAGTACGAACCGGCGTCGCGACGTGCATGTTGGACGGCGGTGACCGCGTACATGTCGCTCTGGCATTCACCAAACAGCCTGCCTTCGGGTGGCAATAACTCCGAAATTTACTGCATAACCCGACCCACCATAGAATAACAAAGTTGTAGATGTATGATAGGGCTTCAACTTTGAGTAATGGAGTTTGTTCCAAAACTCAACCGATTGGGAGATACAAGGATTGAAATCAGCCAAAATTCACGAATTCGGCCGACACTTAGGAAAAATTCGAAATTGCGAAACTGGCTCTGTAGCTGTTTTAGAATTAGGATTGCGGGAGTTTGGAGAAACTTCAAGGAGTGAATTTGGTACTGTTGGAAAGATCATTGGAAGCTCTACAAGATTGATAAAGACTCCAACACCGGATAACAAGCCTAGCATATCTTAAAAAGGCACTCAAGATAGCTAAAAGACATGATTTGAACTTAGCACTGGAGAACTAAAAGCACTAGCTATGCATATGAGATATTCATGAAACTTGCTAGGCATGCTAAAGAGAGTATGAATGAAGCATTAAAAGTATCTTAGCATGAACCATGCCTAAAAAGCACATGAAATGCTAACACATGTGTATGCATGAAATGATAATGCACTAATGACTAGGTTCACATGCTTTCTTTATTAGCCATAGATGACGGGCATTATGTGAAAGGACCTTGATGTCGCCTAGAGGGGGGTGAATAGGCGAATCTGCGATTTACAAAACTAATTCCAACTATCAGCACCAAAACCGGTATTACCGGTTTGGCAAACCGGTAAAACCGGTTCTACACAGATTGCACTAACAAATGTAAATTGCCCCTCTACGAATTCTAGCACAAACCACAAATGGTGTGAAGCTTCCAGGGAAGTTTCCAAGTGTTCCAATGAAGCTCCTGCACACAGCTCAAGCACACCAAAGTAGATCGAAGCGGAAGCACAAGTAATATGCTAGAAAAGACAAATTGAGGAAAGAGCTCACACCAAGAGACAAGAGATTTTTCTCCCGAAGTTCGGATTCACCGCTCGCACCAAGCAGCCACCAAGGCACGGTGAATCCTACTCTCCGTTGAGGAAGCTTATACGACCACCCAAGGTCAAGCTATCTCCTCCTTCCACTAAGTGACCTCTTCCCTTGCGGAGGCGAGGTAAAACCTTCACAAACGATCCCGTGGCTCACCACACACTTCGGTAGCTCACCGGGCAACGCCTAGCCGTCTAGGAGGAAGAACCTCCAAGAGTAACAAATGCTTCAACAGCTGATCGACGAAACCACAAGTGCTCAAGGAATGGATTGCTCTCCAATGCTCACACACAAGTCACTCTCTCAACCCAACTCAAGAATCTCACAAGGATTGCTCAAATCTCACAAAGAGAGGTTGGGGAGAGCTCAGCTGGCCTTTAGAAAGAGTTAGGGACGCACAGGACCAGCAGCCCCTCAATGAGGAGCTCATGGGTATAAATACCCATCCCACCAAAAACTAGCCGTTTTTCTGTCAGAGAAAACCGGTCAGACCGGTCCCCAGAACCGGTCAGACCGGTTCTTGCCAGAAAACCCCACTAAGTTAGAATTCTAAGGTTAGACTCTCATGGGTTTGACTTTGAGCACTTTCAGTGAATGTCTATCAACCAATGTTGCATCCCTCTTGATAGTACGGCATACCTAAACTCAAGACATATAAATAAGCATATTTCAACCACTTGAGCTTCCATTTTGATAATCATGCCAATACTTGAATATTCTTCACTTGAGGGCTTTCAACATTGTTCATCATCTTGAGCAGATCAACCTTGAGCTAGTGACTTAGGATTTTCCACAACTTATGTTTGAGTTCACTTTAATCCATAAGCCACTTTCTTCATCAACCATAACATATATGCATTGCATTGCTTCTCTTGACAACACTTGGATATGATACTTCGAAACCCCCCGGATACTAGATACTTCACCTTAGCATTCGCACATGGTCATAAGTCGTCACTTAGCCAAAGCTTGCTTAGTCCCTCGCTCTAGTCATCTCGATTTGTTTCTTCACCACTTACCCTTGCATCATCAAGTTGGCTTTGCTATGCCATAAAATGAACTCCACTTGAAAGATTCTTCAAATGCTTGTTCTTGATTGACAAAGAATATCCAAACCATTGCAAGCTTCCAACAATGAGACCAATATATGTCACATAAGTATATGTCCCTTTGGTGTAGATACATGAAGCCTTGTAATGTCATTTTCCTTTGTCAAATAAGCCTTCTTATATTCTTGGAGACCCACATAGCATATCCCCAAGTCATTGCTTCATCATTGCTTGTTTTGACTTGACACCTGGGTCACCTGGGTTGGACCTGGCTGAGCCGGGTTAGCCTTTCTGTTCTGAATTTAATTCCACCTGGCTGACCTGGGTGCCACCTGGCTGAGCCGGATAATATTTATCTAGAGACAGTGAACCCAACCTGGGTGAGCCAGGTTAGGGTCGGCTGAGCCGGGTTCGCTTCACTTCAACCTTTGCAATGAGTATTATTTCTTTACACATTTGCTTGCTTGCATCAATGAATAACCATATGTTTTGATGAGCACATTAATACAATGAATCATAAGAATAATTCTGCTCATCATCTCAAGCAAACAAGTTAGATCTTTAATCGATTTGTCATCAAATTCACCAAAACCCACATGGGGGCCTAGATACACTTTCAATCTCCCCCTTTTTGGTGATTGATGACAACCCGATTAAAGCTTACAAATATAGCAATTAAAACATTTTGAATTCTCAGATATATGATGAGCTCCCCCTAAATATGTGCTTGGAATTGAAATTTCCAAATTTTTGGCCTCATATGCCAAAAGCACATATAAAAAGATGAAATCATGAGAGCTCCCCCTATATCTCAGAATCCGTGGGGTGCAACAAGTGTGTGTAACATATAACAAAAACAACGTGATGCGTATGACAGGATTTTCACACAAATAAACAAAGGGTATAGGTGCTGGCTGGGGTCATACCGGTCAGACCGGTTCAATAACCGGTCAGACCGGTTCCCCCAGTCAGTACATATACAAAAACAGTCAACACATCAAAACATGCAAATCAAACTAACACAAAGTTACTTAATAAGCATTAAAGGGTACATCACACATTGTAGCACACATTACAAGTTCTCAAGTCCACAAATAGATAAAGTTCAACATTTATTACAAGTCCATCTCTCCAACATAGATAAAAGCAACAGAAACCGGTCAGACCGGTTCTGGGAACCGGTCAGACCGGTTCCATCTGGACAGCACACCAAAGTAAGCTTTAATCCGTCTTCTTCTCCCCCTTTGTCATCGATTATCCAAAATGCATGGAGAAGAGTCTTTGTACTACTGCTGTAAACTAATGTCCAGGCCAAGGAGCCCATCCGGAGGGAAGAGTGGGATCGGCGAAGATACCGGTGATAAATCTCTCAAATGGCTCCGGCTGAGCTGGAGGATCTGCTGGTGCAACATAGGGAATGCCAAAATCCCCCTGGGCTGGAGCACCATACTGCTGAGGTGGTGGAGGTGGTGGAACTGAAGACGAAGAAGCTCCAAAGGCGGGATCCAAGATATGTGAGAAATCTTCATAGCATGCCCCTGAGCTGTACTGTCTCACCATCTCCTCAACAGAAGGAATTTCTTCTTCAACAAGCTCTGGAGAGGGTGGAGATCTTGCCGGCTCCAAGTGCATGGCATTGTGCATTAATTTGATAGAATCCCTATCCTTCTTGGTTTCCCTTCTCACCCTCTGCTGCTCCACCAAAATATCTCTTTGATTCTTACAAATTCCAGTGAAGAAGCTCAAAATACGACGAATGGGGGATGACGGCTTCTCACTAGAACAGGAGGACGAAGACTGCTGCTGTTCTGTCCCAAACCGGTTTAACCGGTTTCCAGAACCGGTAAAACCGGTTCCTGGCTGCACAGTGGGCTGAGGCTGCTGCTGCTGCTGATCTGCCCCTCCTTGCTCATATCTGTTAGGAGATGGGACCCTGGTCTTCTTGGCAGGATTTAATCTCAATGCTTCATGCTTTGTGTCCTTCAAAAATTGCCTTTTGGTGGTTTTCTCAATCAAATACATCACATATGGAGCAAAACCACAAAGCCTTTAGGGACTTTCTGAAATAATTCTGATCTCCTCCCATAGATACTCCCCAATGCTAAAGTTGACTCCAGGGGGTCTCATGGCAGCAAGCAAATCACGAGCATAATTGGACACTTCTGTTTGATTTCCTCCTCTAGGTGTAAGGGTCAACCTAAACAAGTTGTTCAAGATATGATAATAGGTGTAGAGACCCTTTACCTTCCCAAAGTTACCTTGCTCGGTCCTTGGATACATAAACTTCATGTCCTTAGGGGGCATTGGACCATCGGCTCTATGTAACTTGGGAAAGGATGCATCTTCTTCTCCAAGTCCAAACCTTCTTGAAAAGGAAGCAAATGATATACTATAAGGCCTTCCTTCTGTCATCCAGTGCATCCTCCTCACACTAACTCCCTCCTCAACATACAAAGTGGCATAGAACTGAGCAATGATTTCTTTATTCCAAGAGCACTTGAAGTTCATGATTCTCTTGATTCTAGTGTTGGCAACCACCTCTAAGATCTCATTGAAAATAGGATCATTAAACCTTGCCATGTAATCCCAGTCAATCCACTTGGACTCGGCTTCAATGTGACCCTTCTTCCCAATGATAGCACTAGAATAGTAATCCTGATGGAATAAAGTGTGAAACCTGTAGTCCCTGGCTGTCTTAGGAGTGCCAATATAATTTTCTCTCCTCTTTTGCCTAGCCACATCAGTCATACCACCTAGAAGATAATTTTCTCCTCTTCTTGGAGCAACAGACTTTCTGATTTCAGGCATAGCCACCTCATCATCTTCCTCCTCTTCTTCCTCTTCCTCACCAGCACCTCTTTCTTCTTCTTCATCAACACCAGCACCTTCACCACCCTCTTCTTCTTCTTCGCTGCTCTCAACAGCTACTCCTTTGCCATGTCGAGGCTCAACTCGATAGTTCTCATCACTAGCCTCATCATCATCACTTGAAGTGTCAAGAGCATCCTCATGAACATCCTCAATGTCTCTCGAGGCTGCTCTCTTCTTCCTAGGCCTCAGATTGCGCCTAGGAGGATCATCATCAACGAACCCCCCAAAACCAGAACCACCTTGCTCATCAGCCATCTCCTTTGATCTTCTCTTATAAAATATAATCTCCTGGTCAAAAGGATTGTAAAAACATGTATTAGGACACAGGAATTATTTGGAGATAAAAGGAGTCACAAGATTGAAATTTATTGACAGATGACAGCAGCTGTGTGCAGAACCGGTGAAACCGGTTTGCCAAACCGGTGAAACCGGTTTTGCACAGAGCACAAGATCAGGTTCTAGGTCATGGATAAATGATGGAATTGAAAGAATTGATCAAGAGAATTTAAATCCATGTCAAAATGATATATTCCATAACCAATAATCCTTACATGGGCAGATCATAGATGAGTATAGCTGAGCAAGATGAATGGATAAAGTGTAGGAACAAAAGATTAATATCCATGAATAAAATCCTACAAACTTAATAGTGAGAACTACACGTTCAAGATGGATTATTTGGGGCTCCCCAGCACAAACCGGTGAAACCGGTTTTATAAACCGGTGAAACCGGTTCTTGGGCAGTGGAACCCTAAATCGTCCATCCTCAAAATGCAGCCCACCAAATCCAAAACCATTCACAGGGAGGCTTCCTGGGCATACTAGGAGATGATTCCTTGAAGGGTTTTCACAGATATGCAACGAGGAAATAGATCGGGCTATGGGAACATATGATACTTAAAAATGCTCATCCTCAAAATATAGCCCACCAAATCCAAAACCAGTCAAGGGAAAGCTTCCTGAGCATATTAGGACATGATTTCTTGAAGGGTTTCAACAGATATTCAACGAGGAGATAGATCGGGTGATGGGAAGATTTTATACCTCGGAATACCTAGGCCGCATGAGCTTTTGAATCCAAAGCGGTTTCCAATCCGGTGAAACCGACCTAGACCACCAATGTCTCCTCAAGAATCAAAGGGGCCGAACTTCCTTGCTTGGGGGGCCTTCAAATCGCCATGGGGGCACCTCGGTCGCCAAGGGAGCACGGGAGAGAGATAGGGGTCGGGTCTGGATGTGTTTGGAAGTGAATGGGGGTGAAAGGGTAAGTTCCCACGAGGTAAAGAGATAAGGTGTGTGGCCCCGGCCAAAACCGGTGTAACCGGTTTGCCAAACCGGTGAAACCGGTTTTTGCCAGAAAACCAGAAAAGTTGATTTTGATCTCCTTTACTCTTGAATCCTGATTTGATGAGATGGATAAGCTTAGGATTGCATCAGGAACTAGATTTATCACAGATAGATTGAGATTTTCTAACATTTTTAAACCTCCTCGATTCTTCCAAGAGGGTTGGGAAAGATAAAGAATTTTATGGACTTGAGGAAAATCTCACCATTTGTGACTAGTCGTCAATCAATCAAGGGCAACAATAGTCACAAACAGATCGATTAGGTCACAAAGACCAAGAATCAAATATTTTTCAAAAACACACAAGTCCTATCATGCTAGTTGGATTTTTCAAACTCTATCCTATGTCACACAAGCATGCAACCAAGTCAAGTCAAGGACCATATTAGAATGTTTAGCATATTCCTTTCACCGTTTTTATGGAACATTTGACACCTAGTCAATTTTAAAGAAGGAATTTACTAAACATCCAATAGGTACAAAGAACGTGACTTGAGAGAGTTACATGCAAGAATGCACACACTAGCATGGATTATGAGGCCTAGATGCTCAATGTAAAAACACGAGTCAAGAAAACATACCTTGGCCTTTAGCTAGTCCTCTCTTCACGTTGGTGAAGATTTATATCACAAGACTTGTGCATTGTCAATATAATCCGAATGCCTTTTCTCTTTATATTTTTCCTTTTTATGCATCATAGAAGAGAAATGTATTAAATAGCACAAGACCTATTTTCATCATTTAGTGACCTTTGAATTTGAGAGGCATAATGGATCACTAAAAGATGAAACTCCACAATATAGGTTAAATTCCTTTTTCTTAATGCACATGTGTATATGGATGGAAAGCGATCTCATATGCATCAATCTTGTCACAAAGCCAAGCAAAGGAATTTAATCTCTATTATGGCAAGCAGCTATTTACTCATGAAAATTTATTGTCCAAGTAAGGAATAAATACTATTTTACCAATTTTGAACAAAATGCATAGCTTGCTTCAAAGAGAGACAAACTCTCACACGTGAGACAACAAGATCACTAAAAGAAATCGTTAGTCTCAAGGACACAAATTGTAGGATGAACTCCCCCTCAATAGGTGCATCAAGTGTTTGAATCACTTGTCGCATGCACTTGTTCAATTTAATGAATTTGAGGAGTTTATTTCACAATTTGGTTCCGGCACATAAATAAATTGCATTTATTGAAATGGTGCCAAGAGTACTTACTACTATAAAGATAGTACATGAATTTGTATGCCATTGAAGTGCTGAAAGAATTTCTTATAATATTCCACTTTAGATAAAAGTTGACAAACAAACCTCTGCCGGAACTTCACTTCAGCTAACTGGGCCAGAACCGGTAGTACCGGTTTCCCAAACCGGTGAAACCGGTTTTTCCTGGCAGCTCTCATGAAAGTGGAAATATATCTTTACATGATCCAAGAAATTCTTTCTTCATTGATTTATTATTTTCCTGCACTTCAAATCAATATGCTCTGCTAGAGAGCCATTAAAAGCATTTTATGGCATACGGGTACTAAATAACACTATGAAAGTCTTAGTCATTTGCAAGTGCTCACACATGAGTTATAAAGCACTTATATCCACAAAGGTTTGAATAACTAAGATAATCAATTAATGCATGTTACCGACATGTCATTGGAGCAAAAGTAGCTGTTGTTGTGCTTGAACTACAAAACAACAAACTTGAATTCTTTTGTGACACTTGGCAAAATTAGGGTTCCAAGGTTGACCCATCTTCATTCTATGCCAAGGTTCCAATGCATCTCCATACCCCTGCAAGTCTAGCAATAACTCTTTGGTACCCAAACCATGTTGGGTCCCTTAGGGTTAGTCACAAGATGCTTGGGAACCCAAATGGCTCTTAGGCTAGTTTGAGGTGAACTAATCACTCTAGTAGCATAAGTACCAACTTTGTCATTCCCAAGCCTATCAAAATTATAATGGACAAAATCAGATTTGGAAATGTTACCATTAGGACAATCCTTACCCAAATGTCCCTTTGAGCGACAAGTGTAGCAAATCTGGTGTTTGATCTTAGTTGGTGATTTGCTCTTCTTTTTGATCACTTGTCCCTTGCTAGCCTTTCTGCTTGAGGATGTAGCTTGATCGCACTTCTTGAGAGGTTGATCTGCTGCCCCAGCCAGAACCGGTTTCACCGGTTCCTGGAACCGGTTAAACCGGTTTTGCACAGGCAGCTCCACCTTCTTCAAAGGACATGCATCAATCAAGTGTCCAACTTGCTTACATTTGTAGCATGCCCTCTTCTTGGATCCTCTCTGCTTCTTTGTCTTGCCTTTAAGCTTGATGGGGCACATGGATGCGTAATGCCCCATGTTTGAGCATTCAAAGCATTGTATGTGGTCAAGCCCCTTTTTACTCATTTCTTGAGTCTTGTTCTTGTTGACTTGCTTGTCATGCTTAGGGACTAAACCAGTGACTATTGATCCCTTCTCAAGCTTATTCACCATGTGTTCACGGTTATCTTGAGAAGGTTCCACTTGGCTCTTTCCCTTAAGCTTGACCAAGTCATTCTTGATCTTTTCTCTTTCTTGCTTCAAATCTTCCAATTCTTCAGCAAGGAGATCATCACAAGACTCTACAACAACATGCTCACCACAATATTTGGTTGCTTGGGAGCGACACGGTTTTTCACATAATAAAATAGAATTGATGTGAGAGCATGTGCATGTGTGTGTATGAGGTTCAAGATGTTTTACCGATGTTAGTACAACCTCATGAGCAATGTCTAGCACAGCATATGATTCCACAAGCTTCTCATGAGAACTCTCAAGTTCTTTGTGAGTTGCTTGCAAAGCCATATGCTCACTACTGAGTTTTTCAAGTTGAGAACCAAGCACTTGTTTTTTTTGTTCTAAGGATGCTACACAAGTAGATAAATCAGTAGCACAAGCATAATCCTTTGACAATATTTCATACTTACTGACCAAGGAGTCATGTGACAACTTGAGCTTTTCAAGTTCTTGAGTTAGAGCCTTGACGGTTCCAACTCTATGGAATTCATCTCTCTTGGTCTTCTTGTTCTTTCTGCAAGCCATAAAACATTTAGGCCCATTATCATTGAATAATGATGTACCTGAAGTTGATGGAGTGACGCTTGCAGCTGGAATGTCTTGAGCACACTCGGGAGCAGTTTCCTGGGCAGAATCGGTCAAACCGGTTCCAGAAACCGGTTGGACCGGTTCCTCCAGGCAGACTGCTATTTCTTCCTTTTGCTCCTTCTTCTTGGTCATCAAGCACATTATGCTTTCATCACTGGAAGATGAATATGTTGACGTGGAGGCCTTGCTTGAGTCGTCGCTTGTGCCTTGAGCAGAGCTGCACTTGGTCTCCCTGGCAGAACTGATTTTTTTGGGGTTGCAAACCGGTAAAACCGGTTCCTGCACAGGAACCAAGTTTTGCACTTTGTTGCTCTTTTGCTCCATAGATGAGGTCACCTGAGACTCACAAGATATTGTTGATGTAGATGAGCATTTCTCAGATGACTCCATGACTTCTTGCTCCTCGTCATCACTTTCAAAATCTTCGAAAATCCCTGTGATGAGAGACCAAATAAGATGGGCATCTTTACAAATTTCCCTTTTACTAGAGACGATGTCCCATATATCTTCACAAACAGATCTTCGCAAAAAGTCAGTAACACAAGCATTGAGTTGCGAGCAAACTAACTCCTTTTGAGTGAGGTTTGACAAACCAATGTTGTCATAATCAAAGTTAGGAGGTAGAATGCTAGCAACTAAAATATATTCAATTACAGGATCTATATTTCTAAGAGTATTATGAACATTACCAAACCAAGAAGCATAGTTTGAGCCATCAAGCTCAAGTGGCTCAAAATGTACCTCAATCGACATCTTTACTTCACGGCGGTTAAGCTTTTATGTGAAGCCAAGCTCTGATACCAATTGAAAGGACCTTGATGTCGCCTACAAAACTAATTCCAACTGTCAGCACCAAAACCGGTATTACCAGTTTGGCAAACCGGTAAAACCGGTTCTACACAGATTGCACTAACAAATGTAAATTGCCCCTCTACGAATTCTAGCACAAACCACAAATGGTGTGAAGCTTCCAGGGAAGTTTCCAAGTGTTCCAATGAAGCTCCTGCACACAGCTCAAGCACACCAAAGTAGATCGAAGCGGAAGCACAAGTAATATGCTAGAAAAGACAAATTGAGGAAAGAGCTCAAACCAAGAGACAAGATTTTTCTCCCGAAGTTCGGATTCACCGCTCGCACCAAGCAGCCACCAAGGCACGGTGAATCCTACTCTCCGTTGAGGAAGCTTATACGACCACCCAAGGTCAAGCTATCTCCTCCTTCCACTAAGTGACCTCTTCCCTTGCGGAGGCGAGGTGAAACCTTCACAAACGATCCCGTGGCTCACCACACACTTCGGTAGCTCACCGGGCAACGCCTAGCCGTCTAGGAGGAAGAACCTCCAAGAGTAACAAATGCTTCAACAGCTGATCGATGAAACCACAAGTGCTCAAGGAATGGATTGCTCTCCAATGCTCACACACAAGTCACTCTCTCAACCCAACTCAAGAATCTCACAAGGATTGCTCAAATCTCACAAAGAGAGGTTGGGGAGAGCTCAGCTGGCCTTTAGAAAGGGTTAGGGACGCACAGGACCAGCAGCCCCTCAATGAGGAACTCATGGGTATAAATACCCATCCCACCAAAAACTAGCTGTTTTTCTGTCAGAGAAAACCGGTCAGACCGGTTCNTGAGCATACTCGGGAGCAGTTTCCTGGGCAGAACCGGTTACACCGGTTCCAGAAACCGGTTGGACCGGTTCCTCCAGGCAGACTGCTATTTCTTCCTTTTGCTCCTTCTTCTTGGTCATCAAGCACATTATGCTTTCATCACTGGAAGATGAACATGTTGACGTGGAGGCCTTGCTTGAGTCGTCGCTTGTGCCTTGAGCAGAGCTGCACTTGGTCTCCCTGGCAGAACTGATTTTTTTGGGGTTGCAAACCGGTAAAACCGGTTCCTGCACAGGAACCAAGTTTTGCACTTTGTTGCTCTTTTGCTCCATAGATGAGGTCACCTGAGACTCACAAGATATTGTTGATGTAGATGAGCATTTCTCAGATGACTCCATGACTTCTTGCTCCTCGTCATCACTTTCAAAATCTTCGAAAATCCCTGTGATGAGAGACCAAATAAGATGGGCATCTTTACAAATTTCCCTTTTACTAGAGACGATGTCCCATATATCTTCACAAACAGATCTTCGCAAAAAGTCAGTAACACAAGCATTGAGTTGCGAGCAAACTAACTCCTTTTGAGTGAGGTTTGACAAACCAATGTTGTCATAATCAAAGTTAGGAGGTAGAATGCTAGCAACTAAAATATATTCAATTACAGGATCTATATTTCTAAGAGTATTATGAACATTACCAAACCAAGAAGCATAGTTTGAGCCATCAAGCTCAAGTGGCTCAAAATGTACCTCAATCGACATCTTTACTTCACGGCGGTTAAGCTTTTATGTGAAGCCAAGCTCTGATACCAATTGAAAGGACCTTGATGTCGCCTACAAAACTAATTCCAACTGTCAGCACCAAAACCGGTATTACCAGTTTGGCAAACCGGTAAAACCGGTTCTACACAGATTGCACTAACAAATGTAAATTGCCCCTCTACGAATTCTAGCACAAACCACAAATGGTGTGAAGCTTCCAGGGAAGTTTCCAAGTGTTCCAATGAAGCTCCTGCACACAGCTCAAGCACACCAAAGTAGATCGAAGCGGAAGCACAAGTAATATGCTAGAAAAGACAAATTGAGGAAAGAGCTCACACCAAGAGACGAGATTTTTCTCCCGAAGTTCGGATTCACCGCTCGCACCAAGCAGCCACCAAGGCACGGTGAATCCTACTCTCCGTTGAGGAAGCTTATACGACCACCCAAGGTCAAGCTATCTCCTCCTTCCACTAAGTGACCTCTTCGCTTGCGGAGGCGAGGTAAAACCTTCACAAACGATCCCGTGGCTCACCACACACTTCGGTAGCTCACCGGGCAACGCCTAGCCGTCTAGGAGGAAGAACCTCCAAGAGTAACAAATGCTTCAACAGCTGATCGACGAAACCACAAGTGCTCAAGGAATGGATTGCTCTCCAATGCTCACACACAAGTCACTCTCTCAACCCAACTCAAGAATCTCACAAGGATTGCTCAAATCTCACAAAGAGAGGTTGGGGAGAGCTCAGCTGGCCTTTAGAAAGGGTTAGGGACGCACAGGACCAGCAGCCCCTCAATGAGGAGCTCATGGGTATAAATACCCATCCCACCAAAAACTAGCCGTTTTTCTGTCAGAGAAAACCGGTCAGACCGGTCCCCAGAACCGGTCAGACCGGTTCTTGCCAGAAAACCCCACTAAGTTAGAATTCTAAGGTTAGACTCTCATGGGTTTGACTTTGAGCACTTTCAGTGAATGTCTATCAACCAATGTTGCATCCCTCTTGATAGTACGGCATACCTAAATTCAAGACATATAAATAAACATATTTCAACCACTTGAGCTTCCATTTTGATAATCATGCCAATACTTGAATATTCTTCACTTGAGCGCTTTCAACATTGTTGATCATTGAGCAGATCAACCTTGAGCTAGTGACTTAGGATTTTCCACAACTTATGTTTGAGTTCACTTTAATCCATAAGCCACTTTCTTCATCAACCATAACATATATGTATTGCATTGCTTCTCTTGACAACACTTGGATATGATACTTCGAAACCCCCCCGGATACTAGATACTTCACCTTAGCAATACGCACATAGTCATAAGTCGTCACTTAACCAAAGCTTGCTTAGTCCCTCGCTCTAGTCATCTCGATTTGTTTCTTCACCACTTACCCTTGCATCATCAAGTTGGCTTTGCTATGCCATAAAATGAACTCCACTTGAAAGATTCTTCAAATGCTTGTTCTTGATTGACAAAGAATATCCAAACCATTGCAAGCTTCCAACAATGAGACCAATATATGTCACATAAGTATATGTCCCTTTGGTGTAGATACATGAAGCCTTGCAATGTCATTTTCCTTTGTCAAATAAGCCTTCTTATATTCTTGGAGACCCACATAGCATATCCCCATGTCATTGCTTCATCATTGCTTGTTTTGACTTGACACCTGGGTCACCTGGGTTGGACCTGGCTGAGCCGGGTTAGCCTTTCTGTTCTGAATTTAATTCCGCCTGGCTGACCTGGGTGCCACCTGGCTGAGCCGGATAATATTTATCTAGAGACAGTGAACCCAACCTGGGTGAGCCAGGTTAGGGTCGGCTGAGCCGGGTTCGCTTCACTTCAACCTTTGCAATGAGTATTATTTCTTCACACATTTGCTTGCTTGCATCAATGAATAACCATATGTTTTGATGAGCACATTAATACAATGAATCATAAGAATAATTCCCTGCTCATCATCTCAAGCAAACAAGTTAGATCTTTAATCGATTTGTCATCAAATTCACCAAAACCCACATGGGGACCTAGATGCACTTTCATTATGCTATATGATCAACGATGCAATCCATTAAGTTAGTTAGTTGATAATTGCAGGGCCAAACACCAGAGGTGTTACAGTCAGTTATGTGGGAATCGTATATACTCCAGATTATTGTGTGCACACAGGCATACTGATGCTTAGGGCCTTGTTTACTTCCTACAACAAACTTCACTATTCATCCAACTTCACTATTCATCAAAGGGAATCTTGCATGCATGGAGTACTAAACGTGAGTTAATGACAAAACCCATTCCATAACCCTCCTAACTTTGCGAGACGAATCTAATGAGCCTAATTTGGCCATGATTAGACAACGTCGTGCTACAGTAAACAATCTCTAATGACGGATTAATTAGGCTTAATAGATTCGTCTCGCGATTTTCCGTCCATCCGTGTATTTAGTTTTATAATTAGATCATGTTTAGTCCTCCTAATCTTCGATTTAGTTTTGCTACAGTAAAGTTGCTACAGTAAGTTGCGCGAACTAAACAAGTCCTAGATAGCCATCAAGTGTCACGGGTGAATTGGTGATGCATCGTTTTCGCTGAGGTCGAATACGGTTCAGGATCGTGTCAGGCAGGGGCCAGGGCGACAGCCAGTCAGCCACCCACACAGAACAGGTGCACAATGCCTACGTCTATCTGTCATGCATGATCTATCCCCCAATAATATAATATATACGTACACGGCGACGGTCATTACTCATTAGTCATTAGCACGTACGTACTCAGCAAATGAGCTATATATACTATTCCTTGCGTTGGGAACAAGAAACTAACAGTCACGAAGAGTTTTTCGATCAGTAACAAAACCAAAAAAACAGAAAAATGGCCGTGTTGTGTGTTAGGCATGAGCAGCTAGCTGTAAGCTGTGCATGATCATCCTTCCATTGCCGGCGCCGGCCATAGAGAAAATAAGAGAAAAATAAGCAGGTGCTCTGCCGCCTTTCATTCATAATAGTAGGAAGCAAATGTTATATTTACAGAGAAAAGAGAAAACAGAAGGAAGAAAACAAACCACATATGCACTGCAGCTACTGACAAATAGTAGTGACTAACAAGAGCAAAGAGCAAAGAAAGCAAATGTACGGTTTCTCCAAGATATGTTCTGCCATTCAGCTATTCAGGCAGAGCCTGGACTGTATGCGCAGTCCTGTAAGCTGCGATATCAGAGTTGATCGTTGTAACTAAGACATCAGTTGTCAGTGCCTTGTTATCAAATACCCGACGACATCGTTCCTTCCATATATGCCGTGTAAATCAAGACCTGCATTTGGCGTTCAATCTGTGATGGATTAGCCTCCAACAATAATTTTGACCACCAAGAGCTAGCTCAGGTTTCTTGTACCTATTGGTGAACCTGTAGGAAGAAGATTGTGCCCTGCTGCAATATATAGTACGTTTGCCATATTGTTTTGGAGTAAGAACAGCTGGCCATCATATGAGAGCAAGGCTGATTCATCTCTGGTTCGACATATATAGTTGGCATTTG
Organism: Alloteropsis semialata; assembly: GCA_004135705.1. NCBI lineage: Eukaryota > Viridiplantae > Streptophyta > Magnoliopsida > Poales > Poaceae > Alloteropsis > Alloteropsis semialata. The sequence continues at coordinate 63,968,965 of CM014273.1, forward strand.
GCACATGGACTGAGCCATTCGATCGAGTTCCATGTTGTTCCATTGGATTGGATGTGACGCTAGCTAGCGGCCCGCTCCGAGTGGTGACAGGTCTTGGTTGGAGGCGTACATGCTGCCTTGCTGCATTTCTTTTTTCTAGCAAGATCGATGTCATCCACCTTTAATTTTTCGCATGCATGCATGTTTCATATATATATGGTCCTCCCTACTGTCCGTACATCGAATCGGCAGCATATATACATCTGTCCAACCATATCATGAAAAAACTTGGGTCCATTTTGTATGCAGGGAGCGATGCGACATCACTCTTATACTATTTGTCATTGCCGGTGCTCTGAATTTGGGATTCCTTTAATTTGAAAATAACACTTGCTGGTGGAAGAGTATTTACATGCATACGTACTGGTGGTCCAAAAAAGTTTAGCTTACCAAAAAACTAGATGGAATATATTGTAGTCTTTGAGATCAGAGGAACTGAGGAAGTTACTGTGGTTTCTTCCAATTGACTGAGCGATAATCTCGGAAAAAAAAAACTGCCAAATAAGTACGCTACTCTAATGAGGTCCTCCGCCCAAACTAAGGTTTAGCTAGCTAATTAATTGAAGAGAGAATTATCGCATCTACTCCCACTAATGTTTGACCTCGCTTCAATTGGTCCTTTAATCGTGGGGGCAAGGATTTCCACCTCACCAATATCCATCTCGAAAGTAGTAGGAGTATCTCTCAAAAAGGAGTTTTAGACACGCACTGATAATAATATAATGCAAAGAGAGAAAAATCGGAGATCGATTTTTGTATGTGTTTGGCCCACCAAATTGGATGGCTCTTGTTGGTTTGGGAATGAGCACATATGTTGCCCCGTCTGGCACTTGCACTAACGAACCAATGCAAATGCAATGCAAGCCTGCCCTCTCGTCACCCACACGTACGTACCACCTAGTACTGCATGCACTCCATTCTTCAGACAGACACGTACGGATCGGACGCCGGCCCCCACTGACTGCGCGCGTGCACTCGTTTCCAGGGGCGGAGCTACACGGTGGTCCGTGTGGGCCATGGCCCACCCTGAAATTTTGGCCCAAGGTGGATGGCGTCTGATCTGTTCGTTCCTTTCATCGTTTCGCGTGTTTCCTTGTACGTGGAGAGAGCCGTCCAGTTTCCTCTATGTGTTTCCCCTTGCTTCCTTCATTGCCCTAACTGGATACCTACCTGTCGTCCCTCGGTCTCTCCATTGCCCCTAATTGACTGTCTAGTCACTTCCAAATATTTTCTCACAAATGAATGTGCATGTATAATTAACAAACTGAAGGTCATTCTAGATTTTGAGTTTGTAAGCTACATTAAGCACATTTCATGCCGGCCAAGAAGACTTTGGGGGTGTTTAGTTCACCCCCTCTCTCCTCCATTTTGCATAATATACGCTTCTCAATGCACTTTTTTCTCTCTGTGATGCATAACAACATCTAAACACCCCCTTTTTCTGTTTGATCATGTCGTGTTCAGTAAATTCAATACTTTTATGTTGCCATATTATATTTATAGTTGAAAAATGTTAAGTTGGACCACCCTACCTTGAAATCCTAGCTACGCCACTGCTCGTTTCGCCCACACGCCTCTCGATCGGCCTCTGCTCGATCTGCTCATCATCACCGATTCACCGTACCTCATCATTGATGCAGCCATGCAGTGCAGGCCACTGCTACCGTCGCTGACTTGCCTGCCGTTACGTTCTTGCAGAGAGAAGGAAGGACGATCGATGATCTCGCCGATCGACTAGCACGCCGCCGGCCGAGAGAGAGCCGCACGTCCACGTACTGCAACCGCCAGCCGCCGTACGTGGGGATCATCGTCAGAGGAGGGGACATTCGATTCGGGGCATATATATTAACTAGGTTCGTGCCCGTGCGTTGCTACGGGAAGAAAACAAAAAATCTGAACATCATAAGTTTCGCACGAAAAAACATTAGTTGTGCATCGTGATAATCGTCTCATGTATAAATGTTGCCTGTCGCCCATTGGATTCCACACGTAAATCCATGAATATAAGATGGATGACTTAGTGATATATGATTTGTTACAGGCTTGCAATGTGATCTAGAAAAATAATAATTAACAACACTATCTCAATAAACAAAGTCTATAAAATTAACCACTAAGAATGCAAATCGTTGAAAACCATGCTCTTTCGGGCTAACACACTCCAAAGTTCTGCACATTGTTCCTTTTCTTGGCAGGAGATTTCCATATAGCTATTGTTGCCATATTGATTATAATAATGGACTGCTGGTGCCTCATCCAGAAAAATCTCCAAGATGCCATCAGTTGCAGACTACAATGGACTGCTAGTGCCTCATCCTAAGTAGCCTGCCTATCCTCGGGCATAGACTTGTTCCATATAACTCCATCTCCTTTGCTTCTTGCAACCCGCACATGTTCCCTTAGGTGAGATGCAGATACCCATGAAGAGTAAAAATTTCAAAACATTAACCTTCGAAAGCTGAAATCACGTCACATTGTTTGGCCATCCTGTCCATTAGATGAAATCACGTCGCATTGCGTGGCCAGGTGGACAGGCGGCAACGATGGATACTCCATCATTTCCCTAGCATTAGCTGGATCTGTATCCTAAAATCATTATAAGAAATCATTTGGAGTCAGTAGCCATTTGTAGTGGGAACACATGAATCAGGCATCGCCAGTTAAACAACAAAGAAAATTGTACCCGCAGCTCCATCCAATTAACAATCGTTTACCACGTAAGATTATTTAGCTTAATTTATAGCATAATGTGAAAGCTTTTATTTTCAGAAATTGAATGGCATTGGATTCATAAATTTAAAGGACTTAGTCAAACAATGTAAGGAACATAAATTAAGCTATGGACTCGTAAATTGTTGTAACTGCAGCTACATGCCTGCATGCATAAATGGAGGAGATACGTAGCAAAAACATGGAAATAAGGAAAAACATCGAGAGAAGTTGGTATCGTATCGTTGTATCACCTTTTATAATAGTGTTCAGATTGGTTATTAATTTCCAATTGAAGAACCTTGGCCATTTCCCACGGTCTGCATGTCATGGTCAGGGAGCTCATGTTTGACGGTTATGGCAAATACATTCATATCTATACTATAAAGAGAATAACATTTGAAAACAATTCTCACCTAACGCCTACCCAGCCTTACCCCTCACAACTTCCTTAGATGGGCCCACAAGGCAGACCAAAAAGTTTGACGAAAGGGGGGGAGAGGGAAAAGTTGATCGTTAGAAAATAGCTGCGGCAAAAAAATTTATGTTTTCGTCACCGCGCGTTGGAGTTACCCACTGCTGTACCCACTCTTCGAATTTTCAATCCCGCGTCGTTTTTCGCGGATGGTTTCCTTATTGCCTGCCTGCTAATTGCCTTTTTTGGTGGCTGATGGTTTCAATCAAATTGTTTCCAAATTTTGCATTTTTCGCGGATGGTTTCCTTATTGCCTGCCTGCTAATTGCCTTTTTTGGTGGCTGATGGTTTCAATCAAATTGTTTCCAAATTTTGCATGCTGTCTGCTACTTGTATCTGTCTGCCGCATGCCTCCGAATGTTTCCTTCTTCTTTCATTCTTTCATCTGCAGCATGCCCGCGATTGTTTCCCCGTTTCCTTGCCGACGGCAGCTCATGAATCATGATCCTAGAGGAGGCATACGGCAGCGGCTCATCTCCCATGAGGCGGCGGCAGGGAGGAGACGTACTCACGGCCGAAGATGATGTTACTGCTGCCCCGCAGTGCCTTGCCTCACCATTGCCACTGTGACGGCGGCTTTGAGCACAAGGGCATCCGCCTTGAAACATCCTGGAAGGACCCCGCCTGTTCCGGCCGCCATGGCCGGCCTCGCCGTACGCTTCGGTTGGTGCATTACGCGAAGCAGCAGTCCATACCTTGGTACCATTCACGTTCATCCCTACCTTCCTTCCTCAACACCTACCCTAATCTGACTGATGTTAAGTCTCCGCTCGCAGATCATCTTGGCCACGCTACACACACGATGGTCGCCTCACGAACGCGGACGACTGCGGAGAGATAATCCTGATGCATACCATTTGTAGAGATGCCGGTGCACATGGCCTCTGGTGAGTTCATTAAACCTTCTCCTTGGCCTCTCAGATTGTTGCCTTCTCTTTTCCCAATGTGCTTAACTCCTTATGTACGTGCAAATTGCCAGTCATATTCTCATCCAATGCCAAGTGAACATTGAATTCCCATCGAGGCAGTGAACTTTTATGTGGGATCTTAGCATTGTTTGTTCCTTGCAGTAGCCCCTCCTTTACTGCACACCAGGTGTTTGTGTTTATGTCTACATCATCATTCATTTTGATTATCCAAAGAAAGACCAATATTGTAATGTATTTTATTTAGGCTATTGTCAGGATGTTTTACACACATTTCTAAGCGTGTTCTATTGAAGCTATTCTTTCAGTGGCCAAATATTTTTCATATCATCTGCAAGACAACTGGGCATGATCAGAGCAGCTGCGAAACAAGCTATGGTGAGGAATTCAGTCATACTATGGTAAAAAAATCTAAGATGCTATGCAACTCATGCATGGAAAATATCTGTCTACAAGAAGCGACAAAATACCTAAGAGGGTCTTAGGACTCTGCATGAGTTATTTAACAAGAGATACAATAATAGGTGTAGTTGATACCCAATTTCTCTCTCGGTTCATGCCTCTGAATTAGAAGACATCCATTTGACTATTAATTTTATTTTTCAGGAGTGTAAAATGTGGTTTATAAAGAATATAAGAAAAATTGACATTTAACAAATATTCAATAATTGGGAAATTTACAAAACTTTCCTTATTGCTTACACCGTTGCACAATGGAGAAATCTCGAGGTGAGTCACATTCTGAAGTCTTTTAGTCGTAATACAGTATCTATGGTTGCCTCAAGTTTGGTGTATCATTCTCATAGAACAAAACAATTAGGGAAGGAAACATTTTGGTGTATCATTCTCGAGGTTGATGCAAATGTATATTTCAGAATGGAAGCAAATGTATACTCACTTTTTGGATTGTTATTTTACAATGGAAGCACTGGTTTCTGCTAGAAGTAACCTTTTCATGAAAACTTAATACACAATGTTGATGACAAAATTGTGGGAAGCTAGATATAGCCTTTTCATGAAATATTTCAGAATGTTTTCTTTCAAGCTAGATATAGCCTTTTCATGAAATATTTCAGAATGTTTTCTTTCACACTTAGATGAAAGTTCTTGCTCATTGTTCTAAGTGGGCAATCTTCTGCTTTTAGTAGTTGTATTCAGATGTGGTGAATAATCACTCCAAAAAAGGGCATTTGGTTTTGGTTGATACAAGTCGAGTTCAGGTAATGTATATAAAATCTTTATTGATCATGTACAAAAGGAACTTAAGGGTGATTAGCGATCTAATCTCTTAATTTATTGCTTAAGTTTCACTAGAACTGTCCTAATCAAATAATTTAGTTTTAGCTCTTGGCAAACAAAAGAGACACTTGTTGCTGGTGGTTAATTATTTCTTGCTTCCCCTTGCATAGACACAACGTGAAAATTATTCCTAATGATTTTGAGCACTTTACCAGGTAAAATTGAAATTTTTTATTGTTGCTCCCGCAGCGAACGCCATTTAATGCATTCGTCGTCATGCAACTTTGAAAAGATTCAGAATTGTAACTGTGGAGTAGCCTTGGGGTTTCTGATAACGGCAGGATTTTTTCCTCCTAGGTGTCATTTGGGTTTCTGATGCTATTTTTCTTCTTAATATATTTATACGCAGCTCTCATGCGTGTTTGACAAAAAATATTGGGGAGTAGCCTTAGTGTTAGTTCTTCACTTATATTTTTCCTGTCCAACTTTGAGATCTGATTGTTGTCCAAATTGTAATTTCAGGTTCATTTCTGTTCAAAATATGATTGTGTACTTTTAGTAAACCTTCAGTTGTATGAGTTGATTAAGAATGGGAGTTCTTGATATTTTGTGTACAATTAGGATTGGTTATTTGGGTGAGTTTGATTTGTTTTGGCCCGTGATTCTCGGGTTCCCAATTTCTTGATCGAAGGGTACATTTGGGTTATTGTTGAACATAAGCTCATCCCTGACGGCCTAGGTAGATTCAATTATTCTTGATTACTAAAAAATATATCAACTTTTGTTCTGAGAGACAAATAAGGAGGTGCCATGGTGGATAAGAACAGGGTGATGTGGTGCCACTCTACTGCTTCATGGCCATAGATTACTATGGTTTTCCTTTTTTCACAAGCTCTCTCAATATGGCTGTTGTTATTTGGCTATATATTTAGATTTTTGATGAACTTGTGCACTGCATTTTGCCACATGATTTGTGAATTCAAGTTAATTTTTGTTATCTACACTTTTCACTTGGATGTGGTGCAAATAATGGCAGTAATTTCATGTGAAAATTTACCAAACATAAGATTGTTTTTTTATAGATGTGTCAGTTGGAATAGCTAATATTTTTCTCAGGCCTTTATTTGTGTATTGTACTCCATATTGGTAAAATTGTTCTACCTTTTTCATCGAACTACACAGGAGAGATGCATGTCATTTCATTAAGAGAGAGAGAGAATTCTACTCTTCATTTCGGAAGCAGCAGTGTGTGCAAAAGATACTGAGTTTGATTTGTACATGTGTACCTATATAGGAATACAAGTTGTGTGTTCCTATCTCATTGCTGAACTATGTTTATTAAATTTTTTGCTACACTAATAGAATGTTCTCAATGCTAATTTGCAGTCCTTGCAGGGAATTAGCTCTCCCACTCATCATGTTCTGTGGGCGAAGCCGACAGCAGGGACAGGAGCGCGAGTAATTAGGAAGGGTAGAGGCTTGAGGTGGGTGGAGCGTCCGGCAGCGAGGCGCTGTCGGCCGCTGACCGTGGTGGAGACGAGCGGAGGAGGGAGGATGGTCAGGCAAAGGAGAAGGATGCGGAGTCAATGGCCGACGGGATCAGTGTGGTTGTGGCGGGGCCGGTCGGGGTCACAGGTTAACCGGCTCCCAATTGATTATATGATTCACGACAAAACATGAGACCGTGAGTAAATAGATTATACAGTTGGAAAAATAATAAATATTTGATAACTTGTTTTACTAATTACCAAACATGATTTCTTTTAAACATGTGCGTGTGCACTCTATTATGTTAAGAAAAATTTGGGATTGAAATTGCACTAAAATTGCAATCCTCCTTTGTGGACTTTATATCTATGGAAACCTAATTTAATGGTAATAGTTTTTTAAAAATATTTAATTTTTTTAAACACACCTAGGCACATTTACTCTATTGAATATTTATAGTATGCACAATGCTTGACTTGAAATCGTTAACCATCGAATTCTTTTTTATTAGAATATTGTAAATACGTCATTGTCATGTGTAACTTTTTTGCTATAAATATAAAGTTATTGTTTACTAGATTTTTGATTTGATGGTTAATACTTTTTTCATAAAAAACTTGATTTATTTTAAACACGTGTGTGCGCACAATAATTTTGATGTGATTTTGGGTTACTAAATAAAAATTCTTATATATTAGTTTTCTTTTTGAAAATAGATCCGCATATCATGTTTTCTATAAGTAGTAAATTATTCGTACTAGATTTTCTATAAATATAGAACTCTTATGATTATAAGTTTTTTTAATGGGAATATATCAGGTGCAAACCAACCTCCTCGTGCAAACTATGCAAACCTCAATCTGGACCACATGATCTTGATCCAAGGGGGCGCGTAGAGAGAGGTGGGGGGATTTGCAAAAGTGATCTTGCTGTGATTAAGGGTGGGCGGTGATTTTGCAAATCCCCCCTCCCACCTCTCTCTACACGCCCCCTTGGATCAAGATCATGTGGTCCAGATTGAGGTTTGCATAGTTTGCACGGAGGGGTTGGTTTGCACCTGATATGTTCCCTTTTTTAATACGTGCCTGTGGCACGTGCCTCTCCACTAGTATATATATTTAAACTCTGGAGCATTGGTGTGCTTTGCAAAGAATATCCTGAAAAGTTAACTTTCAGTTCAAGCCAACTAACAGGAGTTACTTCCAACTATGAAGAGCTAAAGTGCTAAATCGAACTGGCCGTTGCAGTATTATACAGGTGCTCATACACTCAATTAGCAATTTCATGAAACAGCGGAATGCATATGCCAAAACAAAAATCCACTTCTAGCATATGAAAGTCATAGAAACCATAAAGCTTACAGACACAAGCAATTTCAGGATAAAGCAATGAAAATCTAAACCAGACTGCAGCACTTCACCAATGTTGAAAAACAGAGATTTCCAGATATAAAGGAACTGTCAATTGTGGATAAAGCAGTGACGGTGTGAAATAGACTGCAACTCCTCTTATCCTCACATTCATTTATTTCTGTTGAAAAATTATATTGTATTAAAGTTAAAGTTAATTAAATATTCCAAGATTCCGAGATTTCAGATAAGGTCCATGGAGTCTTTGGTGTGCTTTGTGCCAAAAAAAAAAATAACTGAGCAGTGTGTCCAATGAACTTTGCGTTCAAGCAAACTAACAAAGCTAACCTGAAGTGGCCATCAAAGTTCAAGAACCTACTTGCAGTGTTACGCAGGTTCTTATAAAGCATAACTCAGCTCTATCCCAAGTTACCACATCCAACATGATGCTAAAGTGCTAAACTTTAACTGGCCTTGAAAGTAAAACTATTTGTGCAATGCTGGTGCTACCATCCTTCCCAGCTATTATGAAATACCATGTTCCTCTAGCTCCAAGTGGTGGAGCTTGAAAGAAAATCAAGACACGGCCAGCAGTAGTAATTTTCTCTCTAATGTACAAATTTGTTACTTGATAAAACATAGTTTCACCTCTGCCTTGGAGTAATCACTAATCAATAGTGTACAAATTTTTTAACAGCTAAGCTAATTTTCCTGAGAAACAACATTCATCAACAAGAAACCATAGTATATATGATATAATAGCAAGGCATATATTTATTTATGTAGGTATTCTCTTTTTCCAACTTGGTCAATGGACACTGGGAAGTTGTAACTATACTGGCTACTGCTGCCCAGTGCTTCCAAGTACAAGTGCTAATTTGCCCTTAAGATAATTGCTAATCTGTTTACAGTACCTATCACATTTATTGCTTTTTATTTAATAATATACACCATATCTTCATTTTTTGGTAAATAGATCCCATGTGACCAATCTAAAAGAGAACATTGATAAGCTCAGCAAATCTTAATTTCCAGTGGCCACTATATCGAAACATTATGGAGCCAAGATCTGGTTTTCTAAATTCCTAAAGCGCATATTGTTTCCAGATGAAGCACAATGGTAATATCATGTAATCATGAGTAAGTGGATGTGTTTGTGATAAGGAGATCTTGTTTCCGTGAATGAACATCACTTCATAGTTCATAAATTAACACAAGCAGGAATACAACCAATAGCATATCTAGCAACTGTATCGTGCATTCGTGCTGTTTACAGCCTATGTACAAACATGATGCAAAGTGAGACATTGGAACCAAGCATGCATGACAATATCAGCCATGTGGTTGTGATTAGCATATCTTGTTCACATTAATGAGCAGAAAATTCAGATGAATTATCACAGGCAGGAATCACTACTACATAAACCATTTTTCTAGTCACTATTTTCACAGCCGGTTTTGAAAAAATGGCGCTGAAATATTTTTACAGCCAGTTTTTATTTTGGCGGACTCATTTGTTGTTAAAACCGACTGTGATAATGATTTTCACAGCCGGTTGGTGGCTCAAACCGGCTGTAAAAATGCCAACGATTTTCACAGCCGGTTTGAGCCATGAACCGGCTGTGAAACCTTATTTTCACAGTCGGTTCGCTTTCCACCCGGCTGTGAAAAAAATACAGGAAAAAAACCCTCCTCGACCCGGCTGTGAAAAAACAGGAGCACAGGGGCTCGAACCTTTGACCTCTCGCACAGCAACTCCAGGGACTTACCACTGGAACATGTTTTCAACTATGGTTAACATAGGAAATTAATTTCCCTTTATCTCATCAAGTATGCGAGAGAGCTAAAAGCCTCAAACGGAAAAAAAAGTAGAAATATAGATGAGGTGACCTCACTTGCAAGTGAAGAACAGTTTACCACTGAGCCACTGAGTTGGTTGTGGTAACTGTTGGTAACAAATTTTATTTGGACTATATTTATAAGAGGTGGAGGGAGATAATAACACATGTATGATTCATCTTTTTTAAAAAATCCAGAATTCAAAAGAAAACACAAAAAATAATGGCACAAAGAAGGTTCGAACCCATGATGTCCCTTTCACGAAAGGAGGAGCCTCACCAATGCGCCGCACCAAGCTGTATGTTTAAGTGAACGCTAGTACAGATCCTATAGTAAACAGCTAGGACAGTTTGTTTGGACAAAGAACACATAAACATTTCAGTTTTTTCTTTTTAATCTGCAAGTAAAAGTTGTAACTAGTATTTCTCCCTCATAAGAACTTCAAATTTGATGGTTCTTTTTCCTAATATTTTTTAAAATCACGATCTTTCATTTAATGGCATTTTTTGTATTTTAATTGCTATTTCTCAGATATTTTTGTATGGCTTATTTTCTTCTATATTAGTAAAGAATAGAAAAAACATGTTTTTGTATAACAATTGCTAATATAACTTAATACTTTGTAACATTATGGTCAACATAAGGTTGTGTCCAAAATTTAGGTGCATATGAGTTCGACAATGTTATGAGGTATTCAAATATCAAAGTTTGACTTGAGTTATAAGAAACTATGTGAGAGATGTATCCTTTTGTGAACAATGCATGTTACTACTTTAATAAAATCGTTTAGTTTTTTGTGAAAAAATTCTCGTGTGAGTCTGTTTGAACAATCCAATTTTTGAATTTCAAAAATAACAACTAGAAGCAAGTATTTTGAATACTAAATGAAGTCAAATGAAAAAGTGATGAATACCAAAGATTCATAACTCATCAAGATCGACAAACTTCATTTAGGTCATTACTCCATTTGACAAAGTTTGAACAATCCAATTTTTGAATTTCAGAAAATGGTATCTAGATTCAAGTTTTTGGAACACTAAATGATGTCAAATGAAAAGTCATGAATACCAAAGATTCATAACTCATCAAGATCTACAAACTTCATTTAGGTCATTTTTCCATTTGACAAAGTGATTACAACATGTAGTACAAATTTGACAAACCCCTAACAATGTTCTAGGAACTATGTTAGGGCTTTGTTAAATTTGTACCATATGTTGTAACCACTTTGTCAAATGAAAAAATGACCTATATAAAGTTTGTAGATCTTGATGAGTTATGAATCTTTGGTATTCATGACTTTTTCATTTGACATCATTTAGTATTCCAAAAACTTGAATCTAGATACCATTTTTTGAAATTCAAAAATTGGATTGTTCAAACTTTGTCAAATAGAGTAATGACCTATATAAATTTTGTAGATCTTGATGAGTTAAGAATCTTTGGTATTCATGACTTTTTCATTTGACATTATTTAGTACCCAAAAAAAATATTTGAATCTCTCAAAATTTGAAAATTCAAATTTAAATAGTTCAATCTAACTCGAATGGGGAAATCACCAAAACAACACTTGTAGATATCGATGATATCTACATCTTTTGTATTCACAACTTTGTCATTTGAAATTATTTTTGATGTCATTTGAATTTTTCTAAAATCACTATGTTTTATTGGGCCCAAACAGCCCAACTACTTTTGGCCGTCCATCGCCGATCCAATGGCTCTAATCCACTCCCGGAACCCTATTCCCTCGCGCCGTCCACTGCGGCCGCAACACCATCCACTCCGTCGCCGCAACACCATCCTCGCCCTCGCATCCTCTCACTCCTCCTCAGATCCGCCGCCATCCTCCCGCAGGCAGTGGGGGCGGCGGCCGCGGCCGCGGCGGCGGGGTCGTGCTACCTCTGCGACCTGCTCAAGCTCCGCAACGAGGTCGACTTGGCGGCGGGGCACCGGGCGGCGGTCACGCTGGCATCCGCCATGGCCGTCGTGAGGCAGGTCTCGCTGCCGTCGCCCTTGCCGTTGGCCGCCGAGAGGCAGGTCTCGCTGCGGAGGCGGCGAGTGTACGCGACGCTACTACGGCACGATTCGAAGGCGACGGCGACAACAACAGAACGCTCTCCGCGGCGGTTGTCCCCTCTGGTGGCTAACTGCTTCTCGCCGGTGAGTTTCTGGTTGTCTCTCCATTTTCCTCTCCTCTCCTGTGTACTAGGTTTCTTGGATAGCTTGTCTGTGCATCTTCGTGGATTCACCCATAGGGTTCTTGATTCACATGCCTAGATCCGGTGCTTGGAATAATGTGTCCCCCCTGTTTGTGGTGTTTGTTGTGCATAAATTCCCAAATTGCAACTTGTGAGACCTGTTGATCAATTGATGTGTTTAGAAGACTACTGAGTCTGAAAACATGATAACTGATGGGCAATTGGGCATGGGTCTCTTAATGTTCTTCAGATATGCATATTTCTTTAACCAATTGTTGAATTAGCTATATGCACTAGCCTGTGAACTACCCACACATTTGGTTACTTGGGTTAGGGAAACATATGCAGTCATGTTCTTCAGATCTGCATATTCTGTTGTGTTGGAGAAAAAAATTCTGCACATGAAAAAGATGACGCTAGTTTAATTTAGATAGTTTGCTAAGCTCTTCTTTATTTAACTGAACATTAAGTTAGTTTGATCATTAAGGTAGTTTGATCTTACTCTAAAATGTGGGCTTATTATTTATCTTGTTAACTAACTGTCCATTATATTTATATTACCCATCTCTAAATTTTTGGATATGGAGTCTGAAACTGACTAATAGTGATAGAGGTGCAATGTAACAAGGTGGCTGTCAGATATGTACATTTCTATAGATGCCCGTAACACGGCTTGTCATTCTTTAATATGGTGATAGTAACTGCATTTGAAACTTCTTGTTTTAGGTCACATGGCAGTTTTGTTGCGTTGCTGCTTCCTTCTAGACTAGATATGAAAAGGCTGAAAGCCTGAACTGAAAGGTTATGTATATTCCATCTATTTCTATTGAAAGAATAAGACAATAGGATTTATACATTCATATTTGTTTTTTGGCTGCAAGCTTGAAGTTGGGGAAATTGAAATTTGGTACTTGGCTAGTTGTTACCTTACTGGAAAAGAGTAAACTTCAATTGAAAGGTAATTTGGCTTGCTTCTGTTTTGAGGCTATTATTCTGAAACTTAATCTGAGGGCTTACTGATATTAAAGCTTTCATAACATTTTTATGTTCTGTTGCTTATAGTTGACTGTGAAAACAACCTTGCCGAAAATATCTATCCCTTATCCTCTGATCAGATATTCCTTGTTTTCTTTTTCCGGGTCTACCGCTTCAGTTGTTACTTAGATAATAAGGGTTATTTTCATCCATTATTGATATATGTGCATCCACCCTCTTCTTCAATTTCCTTCTAAAGTTGATGTTTTTATCCTTTCATATCGATTTTGTAGGAAAACTGGAACCTGCTGTTGAGGTTCAGATGTTCAGGAATGGAATAGGACCAAAGTGTTTATGGGTCTTAGCAAGGTATGCATCCTGAGCCCTCATGCTGTTGTAATCGTTCCTGTAATCATCCCTTCTAGTATTCAATCAGGAAAATGGTATTGTATACACTTCTGTAACATGCTGAAATGACTTGGAACTCTGATTTGTGCATTCAATATAAGCAAATTAATTGGCAGCTATGTTGTAGGTCAGCTATGCTATCAATATAAGCAAATCAATTGGCAGCTATGTTGTAGGTCAGCTATGCTATCAATATAAGTAAATTATTTTCAGGATTCTATATAATAGAGTGCCTCGGTTACCTGTGGTACAAGCTACATGATACCTGTTCAGAACTTCAATGTTTTTTAGACTTGTTGGCATGCAAAGGTGTATGTGTTAATCTGACTTCAAAATGAATAATTTGTTTCTTGTCCTTTCTACTAAATTTTGAAATGTGGCCAATATTCATTGCTTTTGAGTGCCTGGGACAAAGTACTTTGTTATGATAAACTGAATTTCATATGTAGTTATTGGTTCTTAGTTACTCCTACAGCTCGTCTGAAATTTAGATTAGATTATTAATGGAAGCTTATTTCCTTGCATGGCAGCTTCACGCACTGGAGCTCATGGTGTCCCTCAAGCAATATTTTGTGTTCATGCTTAATCCTATGATAAGTACTACTACATGTGCATGATAACAGCAAAGTTAGGATAAAAAATATAGTACTTGGTCTGTGTGATATGTATTTTCTTTGAGCCGATTGTTAATGGCAATGTGCTGTAATGTAATACATTTTGGTTTGCTATATATATATATATATTATATTGTGTGACCAAAATAGTGCTATATTTGATTTTTTTTAATCTCAAAATACATATCACAGCCGGTTTTTTTATCTCAAACTGGCTGTGAAAATAGCCGACGCAGCTTGTGTTAACTGACGAAAACCGGCTGTGAAACCCATTTTCACAGCCGGTTCATGAGCTGAACCGGCTGTGAAAATCAATTTTCACAGCCGGTTCAAAACCGGCTATGAAAAAGAGATTATCAGCGCCACTTAATCAGCGCCACTTTTCAAAACCGGCTGTGATGTGGGCAACCGAACCGCCTGTGATGTTCTTGCTGTAGTAGTGAATACTTTTGGACACACATCTAGTGAAGGAAACTTGGATCCATCTAGGAATTAACTGCAATACATGATTGATACTGAGCAGTTTTCACGGTAGAAAAGAAACCATCGCAGCAAACACATATTGTGAAAGTTTCTGATCCCAGATCCAGAATAAGAGAACAAGGCATCGATGATTCTACGCACCGTGGATGACCATGGAAGGAGGAGATCAAAAGATGATGTCGTCGTCCTTCTCCCCCCAGCAACCAGCAGACTTGCCGCAGCCCCACGGAGATGCCCCTCTTGAGGGCGAGATCCTCAGCGAGCTGCTCCTCCGCGAATAGCTTAGCGGCGGCCGTCTGGCGCTCGATCTCCCTCTTCTTGTAGCCCTGGATCTTCTTAAGCCTGAAGAAGTCCTCACGCTCGAGCTCGGCCGGGTCCTGGCTGCGGC
>CM014273.1:63985098-64001324 GCA_004135705.1 Alloteropsis semialata
GAGCCCCTCGGCCGGAGAGCGGGCCACGGCGGCGCGCAGGCTCTTTAGCCGGACGAGCGTACCGCGGCGATGAGCAGGCCGGATGAGCGGGCCATGGCGGCGCACGGGCTCCTCGGCCAGACGAGCGTACCGTGGCGATGAGCGGGCTGGACGAGCGGGGCGTGACGGTGAGCAGGCCGGGCGAATGGAGGGCGGCTGATTTTTTTTGTTTTTTTTTGACAACACCGCCGGTTTGTGAACCGGTTGAGACGTATAATCTTTTCACAGCCGATCTTTCACCATCGACCCATAAAACCAGCGGTGATATGGGTTTACCAACCGGCAGTGATAGCGTTTATGTAGTAGTGATAAACCTGACATAGGTTGCACTTTCATGGGTGAGTACATACAGTTTAATTATTTTTAACAACTATAGAGGCATACAGTTGCTTGAGATCTACCGTCACAACTATATGATATCTTTACATATTCTCTCCGTTCTTAAATATATGACACTATTGACTTTTTATTTCAATTTTGACCAACAATATTTCATTAGTTAGTTTGTTAAATAAAGTAAAATAGGTACCAATACATCTAATATCAATAATACTTTGGATTTAACTCATAGACCTATATTTTTTATAAATATTTGTCGAAAAGATGAATAGTCAAACGGAGAAAAAAAAGTCAATGATGTCATATATTTAAGAATGAAGGTAGTAAGAATCGGACTCTAAAAACTGATTGTAAAGTCATTAAATCAAATAGCCTAAGAGCATCTCTAAAGAGCCCAAAATATATACCTAAAACCAGATTTTAGGCTTAATAAGAAAAATTGCTCCTCCAACAGTTCCAAATATCGACGCCCAATATTTCTGTACGCCTAAAACTCACGGCCTTTGTGGCCAAATATCCGCACAGGCTCGGCGCTCCCAATCGCGATTTGCGCCTCCGGCTGCCGGCGCTGCGCTGGTCCGCTACTGTCTGCGCCCCCGCGGCAAGGACGCCGTCGGGGGCGGAGTTGATGCAGTCCTCGCACAACGCGTTACTATCCATCAGAGGTGCCCAATTGTCACTGGCTCAATGTTTGGGATTTTTAAAAGACTGCTTCTTAAGAGGAGATGCAATCTTCAGAGGCGCATCCACGCTACCAGAAAACAAGCTATTCATCACCCATATTAGTACCTGTTTTTTAAGATCCGATACCAATGGTAGTCATTGATACAGGGTCTAAATTTCATAGACCCCCAGGACCATTTGGTGCCGCACTACCGGAAACTCGAAATTTGCCGTGTGCCCGAAAGTTTGCCGTGTGCAATTTTTCGGGCACACGGCAAAGAGCCAAAAAAAGCACACGGCAAACTATACTTTGCCTTGTGCTATTTTTTGGCACACGGCAAAGTATGTGTTTTTTGGTTGCCGTGTGCAGTATGGTTTTGCCGTGTGTATTTTCTTGACACACGGTAAAGTCATGACTTTACCGTGTGTTTTTTTTTTTGTACACGGCAAAGAGGCATTTTGCCGTGTGTATTTTTGTGGCACACGGCAAAGCCATAAATCAAACCATATTTTGAAGTAGTAAATCAATTCAAATTAAAAAATTTTGAACTACAAAGTTACTCTCAAGATGTACAACTTTTAGTTTGGTAATTTTTTCATTCGACAAATGTCGGGGTTCTTTACCGCCGGCAAATAATAAAATCGTGGAGCGCGCGTCGGGCCTCGGATGGTAGTGCAAAAGGACACGGGGGTTTATACTGGTTCGGGCCACCCATGGGGTGTAATACCCTACGTCCAGTTCGTGCTGCTCGTGTTGTTTGCACTGGTTTGTAATAGGGGGTACAAATGGGCGAGAGAGGGATGAGTTCCCAAGTCTCTGGTGCGTGAATCGAGCTCAGTCCAGTGACCGGCTGGAGGAAGAAGAAAGTCGAGGGAGAGTACTCCTCGGGAAAGAAAAGAGGCTCCCTGCCTCCCGTAGGAGGCCCCGGAGAGAGGAGGAAAAGAGTCCATGCCCCTCGCAGGAGGCCCAGGCTTCCCTTTTATATCTCAAGGGAAGGCTGTAGAAAAGAAGTACAGTCAAAGGGTAAAACGGGAAAAAAGGAGGCGCGCCTGCCCATGCTGTGGGGCCCGTCGTCCTTCCGAGCACTGTAGCCATGTCCTGCTGGTGTCAGTTGCGTCAGGGAGTGGTTGGCACAGTGTAGCAGCTTGACTCCGGGAGCTACGGTCTTCTCGGAGGTTGCTTCGTTGCGAAGGAGCGAACCAGTCGGAGACGGAGATCTCGTCGGGCGAATCGGAGTCCTGTCGGGCGATGGAGCAGCTCGTCGGGCGAATCGGAGAGTACTCGGGCGCTGCCTGCAACTCGTCGGGCGAGACGTGGTTCTTGTCGGGCGAAAGTGCGCAGCTCATCGGGCGAAGCGGTAGCTTGCCGGGCGGGACGGGCAGCTCGTCGAGCGAAGGAGCAACCTGTCGGGCGCTGCCTGCAACTCCTCGGGTGAGCTTGCAACTCCTCGGGCGAGCTTGCCGTGCTGCTGTACTGCCCGACGAGTTTTCATGCAGTGCCGCTGTGCCGTTCTCTGTGTTATGCATGCGCGTGCATAAACATAGCAGGTCAGTGGGAGCAGTAGGGTCGTTACAGAGCTGAGTCTGGGCAAGCAAGCCTTGATCCACCACGTCAGTCAAGCAGCCTTCGAGGAAGCACCTGCCCATGCATGTACGAGAGAGAGAGATGCAAGACAGAGGCATGCAGGCGTTGACTGGACCAGGCGTGCACGCACATGTAGATGCCTTTGCATGTGCCTGCACCCAATTTTTCATACGTGCCCGTATATGCATGTACAAGAAAGGAAAATTTAGAGGGAGAAAACTGGGCATCGCTGTACCGTTCAGGTGGAGGTAAATCAGAGAGAAAGGGATAGCTGCCGGGGCTTTTTATTTTTAATCCGCTGCTATTGGGTACCCCTAATATTGGTATCCGACAACAAATTCATTATATATTCCGCGAAAAATGCCGTGACTTGCGACTTAATGGCATTTCTATATTGGAATAAATTTTTTTTTGCTACTCCCTCCGTTCCAAATTGTAGGTCGTTTTACTTTTTTGATGTCAACTTTGACCGCTCGTCTTATTCAAAAAGTTGTGCAAAATATCATATTTTTTATTATGGCTTGCTTTATTAATAAAAGTTCTTCAAGAATGACTTAAATTTGACTATGTTTGTACAAATTTTTTGAATAAGACGAGTGGTCAAACTTGAGGTCAAAAAAGTCAAACGACCTATAATTTGGAACGGAGGGAGTATTTGTTTCGAATTATTTTCGTTCGGCAGAATGAAACTTCGCCGTGTGCCATGTGGCCAAAACAGGACACACGGCAAAGGTGGTCCTTTGCCGTGCCCGACAGAAGGCCCACGGCAAAGCCGGCTTTACCGTACGCATTTTGGTCTTTGCCGTGTGCTTCAGGCACACGGCAAACCGTCAGATTCCGGTAGTGCCGGTTCATAATCTTTTGGTACCGGATGGTATTAGGAACCCGTACCAAAGGGTCCTCCACGGGTAAATTCAAAAGGAAAGCATCTGAGACTTGGTCAGCTGTGGTGTGTAGGTGAGATGGTAAAGAAATAACGCGCGAAGCAGGAGGCCGTGGGTTCGAACCTCACGCGCCGCACGCGCATATTTTCTCGTGAAAAATCATGTGACTTGTGACTTGCGCATATGTGGGAGCCTCCCGAAAATTTAAAATATTTTCTTTGACCAGAGACCCCTTTGGTACCGAGTCTACAACCGGTACCGATGGCCGATGCCTTTAGTCTCGGTTGCACGGTACCGGTTGTAGAACCGATACCTATGAGGGTTATGACCCAATACCGATGACGAGTTTTCCAGTAGCGCCAGTCTTCGGTTTCTGAACCTCTCCAATCCAACTACACAGGATGTTTGTTGCCATCCCCAACAAGTTCAGCCGTTCAGGGAGCCTCCAGGAGCTGCAGATTTCCGGAAACATCCTCACGGCGCCGGCGCTGATATGCTATGGTCTGCGATGGAACGAGACCAATCAGCAGCGTAGGACAGGAATATCGATGGCCCCTAGGTGCAGGAATATGAGGTCCCACCTATGATTGCGTGACATGGCAGATTTAAAGGTGTTTGGGAATGAAAAATAAGACACTGTTGGAGAGATGTATGTTTTTCAGGCCTAAAATTTTTTAGGGAGATCCCAATAGGATATTACTAGAACAGCAGGCGCTGGGGCCAGTATATTTGTCGGAGGCCATGAATGTTCTTTTTTTTTCATGGTTTGTTGGTGCTTGGATATGGTTTGGAGCTCAGCTAGCGTCGTCCTTGAAGTACACAAATCTTTTGGAACTTATCTGACTCTGATAGAGCATTTGGTGCTGTTAAGAAATTCCTTGAACTTACAAGGCACACTGATTGCACGAAAATACCATTTATCTTCAGCAAGAGTAGTTTTAGATTTTGGAATGTGGAGAACATTTTATTTTGATGTGTATCTTATGTTGATGTGTGAAAATTTGTAGGTTTAATAGGCGAATTTGAAAAGAGCTTAGCATTTTTTAAATCTATTCTATAGCAAAGCTGTTGACATTTAAATTTTGAGTAGCTTTTACATTCAACTTTATTTGAATGTGAAGATGTTTTGGTGTTTGAATCGTAGGTGCAATGGATTGCATGTGAATGTTTGTGCTAATGAACTGCGAAAGCGTTTCGAATTTAGAAAGTCTTTGAGTAGCAAAGTCTAGGTTTTTAGATTTTAGAAAGTTTTTATGTTGAACACTTTTTAGTTTGAAGATATTTTGGTGTCTGAATCGTAGGTGCAATGGATTGCATGTGAATGTTTGTGCTAATGAACTGCGAAAGCGTTTCGAATTTAGAAAGTCTTTGAGTAGCAAAGTCTAGGTTTTTAGATTTTAGAAAGTTTTTATGTTGAACACTTTTTAGTTTGAAGATATTTTGGTGTCTGAATCGTAGGTGCAATGGATTGCATGTGAATGTTTGTGCTAATGAACTGCGAAAGCATTTCGAATTTAAAAATATATCCTATAATAAAGTTGTGGTTTTTGAAATGTTAAGCAAATTTTATATTGGGCACATTTTCATTTGAACGTGTTTTGGTGGTCAAATTGTACGTATAATGTTGGTCGTGTAAAGGTAACGGATGGAACGGGCTGTGGTTTAATTTGATTAAAGACCGAGGGTTGTTATAAAAAATTCCTGAGAGAGGACCGGGACGGCGGGTTGATTCGATGAAAACTTAAGGGTTTCTTTGCAAAATCGCCTGATCCGGGACTGTGGACTGCGGGTTGTTTTTCAGGAAAGTTGAGGGCTTTTTCGAAAAATTATATGAGAGAGGGGAGTGGACGGCAGGTTCTATTTGGATGAAACCCACGGTTTTTTTCAAAAAAGTCCGAGAAACGCCCGATCTAGGCCGTCCGGCCGGCCGATCGGACGGCCGAGAAAAGCGGCCGACGTGGCTCGCTCTCTGGCCGAGTCCGTGGAGCTGATTTCGTTAGGTAGAGATTGAAACTAAAAATATTGGGCACTATTAGAGATGCTTTAAGCGGATTTTGATCCGTCAACCATGCTAACCGTGTCTTTATTTCGTAAATAAAAACCAATGTGAGCAACTAATCTTTGAGCCTAAAAGAACCAAATTCACGGTTGTTTTTCGCCTCCGCGCGCGCCGAACGATGTTTCGTCGCTCCGCTCCCGAACTCCCTCACGCGTGGGATCGCCCATCACCGGGAATTTCAAAAATCACGGATTTTTCACGACGCCGCCGCGAATCACGCGCCTACCTCTCCAGCGCCGCGGTCCTGCCCGCGATTCTTCCGCTCCAGCGCCACCATCCAGTTGCGGGCACGCGCAGCCGTGGCTCCACTCTCTCCCCGCTCGACAGGATCCCCTATCTCCGCGCCACCGTCCACGCGTGTCCACGCCCGGCCGTCGCTCCCCTCTCTCCGCGCCGCCATCCGCCCTTCGTCCGCACGTGGGGCCCGCCAGCCTATCTCTGCGCCGCGATTCCTCCCCGCCCGCGAGATCCCCTCGCCTGATCCAGCGCCGCCTCCTCTCCCCTCCGCCCCGCCCCCTCTAGCACCGCCTGATCTAGCGCCGCCTTGCCCCCCACATGCTGTGCCACAGCCTTAGTCGCTGCCCTCCTACGCCTTCCTCCTCACCCGCCGCTGCCGGAGATGTTGCATTGCACGAGAGCTTCACAGGCAAGTTGGAGTTCGGCGCCGCTGCCACCACGTCTATCCGGATCGGCAACGAGGCTGCGGCCCCTCCCCGGCCGGCCCGCCGCTCCCCTGCTGGCCGCAGACACTCCTAGGCCGGCCGCAGCCAGGACCCGGCCGAGCTCGAGCGTGAGGACTTCTTCAGGCTTAAGAAGATCCAGGGCTACAAGAAGAGGGAGATCGAGCGCCAGACGGCCGCCGCTAAGCTATTCGCGGAGGAGCAGCTCGCTGAGGATCTCGCCCTCAAGAGGGGCATCTCCATGGGGCTGCGGCAAGTCTGCTGGTTGCTGGGGGGAGAAGGACGACGACATCATTTTTTGATATCCTCCTTCCATGGTCATCCACGGTGCGTAGAATCATCGATGCCTTGTTCTCTTATTCTGGATCTGGGATCAGAAGCTTTCACAATATGTGTTTGCTGCGATGGTTTCTTTTCTACCGTGAAGACTGCTGCTGTAGTTCCGTTGATTGGCAGTATCAATCGTGTATTGCAGTTAATTCCTAGATGGATCCAAGTTTCCTTCACTAGATGTGTGTCCAAAAGTATTCCTGCCTGTGATAATTCATCTGAATTTTCTGCTCATTAATGTGAACAAGATATGCTAATCACAACCACATGGCTGATATTGTCATGCATGCTTGGTTCCAATGTCTCACTTTGCATCATGTTTGTACATAGGCTGTAAACAGCACGAATGCACGATACAGTTGCTAGATATGCTATTGGTTGTATTCCTGCTTGTGTTAATTTATGAACTATGAAGTGATGTTCATTCACGGAAACAAGATCTCCTTATCACAAACACATCGATTTACTCATGATTACATGATATTGCCATTGTGCTTCATCTGGAAACAATATGCGCTTTAGGAATTTAGAAAACCAGATCTTGGCTCCATAATGTTTCGATATAGTGGCCACTGGAAATTAAGATTTGCTGAGCTTATCAATGTTCACTTTTAGATTGGTCACATGGGATCT
Source organism: Alloteropsis semialata (assembly GCA_004135705.1). Classification (NCBI taxonomy): domain Eukaryota; kingdom Viridiplantae; phylum Streptophyta; class Magnoliopsida; order Poales; family Poaceae; genus Alloteropsis; species Alloteropsis semialata. The sequence continues at coordinate 63,992,311 of CM014273.1, forward strand.
ATTTACCAGAAAATGAAGATATGGTGTATATTATTAAATAAAAAGCAATAAATGTGATAGGTACTGTAAACAGATTAGCAATTATCTTAAGGGCAAATTAGCACTTGTACTTGGAAGCACTGGGCAGCAGTAGCCAGTATAGTTACAACTTCCCAGTGTCCATTGACCAAGTTGGAAAAAGAGAATACCTACATAAATAAATATATTCCTTGCTATTATATCATATATACTATGGTTTCTTGTTGATGAATGTTATGTTTCTCAGGAAAATTAGCTTAGCTGTTAAAAAATTTGTACACTATTGATTAGTGATTACTCCAAGGCAGAGGTGAAACTATGTTTTATCAAGTAACAAATTTGTACATTAGAGAGAAAATTACTACTGCTGGCCGTGTCTTGATTTTCTTTCAAGCTCCACCACTTGGAGCTAGAGGAACATGGTATTTCATAATAGCTGGGAAGGATGGTAGCACCAGCATTGCACAAATATTTTTACTTTCAAGGCCAGTTAAAGTTTAGCACTTTAGCATCATGTTGGATGTGGTAACTTGGGATAGAGCTGAGTTATGCTTTATAAGAACCTGCGTAACACTGCAAGTAGGTTCTTGAACTTTGATGGCCACTTCAGGTTAGCTTTGTTAGTTTGCTTGAACGCAAAGTTCATTGGACACACTGCTCAGTTATTTTTTTTTGCACAAAGCACACCAAAGACTCCATGGACCTTATCTGAAATCTCGGAATCTTGGAATATTTTAATTAACTTTAACTTTAATACAATATAATTTTTCAACAGAAATAAATGAATATGAGGATAAGAGGAGTTGCAGTCTATTTCACACCGTCACTGCTTTATCCACAATTGACAGTTCCTTTATATCTGGAAATCTCTGTTTTTCAACATTGGTGAAGTGCTGTAGTCTGGTTTAGATTTTCATTGCTTTATCCTGAAATTGCTTGTGTCTGTAAGCTTTATGGTTTCTATGACTTTCATATGCTAGAAGTGGATTTTTGTTTTGGCATATGCATTCCGCTGTTTCATGAAATTGCTAATTGAGTGTATGAGCACCTGTATAATACTGCAACGGCCAGTTCGATTTAGCACTTTAGCTCTTCATAGTTGGAAGTAACTCCTGTTAGTTGGCTTGAACTGAAAGTTAACTTTTCAGGATATTCTTTGCAAAGCACACCAATGCTCCAGAGTTTAAATATATATGAATGTATTTGCCATAACCGTCAAACATGAGCTCCCTGACCATGACATGCTGACCGTGGGAAATGGCCAAGGTTCTTCAGTTGGAAATTAATAACCAATCTGAACACTATTATAAAAGGTGATACAACGATACGATACCAACTTCTCTCGATGTTTTTCCTTATTTCCATGTTTTTGCTACGTATCTCCTCCATTTATGCATGCAGGCATGTAGCTGCAGTTACAACAATTTACGAGTCCATAGCTTAATTTATGTTCCTTACATTGTTTGACTAAGTCCTTTAAATTTACGAATCCAATGCCATTCAATTTCTAAAAATAAAAGCTTTCACATTATGCTATAAATTAAGCTAAATAATCTTACGTGGTAAACGGTTGTTAATTGGATGGAGCTGCTGGTACAGTTTTCTTTGTTGTTTAACTGGCGATGCCTGATTCATGTGTTCCCACTACAAATGGCTACTGACTCCAAATGATTTCTTATAATGATTTTAGGATACAGATCCAGCTAATGCTAGGGAAATGATGGAGTATCCATCGTTGCCGCCTGTCCACCTGGCCACGCAATGCGACGTGATTTCATCTAATGGACAGAATGGCCAAACAATGTGACGTGATTTCAGCTTTCGAAGGTTAGTGTTTTGAAATTTTTACTCTTCATGGGTATCTGTGTCTCACCTAAGGGAACATGTGCGGGTTGCAAGAAGCAAAGGAGATGGAGTTATATGGAACAAGTCTATGCCCGAGGATAGGCAGGCTACTTAGGATGAGGCACCAGCAGTCCATTGTAGTCTGCAACTGATGGCATCTTGGAGATTTTTCTGGATGAGGCACCAGCAGTCCATTATTATAATCAATATGGCAACAATAGCTATATGGAAATCTCCTGCCAAGAAAAGGAACAATGTGCATAACTTTGGAGTGTGTTAGCCCGAAAGAGCATGGTTTTCAACGATTTGCATTCTTAGTGGTTAATTTTATAGACTTTGTTTATTGAGATAGTGTTGTTAATTATTATTTTTCTAGATCACATTGCAAGCCTGTAACAAATCATATATCACTAAGTCATCCATCTTATATTCATGGATTTACGTGTGGAATCCAATGGGCGACAGGCAACATTTATACATGAGACAATTATCACGATGCACAACTAATGTTTTTTCGTGCGAAACTTATGATGTTCAGATTTTTTTGTTTTCTTCCCGTAACAATGCACGGGCACGAACCTAGTCGTAAATAAAAATCAATTTGGGATCGTAATCACCTGTTTGGGATCATAATCAATTTTGGATCCTAAATTAAATAGATTTGGGATCGTAATCAAATTGGGAACATAAATAAAAAATCGTGACAAGCCAAACTGATTTGCGGTCGTAATCACCTGCTGTTGATTCGCCGGCAGTGAGGGATAGATCATCGCCTATCCGTTTGCACTTTGCAGGCGTTGGAGAGCAGAGCTCACGGAGCTCCCTACGCACGCCGGCGAGAATGCTCCTCAAGGAAGCAGCTATTACCACAACCTTGGCATAATGGGGGGGACGATTCCCTATGGCATGGAGGGAGAAGCTCTCATCGTGGGAGAGGGCAGGCCTTGGGGGAGAAGTACATTTTTCCAAATCAACCCGCGGTCCTATGAAAACTGGTAACAGCCAATTCAACATCCTCATCATTTTTGAAAAAAAAACCCCAAAATTTTGCAAATCAACCCGCAGCCCTATAGAACCAGCAACATTATTTTTTCAAAAGGAACCTTATATTTTCTCAAAATCAACCAGCCGTCCAATAAACTTGGATTTTTTAACACTTATGCCGCTTTTGTGTTTAGAAGCTCACATCTTTCACGTTTTAGCTATGTTTTTAGGTAATTTTTGCCCATTCAACCTTAACGAGGTAGTGATATCTATTAGTATGTATTTAATATTTTTATCTTGACTTAGTTGCATTTATTAGATTACTTCTATGTTTCCTATATACAATTATCATGAGTGGAAGAAAAATATGTTGATCTATTAACCCATGGACCGGGTACCAAAAGGTCCATGGGTTAATTCAAAAGAAAAGCATCTAGGACTTGATTTAGCTGTGGTGTGTAGATGAGATGGTAAAGAAGCAAACGCGCAAAGAAATAAGTCACGGTTTCGAATCACGCGCGCCGCACACGTGTATTTGTGTGGGAGCCTCCCTGAGATTTAATATATTTCTTGGCACAAATACCTTTGGTACCAGAGCGTGTTATCACCCGGTACCAAAGAGCCATTTGGCCCATGCTATTAGTCTCGGTTTCTCAGTACTTGTTTTAAAACTGGTACCAATGACTGTTTGAAACCAGTACCTATGGCAGGTTCTACAGTAGTGCATTGTGTTATATGGGTCTACAATGTATATTTCACTTTGCCAATCAATATTTGTCTTCTTTTTATGCGCTGTTCCGAAAAAATCTTGATCTCCCCAACTTATTTAGAACACCCCTTGGAATCTCAAGAAAAAGAACTTGACCATGTACGGCAAGACTGATTAAGCACTACTCTCCATCCTGAAATATAAGTCATTGTGGTTTGTCATAGGTCAAACAATTCAAAGTTTGACTAAATTTATAGAAAAGGAGCAATGGTATTTACAATATCACAGAGCATTTAGATTCATTATAATAGATTTTATAATTTACTTATTTGATGTGCTAGATGTTAATAACTTTTTTTATAAGCATGTGTTTGGATTGGGAGCCAAGTTGGTTGGGTTGGCTCCGACCCAGTTTTTTGGGTGGGGATGAACCCATCTCGTATTTGGTTGAGAGGTTAGATTCAACCCAGTATTTTGTTAGGTCAGAGTAGTTGAGAGGGTTGGGTTGGATCACATTTTAACACCATTAGAAGCACCATCCGCCATGGGACCCACATGTAATTAGTGGGACCCACCTATCATTCACTCACCATATTCTCTTTTTTTCTATTAAGTTCTTATCTTCTTCCTTATCCACAAGCATGGTGAAGCTCGGGCCACGGAGCAGGTAGGCCCGGCCGCCCCTTCCCTGCCATGCCGCCACCCCTTCACTGCATCGCCGCCGTCTTGCGAGGCCGCGCACACCCTTTGGCAGCCTTGGCCGCCGTGCACGTGGAGCTCGGGCCATGGAGCTCGCAGGCACGGTCGCCTGCCATGGCCGCCTCCGCGCACCCTTCGGCAGCCATGGTCGGCCGCGGTGAGCTCGGCCGCTGGCAGCCTGGCCCTGGCCTGCCATGCGAGCTTGGACGCCGGCCATGGCCACCGTGCCCCACAAGGATTCTGTTGCCGCTCGGTCCGCTCACACAGTCGAGAACACAGGAGTGGGAGACGGGAGGAAACGGCGTCCGTGCGGGTCGGGTTTGTCCGCTCGATTTCAAGTAGCAATGAACCCACATCTACCAGGTATATTGCCTATGAAGTCTGACCCAACGCACGTCGCTTTTCAACCAAACGCGGGTTGGTGTGGGTCGAACCCGCACCAACCCACACCAACCCCGCAATCCAAACACTACCTAAACTTAGTCAAACTTAGACTAGCTTCAATTAGGACAAATCAAAATGTCTTGTATTTTTGGATGGGCCATTTTTCAGTCTTTATTAGTGATATTTCTATGGTGCTTTTGAACTCATAAGTATTCAAAAGTGTAGAATCCTCACTACGGGAAATAGCTAGTTCGCCGTGTGCTTGTGGCACACGGCGAAGGCCTAAATGCACACGGCAAAGCCTTTGCCATGTGCGGCTCACGACAAAGCCCCGACGGCGGCCAGCCCCCACGGCAAAGGCCGCTTCGCCGTGGGCCGTTTGTCGGGCACACGGCAAAGCCTTTGCCGTGTGCCACACCTGACCGACGGCAAAATAAAGCACTAGACGGCGGGAGACGGAGACGGCCGTCGTCCCGCGCTGTGGGGCCCACCAACTTTGCCGTGTGCCTAGAAAGTGGCACACGGCAAAGTTTCCAAGTTCGCCGTGTGCCACTGGCCAAGCACACGGCAAACATTCAAATTTCGCCGTGTGCCTAGCCAGCGGCACACGGCGAACGTGGCACCGTTTGCCGTGTGCCTAGGGTGAGGCACACGGCGAAATTTGGTTTTCGCACGGCGAAGCTCGGGCACACGGCAAAGGGCTTTCCATAAGTGACAGTATTGGTCACTTCGCCGTGTGCCCTTGAAAAAGCACACGGCAAACCAGGCCTTTGCCGTGTGCTACACATGGCAAAGTGACCAATCTGTCACTTTTTTGCTGTTTTTTCACGTAAAAATATCCCCACTCAAACAAACATCACAGATATATATAGCTTCACAACAAACATCACCAACAATTGATATAGCATCACAGGCAATTGATATAGCATCACTGGCACATAACATAGAAAATTCACAAATGCAATATACGTTTGACAAGTTCCCAATGTCACAAGTTCAGAAATCCATAGTATGTCACAAGTTCATTATTCCAAAGTTTGTCGCAAGTACAGAATCACGGGTGGGGGGTACGGCGGGGGGATAGCTGGTGGGAACAACTGTTGCGGCTGTAACGTCGGTGAGATGCCCGGCGACAATTCCGGCGTGTTCAATGCCGCGGATTGATTCTGCAAAAAATGGGAATAGATTGCATGTGAGAAAAGAATCAAGTTCTCTAAGTTATAATCTAAAACATTCAAAATTTCATCGAAGTGTCTAAGTGACTCTAAGTTTCTACATTCTCTAAGTCTCTAATAATTGAATTGAATATACAAGGAATTCAAGTGACTCATAGGAGGAGTTGCTGGAACCGGAGCCAGAGGGAACACCATCGGAGGTAGGGGTAGGGGTTGACCCATATGAACAGAAAGAGTTTGAATGTAGTTGTAAATCTGGCTCATCTGCTGCTGATTCTCGACTTGCTGCTTGGCCGCCACCTCCTCCCGTATCCTCCTCTCTTCGGCTATCACCGCCGCTATCGTCGCCTCGTGTGCTTGCGCTTGCGCCGCCAGCTTGGCCTATAATTTTTTATCACAATATTACAATTCAAAGCAAACATACATAGAAAATGAATGAACGATGAATAATACAAAAATAAACTGAAGTTCCTGCACTTGGAGCTGTGACTGTGATAGGCATGGACGTATGGCCGGGCTACTGCTCATGCTCCTGGCTCGAACCTGGGCGAGAGTGGGAGTACTGGCCGTGTCTAAAGTACCGTCGCCTTCTTGCCTCCTCCCACCCTCATGATGAGCTCTCCATCCAGGTCATGGGTGCTCGGATCCCACTCTGCCCATGGACCTGTCGTCCCGCCTTTGTGTACTCGGTGATGCGGGTGTGGATGGAGGGATTGGAGTACGCCGAGGGTGGGTCGTCCGGGTTTTAGGTGACCTCGGACGCCTTGCCCTTGTGCGCCATAGCCCATCCCATGAACTGGGAGCAGTCAGCGCCTTGATGTGCCCCGGACTGCAAAAAAATACTAAATTGATGAGAAATCTAGCAAAATTGAGCGTTAGAATAAAGAAAATGAACCAGCATACCCATCTAGCCCTGTATTCGTCGTTGGTAAGGCTGCCTTGATGGTGTGGGGGACCTGGCATCAGCAAATGCCGCTCTCGGCCAGCATTGTGCTTCTCCTCCCACTCTGGTGTGAACCACTTGTCCACTATGTCCCAATTGTGCTTCTCCTCCCACTCTGGTGTGAACCACTTGTCCACTATGCGTTCCCAGCACACCATATCATTACGGCACCATCACGCAGGCACCTACACGTGATCAAGTCAATGAAATATCAAACTAAGCGATGTACTTAATCTGAGAATATATCAAAAATTACCTGCAAGTACTGCTCCCGGGTCAGCTTCAAGTTTCTGGCGACTTCTTTATTTATCTTCTGGCCCATGAACAGAGCGCTGAAGTTGATGACACACTGCACTTGCGCCTCGTAGTGCATGTCCTTCACCAGCTTCACGCATCGGTTGTGAGCCACAACCGCCGCACGTTCCTCGTGCCCATCCGCACACCTGTAGAAATCCTGTATATAAACACGATGTATCCAGTCATTATTACAAATGAATGCCATGTATTGAGTAGTTTAGTGCGAGAAATACTTACCCACAGCTCGCCCTTGATCCGCTCCGCCTTATTGTTGAAGATCCTGTTTTCCCGATCGACATAATCTGGGGCGTTGACGTAGTGCTCCCACGTCCAGGCCGGCTCCTGCCTTCCACCAATGGTGACCAGGCCCGGGAAGTGCTCCCTGCACAAAAGGCCGAGGATGCCGTTGACCTTGCGGTTGTGACCACATGTGACGAGTACTCTCCAACCCCTACCAAAAATGATAAAGATAATATATTAGTTCCTATTGTGATTATCAAGTTGTGAAATGAAAATGTATTGATAACATGTAAAGTTGCTTACGCTGCCCCAGAGGGTTGAATCATCGTGCTGGAGGCAAGAGATATTGGCCTGTCCGGGAGTCTCGAGGGATCTCACAACCAGACAGCCGGCGTACCCCCTGTCGTGTCCTGCTCCCGCTCCTCCTCCTCATACCCCTCCGCCTCCCCCTCCCCCTCCCTTTCCTCCTCCTCCTCCTCCTCCTGTGCAGGATCATACTCCTCCTCCTCCTCCTCCTCCTCCTCCTCAGGCGAGGGCGGCTCTACAGGCCGCGCCACTCGACTCCTCCATGCACCCTTTGGGCCACCCTTCCCTTGACCCTTGCCTCAGGTACCCCTAGGGACGGACCCCTCGGCTTCATTGGATGATGAACCTACCATTCTTCTAAAAACCGACACGCATTTTCGTTGAATTGCACCACCCGCCATCTTTGTTCAATCACCTGCGATTAAAAAAAGTAAACCAAGACATAATTAGAAACTGACATGATATTAATTAGAAACTAACATGCAATTACAAATAATAAAGGAATCAATACGTATCATACATGTATTAGAAATAATCATCTTGATTGGGATTAGCTGGATCATAAGTCTCGTCATCACTATCATGCATGTCTAGATCAAAATCAGGCACGTGCACCAAAGGAGGACTGTCATCGTCATCAAGCCCAAATTCTAATCACTCAAGTAATTCTAAGTCCTTCGCATTATAAACCTCATCTCCAGCATCCTCGTCATGAACCATTTCATCATCGTCTACTTCCATTCCGATCACTCCGGTGGACACACCAACCGCAGAATAGCCCATACGCTGGCAAGTCATGCAGGGAGTACATGTACCACACATGCATTTTGAAGTTTGTCTTTGTAGCTTGGTCGTATGTCCATACCCTTCCTCCCAAGCATGAAGCAAATCATCAATCAAAGACTCCATGTACACACTCATATTATCACCTGGGTATCCAGAAATTATCAACAACAACAATATGTTCTGCCGTTGAAAGATGACGCCGGGAGGGAGATTAAGAGGGATAACGAACATGGGCCAACAAGTGTATGGTACAGCCAACATTCCATAAGGATTGAACCCATCTGTTGCCAGTGCAACACGTACATTACGAGCCTCCACTGCTTTCTCATGGTGACACACGTCAAAATGTCTCCATGCTTCAGCATCGGCTGGATGTACCATATTTTCAGGATGGTATCGTTTGCCTTCTTTGTGCCATGTCATTTGTTTCGCGGATTCCTCGGTCATGTAAAGCTGTTGAATCCTCTGTATGAACGGAAGGTACCGTAGGATTTTCACGGGGATTTCGAGCTGCCTCTTATGGCCATCACACTACCGGAGAAGGCGCTATCGGTCACGGTTCGTAACCCTCATAGGTACCGGTTCTGGAACCGGTACCGCGACACCGTGACTAAAGGGGGGCGGCCTT
>CM014273.1:64002324-64032123 GCA_004135705.1 Alloteropsis semialata
ACCAAACCCTCCAACCACTTTCCCATATTACAAATCAGCCCTCCCACTATACAAAATATTTGCAGAAAGGTCCCTGGCCCTTTATAATTATTATAAAGAGGTCCAAAACCCCTCCAATTAAGCCCTAATCCCCCTTAACCCGTCATTTTATGCGCCAAACTTCTCCGGAATTCCGCCAAACTTCGAGCATACCTTTCTTTCATCTATTCCGGCCGAGCTATACACAAACCACTCAAATATATCACTCCTTTCTATTTTATTTAATCACTTTCTGTTCTGAGCTCATCGGTAAAGGTTTGATTGTTTTCTTATTACGTGTTTTGTTGTGTGAGTCGTAGACGACGGAGTAACCGAGGAGGAGCAGTACCGCGAGCCGGAGTACGCAGGAGAGTACCGCGAGCCCGAGCCCGAAGACTTGTACCAGCGAGCAGGAGCTCCCGGAAGGCTTTGAAGACGGCAAGTCCAATTCCAATCTTTGATGCATATTTATCCCAAGTTTTATAAACACAACCTATTGGCCTGTTAGCTAAAATTTCATTGTTTTACTGAAACCCGTTTGGATAGCCTTCCTTGATTGATAATATTATTCTTTGACATCCTAGTTTATCGCTAAATATGATATGCTCTGTTTAGTTGATAAGCACTGCTAGAATGCTTAGGACTTGGTTACCCTCTACTTAATCAATCATGACTATACTCGGTTTATCAAAGAATAAAAGTGTGAGCGTGTGGAGTAAAGGAATTAGGTTTTGGGTTTTAAAAGAAAGAAAGTGTTGGATAAGATGGATAGGTATTTCTGTGTGAAATACTGATAGTAGGCTTATACCTTTGTGGTTAAGCAAGTGGGGAGATATCCATTTTGTCCGGTTTTAAACCGAGGTGATGTGTCATCTTGCCTAACCCAACTTATCTCGTACAACCACTCGACTCTTGTATGGTGCAAGGGCTTAGTCTAAATCCCACTAGCTAGCTGTTAGTTGTCTGGAGGCAGGTGTGCAACGGGGAACCAAGTGCGGACTTAGTGTCATGGTTGTAGGCCTCACTGGATGGTCATGAACCCCTTGGTTGTTTCTCGTAGATGACTAGGCAATTTGGCTATGGTGGGTAATGGCTTCGATAGGATCCGCGCTGGCACTAAGGTGATCGTGTTGCGGTACCCTACTTGTGGTGAAAGTGTACACCTCTGCAGAGTTTATAAACTATTCGAATAGCCGTGTCCACGGTTATGGATGAGTTATGGCTTGGTCACAATACCAAAGGTTTGGGATGGGTGGTGTGAGTTGGTTTTGAAAAGTGTCTGGCTTTGTGCTGGCAGCTACGGCGGATGGGAAATCCGGTAGCATTAAAATTTGGATCCTTTGTGGATCAACCCCCACTTAATGATTCAGTTACTAAAACTGCTTTGTTTTCACCTTTAGGATTCAAACCCTTGCATGTGTAAAATCTAGCTTTATCGCAAATAAACCTTAGCCTTATCCTTGATTTATCATGTGCATAATTCTGTGCTAAACCCCTCCGTGGTTGGGGTTGGACTTGCTGAGTACTTTTGTACTCATCCTTGCTTTTGTTGCCTCAGACGAAGACCCGGACTTTGTTGCCGAGGACGTCGAATAGGTGGTCGCTTCCGCACCCAGCTTGCCTGTGGAGTTTGGTCCCGCCCGAGATGTTTTCGCTGTCGCGTAGCTCTGATCCCTTTGTTGAGCCCGAGTTGTTCATAGCTTGGCTCATCATTGTTATCAATCTTTTAGTTATCTTAGCTTGTATCAGGTGCCCTCTCCCTCGGGGGATGTAAGGTTCTGAACTACCTGTTGAATAAATGTGTATCAGCCTCCTAGGACTGATAATTTGTATCACATTTAGTCTCTGCTTAAGCAGGGGCGCTTCATCAATGCTGTTTTAGATACTATTTAGATCACGAGTGTCGACGCCGAAAGTGGCCGACTAGTGAATTTAATGGATTGCGTGCTAAGGCCCGGATGGTTCGCGAGAGGACACAAGGATTTATACTGGTTCAGGCACGAACGCCCTACGTCCAGTTCGAGGCTGCTCATGTTACTCGCGTTGCTCGTAGTAGGGGTTACAAGCGGTCGAGAGAGGGAGGGGCTCCCAAGTCTCTGTGAGTGTGTGCGTGTGTGTGTGTGTGCCGGTCGGGTGGATTCGATCCTCGTCCGATGACCGGCTGGAGGAGGAGGAGGCTCCCAAGTCTCTGTGAGTGTGTGCGTGTGCCGGTCGGGTGGATTCGATCCTCGTCCGATGACCGGCTGGAGGAGGAAGAAGACCGGGAGAGAACGCTCCCGGAGAAAGAAGAAAGAAGTTTCATCTCGTGCCCCTCGCAGGAGGCCTGGCCTCCTCTTTTATAGCTCAAGAGGAGGTCAGAGAAAATAAAAATAAGAGAGAGAGTGTGGCGTGTTCAACAAATAACAAATAATAGGAAACTTGCTGAAGAAGCCCCGCCGTCTGCGGGACACTGTGGGTGATGCAGGAGTAGGTCCTAGTCCCGAGCTTGCTAGGGTCGTGGTCGTCCCTTCGCGGCGCCTGCGGAGCGGCTGGAACAGTGCGCGTCACATCCTTCTGCCACACCGGACAGCGCGCGGTGAGGCCAGTAAATGCCAATAGGTCGTGGAATAGATATGCGGCGGTGTGTCCTCTTTGTCTCCTTCTGCGCCGAGTCCCCCTGTTGACCCTTATCTCCTGGCCCGTCGTGGGCCCGAGCGAGGCGGAGAAGGGTCGGGCGAGACGGAGAAGGGTCGGCCGAGGTGACGTGGGGTCGGCCGAGGTGCTTGTCCGACGGCTCCCTTGCTGGCCTGTTCCTGTTTGAGGTAGCTGGCGCAGTGGAGTAGGTGACACAGCATTAAATATATCGGTGTTGTGCAGTCTCGTCATGGCAGGGTACGGCCCTGTCGCGGTCTACGTGTAATTTAATTTAGAGTAGATGGTGCGGCCGACCCCCGCACGTGGGTCGGGCGAGACGGGCGCGCCGACCCCTGTGCCAGGGTCGGGCGAGACGGACGCGTCGACCCTGCACGCCGGTCGGGCGAGACGGACGCGCCGACCCCCGCGTGAGGGTCAGGCGAGTCGGGAGCCGTAGCAGAGTTGCTTTCACTCATGCGTAGAGGTCGAACAGTACATGCACATGCCCTTGCATGCATGCACCGCACAACACAGTAGCACAGCACATGCAGCTGTATGCATGCGTGTGTGCATTCACATGCCCTGCATGCATGCGTACTTGGCTGCTCAACCCATGCATTTCCCTTGCCTGTTTGCTGTGCGGCTCCTACGGTTGCTGTTTCACCTGCTGTGCCCATCTGATCTGCCTGGTTCACGTGGAGAGAGAGAGAGTGACATGCATGCAACTATGCATGCAAGTCCTCGGGTGGAAAAAATCTAGAGGGAGAGAGAGGGAGAGACATGCAAGTAGGTCCTCGGGTAATAGCGCATGCATGTACGGGTCTACAGGTGTTGCCGTGCCCATAAATAAATGCATGCATGCATGTACTTGCATGTACGGGGTTGTGGAGAGAGAGAAAATTGATTGCTGTTGATGTTTTGTTCGGTGGAGGAAAATGAGAGACTGCTGCCACGCGTGGGGTCGGGCGAGGCGGACATGCCGCCCTTTACCCAGGGTCGGACGCCGACCTCCTCGTAGGGTCGGGGCTTTTTATTCTTAACTCACTGTCATTGGACACCCCTAATATTGGTATCCGACAACGAGTGTCTGTAGCATTGTTGTATTGGATGCAGTTACAGATAAATCAGACTGTGGCCATGCAAACATGCACTTTGAACCATCCCATACGAGCTTAGCTATCTCTTATGTACATTAATTTGCGCTGACTAAACAATTGTACCTTTTTTATGTTGCATAATTTTAGTGGTGTGTCATGTGTGGAGGATTTTGGCAATACTTTACGCTAGACTCAAAACTTGGGCGTGGCATTTTAAATATGTGGATGATTTTTTGAAGATGATTCATGGTAATCATGAAAATATTTTCAAAGTATTTAGCAATATGTGGATATTTTTAAAATGGCATTTGTTTGTGTTATCAGCATTTTAGATGTCCTCTATCTTTACTGTTCCTACATATACTCTCTTGTCTTTGTTATGTTTGCTTACCTATATATCTTGATTTTTTAATGTGTTCTCTTCTGTATTTTCCTTGTGCTCTGCCCCTCTGCCTCTGCTATTGCTATTTAGCCTTGCAGCCTGCAACTCCCCTGTGTCCATCACGCCACTCCTGCAGCCGAGAGAGCCAAGAGCCAGTAGCACGCCGGGCAGCACGTACAACCACGAGCAGAGAGAGACAGAGAGAGAGAGAAGAACCCAGCTCGGCTCCGGCGATGAAGACAGTGCCGGCGCTGCTCTTCCTCCTGTCGATGGGGGGGATATGGCTGGCCCAGCTGGCGACGCTGCCCCTCCTCCCCGGCTCCCAGGTGGAGAGGGCCAGCGCGCCGATGGAGGAGGAGGTGGTGCGCGCGGCGTCCGAGCGGCTGATGGGCGCCGTCACGGCTTGGTACGTGGCCGCGCTCATGGCCACCGTCCTGCCGACGCGGCCGGCCGCCGCCTTGGCCTTCGCGCTGGTCGCCTGCACCGCCGACCGCGCCTGGGACGTGGTCCTGATCGTCGTCGCGTGGTCCGGGCATGTGCCGGCTGAGGTCGCCGTCCACTACTGGGTCGGCCTCGCCCTGCCGTGCGCCACGCTTCTCTACTTGGGCGCCGTCGGCGCCATGGCTGGAGCGAGGGCGCTAGGCTACTACTAGATGCTTGATGCCTCGCAGCTCGCACTCCTCGGTGTCTCTCGCCCGCCCGCCCGCTCGCCCTGGTGGGCTCTGCTCTGTTTATGTGTTTTGCACGCTTCGATCTGACCTGTGTGTGTTCTCGATCGTGTGTGATCTGTTTGTGTGTTTGCACGCTATTTGTTTTAAACTTGAATGTTGTTTGCACGCTACTTGTTTTAAACTTGAATGTTGTTCAAGCAAGTAAGTCGAAGAATAAACACATTTTTTCCTTCAGAATGTACCACTTGCTTTCTACCTATTCGATCCTACTATAATACGATTTTGATGACAGAATAGCTTGTACTAAGTCAGATCGCGCAAGGGCGCCTGCAGTGCAGATTTTTCACAGTGATGGTCTTCTTATATCAAATCATTATGACGATTAGAAAATTTCCATTGAAGGGAACTCTACAATGTAAAATACTTAAAACAAGAATGACTAATTTCAGGTACAGTAAACAAATGCGCATTGAACGAATCACTGAATTTCAGGTAGCTCAGAATGTAGGGAAAGAAGTACCACTGAACCATCACTTGAAGTGGACAGTCAATTTCAGGAGAAATCAACATAATGCTACTTGACAAAAGCAATGCATTTTCTTTTTTTTTTTGCGAAAGACCAGTACAGACGCAGACGCTCACACACGCACGCACACTCACCCCTATGAATACACGCACACAAACCCTACCCCTATGAGCACCTTCGAGAAACTGGGCCGGCTGTTCCAATCTTGAGATTGACGAAGTCACCACAGGCGCCTCGCTATCGACGGGCACGTCGCCTACCACTGAAAGAAAAGCGCCGGTTAATTCCTAGAATAAATCCAGAAAAATGTGACACCCGTGCCGAGTCGGAGACTCGAACCCGGATGGGCAGGTTCCACCACAAGGAGCCTAACCAACTAAGCTATGCTTGTTCCACAAAGCAATGCATTTTCAGGTGGCTCACAAAGTCACGATATGAATTATTGGACCTATGAAATAACTAGATCATCACTTGAGTGTGACGAGTGAAATCAGGTGAAACCAGCACAATATGCAACTAGGTTGGAACGCTGAATTTCTGGACCAATGAAATGCTGAATCATCACCTGAAGGTTAGGTGGCGACTAATTTCTGGTGAAATACACAAGAATAGGTGTGTTGGTTCTGATAGCTGCTAGGTCCAACATGCTAGACGTTTCAATTTCCAAATGGCTCGCAATGTGCAAATGGATCAGTGGTTTTATGGCCCACAAATCAAAAGCCAAAAAACGACATCTAGCATCGAAAAATTAAGCAGGCATAGTACATCAAGCATCATAGTACTTGCGTATCTGCAAACACCGCACGCACTGGTCAGATCAGATCGCTTTGCCGAGTACAACAAGAGCAGGTAGAGCCCAAACTCAGCGCTAGCTCACTGTCGAAATGTCTGTTCCAGCCACGATCATTGTTGTGCCAAGTATCATCGGGCAAAATATATTCTAAAATATAATATGCAGCTCAGATAGCCGAAATATCTGTGAAAAATTCCATTGAGGATATACACTAAAATAAAGAGGTTTTTATAAAGAATCATGACTAGTTTCAGGTCATATCGACAAAATGGACGTCAACAACCCACTAAATTCGTTCACAAAGTGCATTGTTGGACTCTTGAAACATAGAATCATCACCTGAGCGTGAAGACTAATTTCAGGTGAAATCGACAAAATGCAGCTCGATGAAAACACTGAATTTGAGGTAGTTCGCAAAATGATTTTCTTTTAGAAGTATAAAGGGTATTATTTTTTTCAAAAAAAATATACAAAGGGCGTTATTGGAGATATCAAACGACTAGATCGATCATCACCTGAAAGCAACGACTAAATAAATTCAGGTGAGAGCAACAATGCAACTCGATCAAAACACTCAACTTTAGGTGAGACCAGCAATGTTCATTACTGGATCAATGAAAACACGGAATAATTTCTTTAAGGCGGCGACATTTCAGATGAAACGCACAAGAAATCAGATGGTTTAATTCTCAAATTGAAGCTAAGTACAACGAATATACATTCTATTTCCCGTAGGGCTCACAATGTGCAACCACATGCATGGATTTAGTAGGTGATGATCAGTCTAGAAACCTACAAAATAAAAGGGCATGCAGCAGGATCATAGAATTCAGCATAGCGCATCAGACTTGTCCGAGCGAAACAGCAGGTTATATTAGAATAGATCGCTTCTCCTCATGAAACAAGAGGACGTAGAGCCCAAACCCAATGGCAGAGGCGCCATGACCCACGCCCCGAACACGAAAGGCAGGGGCAGGTGGGCAGCCGATGCCACGTCGACATCGTCTTCCAGGTGAGGGCGGCGGTGAGGTTGGTCATCAGGAGTTCAGGATTCAGACCTTGACGGCGAACCTAGAATTTTTTTTATTTTTTTTACGATTTTTCAAAACCAACACACAGGTGCAAATCTGTCACCCAACCGCCGTATCATACACCGGCAAGGCCATGTAACCGCCGGTTAAAATGGCGGTTAGATGAACCGCCCTTTGAACTGGCGGTTCTATTAACCGCCTACCCATTTGGCGGTTTCTCCTAGGAAGGAAAAACCGCCGCGCATTTGCTTGCGCTGTGGCGGTTCTCAAAACCGCCAAATGAAACGACGGTTGCATAATGTAACACCCTAATTTTCATCACGAGAAATTGTAGAAACAATTTATGATTTTCTAGGATTTATTTTAGGTATAAATGAATTTTTGTGATTTAAGTGGAATTATTAGGATTTTATTCGATTAAATAATTAATTAATAGGCTCAATAAGTTTTTGATGCATTTCATGCTGTTGCATTATTTTTGTAATGGCTTGTTCAAATTAAATTTGGGTTCAAATTGTTTGAATTCAAATTTATTTGAATTTGTTTGATCTTTAGGTTAGTGCCTTTTCTGTTAAGTTTGGTTTTTCACCTCGAGTTCCTGAGCAAGCTTGTTTTCCCTCCCTCTCTCCCTTTTCGGTTCCAGCCCAGCAGGCCCAGTTTCCCCTTTTTGGCCCAGCTCTACTTTGCCCGGCCCAGTCCAGCCCGTCGCTCCCTCTCTTATTTTTTTTCCGTCGCCGACCAGTGGGTCCCGCGGGTCAGACCCGTCCCCGATCTCCGACTCGCCCTCGACTCGAACCTGGAGACCGAGCCGAGCCCGACTCGGGTGCGCGCGCCGCCGCAGCCCCTTCCTTGGCGCGCACGCCGAGGCTCCAACTCCCCTCCTATAATAGGCGCCGCCGCCCTCCCCTGGACCTCTCCAAACCCTAGCGCCCGTGAGTCGAGAACCTCCGCCGGCCGCCGCCGCCGCTGATCTCTTCGGGCGCCGCCGTTCGACCCTTCTGAGCACGACGCGGAGCTTCGCGAGGAGGTAATTAAGCTACCCACGCCGCTTGAACTCGTGGCCGAGCTCTCTTTACTGCAGATTAGCTCACCGGAGTTCCACGTGTAGGCCGAGCCGCCCCTCCGCGCCACCCGTCGTCGTCGTCGACCAACCGCCGACGAGACCTCCCTGGATTAATTCGCCGTGGTCTCCTCTGTCTCCTGGTCCAAGTTTTGCTTGGATTGGTGCCCTGTAGGCCGAGTTTGGCCTACGCCGGCGAGCCCCACCGCCCGGCGCCGACGATCGCCGCCGCCTGAGCTCACCGACGCCGGCGAAGACTTCCTCGAGCGCCCTCGACCGTTCGATCCGCGATCAACGTCCCAGATCAAGTCAACGGATCAAGGTACCGGTCAGCCCTGCATGTTTTGATAAAGAGACCCTGCATATCTTTGTAATCAACCCGCCGACCATGCCTTATGTAAAGTATTTACGAAGAGATCCTTATTGTTATCGGTTTAGCCCCTGATCTTTCTAGATATTGCACCCGCCATCCTTTATTCATCTTTTACGAGTTAAACCCTGAGTTTATATGCATAATTATGTGTATGCCCTCGGTTTCCTTCAAGCTAACCCCTGGAATTTGTGTTTATTCACAGATAAGCCCTTGGATTCCCGTTTTATCCATATCTTGGTCGTTTCAATTCCGTTTCGAGTGATTCTTTCGCTCACGTGACCGTAAGGACCTGAACTTTAGCTTTACGCTGTTCTTTTGTACTGTTGCCCATGTTTGGTGTATTATTTCTTATTTGTTGTATTGTTTCTTGTATTTGACCCTGTGCAACGAATAGAAGGTGCAATATTCGTGGTAATCAAGGATCGTTCTTGGTGATCGAGTATTCAGTCGAGAAGACCCTGAGCCATAGCATTTATTAGCTGGATTTAAGGCAAGTGTATTCTTGATCATGATTTCAGTCCTAATAACCATATGACATGCTTATACACTGTAGATTGCTATGCTTGCATGCTTAATCATGATGGGTCCTATATTTAGGATGACTAGTTTTCTTTAATCATGCCTTGTCAACCTGGGTTTAATATTTATGTTGGGTAGCGTTGCTTAGTTGCTATAATTGGGAATGGTTTACACTAAATGTGAAGATAATAATATTGTGATATCTTTTATATATGATATATATGATCTGATGAGAATGTTAAACCAAGACCACATTGATTAATCGGAACATGGAGAACCACCCAGGATTTCCCGTACAACCATAATAACTACATGGCTCTGGTCTTGGCTAAGTAATTAGATGAACTCTATGTTGTGTTTGGACGTGTGTGTTGGGCGGATGTTTGGTTTGTGTGTGATGTGCGGGGAACGAAGGTGCGCCTTCCGATTACCCGTTCGGTCAGGGGCCAAACACATACATAGAGGGAGTCTTTGGAAAGGCCTCATAGTGAATCCCTAGCCCCTCACCTAAGGAAGTGTTGAAGAGGCTCGCGACCTCAGGCGACATGGGAAACACGAATTGTGGGGAAAGCTGTACAACCTCTGCAGAGTGTCTAAAATCTATTGCAATAGCCGTGCTCACGGTCATGAGCGGCCTGGACCCTCACATGATTAATATATCGAAAGAAGAATTAAATTGGTTTATTTATGTTGATGATGATGCTTATGGTTTACCATATGCTTAATTGGGTTGGTATATACTTATATCTTAGTAATTATGCTGCTAAATAAAATTTGACCAACTAAAGTGCTTTAAGCTATTTAATTAGTAGCCAACTATTTCCTTGGTTAAGCCTTTGCATGTCATTATGCTTTGCTCTACATTTGCTGAGTACCAACCATAAGTGTACTCAACCTTGCTTTATCTGCGGCTCAGTCTTAGACAGAAGTTTCAGTGGAGTATTTTGGAAGTTTCTAGGCGTACGTGTTCCCCCAGTCAGCTGCCTGTGGAGAAGTTTTGAAGTTCTGCTGCTAGTTATTCGCTTCATGTGAGTGTAATAATGGTATTTAATTCTATTTACGTTTTGCACTGTCTTTTGTATCACTGATGAAGTCTCATATGTGTGTAAACTTGATCCTGGCGCACATATGATAGTCATTCGGTTTTGTTTACAAAATCGGGTGTGACACATAAACCGTCATTTCATTTGGCGGTTACATTATTCAATATTTAATCTCAAATAATGGTTGAAAAAATAGTTTAAAATGTTATAGGTTACAAATTTTTTTATATTAATAATCATGGCTCTAATTTAGTAGGCCGGTGCAGGCTATTTGAGTAGGTCGGTGCAGGCTATTTCACTAGGCCGGTGCAAGCTATTTCAGTAGGCCGGTGCAGACTATTTGAGTAGGCCGGTGCAGGCTATTTCAGTAGCCCGGTTCAGGCTATTTCAGTAGGCCATCTCAGAAGGGGCGCGTGCCTATAAAATCCAAAGCTCCCACGCTCAGATTTGCACGAGAAACAACAATGGCTGACCAAAGTGAGTGGGTTCAAGTGGACGAATGAGCGTGATATTAATAGGCCACCAAGTACCCCAGCCAGTGGACCAATAGATCCGTGTGGTGTGTTTTTGCGGTCACTCAGGAAGGAGATGGTGTGGGCCATTCAATCCATGAGGTGTGTTTGTTGCAGTCAGTCAGGAAGGAGATGGTGTGGGCCATTGGATCCGAGAGATGTGTTTGTTGCAGTCAGTCCGAAAAAACTGAATATATGAAATCAGGGCCAATTTCTCTCATTCAGGTATAAATAGGTCCATAGATGTGTGCATCCATACTACACTCCATTCGCCTCTCACACATCCTCTCATCACCATGTCCTGAATGAATGGTCCACTAGATCCACCTCCTCCACACCCTAACCTAGACATGACAACTAGAAATTTCTATGGAAGACACAATGCCCTGCCGTGTGATTTCTGGTCACCATGCAACCATGATGTAGATGTTGTAGTTCATGCTGGAGTGCAACCTCGGAAGCGCGCCGTTAACCCGTGGGCTTTTGACGCGTCCAGGCCCGACGTCTTCCTAGGCTACGAGGCCCATGCGTTCAAGTGTGGACAACCACGGAAGGAAAATTCCATTTTACCTCCCTCAACTATGTCCAAAATCCAACTTTCCTTCCTAAACTCTAAAACTGGGTAACCCAGCTCCCTCAGCTTTCAAAAACGTTCTCTTAACCTCCCTGCCCGGTTTTAAGTGGTTTCCAAAGACGGTATTGTCTTTTTCAATTAAACTAGTAAATACATCATGAGGTTATTAAACCACAAAAATATCTCTAAGCTTTTAGAAATTCTGAGAAAAATTATAGAGATAGATTAAGACATGATAAACCCAAATAACATATTTATATCTCGTGAAAAAATGAATCTTCCAAAAATTATATTTACCTCAAGTAAAATAAGAATTATATCCAAAAAAGTTGGAAAACCACCACAATATTCTAATTCATGTCTAAAAAAATTTAAGAACTTTTGATAATATAAATATGAGATGTAACCATCATAAATGTAACATGCATTAACATTGAATGCATTTATACTGAATGTATTCATATTAGCTTCATCTCATGTTTTTATTGCGGAAAGTATTCAAGATGCAATTAGACATAGATTATAATATTTGAATATTATCTTATTTTTATATTTTTCCATTTTGATAATGCTAAATATATATTTAGAAGATTTTATTGATATTTTCACTAGTTTGAAAAATTTTATTGTGTTTATTGTGTCTCAATCCATCTCTAGGTTTTTTCTTAGAATTTTTAGAAGCTTAGAGATATTTTTCGTGGTTTAATAACCTCATTAGATATTTACAAGATTTATTTTAATTAAAAACAAAACCACATTTGAAAACCGCTTATTACCCAGGCAGGGAGGTTAAGTGAACGGTTTTGAAAGTTGATGGTGGTGGGTTACCCAGTTTTGGAGATAAAATGGACTTTTTCCACCACGGAAAGATGCATCAACGTGTGGAGCATGTCAGAACTGATCTTATTCTTTTTCTATGGACTCATGTCAGAAACTGACATTGAGAAGCGCAGTTCAAGGAGAGACACTATTCAGAAGATATGGAACCTAAAACAAGCAGAATAGAATTAGTGGCAGAGTTATTGTGGAGACGATATATATGGTAGTTTCTAGTGTTTAGTTTCTAGGTTGCATGTAATAAAAACTTTTGCTTTTTCTTAATGAAATATGTGGTCATGCAAGTGTTGACACCAGGTTTTCGCACCAGATTTGCTGAGTCGGATATGACGTGGTGAGGCTGGAATTACGCAGTGGACCCGTTGACTGACCAAACAAATAGTGCCAGAAAAGGAAACTGAAGGTGACAGAGAAGGAAGCCGATGCTGAAGAGGGGTCCGATGAAGCAGGAGTCCGACCCGATGACGAGTTCAAGAGGAAAGGCGCGTCGGCTAAGAAGGAAGCGTATCAGATTCAGGGACTATTTCCTTTTCAGAAGGCATATGGGAGTCCCGTTTTATCTTTAACTTAGTTTACTTTATTCGCAAGTTAGCCTGGTCCGATCAGGACTCTCCATGACCAGGGTATAAATATGAACCCTCGTCCATTGTAAAGACTATTCTCACAATCAATACAACCCGGCTTCACGCCAAAACCCTAGTAGTAGTTACCGACGAAGCTCATTGGTGGACGGGCTGCATCAGTTCTGATCTCCGGCTTACCAGTAAGTTAGTCAATTATCGAACTAGTATAGGCTTTGAATTGAGGCGCATCGCCCTTTCTCGTTTATACTGTTCAACCGATTTATCTCTGGATAATCAAGATTGATATAGATTCCCTACGTCGGAGCTAGATCAATATTGATTATTCAACAGATTATCGTTTATCGGACTACACTTTAAGCCTAGATTCCCTACGTCGGAGCTAGGTATCAAGATTAGTCTAGATTCCCTACGTCGGAGCTAGAGTAATCTTGGTTACTAAAGGTAGTCTTTGCGGTTTGTTGGAGTTGTTAGATTGGTTTAGATCTACGCCATGTGAATCAATTCTACTTCTTCAACGGCTTTGAGCATTGGTCTTGGTCCGATTTAAGCAATATTTATCTTACAGCATCGTTCTATGTCCGATTCTGCTTTGTGGTTTAATCTGGTTGTTCTTTGAGTATTGCACTGGTGTAGATTCCCTACGTCGGAGCTGGATCTTTGCAATACGATTAGATTAATCTTTGATTGTCATGCTTGGTCTAGATTCCCTACGTCGGAGCTAGATTCATCTTGATTAGTCAAAGGAAGCTTTGATTATGCCTTATTGCTATTTGAATGTTAAGTGTGGTGTAGATTCCCTACGTCGGAGCTGGATCTTGCTTAATTATTTGGTAGCATATCTTAGAATCAGATCGATCCTGTTAATGTTTTACTTGCTTATTTGCTTAATCTGATCAACACCTGTGCGAGCATCTTGTTTAATTAACAGGTTGATAAGTCGAGTCTGATTATCTAGCTATCTGATCTGATCATAGTTGGAGAAATCTAGATTCCCTACGTCGGAGCTAGATTTCTCTGAAAAGGCTATAGTCCGATCGGTTGGTTAGATGGTCCGATAAGACGAGTCAAACCGGTAACTAGACAAGGTGGAAAATGTATCGGCTTACACTTTGATTATTTAATATCTTGTTTCAAGACACAGCTGATCCATTATTTTACATATTGGCCTTGTTTTATGCTTTATTTCATTATTCAAAGGCTGATCTGTCATATCAATCAAGGTCCGATCCTGATTGGTCCGATTCTGAGATCCGATTTGGTGTCTGATTGAGGTCCGATCACTCGGTCCGATTGACGTCATCAATGAGGTCCGATTTTGAGGTCCGATCGGTATCGGCCGATACGTGTCTGATTGGGTCTTGGCTAAAATTCGACGTTATTCCATCGTCTGAAATAGAGCCGGCACAATCAAAGAGCAATTTAACTGTTTTATTCCCTTGTCAATTTCAGGTCAAATTGACTGGCACGCTGCGAACCTGAACTGGAGTGTGGACTGGCACTGGAGCGAAGCAAATCTCCCCGGTCTTCGTGTGCTGCACGCGGAGGATACGACCGCCGATTTTCCGCGTCAACACATTTTTGGCACGCCTGGTGGGACACGAGAAACAAAGTCCAAGATGTCGTCGTCTGATGCTGAACAAGAAACCGTAGCAAGACTTGCTGCTGAGAAAGAAGCTGCTGAGAAGGCTAAAAACGACAAGAACAAGACGCCTGAGACGGCCATGCCCATTACAAAGGCCGATCTGTCCAAAGCTCAGTTGGATGCAGTTCAGGCCCAGATTGATGCGTTTGAGAAGCTCTGCCTTGGCCAGTTTGGGCGTAATCGTTCAGGCCCTATACTCAAAGGTCCTCTCCCGGATCCAGAGTTGATCAAGAAGACAACTGATGCTCGGGAATACCAGGTTAACATGACAGAGATGATTCACCAGGCTGTTCATCATGCATTGATCAACCAATCAGGCACTTTGGTGAATTCTTTGGACAATCTCATCAAGGCGGTGGACGATGCTATTTGCTTGAAGGGTCCAGTGTTTATAGCAGATTCTGCAGGAGCATCAGGATCAGGAAGAGGCAAAGAAACTGCAGATAATGCAATGACCGTTGCTCCACAGATGCCGATTGCTCCACCACCTCCTGTTGAACTGGCCAACGGTTTTCTGTTGATGGCCGATGGAACTATTGTCGGCCCACATGGTGAAAAGTATGCCAGGACTCTGAACGAAGGAGAAAAACAACCCGCTGCTGCAAGACTACGTACAGAGATTCCTTCACATCAGCGTATGGTTGGTGATTACAATAATTATGTGATGGACATAGCTGATGGAATGCCACCTGGAAATCAACAGTCCGATTGGTCGCAGAAAATAGCCGAGGTGATCCAAAATCAATTCGGCTTGAAGCCTAAAGATGAAGCGAGGTTGTATCGGCACCCGTACCCGTCTTATTTTGATACAGTGCCACTTCCTCCGCGTTACAGAGTGCCGGATTTTTCCAAATTCTCCGGGCAAGATGATATGACCACCATCGAACATGTGAGCCGATTCTTGGCTCAGTGTGGTGAGGCTGCTTCAGAGGAGGGACTTAGGCTCAGATTTTTCCCTCTGTCACTATCGGGGCCGGCGTTTACCTGGTTTACGTCGTTGCCAGCAGGATCAGTCACAGGGTGGTCCGATATGGAGAAGCAATTCCATAAATACTTCTTTTCTGGTCTCAACGAGATGAAGATTTCCGATTTGATTGCTGTCAGGCAGAGAAACGATGAGACCGTCAAGGAGTATATTCAACGGCTCCGTGACACCAGGAATCGGTGCTATAGTTTGAAGCTATCTGATATGCAATTGGCCGAGCTTGCATTCCAGGGTCTGCTCGCGCCGATCAAAGAAAAGTTTTCTGCTCAGGAGTTTGAGACGTTGGGACTGGTTCAGAAGGTGTCAGCTCATGAGGTCCGGTATCAAGAGATGAAGCGTATGAAGTTTTCTAAACAGGTATCTTATCTCTCTGATGCTGAAGAGGAAGCTGATGTCAACATAGCTGAATGGACCAAATCCAAGAAGCCAGTGTCGCTCCCATGGATCAAGCAGAACCCTGAGAAGTTTGGATTTGATATAACAAAGGCCGATAAGATTTTTGATTTGCTGCTCAGTGAGAAGCTTATTCAGCTTTCTCCAAATCATTCTATTCCATCGGACGATGAGTTGAAAAAACGCAAATATTGCAAATGGCACAATTCAACTTCTCACGAGACCAATGAATGCAAGGTGTTCAGGAGAGAGATCCAATTGGCTATTGAATCAGGCAAGATCAAGTTTGAAGACAGCAAGAAAGCCATGAAGATCGACGGTCATCCTTTTCCGAATAACCTTGCTGATTTCTCCTTTTCCATTAATATGGTTAATGCTGATGAGAAGGGGAAGTTTAAGGTGCTTACATCGGACCACGCCAAGAGTTCTGGTGCCGTTGATCCTGCAGTTCAAGTTACCGTTGAAGAGCTGCGGAGGAATCATCAGGCGTTTGGGCGAGAATCTAATGCTCCTGGTGGATATCGGCCACGTGTAACTTCCCAGATGTTGATTAATAAGTACAAAAGACAGCAGGCAGCAGCCCGAGCATGGGAAGAGCGCGAGGAACGACGACGTCGGAGGCGCGAGTATCAAGCAAGGCGGCTTGATGAAGAATTTGATGATCAGCGCCGACGTGATGACAGGTTCGATGGCCGACGCCGATATGATGACAGGACCGATGACAGGCGTTGGTTTGATGATAGAATCAATGATCGTCGTCACTACGGTTATAGGTCCGATTGGCATATAGACAGGCGTCAAGGTTACGACCGATATGATCAGGATGATGATCACTGGGGGTGTCCTTTCTTCGTATTCTGCTGGAACGAGAAGTTTAGACTGCCATCAAAAGCAGATTGTCCTGAATGCAGTTTCCAGTATGAAGAATACAGAGCTTCCAAAAGAGGTCAACGATCAGTTCATGAATGGATCGGCGTCAGAATTGATGATCATCATCGAGGAGATGAAGGCCGAGTTGATGCTCATGGCCGTAAAAATATCGAAGGCCAGGTTGATGCTCTTGGCCCTGAAAAAATTGAAGAAAAGGCTCCAGTTCGGAATCGGATTAAAGAACCTCAAATGAAGCCTGGACAGTGGTGCCCGTCAGGGATTTCTAGGTCCAAAAAGAGACGCGTGCAACGCTTGCGCTATCATGAGCAGGTTCAGGAGCAGGAATTGGCAAAAGAAAAGAAGACATGGCGCGTCAAGATGGCCAATGATGATGAAGCAAGCACATCGGCCGCAATAAATATGGTTTTGATGTTGCCTTTTGATTTTGCTGCTCCTGATGAACAGGACGATGATGAGGTCAATTATGAACTGGAGGAAGCCGCTGCATGCTTGGTTCTGGATTCAGAGAAAGCTATCTTTGAGAAACCAAATGCAAATGGGTATCGGCATCTGAAGCCTCTGTACATTAAGGGATACGTTGATGGGAAGCCGATGACCAAGATGTTGGTTGATGGAGGAGCTGCAGTCAATCTCATACCTTATTCCACGTTCCGCAAATTGGGAAAAGGGATTGATGATCTAATCAAGACCAATATGACGCTCAAGGACTTTGGCGGAAACGTTTCAGAGCCTTGGGGGGCAATTCATGTTGAATTGACCATCGGCAGCAAGACATTGCCGACTACTTTCTTTGTGATTGATGGCCAAGGTTCTTACAGCATGCTCCTCGGGCGAGATTGGATTCATGCCAATTGTTGCATCCCATCCACGATGCACCAATGTTTGATTCAATGGCAGGGCAATAATATGGAGATCGTCCCGGCTGATGATTCGGTTAGCATTGCTACAGCTGAATCAACGATTTGGGAGTTCGAAGGAATTGAATGCCTATCAGGAAAAACATGGGATGGAGATTTCCTCAAGGTGTCCGATCAAGGATTACAGCCGGTCCAAGCAGTCGGCTCTGAAACTTTATTTTAATGGCTGATTTGGTTGCTGATCATTGTGGACCTAATGTTGATACTGTTGAACAATGCACCATGGAGCTTGATGCAACTGGTCCGATCAATACAGAGGCCGATGTGGTTGACGCAGTTTCCTGGACCATGTTCTCTGATGGTTCATCTTGCAATGATGGTTGCAGAATCGGCCTTCTTATTATTTCGCCTCGGGGGGCAAGATTCGAGTTTGCTTATCCGATTGAAAAGTGCACAAATAATCAGGCAGAATATGAAACATTGATGAAAGATCTCCGGGTTCTTAAAGAGATCGGCGTATTTGGAGATTCTTTGTTGGTCATTAATCAGTTACTCGGCACGTATTATTGCAAGATGGATGCGTTGATGCCTTACCTTGAGAAATGCTGGGATTTGATTGACCAATTCGCCTTGGTAACTCTTAAGCATGTTCCAAGACGTCATAACGAAGAAGCAGATCGGCTGGCGCAAAAAGCGTCTGGCTATCGGCCTATGTCCGATATGATGGTACAGGAAATACCAGAAGGAGATTGGAGAAAAGAAATCATTGAATATTTGAAGGATTTTTCTGTCAGGACTTCCAGGAAGTTACGTTACAAATCAATCAAACA
Organism: Alloteropsis semialata; assembly: GCA_004135705.1. Classification (NCBI taxonomy): domain Eukaryota; kingdom Viridiplantae; phylum Streptophyta; class Magnoliopsida; order Poales; family Poaceae; genus Alloteropsis; species Alloteropsis semialata. The sequence continues at coordinate 64,020,556 of CM014273.1, forward strand.
TGTCTTGGTTGAAGGGGAAACATTTCTTAAATCGTTGAACGGGAAATATTTGAAGAAGAACAGTACTGGAATACCAGGGTCCAGAAGAAAGGATTTCAACATTTATGCTAACACGACGTCGGCTCGTCGATCCGAAAGCTATGGTATGATCAAGTAAACTTTATTTCTTACTGCGAAATACTTGGGGATTTTATTTTATGAAAATAAAATACATAGTTTAGCTCCTCAATGATATGAAATTCCTACCAGAGCCATATGTTGATATCTTCTGAAAACCTTACACATATGCTGCTTGTTTTGTATTGAGCATTGTCAAATTGTTTGTGACCCTTGTGAGATTTGTTTCATGCTTTTAAGATCGAGATCACGTACACTCCACATATTATTCCATTATTGAGTATGCTAGACTTTAATTTTTGACATATCGCTGTCGTTTGGTCTGGATTCACATACTCGACTATTCATATGCTGACTTCTACGCTGAAAGTTACGCAAAAACATGCCTTCCATCCATACAAAAATACTCCATCCCTTTGACATGACTTTTCAAATTCATTATGCAAAAGGTATGGGTTATGCAAAAAAGAAAGAAAAAAAATAATAATATATTATCCGTGCTCAAAAGCATAAGGAAGAGTGATAAATAAATATGAAAGATAGCCCATATCTGAAAAGAAAAGTAAAATGAAGAGTCATGCAAAAGGGAGTTTCACCCAAAAAATTCCACACACATGCACGTCTTGATCTGATTGTATGACTTATTTTCTCCACTGGATCCGGTTTTTGACTTTGCAAGATATGCAGTGCAAGTATGCTTCCTTTCTATATCCTACCCTGAGCTCCACAAAAAAGGCCTTATTAGAAGTAGGAAGAAAAAGAGAAGATACAGTACCTTGGTGAGGAATAATACACATTGAGCGATCTGAGAGAATCATTTGAGGAGCGAAGTTATGTTTTGATTTGAAAATAAAAAACCAAGTTATTTAGCAGGAAGAGTAGAGTTTTCTTGATTATTTATATTGGCTAACATGTTATGATAAAGAAGCTTGAAGAGAGGTATCGGCTATGAAAAAGGCAATGCTAGAGAAGTCAAGGTGTTGAATCTATGAAGCGAATTGCATCGGCTAGGAGATTGAGACGATGGATTTACAGAATTTCAAAGCATGAATCCTTCATACTCCGAAACTGGGGGGCATGTGTTGACACCAGGTTTTCGCACCAGATTTGCTGAGTCGGATATGACGTGGTGAGGCTGGAATTACGCAGTGGACCCGTTGACTGACCAAACAAATAGTGCCAGAAAAGGAAACTGAAGGTGACAGAGAAGGAAGCCGATGCTGAAGAGGGGTCCGATGAAGCAGGAGTCCGACCCGATGACGAGTTCAAGAGGAAAGGCGCGTCGGCTAAGAAGGAAGCGTATCAGATTCAGGGACTATTTCCTTTTCAGAAGGCATATGGGAGTCCCGTTTTATCTTTAACTTAGTTTACTTTATTCGCAAGTTAGCCTGGTCCGATCAGGACTCTCCATGACCAGGGTATAAATATGAACCCTCGTCCATTGTAAAGACTATTCTCACAATCAATACAACCCGGCTTCACGCCAAAACCCTAGTAGTAGTTACCGACGAAGCTCATTGGTGGACGGGCTGCATCAGTTCTGATCTCCGGCTTACCAGTAAGTTAGTCAATTTATCGAAATAGTATAGGCTTTGAATTGAGGCGCATCGCCCTTTCTCGTTTATACTGTTCAACCGATTTATCTCTGGATAATCAAGATTGATATAGATTCCCTACGTCGGAGCTAGATCAATATTGATTATTCAACAGATTGTCGTTTATCGGACTACACTTTAAGCCTAGATTCCCTACGTCGGAGCTAGGTATCAAGATTAGTCTAGATTCCCTACGTCGGAGCTAGAGTAATCTTGGTTACTAAAGGTAGTCTTTGCGGTTTGTTGGAGTTGTTAGATTGGTTTAGATCTACGCCATGTGAATCAATTCTACTTCTTCAACGGCTTTGAGCATTGGTCTTGGTCCGATTTAAGCAATATTTATCTTACAGCATCGTTCTATGTCCGATCCTGCTTTGTGGTTTAATCTGGTTGTTCTTTGAGTATTGCACTGGTGTAGATTCCCTACGTCGGAGTTGGATCTTTGCAATACGATTAGATTAATCTTTGATTGTCATGCTTGGTCTAGATTCCCTAAGTCGGAGCTAGATTCATCTTGATTAGTCAAAGGAAGCTTTGATTATGCCTTATTGCTATTTGAATGTTAAGTGTGGTATAGATTCCCTACGTCGGAGCTGGATCTTGCTTAATTATTTGGTAGCATATCTTAGAATCAGATCGATCCTGTTAATGTTTTACTTGCTTATTTGCTTAATCTGATCAACACCTGTGCGAGCATCTTGTTTAATTAACAGGTTGATAAGTCGAGTCTGATTATCTAGCTATCTGATCTGATCATAGTTAGAGAAATCTAGATTCCCTACGTCGGAGCTAGATTTCTCTGAAAAGGCTATAGTCCGATCGGTTGGTTAGATGGTCCGATAAGACGAGTCAAACTGGTAACTAGACAAGGTGGAAAATGTATCGGCTTACACTTTGATTATTTAATATCTTGTTTCAAGACACAGCTGATCCATTATTTTACATATTGGCCTTGTTTTATGCTTTATTTCATTATTCAAAGGCTGATCTGTCATATCAATCAAGGTCCGATCCTGATTGGTCCGATTCTGAGGTCCGATTTGGTGTCTGATTGAGGTCCGATCACTCGGTCCGATTGACGTCATCAATGAAGTCCGATTTTGAGGTCCGATTGGTATCGGCCGATACGTGTCTGATTGGGTCTTGGCTAAAATTCGACGTTACTCTATCGTCTGAAATAGAGCCGGCACAATTAAAGAGCAATTTAACTGTTTTATTCCCTTGTCAATTTCAGGTCAAATTGACTGGCACGCTGCGAATCTGAACTGGAGTGTGGACTGGCACTGGAGCGAAGCAAATCTCCCCGGTCTTCGTGTGCTGCACGCGGAGGATACGACCGCCGATTTTTCGCGTCAACAGCAAGTTTTGAAAAAAAAAAGACATAGCGGCCAGCTAGGAAGAAAGGACAAAGCAAATACCGAATATTAGCTAGGAGCCTACTCGTTGATTAAAATATTAGATCATGGAGTTGGAGACTTTTGATCATCATCTCTACTCTGGAATACAGTATATGGCACTCGACTCTGCAAAGAACCATAAATGGACCGATCCAAGTCCTGATGGTTCCCATAAAAAAGAAGTCCTCATGGTGGGTTTATGTCTTTTTTTTCTTTTCTTTTCTTTTCTTTTTTGCATTTTTTTTGTTAATGTAAGGTGTTGTGTCCCTTCTTGAGTGTGTATATTTTTGTCATTTTCGTCATAATATATGGTACTACCTCTGTTCCAAAATAGAATTCGTTTGACTTTTTTGACTCCAAGTTTGACTGCTCGTCTTATTCAAAAATTTGTGCAAATATAGTTAAATATAAGTCATTCTTGAAGAACTTTTATTAATAAAGCAAGCCAAAACAAAAAATGTGATATTTTGCATAATTTTTTGAATAAGACGAGTGGTCGAATTTGAGTTCAAAAAAGTCAACGAATTCTAATTTGGAACGGAGGGAGTAGTTTCTAGTGTTATTGTGGAGACGATATATATGGTAGTTTCTAGTGTTTAGTTTATAGTTTGCATGTAATAAAAAACTTTTGCTTTTTCTTCATGAAAAAAAAGGACATAGCGGCCAGCTAGGAGGAAAGGACAAAGCAAATACCGAAATTCTAGGACTAGGAAGATATATATGTTGAGTCAATTTGAGAATTTTGGTCATGAGGCAAGGTGGCAAGGATGGATTCCCACGGGCTCGCTTGCTGGCGACTGGCGTAGAGCTGGCACAGGGCCGTGCCGTGAGCAACGAGCCAACACGTTGTTGCCAGATCGACACGATCAAACACGTTGTTGCCTTGTTCCGTGTACCGTGTTGCTCTGCTGCTGCCGGCTCGTCGGGCGGCACCGGCACGGCACCAGCACGGCTCTCCATTTGTGCACGCTGTCACGATGGCTCGATCAGGTGCTACGCTACGAACCGGTGTGCCCATGCTGGCGCTGCCCGGGTACACCTTGATGGAACTAGCTGGGAGGCTTGAGACTTGTGATCCCCTCCTCCAGTCCGTCCTCCTGCAAGAATCATTGCTACACACAGGAGAGATATGTTTGCACATCAAGGAAAAGAAACAAACAAACAAATAAAAGCTTCCATCTCTTGCCTACTCTTTCCATTCTAATGGCTAATAAAAGATCAATAATGTCGTTCTCAATCGCTAGCTAGCTTGCACATCAAGGAAAAGAAGGTCTCGATCAGGCTGCTTCTACTGGTGCACAGAAAGTCCAAAGGATTCCTGACAGTAGCATGCAGTAGGTCAGCTCAGGCTGTTTCTGCTGGCCGCTGCCCGGATTGGATTGGATGATGGGGAGCCACAGCCAAGCGAGTAGCCACTTGCAGTAGCCGGTCGTTGTCCTTCTGATCTCTCCACCTCAACTGCAGCCTGCACCTTGCAGACTTGCAGAGGGAAGACTATGATGACCCTGCCTGCACAGTGCACCTATGCTTTGTACATGTCCAGAAACTGTTTGCCTCTTTTGATCATGTCAGATTATCAGGCAGCAAGCCACCTAATATCTTGCCAAAGTCCATGTGACTCAAATAACCCTAGTCACTAATAATATATCAATGTTTTTCCAAGATATATGTATATTGAAAGGATCAAGAGATGCCTAAGTAGGGGTGAATTAGGCTTCTAATAATAATTTTTTATGAAATTAAACACCTAATCAAGTCAATTCACCCCATGGTCTGAAAGAGTGACTTTGATGCCCATTTTGAAAAAACAATAACTAACTACACTTGTGTCTGGTTTACATAATATACAACGTGGCCATGTAAAAATACTAGATACATTTCGAAGAGTAGAAACGTGCATGGCCAGGCTTGTAACTTGTAAGCACGAGTATTATGTAGCACGCAAATCATCAAATAACATCGGAAGAGAAACATTGCTCCAATCCACCTCATCAAATAATGAACACATGCATGGAAGAGAAAGTTCAGTGAACATCATCAAATGAACTACCCCAGTCTAGGGTTAGCTATCCTTTGCATAGTTGCATTGCATTGGTACCAACCAAGCTATTGTATGCAACAAGGATGTCAGGGCCTTGGGAGATCAAATAATGCCAGCTAGTATGGCATGGGCCTCAGCCGTCAAGGGTCACTATTCAGCTTGCAATAAAAGTTAAGAGATCAACAGCACCATACACGGCCGGCCTCTATATCAGGGGCACAGTTTTAAGCTTGGGTTTGGTTTAAGGACCAAATGGGTTGGGTTCATTCCAATTTTTTGGGTTGGGTTGAACTCATCTCAGGTGTTGGTAAGAGGGTTGGGTCCGACTCAATTTTTTGTTTGGTTGGAGGGATTGTGAGTGTTGATGCCCTTCTAACACCGTTAGACAGAGCCGTCAGAGGGTCCTACATGTCATAGAGTCGGTCCCATCTGTCATTCTCCCTTTTTTTCAACGGCATTATCTTCTTTCTTCCTACCTCTGCCAGCCCTCTCCCCAGCCGCGGACGGCCGCCCAGAGGCGAACCTGCCCTTGGCGAGCTTGCCGCAGCGCCTGCCTGCCTCGGCCAGCCCTCTCCCTGTCCCTGGCCACGGTCAGCCGCCCGTCCTGCCGACCCTCTCCCCGGCCGGTGGCCGCCTGGCCGTCCATGCCATGGAGGCCCATCCCTGCCATGGTGCTTGCCCGGTCCGGCAGTTTGTGCCATGGCCGGCCGCCGCCGCTCGCCTAGCCCAGTCGCTGCTGCGTCCACGGCGAGCTCGGCGGGCGGGCTGCGGCCGTGGAGGCCAGCGCTCGATCTCGCGTGCGCGAATGCGAGACGGAGTTTCACGACGTCCATCTGGGTTCGCTGCATTTCATCATTTCGGAGGAATACAACCGACCCGCATCTAGGAAGAATATTCCCTCATGGGTGAGATCCAACCCACATGTCCCTCCCTCCTCCATCCAAACACGGGTTCATCTAGGTCTAACCCACACCAACCATGAATTCAAACACATAGCTGATCAAACGGGCCCATAACTAATAATAGGACATAAAAAGCTTCATCATTACTTCATTAATATGGCAAACCCCTATCTTAAGAGTTGTTTGTGGTATTAACCACCTCATCTCAAGTAGTATATACTCCCTCCTTTCTAAATTAGAATTTTCATTTGACTTTTTTGACTCCAAGTTTGACCGCTCGTCTTGTTCAAAAAATTGTGCAAAATATCACATCTTTTGTTGTGGCTTTATTTATTAATAAAAGTTCTTCAAAAATGACTTAAATTTGACTATATTTGCACAATTTTTTTGAATAAGACGAGTGGTCAAACTTGGGGTAAAAAAGTCAAACAAAATCTAATTTGAAAACGGAGGGAGTATTTACCTAGGCGAACATTACCCTAATTAGTCTACGAAAATGAGTTGGTTTTCTTCAAGTGCCTCCACTTGAAGAAGCAATTCTGAACATCTGCAGCTAGCCTTGTGCATTGGCACCCAGAGCCCACTAGGCCATAAAGAGGCAAAAGACTAGCTCGTAGGCGCCTTTGGAAGAGAAAGCCAGCAGCAGCAGTTCATGATGCATGGAGCTCCCCAGGACCAGGATCCTTCCCAGCAGCTGCAGCAAGCAGCATGCAGCATAATGATGGGATGCCCTTGCCGTTGAAACAGCAGCGGCGGCAACGTTATCCGTGTACGCTACTTGCACAAAGAGAGGATCGACATGTATACTGGTTTTGGAAGGAGCCCAGCACTGCTATAGTTGCTGATGCTGCTAGTTTTGGATCATCATTTCTTGTACTAGCAGTAGCAGTTGAGTTCCCTATTAATTACTCCCCTAGTGGCATTGACAAGTCAAAATTACTAGCTCTTCCCACTTTAGCCATGTTTAGTTCGCAAAGTTTCACAAATGTTCTTGATCAGTCTGAAAAAAAAAATCTGTTTCTTCAGCATTTGTACACTGAAAGACGGAAGCAAATCCTCTGCAGTACTGCAGAGGGACTTCTGTCACTGTCAGGTGGGCCAGATCACACATCAGGCCCACCAGTCAGTGGCGGTGAGTCCCTCTGCAGTTCTGCAGAGAAGACTCACCCCTGAAAGACACCCAAGCTAACTACTTTGAAGTGATTTATGTGTCTCTGTACTTCTGAACTTCCGATACAGCACATTTAATATATCTTGTAAAGTACATATAGTAACTCAGCACCAGCTCATTGAGACCTCCACCTAGCTTGTACTGCTAATCTTTGAGCCTGACCGCGTATCACAAAGAAGTATGCATAACTGAACTCCGTCCAGTCCACGCGTTGCAATCATCAGTGCCGGCTGAATCTCCTCTGGTGCTCTCCACTGTTTGCGAACTGACACACATATAATCCAGCCAATTACTCTGAAACTTTCGACTGAATGCTTCGATCGAGACAAACTAAACAGACCTTTGGGCCTGTCTCCCTCATCTCACAAGAATTTGCATCACTAAACTCTGTTAGGTCCCTGTGCTGCAATCTTCAGTAAGTACTGACTAGACATCATTAGTGGAGTACACTTGTTTCTTTTATACAATTCAACACTACTCGATCTTTAGCACTGCACGCGTTACTACCATACAAAAGATGCATGGACAGAGCTAGTACATGCATGTTAACTGAGGCGCATGCAGTGAGCAAATTACACGAGCAAACTAATTAAACGTTTCTAGTTAATTAATTATTACGCGCGCGGCGAAGATTGCCCTCGCGATCACAACAATATATCACCAAATTAGCACAAACACCAAATTAAATACTGCTTGATCCACATCATCAACAACTTAACACACTACTGGAGATTGTACTCGACCACAACCACACCAAATTACCACAAACACTAGTTGATCCAAATCATCAACAACTTAACACACTACTGGAGATTATTGTACTCGACCAAACACTAGTTGATCCACATCATCAACAACGAACACTGCTGGACTGGACTACTCGATCGACGCCACCTGTCCCGGTGCTACAGACACTACTACTCGATCTGCATGCTGACTGCTGGTGCTGGACTCTGCTCACCTCACTGCTTCTCACCACTCGATCTGATTGCGACGCGCACGGTGATGAGAAGACCAGCTCCATCTGGGACTACTCCTGAGCGAGCAGGATTGCGCGGCCGTCGGCGAGGTACACGACGGAAAGGACGAAGCCGACGACGACGTAGGTGCCGTACACGCCCGCGCGGACTGCCAGCGGCAGGCACTCGAGCTTCCCCAGCTTGGCCTGGAGGATGGCCGTGTAGGAGCAGACGGCCAGGACCGAGGCCGCCACGTTCAGCACATAGCCGAGGCCGGCGAGGGCCCGCATCACCTTGCGCACCACGGCGTCCAGGCCCTGCAGCCCGGCTCCGTCGGGGATTCTGTTCTTCACAAAGCTGGTGATGGCGAACGATGCATAGGCGCAGAAGACGAAGAAGAAGGCCAGCTCCTGGACGCGCTGGTAGTCGTCGTGCATCCTCTCGCCGCAGTGTCCCTTGGGCTTCAGTGACTGCTGCGTCGCCAGGGTCAACCCCGGGCCGAACATGAAGAGCATGGCCTGCCCCTCGTTCAGCCGGATGAGCTCCTGCAGCGTCGCCCTGAAGGTGATCGGCATCGTCTGCGCAAGTGTTCGAAACAAGAAAAGAAGAGCTCGATCAGACTCCGGCCGGTACGAAAGCAATGGAGAGACGTGCATGAAGAAAACGTTGATCTGAGCCTGGGGCTTTTTTCCCACAACGGGAGCAGAGCCCCAATTTCATTGCAAGAACAAGAATTAATTTCATTGCAAGAACAAGAATTAATGCATCAGTGCTAGAAGAGGAGAGCGACGGAGAGAAACGAACAGCACCTCGGCAGCCGGAGGAGACGACTTGGTGAGGAGGCAGGAGAGTTAGGCAGCTGGAGGAGACGACTTGGTGGTGAGGACTGCGGAGGCAGGAGGGAGGCAGAGGACCAGCTAGCTGGTTTTATAGATCGGCCTGACGGTTGGGCCCTCTACTGGGAAAAAACTTTGGTGCACACTGGCTGCAAACATCGCGTGGTGCAGCCCCATCCCAGATGGCAGACGCGTGGCAGGCTTCTGGATCCGACGGCCACATGCTAGGACTCCCTGGTCCGCGTTAACCTTCTGCTCTCGGCTCAGCGAGACGGCTCCACTCAGCTCAGGCTCATGCCGACTCGCAGATCTGAACCCTGCCGCCGCCGCAGCCTCGTCTGGGCAACCGTCGCCTAATCTCCATGGTGCGGCCCAGGTCTCCTCCACGCCGTCGTCGTCGCCGCACCGTTTGCAGCTTGAAACAGCTTGAAACGTGGTAGGTCCCTCCTGCTTGTTGGTTTACCTCGTCCCTTGTTTTGGTGGACACCGTATTCAAGATTGTACATGCATCACAAGTACAAAATTTACAGTGTCTTTGAATTCTTAGCTTTGTTTCAAATTGCATGAGGAATAGACACTTCGTGCATGTAGACGACAGGTAATTTAGAGCTGATCCATGGAAGCTAATTAATCTGTTGTCTGAACTCAGGGACAAGTTTCAGATTCACGCAATGTGCTGATGAAGAAGGCATCATCATCATCTCGCACCAGCAACAAATGTGACTGAATTTCATAAGGTGGAGGCGACCTGACATGCTGACCTCTGATCGTTTTGCTGAAGTGTTCAGTACTTCAGTGCGTCATTTATGCGGCTTGTGAACCATCTCCTTCTGTCGAATCGATCTGCAGCCTACAATGTGCTTTATTCAGTTAACTTCAGGATTCAGAAGCTCCTAGTGAAAATAAAGAGATGTTGTCCTAGAGAGATCACAGGTCGATACAATGTGTCACAAGCTGTTCTAGTGTCAACTGTCAGAGATTATAGATTGTAAATTGCAGATTTGTAAAAGGATTGATACTTGAGATCATCGATGTGGGGTGTTTTTCATAGCTAATTTTATCTCCTACGTGCTCTCTTTTTTTTTGGCCAAAAACATCCATATGGAGTATGGACACATCCATCACAGTGCAGATTTCAAACATCCATGTGCATTTCATATAAAAAAATCATTGTACATTGAATTTCCCAAGCCATCTACAAATAGCTCACTGGACACATCACCCATTGACAGTTGATCATTTCAACACAAAATCTCTACAATTCGACCACTAATCAATAGGCTTGCAACTTCCTACATCCCTCATCTCTAAATAGATGTATAGCCTATGATCTCTAATACAGCATCTTCTCTTTTTTTTTCCATCTTGTGCTGCTCAATTCTATGTAAGTGACAGAGCTGGTGAACCTGCACACCACAGAAGATGATTATATATAGTTAGTGCATCAGAAATTCAGAAATACTCACGGTTATCATCAGAAATACTCACAGACAACGCTCATAAGAATGGCATTCATAAAAGAGCTAGCTATTGCACAAAGAAACCACTTTTCAGTTATTTTGAGACCTCTGACCTAACATGATTTTTATTTCAGGAGCTCCAAGCTATTTGCTAGCTACCCATTTCTACGTACATTTGGCAAAAATTAGAGACCGACGATTGTTCTCTTTTCTCTCAATTATTACTTGTATACTCCTTTTAGGTCAGTAGACAGCAGCTTTTTCATAAATTCTACCATTAGGCCTCAATTTAAATGAATCATACCATTATGCCGATAGAAGGATGAAAGCACAGGTCAGGCAATCCGTCGAGCATGTTGTGGTTGCGCGCAGCCTCGACAATGTTCGCTGCACAGTGATGTCAAAGAATCGCCACATCGAGACTCAAGATGCTCGTGGTCATTAAGCAAACGGGCAAAGAATTAAGGGGTCATGGGTGAATCCAGCGAGGCTCAAAAATCGCCACATCGAGACTCAAGATGGAACGCTTCTTCGTCGCGAGGCCGGCGGCGGCAACTCAACCATAAGGGCCATGGCGCTTTTCTTGATTTCATCGCTTTTTTTTTATATAGAATTGGGAATATATTTCAGTCGGCTGCAACGCAGCTAAGATCAAGTGGACGAGCGACGCGCCTAGGCTCGTCCCGCGTGGCTCTAATCCTGTTCCTGACAAGCGCGGGAGCCGTGCAGATGCCTCTCCTCGTCGTGAGCGTCGGATCCGGAAGCCCACCACGCGTCGATCATCCGGGGCAGGGCTGGACCGTGCTGGGTTTGCAGGCCGTCCGCACCAAAGTTTTTTCCCTACTGCAAGTAAATTTTTTTCGCTGGTCTCGATGTGCCGGATCATCTGCGTGCTCTGGGCGCGGCCGGGAAGTTCCCCATCGTTCAGCACCGTGCAGGCGAATAGGAGATGGATCAGCCTAGCGCTTTCCGTACTAGTGAAGTAGTGATGGACGCCATCGACGCGTAACGTCTCCACGCTGCATTGCATTGCATTTGTGTCAAGCACTGCAATGGCATGGCCCTCAGCCGTCAAGGGTCACTATTCAGC